>JAKOOJ010000005.1:76368617-77568617 GCA_022577455.1 Arizona elegans | reverse complement strand
CAGAAAAAGCCACAAAACCTATAATAATAAAAAAAAAAACCTGATTCCATCACACACACCCTCCTTTTGCCATTAAATTCTAGTTTTTGGCAGAAATTTTTGGACACCTTTAACATTCCATGGATTATCAAATCATATGTCTTGATGTGTGGTTTTTTAGATGAGATCTAGTGATTGAGAGGCACCATAATTGTGCTACCTTTTTTAAAAAAAATTTATTTTCAAAAACACAAACAAAACAAAACATAAAAACATTATCATTTCATACAATTATAGACAGTGTATCAGTCGGTGGCATTTTTGTGCTTCTCTTCTCTTCAATTTATCACTAAACATGCTAGCTTATTTCCAAAAGTTTCAACATCCATTTATATCATAATTATTTCCAATTCTTATTCTCTATCCATTGGTAAAATAAGTCCCGTATCAAATAATATTGTCTATCTTCCTGCTCTCTTATTTCAAATGTCAGTTTACTCATTTCAGAACATTCCATCATTTTCTTAATAATTTCTTCATCATTGGGTATCTAAAGTTACCTTTACTTTACTTGTTACCTCCCGGCTGGACTATTGTAAATTCTCTCTACATGGGGCTCCCCTTGAAGAGCACTCGGAGGCTCCAACTGGTCCAGAATGCGGCCACGCGGGTGGTTATGGGCGCAACTCGTGACACCCCTCCTGCACGAGCTGCACTGGCTCCCAGTGGTCTTCCGGGTGCGATTCAAGGTGTTGGTTACCACCTTTAAAGCGCTCCATGGCATAGGACCCGGGTACCTTCGAGACCATCTTCTGCCACCAACAGCCTCCCACCGGCCAATCCACTCCCACAGAGAGGGTCTCCTCAGGGTGCCATCGGCCAAGTTATGTCGGCTGGCGACACCCAGGGGGAGGGCCTTCTCCGTGGAAGCCCCAGCCCTGTGGAATGAACTGCCCCCGGAAATACGTAAGATCTCCGACCTCCAGGTGTTTCGCTGCGCACTGAAGACCCTGTTGTTCCGCCAGGCCGGTCTATCAACATAATAATTTTAAATTGGGGTATTTAAAATTTTTGGGGTTTTAAATTGAGCCAAATCTATTTAATCATTTTAATTTTTAACTGATGTTTTGTCTTGTGTTTTTAAATAGGCTGTACACCGCCCTGAGTCCTTCGGGAGAAGGGCGGTATAGAAATAAAATTATTACTATTATTATTAAAGTCTTCTTGATCCAATCAGTTTGAACATAAACAGAGTGCCCCATTCTGTTTTCTTCTCCTGCCTCATCTCAGCTTCCTCCCCATTAGATTTCATTTCACCCTGATTGATATTGCTAAATGTCTATGGTGATTCTCAGTCATCCAGATCATGGTTATCTCAAAGGTACTTTTTTTCAAGAGGCAACTGGACTTCCTGGATTTTGTTTGAAGACGTTTCGCTTCTTATCCAAGAAGCTTCTTCAGCTCTTCTTCAGCTCAGAAAGTCCAGTTGCCTTTTGAAAAAAAGCACCTTTGGGACATATTGTTTATTGAAGCAGTACAATGTTACTGAAGGATACCATTTAACTCTACCTAGTACTATCAAAAAGTTTAAACTTCACAATAGTAATTTAATAGCACTCTATTAGCAGGTAGTGAAATTGAGCAGGACAATCAACAAGAGCATGCATAATGTTCTTGCTTTATTTAAAATTAAATAAGACTGGGGCTAAGAATGCTATTTTACTTACGCATCCTTATTTCCACCCTAGTCACAATAGTATTTCTCCTTTTGGCTTTTTAATATTTATGCATCCTGTTTCCACCATAGTTGCAGTAGTATTTTTCCTTTTGGCTTTTTAATATTTAGTGATTAGTGCAATTTCAGGGACTGACACCAAGTAAAAAAAAGTGATGGTTAGCATAATCCTTGAATTATAGAACCTTTAACTCTTCACTTCCTTCCTTGCTCTCCACTCGAAACAATTGTTTAAAAACAGCTTTTTCAGAAATTTTATCTGCCCTCTGTATTTTAACTCTAGCTTTTAGGTCTCTGTTAAATGGTGTATTTCTTATTATGCCTGTATTCCTTTTTTTTCCTTTACTTTCTACTTAAATAAGAATTCCTTACAATCATTACGTAGCTTGGAACCCACTGAGGAAGGATTTGGAGCATTTAGAACAGTCTGGATTCTGAATTATAACTTTCAGTTCTTCTTGGGAATTTCAGGCAGTGTAGGTAGTAATAAGGTGATATTAGGTAGGTAAAACTTTTGGAACTCCATGGTAGCAGGGCAGGATTGAGGAATTAATGTAATAAATTGTTCCTGTTTAGCTCTCTACTTCCCAGTAGAAAAATTATCTCAGCCTGTAAAGTTCATTGCTTTAAAAAGATTTGTGAACCCTCCATCCCCAGTATGACAAATAAAAATTTCCAGAGTTTGTGTATGTGTGTGTGTGCGCGCACATACATATATATCACAGCTTTGTTCACATCACGGGTGCAACAGCTATTCTATACCAAGATCCACTAAAGTCTCAGTTGAGCAAAATTTGAAACCCAAGTGGGCAGGCTCCCCTCTTGATCCACCCACATCTTGGTTATGCTACCAGATTTTCCCCCTCATTCATAATCAAATCATGGATGAAAAAAGATTTATGTTAGACCAATCTGACATTTACAACCAACAGCTAAAAGTCAGAGCTGCCAAATGGGGTCTACGACAACTCACCATGGCCAACTCGCCACTGCCAACTGCCATGGCCAGCTCGTCACGGGACAACTCGCCACCGCCAACTGCTACACCCAGCTCACCACGGGACAATTCTCCATGGCCAACTTGCCACAGGACAATTCACTGCAGGACAAAAGATGCATATTGAAGAAATAGTGGAATAGAACCATTAAAAAAAGGATACCAAAGGAAGACCAAAATGAAATGTGAATAACAAAAATTAAAACAATTGTTTCATTATTTTAAATAATTAAATTGAATTGTCTCTTAGCAAGTTGTCCCATGGTGAGTTGGCCTTAACGAGTTGGCTGTGGTGAGTTGGCCGGAGTGAGTTGACCGTGGCGAGTTGGCTGCAGCAAATTGTCCCATTCCAAACTCAAGGTACCTGAGAGTTCCTTGTCCCTCTTTGTCACAATCTCAATATCCCTGTTCTACCTTCTCATCATCCCAAATCTCTCCCACATCTTGTTCCCCCACCCCAGGCTAAGGTATTCATGCCTTCATCCTCCTCATCCATATATCACACTTATCCCACACTGTTCTGCCCCAACTCCAGATTCCCGAGGATATTGACACACACCAACGGTCCTTATCAAATTTATTAAGTAGCAAGAATAAACCAAAGTCCGGCAAAGGTTGGCAACCAGCCCAGAAAACAAGATATGATAAGACTTTTCCAAAAATGCTCTGATGATAATTACAAGTTGTTTCCAGCAAGAAACTTACTAACTGTGTGTGACTTAAATAGGCTAAGGAAGTGGCCATACTCTCGAGTAGACCTCCTCCTCCTGAGTAGCCACTCCTGCCTTTTGGCAGCCCTGAGTGCTCAAGCATTGAGAAGAGGCTCCTCCACTTCGGTCTCTCCACTTGAAGGAGCCTCTGGAGGTTCTGAAGGCCCTGGCTGAGTCTCTGCCTCTGGCACCACATCCTCTTCAGCCTCCTCGCTGTCCGACGCAAGCGCCAGCTGCGCAGGCTGATGGCGCAATCCCACACCAGCCTCCTCCTCGTCGGGATCAGCCACGATCCACACAGGCCGCTGGCAGGCCACAACACACACAACATGTCAACAGCCACCCCCCCCCTCTGACCACTCCTGCCTTCAGCAATAAATAGCTCAGAAACAAACCTTTGAATTGGAGATGGAAATGAATAGCGAATACATCAAAAGGCTGCAGCACAGAATATAATCAGTTGCCTCGAAGTAATAGTTTTGTACTTCCTGAACTTCTTTCAAATAGGCTCATTTTTAGCCCATCACAGTAGTCTAACCTGCAGGATAAAAGGCCTGGATAAATGTTGCCAAATTAGCTCCATCAGGTGGGCTTGCAGTTGACAAACCAAGCTAGGCTAATACAAAAAGCACACCGTGCTTTTTATGTTACTAAAGAAACATGCTTTTTGCTGGATTAAAAATCGCACCAGTATTGAGTCTGTTCCTATATGGAAATTGCACCCCTGCTAGTGCAGAATGAATGCCTCTTCATCTTCTCTGAATCTGAATTTCAGTTTATTGGCCTTCCGTTTATTATCACAGCCAGACACTAATTTTGTATTTCTAAGGCTTCACTTGAATGTTATGAAAATATTGATGGTCCTTTATCATCAGGTCTAGGTGGCATTAAAAGGGGATTTGATATGTAAGTAATGTGTTTCATTGGATAAAATTAGACCCCTTTTGGATGTACAGCATAAATTAGAAACATTTAAGAGAAGTTCTGCACAGTATGATCTTGAGCTTCTAAACAGATGTTGACAGTAACCTTATTTCTTCTGTTTCCGCCAGTGCAAACTGATCTAGAAGGATACCATAATTTAGGGTTTCTCAACCTTGGAAACTTTATGATATATGGACTTCAACTCCCCAACCAGCATTACCAAGCTTCGAAAGTTGAGAAACTCTGCCACAATCAATGAAGAAAGAAGATAAGCATTTTTCCTGACATATTTTTCAGGTTATTTTTATCCCATTTTTACTATTTTTATAAACAACTCAAGGGAGTGAATGTTTCTGACATTTTTTTCCTCCTCTTATTTTCCCAACAATCCTGTGAAATGAGTTAGGCTGAGAAAGTGTGACTGGCCCAAAGTCACACAGCCAGCTTTCATGCCTAAGGCAGAACTAGAACTCCCAGTTTCCTAGTTTTTAGTGTGGTTCCTTCATCACTAGATCAAACGGGCTCTCTGATTTCTTGATGTCGTTCCCCAAGTCAACCAATGTTTTTCTTACTGTGAAAAGCCACACATGCCATGCCATGCCATACCACTGTTAACTGTCAACTATCCAACTAGTGAACATTCTTGGAAGCTTTGAGTTCCCGAAATAAAATTGAAAGCCTCCAGTGATGAAGCTTCCACAACTTCTGAAGGCAACTTCTGTTCCATTGGTTGATTGCTCTCACTGTCAGAATTTTTTTCCTTATTTCCAAGTTGAAATTGTCCTTGATCAGTTTCCACCCCTTATTCCTTGTCTGGCCTTCAGGTTCTCTGGGAAATAGCTTGACCCCTTCCTCTCTGTGGCAGTCCCTCAAATATTGGAACATTGCTATCCTCTGGTCCTTCTCTTCAGTAGATTAGCCATGCCTAGTACTTGGGACTCTTGGGAAAGTGAAGAGCAGGAGGGGGAGTCAAGCGACCTATACAAAAGGTATATTGGTGGAAATCACATATTCTCAAAATCTCACGTATAGAAAGGAAAATGATTGCTGCTTGCTTTCCCAACATGGATCAGAGGAGTACAGAATCCTCCACCAATTATCAGCCATGATAACCACCAGCCAGCCAGAGCACCTAGTCATTATGGATGCCTCAGCAGCAGAACGGTAGAAATCAATTTCTTAAGCTTGTTTAACTTGAGGCTGGTTTCAACATCGGAGATAAGTAGCATAAGGCTGCTTATCTGGAATCATTCTAATTCTGACAAAGTGAGAGGTTGAAGTTTTTTCTTCCCCCAAGCATCAAGAGTTGAATTTAAAAATATCAATAGGGAAGGAAAAGTGGAGGGAACAATCATGATTGAGTGTTACCCCTTTTGCATGTGTGTTGAGATGCCTGTTGCAGATTACAAAAGTGACAGAACTTGCGTTATGCCATTGTAACATTCTTATAATGTTCTTAAAATTGTCAGATTTTACAGATGTTGTTTGCTTTTACAGAGGTGAAATATGGAAAATGTATCCAGGTTCTTTACAGTGAACATACTTTTGTATTTGTGGAACTCTAGAGATAAAGTACATTGCTCATATATTATTTAAATGCCAACTGTATTTGAAAGAGAGAGATTAGTATCTTGGACCACATATTAGATAAATGTTCTATTGGGATCCACACATTAAAATAAAATCTGGGAACTCAATTATTACACATAACACAGCTCTATTATCTGAAGGAAACCATACAATTAAAAACTGCATGTGGCTCTGGTTAGGGTAAGTTGTAAGAAAGACCCAGAAATAAGATTCGTATTTCATTGTATTTCTACTTTTATGCTACTTTGTTACACATTACTTTGTTAATACACATGGTCTTAGAATGGCTCTGTATTTTGTATTCTGATATGACCTAATGCTTAATGAAAGAAGTATTATTTTTTAATATTATAGTTGGCCGCACAATCAGACATTTAAACCAGATTTGGCATTTTTTGTCAACCTATTGGCTCCTTCCCAAGGACTTGGAATAGGCACATAATGTTGTTAAATAACATTAAAAGTATGATCACAGGATGTAAGCTTTTTCAGGTAAAAGGTGTCTATTGCGATCAGTACTATCTTTGCATTCCTTCACCATAGTCATTCTATTTCTGTTTGCAGATCTTTTATATTTTGTGATTTTCACCAGTTCTTTCTCTTCTGTTGTCTCCAGGAAATGCAATGTCCACTTTCTAACTTTCTTGCTTTTCTTATCAACAGTTATGAAGATTGGTGTGTGGTGTGGCAGATGCCTATCTTTTTAATTCTAAAGACTCAGAGCAAGTTAGCATCTTCATCTATTACTTTATCTGATATGTGATCCCATAAGTTCTTGTTTGCAATGTTTAAAGTCTGTGTAATCTTCTTGCAGCAGTAACCAGGTTGTCCAACTTCTTTGCAGAGATGCCATTTGCGATATTCTCAATTCTGACTTTATATGCATTTGATCTTAAAGTTTGGTCTTGTGCATCCAGAATTAGTCCCTCTGTCTCTTCTTTCAATTTTCCAGCTCTTAGTCATTACCAGGTTTTGTTAACTGATTTGCCTGCTAATTTTTTATGTATTGGACTTTGCCTTGCCATGTCTTTTTTCTTTTCTTCATTTGATTGATGACATTTCTCTGCCACCCATCTCACTGTCAAGTGATTTTCAGTGGCCTGCTGTACCATAACAGCAAGAATACAAAACATTAAAACAATAACACATAAACTATTGAAATGAACAGAGATTAAATACATTAGAAAATTGAATGGGGTGGGATATTCTTCCTACAACACTAACTACTTCCAGCATGGGACGCTCTGATCAGCGTTGTTATTCAACTATCTGGTGTATTTTCAACATTCCACACCCACCAATGCTCCTTGGAAAATATTGTTTGTCAGTGTTGCTGTATCGATGAAGGGCATGATTTATTGTTAATATTTTTCTGGTCTTTCTATCCAGTGCTTTTAGTTCTGCTTGAGTCCAGTTCACTATTCTAACTGTGTAGCTAATGGTTGGAATTGTCCAGGTGTCGACTGCCTTGATGGTATTTCCATCCATTGAGTTTCAACTTTCAGATCTTCAGTCTCATGATGTATTCTAAGCTTCTTCTTAACTTCAGTATGCTTGATGTTAGCAGCTTGAAAAATGCCCAGGTACTTATAATTATCTTCTTCATTCAGTCTCTTGATATTATCTCCATACAATATGGAAATAGGATATTTCAATTCCTCCAGTTTTCTCTACTTTTCCTCTGTTGCATGACAAAGATTATCAAACTTCATTGCAATATCTTGGCTGTATTTAAGGACAGAGTTGAGCAGTGATTCTTTTTCAGATGGTGTTTTTCCATATATCTTCAGATCATCCATGTAAAGGAAGTGGGGAATGTTTTTGATGTTTGATAGCCTGACCTGTTCAGTATTGTTGACACAGGAATCAGTACAATGACAAATACTAAAGGTGAGAGTGAGTCTTCTTTGAGGATTCCTCTCTTGATATTAACCTTTCCCAGTCTATCTCCATTAACCAGCAACTCTTTCTTCCATTGAGCCATTGATCTTTGCACAAGGCTTCTGACGTTTCTATGACATCTAGGCATTTGATTATCCAAATGTATGACAAAGTCAAATGTCATCTTATAATCAATCCGAGATACTTTCAAATTGGTCTTCCTTCACTTGCAGTTTTCCAAAATCATCAATTAGGGGCTGATTTTTATTCCTCAGCTGTTTGGGCAGTTTCCTTTCTGATAGAAAAACCTTGTTTTCAACTAAATGCTTTTGAATTGCATCAGCTACCATACCAATCTTCAGTTTCATATCCTTGCAGTATGTTATTAAACTGCTTGGCAATGAGTGGGTCTGTATGAGCCAAATTTTTCAAACTAAAACATGCAATTCATTTTCAGCGTGATGAGTTCCTAGAAAAAAACAGATTATAAATCTAACAAATAACGCTTTAGAAAATATCATTTTCTGCATCAGATCCTATTCACATTGACATGGAAACATTGCAATAAATTACAAACATCAGTAAAATACTGTTACTTAAAAGTGCCAAAGGTCCCATTGTTTTATTATACTTATTTTTCATTGCAATTATTTTGGAATGAGTATGTAATCTGATGAGCCAATTTTTGCATATCCTAAGTGTTTCTTTGCCATAGGGATATCAGTCCACTTACTGAATTTATGTGCTAAATTGGTTGGTGTTTACAACAAAAACGATGATTTTTTTAAAAAAAATCACTAAAGGCAACATAAAGGAATAATGATGACAGTAAAAGCCAGTTTATTAGCAAAATTGCAGTGTTGCATTCTTTTATAAATTACACATTGAATATAATTTTATACATATCTTCTGCCCAGGAGAGTTTGATTTTCAATTGTTCTACTAGAGTGAAGGGTGTAAGTAACTTGGAGTCATTTTCTGGCTATAGTGGTCCATAAGCCTTGGGTGGGGGGAATAAAAGGTTGTTTAAATTGTGCTCAATTTCCATATTGCATTGATTTTTTTATCTTCTATCTATAAACTTGTAACCCTTCTATGCCCCCACTCATTTTTAATACTCTTTTTCCTCTCTTAATATGTACTATCATGTATTGTTATTTTATTTGTTTATTTATTGTTATTGTTATTTTTTATTGTTGTTGTTGTTATGATTTTCAAACCAGCAACCAGGAACTTTGCAGAGTATAGAAGTAACTCCTGGAGCTTTGCTTTTTCTTTTATTTATTTCTTTATTTTTCTATGTATTTCTTTTGGAAAGATTGCACTAATGGTATCGGGCTGGGTTATTTGAGGGACCAACTTGTCCCAGTTTGGTCTACCCATCCTATTGGGTTTGGCCGAAGAGGCAGGTCCAAAATCTTGGACATGTCATTTGGTGGGTTCCAGGAAGAGACACTATTCTGTCATGGGACTCGTCCTTTGGAATATCATCCCCTCAAGAATTTGCTTGGCCCCAATCCAGCTAAAAGATATGGTTCCATCTCTAAGCTTGGGGATCTTGATGTCTGGTAGAGTCGTTATGTTGATTATTGTAAGTGGTTCCTTATACCTCAGCTGCTGGTTGTGTTGTATTGTTTTTCATGTAGATTTTAATATGGTTCATTCTTTTACAGTTTTGCAGTTGTTGTAAACCAACCCAAATTATCTATTTCAATTATAGTCATACATAATGTACATATATAGCATTTATGATGCAATTTCTAATTAATGAAAAAAACCAGCTTGTGTTCATACCTGCAGAATCTGGTTTTAAGAAAAGGTTTTGGTTAGAATTTGTGTGTGTGTGTATTATGAAAAGTATTTCTTTGTAATAAAAAAAATATATTATGCATCTTTACAATATTGTAGAGTTACCTTGAGGTAAGATGGGCAGCCACTAAATTTTACAAATACATAAATAAATTTTAAATGTTTTTACAGAAGTGGATGCCTAGTATATTTAAAGCATAATAATAATACCTTTTGTTTTAAAAACAATGACCCAGAATGTAATGTGAGATTATATTTGAGTTTTTTCATTCTTACTGCCTAAGCTATGCCATCTACAATTTAAAATATACATTTTTTTATAGGGTACACCAGCAAGTCACGTACGATATAAAGTAGATGTTGTCCGGTTCCCATATAGTGCAAGTATCTTTGATGTTGAAGAAGAATCTGGACGTGTAGTAACCAGAGTGAATCTTAATGAAGAACCTAGTACATTGTTTAAGGTAACCGTAGGCCTATACATTTCAATATGTTTAAGACAGCGTTCCTAAAGTCATTCTGATATGTTTGGAATTATAACTTCTTTATTTCATAGCAGCACAAGCAATCTACCTCCCAGATTGGTGAATGCTATTTTAATATCATTTAATATGATACGTTTAATATCATAATACCACTACAATGATTCTACACAGAGTTTACTCTATACAATAATATTCATATCCATGCTTTAATACATGTTGATATACAAACCAAGTGCAGGAACTTTACCACAAATTAAATATAACATTTAAATAAGTATGCTTTGGGCTGAATACCATGTTTCACTGAAGTTTTGTTCTATTTTATTCTTAATATGAACAATACTTATAAAATACAGGCAGTCCTCAAGTCTCAACAATAATTGGGAGTGGGTTTCCTGTCACTAAATACAGGTAGTCCTCAACGTACGACTACAATTGAGCCCAAAATTTATGTCACATAAACACACACACAAAAAAAATTGTGTGTGTTTTATCTTTCTGCCTATTCACCGCCCTGAGTCCTTCGGGAGTAGGGCGGAATATAAATCTAATGAAATGAAATGAAATGTTGAGATATCATCAATAAATAAAAGCCCTTTCCCTTTCTGTACTTTTTTGTTAGAACTCTAGTGTAAATGGGATTCCTTTCAAGGGATACAGAAAATTGAAATTAGCCTTAAAAATGTGCATAATTAGGAGCTTTTTAATCAGAAAATTAATCTTCACCAAAATGTTTATATTGCAGGTAAAAACAAACAGTATGGAATAAGCCCTCTGGTATTATTAAGAAATGTGGTGGCATAGTGTTAGAGTGCAGTATTGCAGGCGAACTCTGCTCAGTGGCTGGAGTTTGATTCCTTCGATCCTGACCAGCTCAAGGTTGACTCAGCCTTCCATCCTTCTGATGTCAATAAAATGAGGACTCAGATTGTTGGGGGCAATATGTTGACTCTGTAAACTTCTTAGAGATCTCTGTAAAAGTACTATATAAGTCTAAGGGCTATTGCTAATATAAATGCAGCAAAATGTTATTGAGGTTTATGTTGAAATTGATTATATGTCATTAAGTTGTTTTCCAGTTCATACCAACTTCTTAGATAGATTTTCTCCATGACCATCTAATGTTTACCTGATCTTTCAGGTCTTCATATTATGCTGAAATGAAATATCTAAACAATTTTGAGAGAACAAAAAAAAAAAATATTCAATGGGAGTAAGGAAACTTCTCAAGAGACACCTGCACATCTCTAACAGTGATTTTTTTCTATTTATTTATCCCTCAGAAAATGCACTGTTAAAATGTGCTGGTTGAAAATATTTATAGAACTGAGTTTTATAGTTAGAATTGCATTTATGAGTAAAACAAAAAAAGCTCAGAGGGTTTTTTTAAATGCATTGGCTTTTGGGATGTATGCTGCACATTTTATTTATTTTTTATTTAGGTTTGTTGCTGTTTTTGGTATGATTAATAAAATAAACCCCCAATCTCTAAAATTATTGAATTGAGAAACATATGTTCAGGCATTGTGTTTGTGTGCTTAACAGCTGGTGGTCATTGCCTACGATGATGGGGATCCGGTGAAGTTTAATACAACCACTGTAGAAATTTCCGTATTGCAACCCTCAGTAATTCCACGGTTTTCCCAGGATGAGTACAGGTATAATATCTTCTCTCGTTAATGTTATTTTTGAAAAAATTGGAGGGCAGACATTGGCTTTCTTAACTCTTATATTCAAGATGTTGACCTTCACTTTTAAAAGGCTAATTGGGCCAAGACCTTCAATACGCTTGTATCTAGGAGCGCTATAACAATATTGCAGGTGTACAAAAGAGTCTTTTTGGAAAGGGGGGTGGTCCACATTAGCCCTGACCTTCTGTACAGATGTTTAGGAAAGCAAATATATCATTTTTTTAAAAAAATTGTGTTCAATTGAATGTATAAATGATTTATGCGTTTTGCATGATTGTTCTATTGCGTCTTCTAGTTTGCTGGTATCTAATCAGAACACTACATTCTGAGAGCCATGACATTTTAAAATAGCAGAGCAAGTCTTTTTTATTGTTGTTGTGTATATTTTGGGCTTAGGTTAAATAATTAGAACACACTGACACTTGTTAGAGTTTACCAGTCCTAGAGCGTTTGGCAGAAATATGTAGCATGCAGAAAGGTCTCTGGTTCCATTAAATACAGGAAATTGATCACAAGTGTTTATAAAACAGCACGGGATGTTTCTGTTCTGGTTATCAGTGTCAGGAAAAAGGTGATGCGAAGTCAATTAAACAGTGCTTACAACATTTTTAATAGAATATTGCTATTTGTATTTTCCGGTTGTGCAATTGTCCTCTCCCGGCAAGTGTCCAAATACAAAGGTTTGCAGTATATATGTGCTTTATGCATAGGGTGACCATGCTGTTAAGTTTTCAGGGTGCCCAATGCAAAAACTACATTTCTTCTTTTGTTGAGCTGAAACAAAAAGGGGAAAAAAATTAAACTACTATGGATATGCATTAGGAAGAAGCCTCAAATCAACTGCCAGAGGAGAATATTTTTCCTGTTCTTTTGTTGTTCATGACATGGATTGAATTGACTCCTTTGCTGTTCTATCATCTGTAGCTGGTGTTTTAGACTCAAATCAAAGCAAGCATAAGTTCTGCTTGCTGGCCACAATGACAAAAAATAATGTAAATGTGGGCTATTTTGTTCTCTTGGCTTAACGGTCTCTTGGCTTATGTCATGACATCATCATGCACCTTAGTCATTCCCTGCACTGGCATCTATGAAAACAGATTTCCCCCCCTTTCTAGCAATGGTGAAATTATTATTTTTTTACTACCAGTTCTGTGGATGTGGCATGGTGGGCGTGGTGTGGGTTGGTGGCATGGAAGGAAAGGAAACTGCAAAATCCCCATTCCCTCCCCACTCTGGGGCCAGCCAGAGGTGGTATTTGCCGGTTCTCCGAACTGCTCAAAATTTCTGCTACCAGTCCTCTGAACTGCTCAAAATTTCCTCTACCGGTTCTCCAGAACCTGTCAGAACCTGCTGGATTTCACCCCTGCTTTCTAGAATATGTAGCAAGTAATGATCCCTAATGTAATCTTGCTATTACACTAAGTTATCTTACTTTTCCATGAATGCAGCTTTACGTATTTGTATCAATCAATCAATTAATCTTTATTATGGTCACACAACCAGCAAATAAAAACATTAAAACAATAACACTAGTAGTACAACGATAATAACAATAAATGTTTTTAAATAAAAATTTAATATTTTAAAATTTAGAAAAAGTACTTCCTATATGTAAGGGATGTGGTGGCTCAGTGGCTAAGACACTGAGCTTGTCAATCGAAAGGTCGGCATTTCAGTGGTTTGAATCCCTAGTGCCGTGTAGTGGGGTGAGCTCCCGTTACTTGTCCCAGCTTCTGCCAACCTAGCAGTTCGAAAGCACTTAAAAAATGCAAGTAGAAAAATAGGGACCACCTTTGGTGGGAAGGTAACAGTGTTCTGTGTTCCTTTGGCATTTACTCATGCTGGCCACATGACCACGGAGACGTCTTTGGACAGCACTGGCTCTTCGGCTTTGAAACGGAAATAAGCACTGCTCCCTAAAGTCGGGAACGACTAGCACATATGTGTGGGGGAACCTTTACCTTTACCTTTACTTCCTATATATACTATTGTATAAAAGTAAAAAGTTTAGGTTGTAATGTTATTATCTTCAACTGTGCCAAAGAGACTTGGAAGTCAATGCCTTATTTTTTCTTTTTTCCCTTCCTACCCCACATTTTCTGTTTTTCCTTTTTTCCTTTCCCTAGTTTTCCATTACTTTTTATTTTCCTTTGTATTTTGCATTTTCATAAAAAATATTTTTAAAAAAATCCTTAAAAAGAATTTTAAAAAATAAAATAAAAAACAATAATGATAATAGTAAAAAATAATAAAAGACAGACAAAGTAATATATTGCCATTGGTGGTGGATTAACAGTGGGCAGTTAAAGTTTGCCTCATTTTATATACAACACAGCAGAATTTGGTTACATCCAGTGGTGGGTTGCCCCCGGTTCGCACCGGTTCTGTAGAACCAGTAGTAAAAACAGCAGGAGGCTCCGCCCACTGACCCTGACATTATCAAAATGCTTCTGCGCTTGCGCAGAAGAGCGTGCACTAATGAAGCAAGCGCACGCACGCGACCCCATTGAGAACCAGTAGTAAAGGTAAGTAGAATCCACCCCTGGTTACATCCAGAGAAATGTTAAAGCAGCAAGATAGTTATATTGAATAAGCATCCCAAATACATAAAGGGTATTAACTTGAGCATATTGCAATGCACTTCATACGTCAGTTTTGGAGGGCCGATACAAAAAAACACCATATGAACTGAGATTATGCTCCTGTGGATAAGGGGCCATTTAAACTGTAGCTCATTTCCTGCTGTACTGCATTTTCTATAAAGACTCACGGACTCCGTTTATAATACTGTTATGTATTGATACTTTTAAGCGGGAGTTTCAAACCTGCCTACGTTTCTGATTGGCTGACAGTCTCTCCAGGATTGTATATAAGGAGGACTGCAGCCTCTGAGTTTTTGCTGAAGTCTCACTGTATATTAAAGAGCTGTTGTCACTTGCTTGCTTGTGCCTCTCGTCATTCCCGAACCACTTCATTGGCGACGAAGGTGGGATTGAGGCTACAAGAAGCCAACCAGTGAGACCACGAGCTTCAGCTAGGCGACGAGGCGAACCACAGGAGACATACCGGACATGTCTGCCTACGTTCCGCCCAAGCCTTTTGATCCGACCCGCGAAAAATGGGTCTCGTACCTAACAAGGTTTGAATGCTCGCTAGAAGCCAGCGACATGCAGGGCCTCTCGGCTAATCGAAAGAGAGCCCTATTCCTAAGCCACTGCGGACCGGACGTGTTCGAGATGGCCGAGTCACTGTGTGAGCCAACGCCGGTTCAAACAGTCTCATGGGACACCTTGATGGCAACTCTCCGGGCTCACTATGCTCCCGTCCCCTCCAAGTTCGTGCAGCGATACCAACTAAGGCAGCGCGTCCAACGAGAGGGAGAGCCGGTCAGCGCGTACATGGCCAGCCTGAGAAAAGCCGCAACTCATTGCGACTACAGAGACTTGGATGATGCGTTGCTTGAGCAACTGATCTGTGGTGTTCGGGACATTAGGCTGCAACGGCGTCTGCTCGCCAAGCCTGATCTGACGCTTGCCGGAGCCCTTGACGAGGCCAGGGCTCACGAAGCCTCCACAAAGGCCGCCGAAACGCTACAGCGTCCGCCGACCAGCAAAGACAGCCCCAAGTCTGCCCCGGTGCACAGAGAAGACGCCGGATCCAGCTCGGAGTCCGAGTCGGATGAGGACGTCTTCCGAACAGAGCACCGGAGAAAAGACACTGGCAGCCCCCGGCGAAGCTGTCCCAGCTGTGGCGGGCACCATGATAGACTGTCCTGCAAATACAGAGAGGCTATTTGCAGGCGTTGCGAGAAGAAAGGGCACTTGGCGCGAGTCTGCAGAGCCACTCTGCCCAGAAGACTCAAACCACGTGAGCGCCGCAGCCAACCGGAATCAGCGCGCCAGAAGCAGCCAACGAGAGAAGGCGGCGCGAAAAACGGCGCGAATTTGAATCGCGAGATGGCCGCAGCATACACATCGACCAGGCCAGCACAACGGTCGAGGACAAAGTCAGCACGGTGGTCGAGATCAACGGAAGACCGTGCTCGATGGAGATCGACACCGGATCAGCTCTCTCCATCATGTCGTGGACAACCCTAAAGACCCTCCTGCCGTCGTTCCGGAAGGATCAACTCTCCAGACAGAGACTGCGCATCCTAGACTACCAGGGGAACCGAGTCCCCCTCGAAGGCGTGGGCACGTTCCGGGTCACCTACGGAGACTACGAAAGAGACCTGCCGCTGACCATCGTCACGAAGCAGCTGCCGAGCCTCCTGGGCATGGGGTGGTTCCGAGCCCTTGGCATGGGCTTCACCGGCGTCCACCTGATGTCCAAGTCAACCCTGAAAGACAGCCTCCTGTCCGAGTTCCAGGACGTTTTCGGGGACACATTGGGCAAGTATGTGGGGACCCCTATTTCACTAAACTTAGACCCCAACGTAGCCCAAGTAAGACTAAAGGCCAGAAGAGTGCCGTTCGCATTGAAACCAAAGATCGATGCAGAACTGGACAAACTGATTAAGCAAGGGGTGTTGGTTCCCGTTGACCATGCCAAGTGGGAGACCCCCATAGTCACCCCAGTTAAGTCCGACGGCTCAATCAGAATTTGCGCCGACTACAAGTGCACGATCAACAAGGCTTTGCAGCCGAGCGCCTATCCGGTGCCGATCGTGCACCATCTTCTACACTCCCTGGGCCCCAGAAAAATTTTTGCCAAATTAGACCTGGCCCAAGCCTATCAACAGTTACCGGTCGACGACGCCACGGCAGAGGCGCAAACGATCGTGACTCATAGGGGTGCATTTAAATGCACCAGGCTCCAATTTGGGGTGAGCATCGCACCCGGCTTATTTCAAAGCACCATGGAGCGCCTGTTGCAAGGACTTCCGGGAGTAGTCCCCTATTTCAATGACGTCTTAGTCAGCGCCCAAGACGAACACCAGCTAGGGGACAGGGTACGGAACGTCCTGTCCAGATTCAGAGAAGCGGGACTAAGACTTAAAAAGAACAAGTGCAGGATAGCGGTCCCCTCGGTAGAATTTCTGGGGTACAGGGTGGACGGCACAGGCATCCACCCTACCGAAAGCAAGGTGAGGGCCATCAAAAGCGCACCAGCCCCCAAATCCAAAGCTGAGCTCCAAGCCTTCCTTGGACTACTAAATTTCTACTCAATGTTCCTAAGAGATAAGGCCACGGTCGCTGATCCCCTTCACAAACTCTTAGGGAAGAACGTACCATGGGTCTGGGGGAAACCGCAAGCGGCCGCTTTTGAGGCAGTAAAAAAACTCCTATCTGAGGACAGTTTCCTGATCCAATACAATGCAGAGCTGCCGCTCGTCTTAGTTTGCGACGCCTCTCCCGTAGGAGTTGGTGCCGTCCTAGGCCATAGACTGCCGAACGGCCTAGAGGCACCCATTGCCTTCTACTCCCGAACTCTGTCCAGCACAGAACGAAACTATAGCCAATTGGACAGAGAGGCTCTGGCTGCGATTGCGGGGGTTAAGAAGTTCCACGAATACCTCTATGGCCGAAAATTCGAACTTGTGACTGACCATAGACCGTTGCTAGGACTGCTAGCAGGCGACAGGCCAACCCCCGCTGCCCTCTCCCCCCGTTTAACTAGATGGGCGATTTTTCTATCGGCCTACTCGTACCAGCTCGTCCATCGGCCTGGGCGGACCCTGGGTCATGCGGATGCCCTTAGCCGTTGCCCCCTTCCCGACCTGCTGGACAACCCAACACCGGAAACCTCCGTCCTGTTGTTGGACACGTTAACCTTGGGGCCCATCTCCTCCGGCGAGGTGGCGAAGGCATCAAATAGAGACCCTGTTATCCGGACTGTTATGGGTTGGGTTTTGAAAGGGTGGCCGGACAAGGTGGTCGGGGAGGAGTACCAAGGTTTTGCCAACAAACGAAATGAACTGTTTACGCAAGGGGGGTGCTTACTGTGGGGTGACAGAGTGGTAATTCCAGCAAAACTACGAGATAGAGTTTTAGAATTATTGCACGAAGGGCATCCTGGCATCGTTAGGATGAAGTGCTTAGCCCGCAGCTATGTCTGGTGGCCCAACATGGACCAGGTCATTTCCGAGTGGGTGGGGAAGTGCAGACCCTGCCAGGAGTCTCGCCCCGATCCCCCAGTAGCGCCCATCCGAGAGTGGGAGAAACCAAAAGGCCCATGGGGGAGGATCCACATTGATTTTGCCGGCCCGTTCCATGGCCAAACGTTTTTAATAGTAGTGGATGCCTTTTCAAAATGGCTCGAAATTGTATTAATGCCATCCACAACGGCCGAAGCGGTTATCAAGGCCCTAAGAAAGTTGTTTGCCACCCACGGCCTGCCGGATACCTTGGTATCGGACAATGGGCCCCAATTTACAGCAACCCTTTTCGAAGGCTACTTGGCCGGCCTGGGGATCCGCCATGCCCTATCAGCCCCATTTCACCCGGCTTCCAACGGATTGGCTGAACGATTTGTCAGGACAGCCAAGGAAGCACTGTCCAGATTAGACAATGGGGACTGGCAGGCCAGGATAGATCAATTCCTTGCGGTTCAGCATGCATCACCATGCACAGCAACTGGGAGAAGCCCAGCAGAGCTCCTCATGGGGAGAAAGCTCCGGTGCGTGTTGGACAGGCTTCACCCTAACTATTCGCACGAAAACTTTAAGGGAGAGACCTGTGGCTTAAGGCAGTTTCAGGTCGGGTCCCCGGTGTTCGCTCGCAATTATGCCAGCGGTCCTCTGTGGGTTGCAGGAACCATAGTGGGGATCACAGGCCCAAAATCATACACGGTGGACGTGGGGGTAGATAGACTCTGGAAGCGCCACATAGACCAACTGAGGAAACGGGTGGTTGGCGAGGCAAACATCAACGCAGACATGTCCGAGCCTAACTATGACCACTTCTCCAAAACAGCTAACTCAAGCCCGGGGCCGCGAGAATACTTAGCTGACAAGCCCTGGTTCCAGCGCCGCCCCAGCGAGTCGCCACTCCCAGCCGGGAATAATCACGCCCCGGACAAAATCCAGGAGGTTCCATTGGCGGAGCCGGGAGAGACAAAGAGTCCCTCCGACCAGCTCGACGCCTCACCAAACACTGAACTGCGCAGGTCAACTAGGGCGAGAACTCAGCCTAAGCACCTGCGAGACTTTGTTTGTACATATGTTAATTTTTGAGTGTTAGTGCCTTCTGGGAAGGGAGGGGTGTTATGTATTGATACTTTTAAGCGGGAGTTTCAAACCTGCCTACGTTTCTGATTGGCTGACAGTCTCTCCAGGATTGTATATAAGGAGGACTGCAGCCTCTGAGTTTTTGCTGAAGTCTCACTGTATATTAAAGAGCTGTTGTCACTTGCTTGCTTGTGCCTCTCGTCATTCCCGAACCACTTCAAATACCTTACATAATAAAATATGCAGGAAATACTGATCTTTTTTACCTGCAAGTACTGTTATCAGATCAGTATTTGTACTTGGAATAGATCACCCACATATAAATAAGAACAGAATGTACACAAGAATGAATAGATATATAAAGGTATGATAAGCTGTGAATGTTTATGTTCTGGAGTTGTACAGAAGTGACTTACTAAAAAAAATTAAAATATTTCTGCAGAAAAATAATAGAAAGCCTCCTTTGTCACTTTATCCTATTAAAAACATTATGAGACCAGGTGGAAAAGTAGACCTAAAGGACAAAATGTTTTCGTCGTTGTTGTTTTATTTTCAGAATAAATTCTCTTGCGATAAATTCTCTTTTTAATAACTTAAAAGTTCCAAGGTATGCTATTTTTTAATTAATTAATGCATAACTTCTCTTGTCCTCTTCGGCAGTTAGAAAGTCATAGTTAACAGCCTTGGATTACTATTCTAGGCAATAAATTGCTAACTAAATGTGCAATCAATAATAATATGCATTGCCTGTGGACACATTTAACAGGTGTTCAGACATTTTATTTTCAAGCACTAAATACAGTAACATATTTCAATTTTTTCCAAGGAGCGTAGTTGGTCCTAGGCTTCACTTGGAGAGAGAGGCCAATTCTTATGAAACTTTAAAAAAGGTTTTTTTAAAAAAATAAGAAAGTTGATGATCTCAGCAACTGATCCTATAGTTTGTTTATTATTTTATTATTTAAATTTATATAGCTGCCCATCTCATATGTATTACTCTGGGCTGTTCACAAAACAATTAAAAGATATATATACAGATAGATAGATAGATAGATAGATAGATAGATAGATAGATAGATAGATAGATGATAGATAGATAGATGCAGTATGCTCCTTCCCATATTTGGGTAGGCCAGGTTGCTTCAATAGAAAACCCATTTAATCTTTCGTGGTACAAGTTAACAAAGTGAGGAGAACCTGTGGCTTAGAGATTAATACATCTGCCTAATATGCAAGCAAGCCCAGGTTCAAATCCCAGAAGGGTACGGCTACCTGATGAGAGCTAAATAGCTTGAAATAGATCTATACTAGTCTCCCTTTATTTCTTTATCAGCAATTCTATTGTTTGCTATTGTTAGAATAGCGAACTATTCTAAAAATATGAGTTCCAGGTATATTTGTAAAGAAAGAAACAGACATTCTGCAAACTCTGGAACTAAAATAATTAAAATTTTATTCTACTAAGCTTTCGTCAGCCATCTACTGACATCGTCAGAGTATTAAACTACCATTGCAGAGATCTCTGCCTTTATATGCCATCAATCTGGCCATTGCACGTGTAATAGGCTGGAAGGGCCAATGGCAAAAATTGAGTAATGGCATATAAAGGCAGAGATCTCTGTAATGGTAATTTAATACTCTGACGATGTCAGCAGATGGCTGATGAAAGCTTAGTAGAATAACATTTTAATTATTTTATTTCTGGAGTTCGCAGAATGTTTGTTTCTTTCTTTACACACACACACACACACACACACACACACACACACTACTGCAACAATTCAATAACAATATAATATAAAAACAAAAGAACCCATCATAATCCCATTCATCTAGACGAGGAATGTCAAACTCACGTCATCATGGTAGCGTCACATGATGTATCAGGACTTTTCCCCCCTTTGCTAAACCAGGTCTGGGCATGTCCAGCACTTGAGACATCTGGCCCATGGGCCGCGAGTTTGACAGCCCTGATCTAGACAATCCATATAGCCATAGCATTGGCTTTACACTGCTTTTGTGTTCTCATAGCAAAACTACCAGTATGTTTTCAGGGCTTTACAAAAAGCCGGCGGTGTTGTGGTCCACTCAGTCTATACAGCCAGATGACTCTCCTCACTGATGGGTCCTGCAGTACATCTCTCCTGCCAAATGGGATGGGATGGGTTAAATATAATTGGGGAGAGCCAGTTTGTTAAAGAAGAGAAATCAGCTTTTATGTAGGGAACAGAACAAATTGATTACATGCTTTAAGTATATGATAGGTATATCAGAAAGCAACAAGTCATTAATATACAATACTTTGTTTATTTTTATTAGACATTAGAAAAGACAGACGTCCTTAGCTTTAATACCTATAATTTCTGTTTCTTCAGATAGCTAATGGTCATAGAACCCTTTTGCCTTATGTAAAATATATTGCATCTCCTCCCTCTCCCATCCAGGTTTGGTTCTTTCAGGCACTTCAGAATACAGTCCTATTGTTTGGTTGCCCTCACCATTGTTTCTGAAAAGGCTAGTTTTTGTACATTAGAGGAAGGCGACTTAGGTTCAAAGGAGAAAATAAAATTCCTGAACTTAAATCCCAAAATTTTACATAATGCCATGAGTCCAGAAGAATTCCCAGATTGCACAAAGGCTTTGGTAGAAGGCAAGATTTTTTTCTATAACTATGGGATTGTTATTATTATTATTATTAATAATAATTAATTATGATGATAATATATCACAAAGTGTTATCTCTTAATAGAATTAAGGCTCTGCTGTTCTTTCATATCAAATGCTGGTATGAAAGTTCACAGATACTTATCAGAATTTGTCAGAGAACTATGGAATCAGATACAAATAATTGTTCAGGAGACATTTTGAGTAAAGACCTGTAAACATATTTCCATAGGAAATTAGAAGGCTATTAATGCTTTTAAAGCAAATGTAACTTTATGTGTTTTTTAAAAAAGAAAAATCTATGTGTGTGCACACATTTGCACATACATATGAATGAAAAATTTACACCTTTCTTACATGGATAGACTAAAGAAATTATCTATAGTGGATGTTAATTAGTTATTCCTTATCTATAAATTAATCTGACAATTGAAATTGAAAGAACAGTAATTTAACTTTTGTAAAAAAGATGATACTCATTGCACACATGCACACGTATGCACACACACACACACACACACGTGTGTGTATGTATGTCTATATTTGTATTTAAATGTAAAATAGAACTATACAAACACATATAGACTTATAACCTTCAAATAAGAGGTAGTGCTTAACAGTTGCAAGCAATTGGTAAACCAGTACTCATTTTGTTGGTTTGTATGGTAATATAAATTTTGGAATTGACTTATACCATACTGAAAATTTGACTTACAACTGGCTTAAAATATAAGGAATATTGTCATTCGTTCATCAAATAATTTCTTCCTTCCTTCTTTCCTTTCCCTCCTTCCCCTCCCCACTTCTTCCCTTTCTTTCTTTCTTTCTTTCTTTCTTTCTTTCTTTCTTTCTTTCTTTCTTTCTTTCTTTCTTCCTTTCTTTCTCAAAACATTTCTTTTTAATTACTGGAAACTTGTACAGCAGACAATCATCAATTGAGGATTTAGGGACATGATTCAAAGTCCTTGCCTCAAACAATGCAAATTATAAAGTTGTCTATAGTTTGCATTTCTAGAAATCCTCCATATTCAGCCCTGAACTAGTTGTAATAACTTTGGACTATAATAGTACTCTACATTATATCTTATTTACTCAAAATTTCCTCTGAAGACCAAAAATGGCTGAAGTCATGTTTTTGTAAGCATTCTTGCTTCCCCCCCCCCCCCCCCCCCGCATCTATTTTCTGTTTATTTTGTATGCAGACTTTTACTAGGTCATTGTCCTAACATCCTTTGTTCTTAATAACAGTAACATTTTCACTGAAAAATATAGAGAAGCTTCCTCGTCTGAGATGTTCAGAAAGGGAGAATAAAATATTCTTCCTCAGAAGATTCTGTATGAGAGGATTTTTTTTCCTGTCTTCTTTCAAAGTCTAATAAATGAAGCTCAGAAAATATCCTTAAGGCAATTTAATACAGAAGACATGAGACATATAATCAAAACAAGATTTTGCATCAGCAACCACAATAACCAAAGACTTTCTTCTGATTATTACTATGAAGCAAAAAAATAAAAATAAAAAAATAGCCGCTGCCTTTATCAAAATAAAACAATTGACAAATGGCAATATCACTTAGCAAAATTGTTTTAAACAAATCAAATAAATGTAGGAACTGAATTTGGTAATCCATTTTATTTATCTAGGGAAGTTTGCCCTTCATTCCAGCCTAGAGAATAACCTTCCCATAGTTTATTTACCTTTCAGTTATCTCACAATATTTAACCACTCAGGTTATTTAAAGAGGATGGTATGCTTTCCCATTTTTATGATTCTGCTGAATCTGTGATAAATATATTTAAACTTGTGGTTTTCACCAAATTATTGCAAAGATTACACAAAGTTGCACTGCACCTGATGTTATTAAGTCCCTCAGAATGATGTTTGACATTTAAAGATAATAGGCCATGTCAGTGGTTCATTGTAATAATATCCAAACTCCCTTGTCATCGCTTTTTAGAGATAAATATCATTGGAAAGGTCAAAACTTTGTGAACTAATATGAGAAGTTTGAAGAAGGTGCATAGTGAAAAATTTCACAGCTCTGTGGAACATTCTTTGCAAATAATGTCACTCACACTGGGACAATATGGTTTATTGCAGTGGTATGCAGAGACAAAAGTGTGCAAAAATGAAATAGTCTGTCTTGAAATATATAAAACTTTAAAATAAAATACATTTCTCCTTTGGTGAACATCGAAACTTTCTTTTAATTATGGGGTATCTTTCATAACATGGAATTGCCACCATTACAGGAAAGGATAACCCAGATCATTTTCAAGGTTGCTTCAATTTCCAGGCGTTACACTGATAAATGAAATGTATGTATATCCATAGCTGGTGTTTGCTGTCACACAGACAACTGAGTTTTAACAGTATGTTTTCACAAGCTGGGGGCTAAAAGGTTGCTCTGTAGTTGTGCTAGAAGTTGGATTTTGTTCATGACTGATAGGTTTCACTCACAATTGGGGGCACTCAATCCTAGGACAATTGATTTTGTTTTATCTTTATTTAAAGGAGAATGCTAAAATCATAACCAGTGAATTGCAGGCACTGGTGTTTCATAGACATAAGAGTAGCAATGTATGTACTATATATTGTTTTAGGTCTGTCTGACTCCTTTCTCCTTAGTGTAACAGTTTCGTGTGGGAGAGCTGATTTCCATAGTCTTTCTTTCCTTATTGTTCAGATTAGTTATAGTACTGTTACACTGAGAATTGTTGCACTGAGAGTACAAAAAGGAGAAGCCTACAGCATTTTAAAGTTTTTCAGCATTTTTTCTTAGACTTGCATTTATTTATTTATTTATTTATTTATTTATTTATTTATTTATTTGTTCAATTTATATGCCGCCCTTTTCCGGAGACTCAGGGTGGCTTACAATGCGTTAAGCAATAGCCTTTTGTATATACCTGCTTAGTAGGGCTTTTCGCCCCCCACCCCCCAAGTGGTGTTCTTTTTTATACAAAGTCAGTTTGTATATTTAGTTTGACACCCAGTTTAGTTTGTACTTGTTTTACAGTACAATATAATTAGCTTGGTTCTCAAAAGAAAAAAAATATTGCAAGGAAAGGAGATGGTATTGCTACTTTATTTCAGAATCAATGATTGGAACACATTTACAAAAGCAAAGCTTATGCAATCCTGTTAAAAATAAATAAATCGACATAAATAAAAGCAAGTACTTCATTTTTTCCCCAAAAGAGGGGCCTTCATGCTAGTTCTGCTTTTTGTAAGAAGCCCCCTTGTAGAATCCAAAAGTTGTTAATGTTTTAAAAGGGTTTCTAAATCAATTTGGAATGCAACAGACAGCTTCCTAATTAAAGATACCTACTTAAATTGCTTGAAATATAAAACAAGAACGTACCGATTTCAAGACTCTAGTCCTGTGTTCAGATGCTAGTTCGTTTATTATTTAATAGTATTGTATATGGTTTACTTACACCAAACTTTTGCTTACACACAAACAAAGCTATCAAAACTGGGAAAAACCATTTCTGAGTCAGTGACAAGGTCATTTTTTTAAAGCATAGAACAAGATGGTTAACCCATGCTGAACCTCATTCTCACTCGTTCAATGTAAGGCTTCGGTTTGTATGTGACCCTACATGTAGCAAAACACACATCTGTATCCTGCTTCTATGCAGTTGTTGTGCCTCAATCCTCAAATATTAAAAGCTGGAACCAAAAATATCACTAAATCTATAGGACAATAGACTTCTGTTGCACCTTTATATGTGGGAAGCTGTTCTCCTAAATCAGGGGTGTCAAACTCAATCCCATTGTGGGCCATATCAGGATTTTGTTTGTCCTTGGGGACTTGAGTGGGCGTGGCCTGGTCATCGTGGCCAACTGGGTGGGCATGGCCAGGGCAGCATGGGCCAGCTCCTCGCCATCTCCGAATCACAGGACAACTCTGAACCTATTCCAGGCCGGGTTCAGCCCCTGGGCCAAAGGTTTGACACGCCTGTCCTAAATAAATTGAAGATTCAAAGAAAGAAAAGCTGCTTGAGCTATAATCTGCAGTACAAATACATTTGCAAATCAACAGATGGATTATTTTTACCAATGTATTTATATATACATTATAAATTTATCCAAAATTTCAAGACTTCAGCAATAAGATTTAAGTGAACTTTGAACCTGATTGCATTAGTTGGCATTGTATGAACTCCCAGCTTCGGCTTGTGGTCACTCACTCAACACACTCACAGTCCTGGTCGACAGCCTCAAATCACTTTCTTTCTTTCTTTTTTTTTTCTTTTTTCTTTCTTTCTTTTTTTTTTTTTTTTGTAAATATTTTTTATTTATTTTTTCCAACTTTAAACATAAAACATAACTTTCAGGAGCAAAAATCTCGATCCGGTCATAGATGGTTAGCACACTTACATTCCTTTCACAAGCTCAATTCACAATTTCCATTACATCTTTTATAAGTAAACAAAAAAGAAAAGAAGATAAAAAAGAAATTCAAAACTTAAAACAATTTTAACTCAAATTTAACATTTTCATCTATATAAATCCATTATATCTATCCAAAATTAATTTCAAATTCACTTGCACTCATTTTTACATCTGCATAATAATTCTAAACATATCTTTATTCTTCTTTACCTTATATCTTATACAAGTCATATCAAAATAATTTTTACAATATTCTAACCTCTTGTTAAGTGTTTACCTTACAATTTTATCACCATTTATTCTTAATTTCAATTCAATACCATTCCATTTTTATTATATTTTATAAAACAACATTTTGTCTAATTTTAATCCTTTGACCCTTATCCTCAAATCAGTTTACCTTAGTTTTTTTTCTCCCAGTTTACATATTACACAGATTTCTCACAAAGACATATTTTATTTACTCCAATTTCTAATATATTTTCCACTATATCTCCCTCTAATATTTAACTATCTTCCAGCTTATTCTATTTGATTAATTCTCAGCTTGATCCCCTCCAAAACACCAACTATTTAGTTAATTTCAGAATAGTTCCTCAATCTCCTCCAACACTCCTCCTATTTGTTTGGCTGTTTCCAGCATTTTGTGGGCTGATTTCCAGCATAATCTCCTCCAACTCTCCTCCTATTTGTTTGACTGTTTCCAGCATTTTATGGGCTGATTTCCAGCATAGTTTCCTCCTTAACTCCCTCCATTGTTTGGCTGATTTCCAGCATAGTCTCCTCCAACTCTCCTCCTATTTGTTTGGCTGTTTCCAGCATTTTATGGGTTATTTCCAGCATAATCTCCTCCTTAACTCCCTCCATTTTTTGGCTGATTTCCAGCATAATCTCCTCTAATCTCCCTCCATTGTTTGGCTGGTGTCCAGCATAATTCCCTCCAGCACTCCTCCTATTTGTTTAACTGATTTCCAGCACTTCTAATTAATTTCCAATGTATTTCCACCAAGTCTCAAACTCTTATCTAGTTGGTATCCATCCCACACATTTTAACTGTAATATAATTATCTGTTTTATATCATTTTTCCATCCTACTCTTTCAATTTAAATCTCAGTATATTTCATAATAGTCATCATTTCCAACATGTAGTACCTTAATTCAAGACTAATCACTAGCATCTGTGTATCTTGTATTTTATTCAATCAATCCTTATTTATCAGTTTAACATTTGTTTGCAAATTAAAATTAAAACATATTACATCAAACAGTACATTTTCTTAAAATTTTCCTGCCTCAAAATATATTCTTCTTTATTATTTGTATCCCCTTGATATCATCCACTATTTTAATAGCCACCTCAACGTCTTAGCCACTGAGCCACCACGTCCCTATAATTAAGCATATACGCCCACATCAAAGATAAGTGGAGGGGGGTGGGTTCAACTAAATTCATTGGCTATATTGTGTTAATTTCCCTGACCATGCTAATAGTTGTAGACTCAGATGGTTGGAGAATGCAATTATTGTGTCATGGGACACAAGTCATCATTTACATTGAAGATGCTAGCTTCATTTAGAAGCCTAATGTTGTATCTCCATGCAGTATTGGGTTTACAGAAGCTGTCATCAAATATTCACATAGGAACAGTGTATTGAGGTGGTGACCAATTTACCTTTCCCCCAGCATGATCACACAATTACCAGGTGAAGTTTGATCTCATAGCATAAACCTCCCCTGCAAGAATGAGAGAGTTTCTAACATAATATAGCTCTGAGATTGAGTCTTAATAGCTAGCTAGCACAGCTGTTCAGGATGATTAAGAATTTATGATGATGATGTTGAAGCCTCAAGTATCCATTTCAGAAATATGAAAGGAACTTGCCAGTTCATCTTCATGTTGACTTTTGACACAAATGACACGGAGATGTTTGGAGCTTCATCTTGTACAATTTAATGAGATTCCTTTTTTGAGTCAGCAGCAGTTTTATTCCTGACCATATCTTATTTGAGTTACCATATTTTTCAGAGTATAA
This sequence comes from Arizona elegans, assembly GCA_022577455.1. NCBI lineage: Eukaryota > Metazoa > Chordata > Lepidosauria > Squamata > Colubridae > Arizona > Arizona elegans. The sequence goes on along the minus strand of JAKOOJ010000005.1, from coordinate 77,540,547 downwards.
GATGCACCGGAGTATAAAACACACCTTAGTTTTTGGGAAGGAAAATTTTAAAAAAGCTGATTGGCAGGTGGATCGGCCTCCGGAATACCCCCAATCAGGTGTTCCCAGAGGTGAATTTTAGCAACAGGTTCCTTGGTTGTGAGCTCTGTGCCTTGCCCTTTTTTTTTTCTTTTTTTCTGCCTCTGAAACTTCTGAAACTCTGTTTCAGAAAGCCTCTGAAACAGAGTTTCAGAAAAAAAGCCTCTGAAGCTCTGGGGGCTTCTTTTCTGAAGCTCTGTTTGGGGCCTTCTTTTCTGAAGCTTTGTTTCTGATGCTTTTTTCAGCCTCTGAAACCTCTGTTTGAGAAGCTGGGCAGGGCTACATTCGGAGTAAAAGACACACCCATTTTCACCCTCTTTTTTTGGGAGGAAAAGGTGTTTCTTATACTCCGAAAAATACGGTAAGTGGTGTGGTGAGCATCTTTTTGCATAAATGTGCTGTTGGGCTTAAAAGAAACATTAGTTCCCACTTTTTTAAATCTCCTATAGATCCTTTGAAGAAGAACTATTTAAAGTCACAAAGGCAAGATTTTTGAGAAAATAAAATAATTTGCAACTATTGTCATTTCCTAACAATCTTACTAGCTAATTTGGGCTTAGTTTGGGGACAGAATCAGATTGAAGAAGAGTTTTGCTGTGGGGAAAAAAGGAAGTGTGGCTCAGAGGTGGTATTCGGCAGGTTCTGACCAGTTTTGGAAAACCGGTAGCGGAAAAATTGAGTAGTTCGGAGAACTGGTAAATACCATCTCTGACTGGCCCCACCCCCATCTATTCTCTGCTGATCGGGAAGAATTGGAGATTTTATAGTATCCTTCCCCTGGAGTGGGGTGGGAATGGAGATTTTACAGTATTCTTCCCCTGCCATGCCCACCAAGCCACGTCCACAGAACCGGTAGTAAAAAAATTGAATCCCATCACTGGTGTGGCTCTATTCATCCTGCCCAGTCCTTTAGCTGCTTTTACTATATTGTCAAGCACAATATACTTCTAAACTGTGAGCTGCAGGTTTCACTTCTACTTACAGGGATAGACACATAGACACAGAAAATAGCAATTGTTCTTCATAGCCACAGTGGTGGCTCTGCTGAGTTGTCTCAAAGCAATTGTTAGTCAACAACTACCTGAACCTCCTGGAGTTGATCATGAGAAGTTTTGTTGTCATCAATAAATTGATGCTCAGCTCTATTCCAGTAGAAAATAAAGCGGATGACTTTGATGGAGACAGGGAAGATCTGTTACCAAGGCAACAAATAGACAAGCATTGCAGAAGTCCTGATGAGGAAGGGATCAGATAGTCCCTGAATTCAAATTCAGCTGAAGCTATATAAGAAGAGCAGAAGCACATTGAGATATGCAACATCTTAATAAAAATAGTTTTAGATACACCTGGCATCTGTTTCTTGGTCTGGACTACTTCATATGCTTGACAATATCTAAACTCAGTGTAAGCAAGTCACCAAGTGCTATTAAAAAATCTGCATTGCTTCCCTCTTACACAGCTGATTGGTCATCTTGCATTTATGGATGCAATTTCTCTGTGGCAGCTCCTTTGTATGGCAGTGCTCTCTCCCATGAAATTTGAGAGACCTTCCCTTCTTTATGTGCCATGGAACTAGACTTTATTGCTATTATTAGATGTTTCCAGAATTAGAGGTATAATGACCTTAGGAAAATAGCAAGAACAATTCTGGAAGATTGTGTGCACCGTGTCTTCCTGCTTTTTATTTATTTATTTATTTGTTGAGAACATATTAGATAATATATGTAAGTATAACATGAATTGAATACATAAAATGAATACAATTAAAGGGAACATTAGGACAGGGATGGTAGGCACGCTGGTGCTCCTATGCACACCCCTTACAGACCTCTTAGGAATGGGGCGAGCTCAACAGTAGACAGTTTTAGGTTAAAGTTTTGGGGGTTTTGGGATGAGACCACAGAGTCTGGTATGCGTTCCAGGCATTGACCATTCTGTTACTGAAGTCATATTTTCTGCAATCGAGTTTGGACGGTTCACTTTGTTTGTATCTATTGTGTGCTCATGTATTGTTGTGGTTGAAGCTGAAGTAGTCATTGACAGGTAGCACATTGTAGCAGATGATTTTATAAGCTATGCTTAGGTCATACTGATGGCAGCGTAGTTCCAAATTTTCTAAGCCCCAAATTTCAAGTCTGGTGGCATAAGGTATTTTGTTGCGAGTGGAGGAGTGGACTTGTGTACTTTCAGAGTCAGAAGATTGGATGATGGGAAATAGTCTGTTAGATTTTGACTGTTAAAGTTGAATAGGAGTACACTACTTATTAAACTACTGAAATTGCATTCCACTCATTTGCCAGTGTTAATTTCTGCAAATGTTAATGCTTTATTTGCATTCCTTTAATTGGTTTACATGTAGCTTTCTGTTTCTACTTCAGTTTCATAGATACATTGAATATATCAGGAGAATATTCACAATGCAACCAAAATAAACAATAATCTATCTCAACTAATTCTGTAGGCCCCCACCTGTGCGTGAAGGTGCTCCCAAAGGAACCCAAGTGGTTGTGGTAACCGCTGCTGCCTTGAATCAAACAATTGTCTATTCCATTGTTTCAGGAAATGAAGACGGTAAGTTAATGTGGCCTTGAATATGGTCTCAGTAAAGTATATTTTTAAGGAAGAGTAGGAAGAGGAGGGAGGAAGTAAAACATCCCAAATGGAAAAAAATAAATTTAATATATTCCGTTTCAGATACATAGCACAATTTTAAAGAAGCCATTTTATCCATTCCTAAAATGTTTATAAAACCTTCTTTTTCTGCATTTCTCCAGGAGTGTTTGCCATTAACAATAGGACAGGAGTTATCTCCATTCAAAAATCTCTGGATTATGAAACTGCAAAAAAATATTTGCTTCGGGTACAAGCAGATTCCTTGATAGTAGTCCGTTCTAATTTGCCAGTGCCATCCAAAAGTAAGTTAGTTTTTCCTTCCTTCCTTCCTTCCTTCCTTCCTTCCTTCCTTCCTTCCTTCCTTCTTTCCTACTTGCCTTCCTTCCTTCCTTCCTTCCTTCCTTCCTTCCTTCCTTCCTTCTTTCCTTCCTTCTCCAAAATTGGATGTTTTAGCTGTTGTTCTTTTCCTGATCTCCCATTACTTTGAAAATTAACCTTTTATTTGATTATATCTTCTATGCTAAACATGGGGGAGGGGGGGTATCAAGCCATGAATCACCAAGATAGGAATAAGGTCAACCCTCTTCAAATCACAGAATAGTAATAGCAACAGCATTTAGATTTATATACCACTTCATAGTGCTTTTACAGTCCTCTCTAAGCAGTTTACAGAATCAGCATATTGCCCCCAACAATCTGGGTCCTCCTTTTACCTACTTTGGAAGGATGGATGGCTGAGTCAGCCTTGAGCTGGTGATATTTGATCTGCTGAACTGCAGCTAGCAGTCAGCTGAAGTAGCCTGCAGTACTGCACTCTAACCACTGTGCCACCTCGGCTCTCTATCTGTCCTCCTATAATTAATCTGGAATAATGAGCAAAATTAATATATTCATTTTATTTTATAGTTATTATGGGTTTTTTCATTAAAAATATGAGCAATCCAGAAAATGGAGATGTACGTTCAATGTTAAACCAGGAATGAATGTTAAAAGTTTTTTAGGATTATTTCCAGGAAAAAAAGTCATTATTTAAATGAAAAGCAAGAATTAAACTTTGCAGTTGTTAGCAATGTCACAGAAAACTATGGAAAAACACCATAATTTCTGAAAACTGGTTGTTCCAGCAATTTCCATGGGGAAAAGTGCCTTTTTCCTGCTTCTTAGCAGTTCGGTGCTTATGTTTTTATTTATATTTTTTCCTTCCAAAAAAATGAATGGGAGACAAGGTATCTATGTCAGCACCAAGCTTATATGGATTAGTTGTGAATTTCATCAAGTAATAAACAAAGCCAGAAGAATCTAGGATTGAATAGGTCTAAGGCTTAATAACATATACCAATAGAAATTTCTATTTCTATCAGCATTGAAAATGGAAGTTATACAGCCTTACATTTTTCAATGAACTCTTCAAGACTTGTGAGGCATATCTTCCCAATTGTGGAGCTTTTGGTTTGTTTGTTTGTTTGTTTGTTTTGTTTTGTTTTTTTGAAGGGGTTAGTGCTTGGGAATGTCAAAACAGGACAGCAGGTGTACACAACATTGCTATCCGAGCTCTGCCAATATTTCATACATATACAAAAGGTGTGAGGCTTGGATCATAATGTCATGTCCACTGTTGTATCTTTTTGCTTTACAATGACATGTGGCATGTTTTTAGAAAAGACATAAGGCAGTGGTTTTCAGCCTGTAGTCTGCAGAACCCTAGGGGGCCCATGCTGGTGGGCCATGATGTCACAGGCGGTCCATGAAGACTTGAAAAATATTATGATTTAAATCTTGAGCTAAGTTGGACTACTAGGTTGGGCTACTAAGTTGGACTACTAGGTTGGACTACTAGCTAGGTTGGACTACTGTAACACCGTCTACATGGGGCTGCCCTTGGGATGTGTCCGGAGGCTCCAGCTAGTCCAGAACGCAGCCGCGCGGGTAGTTATGGGGCGTCTAGATACTCCCGTGTAACACCTCTCCTGCGTGAGCTGCACTGGCTGCCGGTGGCGCTCCAGATACATTTCAAGGTGCTGGTGCTCACCTATAAAGCCCTTCATGGCTTAGGCCCAGGATACTTGCAGGACCATCTCCAGCCGCTCTCCCACCATCCTGTGCGCTCTCACAGAGTTGGCCTCCTCAGGGTGCCATCGGCCAAACAATGTTGGCTGACAGCCCCCAGGAGGAGGGCATTCTCTGTGGGAGCCCCAACCCTCTGGAATGGATTGCCCACCGAGCTCAGGATAACCCCCGACCTTCTTTCCTTCCGTCGCGAGCTGAAGACGTGGCTCTTTCATCAATTCAACTGATCCATTTGGGGATACATTGTCATAATTTTAAACTGTTTTTAACAGGGTTGCTGATTTTAATTTTATTTCATTGTGATTTGTATTGGAATTTGTCATATTGTAAGCCACCTTGAGTCCCTAGGGAGAAAGGCGGCATATAAATCGCAATAATAAATAAATAAATAATAAATAAATAAATAAATAAATAAATAAATAAATAAATAAATAAATAAATAAGTGTTGGGGGTCTGTAGCCATAGTCCGTTGTATTAGTTGTTTAAATTCACCAAAGTATTTAAAGGGGGTCCTGGTGAAGAAAAGGTTGAAAACCACTGACATAAGGTATTTTGGAACTTTTTGGTAATCTTAAATAAACATTCTTAGAATTAAATAATAGTGCAATACATTCTGAATTATAACCTGAAATGATTAGAATGTGTGTGACATCCTGATTTATGAAGATCTATTTGCTTCAATCCAATTACCAAACTCAATGAGCTAAAGAAATAGAACAAGCAATGGTCTTTTATAGATTATTCTATTTTTGCACAAAGATAGAAAGACTGCATGTATTTTTTTTTTCTTTTTAATTTACCTTCCCTACAGAAAGAAACCATTTTTGGTTCTTTTCCTTTTGGCTATTTAACTTTTAGACCAAACTAATTTGCAAATTTCTATTTACCTTCCAGTTTATAGCAGAAGTGAAATGTAATAAAAGCTTTGGTTTGTTCTTATATATTCATTACAGAAGAATTGGATTGTCTCCATTATTGACTGTTGCCCATTATAAACACATTATGCAGTTAATGGGGAATACTTTTTAATGGTAAGGCCTTGATTTCAGTGTGACATTGTTTGTATGCCAGAGGTCTTAGGTCCAATATATGAAACCCTGGAGAATAGTAATTGTAACTCCTATTGGCTTAGATAGATCATTCATGTAATTTTGTGTAAAGAAGCTTATACTGTTACGCTTTTCTACTATAAAATATGCAATTAGGATAAAGAGTAAAATTCAAAGAAATAATGAGACAGAGGATGTATTGTAAACAATTATTTGCATTAATCCAGTGTTCCATTTGACTTAAATCATAATAATAATGAACCAAAAGATTGCACATACATCTTGCAGGAACATCAAACACTTGGCTAAATGCAATGAACTTCAGAGCAATTAAGATAATTTTTTTGACGAGGACAACAAAAACATCTTGCATTTCATTTTATGCTTTTGTTTCAGGATGAATCCTTGTAATTTTTTTTTTTAGCTCCTAAATGATATGCTACAAATGATACCTAAGATAAAATGATTGAGTGATTTTTTTTTAAAAAAAATAATAACATTAACAAATAATACCTTCCATCCCTGTAGAATTGCTAGTTCTTCTAGAGGAAATAAATGTATACAGCATTTGTATTCTACATTATTTCAGTGAGTATCTATTTATATATTAAGTTTCTTGCCTTCTACTATAGAATATAAGAAATTTCACATAATTAATATAACAGGAATTGGGAGCATTTTAGAAAGTGGGAAACTTGAAAGAAATCTTTTATTTGCGAAAACAGCATTAAATAATATAAAACGGTATTTTGAAGCTTCTTTTTGTCTTTATTAGCCAATTTTATACATTGTATTTTTTATACATTATATATGCAATGCCCTTCTACTACTCTTAGTCCTTGAACAATTGGCAGGGGAAATCTCCCAACATTACATTTCTTTCAGTTCTTTGATATAATTTCATATGTAAAATAAGAATAGCAGCCTTCTTGTTCCTATGTTTATTTTGTCATATTCCTTCATGTTTTCCATGGGTTTTTGAATTGTGAACAGCCCCCATCAGTTGTGCAAAAGTCTAGGACACTCTAACTCAATGAGTTTTATTTATCAATGGAGACACACATTTTCGGCCACCTTGACAAACCTTCACAAGAATTGAAAGTGTACTTGAGATTTATACACATTCTAAATGTATTCAAACATCACCTCCCTTGTGCGCCCATATTCCTCAAGTTTTATTTCGATAGAACTCCATTTTTCTCTTTTACAACTTTCATGGTTTGTATCAATACAAAACTGCTGGCGTAGTTTGGAGGACTCTTCTTGTGAAATATTTCTGGACACGCTCAATTGTATTAATGTCCGATATGCAGTGGGGGTTCCAGACAGATGAGCTGTATTCAAGAATTGGTCTAGCAAATGTTTTGTATGCTCTGGTTAGTAGTGTAATATTACAGGAGAAGAAGCTACACAAGATTAGGGTTACAATCCTTAATGCCTTTTTGGTGATGTTACAGTGGGCTTTGGCACTTAGATCATTTGATATGAGTACTCCAAGGTCTTTGACAGAGTGACGGTCATCTTCAAGGTCATGTCCACTTAGCTTGTATTTAGTGTTCTGATTCTTTTTGCCAATGTATAAGACAGAGCATTTGTTGGCTGAGATTTGGAGTTGCCAATTTTTTGACCATTCCGACACAAAGTCTGACAGAAAGTCAAGGTCTTTTTGAAAGGTAGCAGCATTGTTGGTAGTGTTAAATAGTTTATCATAGGAAAGAGAACGCAGTTACTTGTAATATGATCACAAAGGTCATTTATGTAGAGTATGAAGAGTGTTGGTCCTAGAACGCTGCCTTGGGGGACACCACTATTAATAGGTGCAGGTTTTGATAGGGCGCTCCCTATTTTGACCATTTGTTGTCTATTTGACAGAAACACAGTTATCCAATTATGGATGTCATGTTGGCACATCTGGGAAAACCCGAATCTGAAAGCTTCCAGGTTTTCCACACCCAGCTAACAGTTCACAGCCCTGCCCCACACCCACAAGTTCATCACATAGTCCAATCAACTCTTCACATTCAAGTGGATACAATCTCCAGGCAGTCTCCAGCAGGTGCAGGCAAAAGTGTCCTTGAATATGGAATGTTGCTATGACTAACTTTCTACCGCTCCAACAAGACCCCCTCCCAATTTCCCAGGTTAAAATATGTGGCAGTTAGGAAGCAAAAAGGAAAACTGTCTTCCAAAACTGACAATTTTCCTTTTGGAGTACAATGTTCATGCTGTATTCATGCTGGCCCCTTTTGCTTTAATTGCCTCTTTTTCTGATCTGTGAACAAAGTGATATTTTGGGGATCAAAGCTCCTTTCCTGGGATTGCTAATAAGACATCTATGCAGAAATAGTTTTTTTCTTCTTCTTCCTGGCTTTGAAGCTTTTCAGCAAATTTGTAAAACATTCAAAACAGACTTCTCCTGCCTTGAAACTAAGTAAAGAAAGCATCATGTGAAATGGCTGGAAGATCAGAGGAGAGGTCAAATGTGGTTACTGAACCAAGCCAATTGTTGGTGACATTTTGACTCCACGTTGTGGACTAATATACAATGCTAAGTATATTTTGTTTTGTGGTGTCTAAAACGGGGTGCTGTTGCTTTGAATTGGTTGAACCTATTTCATTCAGTAAACTGTAGTGACCCATTCTTTTAACAAATGCTTTAAATGTTAGGTGACAATTGCATTGTGTCTTTGATGAGCTGTCTCTCATTTTATTCTGTCTCACCTGTTCAACAAATTCGTATTGCAAGCTGAACAATGTAGGCAGTTTATTGCGATGTGAGGCATGTCATTCATTCATTCTGCAAACTGTCAAAAGTGTGTAGCACAAGAGAGTTTTTAAGAAATATAGGTAGTCCTCAGCTTAGTACCACAACTGAGCCCAAAATTTCTTTTGCAAAGTGAGATGGTTATTAAGTGAATTTTGCCCCATTTTATGACCTTTCTCATCACAGTGTTTAACTGAATCACTGCATTTGTTAAGTTGGTGACATGGTTGTTAGTCTTGTCCACTAAATGGACGACAAGATCTTAAGACAAATCTAGATACAGTTATAATTTTGAGATGCTAACAGGAAGAAATTTCTTTAAAACTCTGATCCTCTAAGGAGTTGGCACAAACTTTGTGACCCCTTTAAAAATATGAGACATGAATCAAAAATATCATTTTTAAACAGAAGAATTTAGAATTTTATTGCACTTGAAATAACTTTCTTTTAAATCTGGTTTCTTAATTTTCAATGATTTAATGGAACATATACATTGTTTATGTATTTAAAGAACTGACACTTGTTCAGGGAAGAAATATTTTACACTCCACTTATGCAGGATGATTTACTTAAATGTGTCCATACAAAAGGCTCTGAAGTCTTTAAAATATGAAATTGATTGTTGATGATCCATAATAATGTTCTTTTACATTGTATTTTCTGCTAATAATTAGTGTGAAAAGTCTGTTTTAAAAGCAAGGCTCACCTGGCTTTTTGGTGAAGAAGTGTATATACTATAGTAAACTAATATATACAAATCTAGACTCAAAAGAGCAAGCAATGGGCACACCCTTGTACAGTACTGTAATCAGTATAACATATAATATCCAGTGTTATTGTCAGAGTTTGTTGCAGAAATCACATCCAGAAAGCACACACAGATAACTGATGCAGCAGGATTCATTAAATAAGCAACTTCTTTATATACATAATAACACATGAGACATATATACAATACCAAGAGCAGTTCTCAGAATCAGAAGCATAATCACAGAAGCAGAGTTAACAGAAGGAAGGACAATAATAGGAGCACACAACTTATATTTATACGTATCAGTTAACCTAAGCCACGCCCAGGCTCCAATCTGTTTCAGCTCCCAAACAGCCCTCATTGACTGACTTAGTTGCTATACCTATACATTGGCTGACCTTGTTACCATGTCCTATTCCAGCCAGTCCCCAATGGCTGATCTGTTGCCATGTCTATCCCAGTCATGAACTCTCATACACAGTGACAGTTATCTCTCTCTTTTTGATTTAATGCACTTGAAGCAGTTGGCATTCTGAACCAGTGCTTGAGCAGGGTAATGGACTAAATAAGAGCCAATAATCTGAGATGCACACCAGATGAGAAAAATTGCTTGTGGGTGGCGTATCTGTCCATTTGATGGTCCCTGCCAGTCCTAGAAGGGCATATAATTGTCCCAAAGAGTCCCAAAGGTTCTTTTTCAAAAGGCAACTGGATTTCCTTTGTTTTGTTTTTTTCTCCTTGAAAACGTTTCGCTTCTCATCGAAGAAGCCTCCTCAGTTCTGACTGGATGGAAGGAGAATGGAAGGATTTATATTCCTTGCAGTCATCTGGTTGTTAGCATTTTGAAAGTAATGAAGCTAATGCCTCACCTTCAGAGTACAATGAGATGATTGCAGGGAATCTAATTCCTTCCATTCCCCAGCATTCAGTCAGAACTGAGGAGGCTTCTTGGATGAGAAGTGAAACGTCTTCAAGGAAAAAAAAGCAAAGTCCAGTTGCCTTTGAAAAAGTACCTTTGGGACGACCATGACCCGGATGACTGAGAATTTCCATAGACATTTTGCCGTAAAGAGCAAGTTCTATCACCAATGAGTTAGACCAGACCAGGACATCAACTCTACAGGAAGACCAGAAATGAATGTTCTTGAGATGGGTCCAATGCATTTTTATTATTCAGTAATAATTTCTCAATTTTGCAAATCTGCTTATTCTCTACCTGTCCTCTTCTTTCTACCCAAGTTAATCAGGAAGACCCTGCCTGAGGCTGTTTCAGCCTCCTTTGCTTAGAGAAGAACTTCTTGCATATTTCTGTCAATGTCATCTTCTTTAATCTCAGGAAGTACCCAGTTTTGAGTGATCCTAGATCCCTCACTATGTCAACCCTTTGAGGTAGACCAGAATAGAAAACTCAAGTTATGAATACTAATCCTGCTTTTGTTAAACGGTTACAGTAACTGAATCTTGCAAGCCTGAAAGTGCCTCACATTTCTGCTTTGGACATTGATTTATTTTTTTAATCTGACCATTTTCTTGTTTGGGGTTCTTCCTCCTGTTTCCTCAAGGTTATTTTCACAGTCCATTGCACAGTGTCACTAGAGACCTAGTTGGCCTTGCTGGTACTGAGTGTCTTTCATTAACTTCAGTTCATTTATCAACTGTATCCTTTCTTGGACAGAGACGTCTCACAACCTGTTTTTCATACTCCAGTAAATTCCCCGCTGGATTATTGCAATGGATTGCTTGTGTGGTTGCCTTGGAATAGTGGGTTCTTCATTTGGTTCAAAATAAAACTTCCTGGGATCAGCTCATATAATATTATAGCAATAGCAAAAGCACTTAGGCTTATATTATTATTATTATTATTATTATTATTATTATTATTATTATTATTATTGGTTAATCTTTAGTGAGATTCACAGCCTTTGAGGCTGATTAATAGCTCAGCAGCTCGAGTCCTAACCAAGGACCTAGGAACTGTTAAGGTGTCGTCAGAGGATGTAAGCTGTTCCAAGTAAAGTGATTTTTTGTAGAGTCAAAATATTCAAGTCCGGCAAATTTAGAATTTCTAAATAGCGGGGTAGCCCTTTGGGTATTGCTCCAAGAGCTCCAATTACAATCGGGACAACACACGATTTCTTTTTCCACAGTCGCTCAACTTCAATTTGCAAGTCCTGGTATTTTGTAATTTTTTCTTGCAGTTTATCTTCAATCCGTGCATCACCAGGTATTGCAATGTCAATGAACCATACTTTTTTCTTTTCAACTATTGTTATGTCAGGTGTGTTGTGGACCAAGTACCTGTCAGTCTGAATCCTAAAGTCCCACAAGATCTTGAGTTTATTATTATTATTATTGTTGTTATTATTATTATTATTATTATTATTATTATTATTGGTTAATCTTTAGTGAGATTCACAGCCTTTGACGCTGGTTAATAGTTCAGCAGCTCGAGTCCTAACCAAGGACCTAGGAACTGTTAAGGTATCGTCAGAGGATGTAAGTTGTTGTTATTATTATTATTATTATTATTATTATTATTATTATTATTATTATTTTATTTTCATTGTACGTATATACACAGTATACCCATACAACGAAATTCACATAACACCCAAAGACCAGGCCCAACACACATAACAATCCCAAAACACACATCCCACCCACCACAAATTCCCCGCCCCTGAACCACCCAAAATCTACACAACAGATCAAGTAATGTTTTCCAGTAGTTCACTGATGGTGGCCCTTTAGTTCATTGTTGAGTGTAATTATAGCTCTGGGATAAAAACTATTCAGCAAACATGGTCCGAGTTTTAATTGTTCTGTATCTTCTGCCAGAAGGAAACAGTCCAAAAAGATTGTAAGCAGGATGGGAAGAGTCTCTGAGAATGTTATGCAACTTCATCAAACAGCAAGATGTGAAAATGTCATCTGGGGCTGGTAGCTGGAGCCCGATGATATATGCTGCCCCTTTAGTGCTTTACAGCACTCTCTGAGTGGTTTACAATGTCTGCACATTGACTCCAACAATCTGGGTCTTCATTTTACTGACTTCGGAAAAATGGAAGGCTGACTCAACCTTGAAGCTGTGGGCAGAGTAACCCCAAAAGCTTCCACGCTGCCACTTTCTTGTGCTTGGGAAAGTAGGAGAGGGGATTTGGTAGAGCGATATTAGTTAGACATAATAGCATTCTTCTTTTCGGTCAAGGTCATGGTGCTCCTGCATCTGGAGGAGGAGTGGTTGCAGTGGTGCCTCAAATTGGGACGGATGGGTGCACGGCCTGGATATGGGGTTTTGCTTTAGTGAGAGAAAACCCAGAACTCTCAGCTTCAGGTTTTCCCAGATGTGCCAGTATACCTATACCAATAAATGAAGATTTAGAGATGATGATGGTCTCGGAGTTTTTAATTGGAGTTGGGTTGTTCTGGAATGCTGTCACAGAGTTTGCTTGCAATATTGCATTCTAACCACTGCACCATCAGGGCTTCTTATATTATGCTGATAAATTGCCATCCAGTCTAGCTGCTGGTCTATTGGCTTCAGAGCAGATTACTTAAAGGAGGATCTTCTCCTGTATGCACCTACCTGGACCTTAAGATCTTAAAATGAGGTCCTTCCCAAGGTCCTTCCACCAAAGTAAGTGAAGTGGTTCTGACCAAGAGAGGGAAAGATTTCCTATAGTGACATCCTTTTTTTCCTCCAAAAACACTTCCTAATGAGGTCTGGTCTACTGGTCTACCCACTTATTGGCACTAGATGAAGAACTCCCAGGCTTTTAAATAGTATTTAAATGCATTCTAATCCTATATTAGCTCATATTGTTTTAGGTTTGAACAACAGCCTTGTTCCTACCTAGTTTTCTATTTGATTTGATTTGATTACATATGTTTAACTTGAATTATATTTCTCATTTAGAAAGTTTTGGTTACTGGACAAAAAATAATTTAAAAATAAATAAATAAATAGTCTCAAAGAAATATTGCAAGTCAAGGGGGAGGTCACAAAGCTGAGAGAAATAAAATATATATTTTTTTTTAAAAGAGAAGGAGATTATGAGACGTCTACAAGAGGTCAATGTAATATCCAAAGCTATATTTGTTAGGCAATTTTTAAAGGCAACCAACATGTACCAAAGTGAGGTCAAACCAGATGTAGCATTGTAATTTTATTTTTATTTTTTTAAGTTGGGAAATCCGCTCACGTTTAAATTTCATAGCTTTAAAAAAATGTTCCTTAGTTTCACTGCAACATAATGTGATAATTATAGTGTGCCTAGCTTGAGTGTTAGGAGGGGAGAATATATGTGTGTATAATGCATGTGCTAATAGCATGATGTAAAGTGAAGATTATTATCATTAATAGTACATTGCTTGAATACAAAACACTTCAAAGTGAACTGTATATTTTTATGTGGGTGCTATAGGAAATCTCCTCTCAGACTGTAGAATCATAGAGTTGGAAGGGATCTAAGAGATTGTCAGTGCAACCTTCTACACACTGCATCATGATTCACTACATCATATCGAACAGATGATTCTCCAGCCTCTGTTTGAAAATATACAGTGAAGGGGAAGAAACCACTCAATAAGTAAACTGTTTCACTGATTGACATGTTTTTCCTAATGTCTGATCTGTATATTTGAAGTTTAAACCCATTAGTTCTAATTTCACTTTCTGGAACAAAGGAGAATAAATCTGAATCCCACACAATGTGCCGGGGGGTTTTTTATTGGCAAATTGAAAACAGCTCTCATGTTGTCCCTTATCCTTCTCTACTGCATATTAAACCTACTTAAATTTAACGGTTTCTAGAACTTGGTTTCTAATCTTTTCATCATCTTGGTAACCTTTTTCTGGGCTTATCAATGTTTTGTTCTAAACTGAGGTGTGCAGAACTGAATGCAATACTCAAGCGAAGCCTGACCGTGACCAAGAAGAGCAGGATAATTACTTTCTGTGGTCCAGACTCTCTGCATTTTTGATGCTTTTTATCCTCCTATTCAACTTGTTCTGTAGACCTATAATAAACTCACACAAGTGTGTCAATTTTATTTTCTTTCCATTTGCTTCTGCCCAGACACTCAAGAGGACTACTGTGTTAAGAAATATAGATTTCCATGTTTTTCTCCTCTGCAGTGAAATACCCCTCCCTTTTCATTAAGCCTATTTTTAAAATATATAAATTGTAGCCTTCCAGAATTGTGACTGCACATCTGTATCATCCCACCATGTTCAGTAATATCTATGACAAGATATTTATGGGGGCAATATACTGACTCTGTAAATCACTTAGAGAAAGCTATAAAGCACTGAATAGAATAGAATAGAATTCTTTATTGGCCAAGTGTGATTGGACACACAAGGAATTTGTCTTGGGTGCATATGCTCTCAGTGTACATAAAAAGGCAAGATACATTTGTCAAGAAAGCACTGTGAAAGTGGTATATAAGACTAAGACTTACTGCTATTTTGTATTTTAACTTTATTCTGAATAAAATAAAAAAATATTTAAAAAAAAGAAGAAGAGATCAACCGATTCTCCAGAACACCTGAAGGCAGGACAAGAAGCAATGAATGGAAACTAATCAAGGAGAGAAGCAACCTAGAACTAAGGAGAAATTTCCTGACAGTTAGAACGATTAATCAGTGGAACAACTTGCCTCCGAAAGTTGTGAATGGTCCAACACTGGAAGTTTTTAAGAGATTGGACAACCATTTGACTGAAATGGAATAGGGTTTCCTGCAGGGGTGCGTTCTACATACCTTTACTACCGGTTCGCAACAGGACCACACGCAGAAGCTTCCTGACGATGTTCAGGTCAGTGGGCGGAGTCTCCCACTGGTTTTACTACTGGTTCTTGCGAACCGGTCCAAACCAGGGCCAACCCACCACTGGTTTCCTGCCTTAGCAGGAGGTTGGAGTAGAAGACCTCCAAGGTCCCTTCCAATGCCGTCATTCTATTATCTTAGTCTGTAGTTGGCAGTCTTTAATGGACTGATTCTTGTACTTTAGTTATTTCCTATCTGTATGACTGCCTACCTTGCCAGCAGTGTCATCAACTCTGGTGTTTCAGAACCCTCCTTTCTTTGACCTGGAGTAGAAAACCTCCAAGGTCTCTTCCATTCCTATGATTCTATAAATCTCTAAGTATTTTAAGTATCTCCTGGTGAGCAATACAAAAGTCTGGTAGATTTTTTTTTTTTTTTTTTTTTAGTTTCCTTTGTGGAATGAAGAACAAGCACGCTGTGGCATACAGAGACCAAAGTACCAATAAAACCTAATGGAATATGTTTTTGCAAGCAGATGTTCATTGGATTGGGAGTTGTTTTTTTTTTCATGTCACGTTTTTCATTATGTCAAAAATAGCTTTTGATGAACAGGTCTTCCATTAACAGGAAGGCATCTCTAGATACTAATCAAAATTTTGAGATCTGAAAGCGCAATGTAGGAAATGTGCAGTTTTGATCAGAGTATTAATTTTTTTTCATGATTTGTAGATATCATAAATTAAACACCCTTATTCTAAAACCGAAATCAGATATTTAAAACATCAAAGCTTTGTTAAATTACATTGTTTTGTATAATCTGATTAAGATTTTGTATTCATCTTGCTGCTATAGTCATATATTGCTCCTTTGTTTTCTATTAGAATTGGTGGAGGGGGCGGGTTTCAATACCCATCGCTGCCAGTTTGCTCAGGGCGCTTGGGCGCGCGTGATGCTTCTGTGCATGTGCAGAAGCGTCTGGGCGGACCCTCCCCCTGCCACCGCTACCAGTTCACCTGACCCGGGATGAACTGGTAGCAACCCACCACTGATCGGTGGAAGTTTTAATATATGTTTTTGGGGTTCTGCATGATGCTTTTATTACTATATTAATAGTATTAATATTCTCTCTTGAAAAAATCTCTTTTTCCCTATGTACCCTAAAGAACAAGATATTGGATTTTACCATGCACTGGAGAGCAAATCTATATTACTATATTGGCATGAAGATGTTTTATTATAGTCAGTTACTCTTTACAACCTTGTTAGAACGCAGAATTAAGTACTGAATAACTCATGGATATAGGGGGGAAAAAACAGTGAAATATATGACATATATAAGAATGAAGTGATGAGGCAATATGAAGATTGTTAATTAAATGTCAGTGAAGTTTAACCTGATAGATATTTGAATGTATCCATATAATCCATATCCAAGAGGAAGAAACATTTTAAGTGTTTGATATCAGAAATCAGAGCAATTTTCATTACTGTGGTTTATATGATCCAATATTAAAAATTCTTGAACTGCTCTTCACAATATAGTTGCCAAGTAACAGCACCATATCACTTATTCCTTTGTTTGTAGCAGCTGTGGAAATAATACCCCATTGTGTTTGGTTATAACTATATTGATGTCAAACAAGACTGATGACAAGTCTGATAACAGGGGGAAAAATTACATTGAAGCGATCATTTTATATGGCACATTAGTATACACAAAAGCTCATCGCACATGTTACTGAATTGCGAAAATCTGATTTTATGAAAGTTTACAGTAACACTGAAAATATTAATTATTTTTAGATGGCTTTGTTATAACATCTTTGACAATAGAACTCTAATATTTCAAGAAAACATAGAATAATATTTGAAGATAACATAGGACAATTAGATTGAGGCAGAAGAAAAGGGAAAGGATTCCAGTCATGGATTCAATGATTCAAAAGAGTAGAATAGTAATCTCCAGTTGGTAGTCTCAAAAGTGTTTTTTCAAAAAGCAACTGGACTTTGTTTTTTCTTGAAGAGATTTCGCTTCTCATCCAAGAAGCTTTTTCAGTGCTGAGTCAGAACATCAGTCACAACTGAAGAAGCTTCTTGGATGAGAAGCAAAACATCTTCAAGGAAGAACAAAGTCCAGCTGCTTTTTGAAAAAGCATCTTTGGGACAACCATGACATGGATGACTGAGAATCTCCAGATTTGGGGGGAGGGAGGTTTCCTGCCTATGAAATGGGATATAATCATATCTTCAGAAATATAGATGCAATTATTCTGTCAACTTTCTATTAATAGCTTAGTCAAACAATGTCGGTACTCACAGTGGTTATTTTGGAAACATGCCTAGGAATGCATTCAGTTCCCTGAAAAATTCCCTGATCTTGAAGTATTATTTAAGTATTAAAGAAATCTTAATTCAGAGTACATATAAGCTTGAGAAAATATTTAACTTAACCTTTCTGCTTCCATTAATTTGTCAATACTAACATTTTTTTGAGTTCTGCCATTTCAGAACTTCAGAACTAAGATACAGGTGTGCAGAAATTTCTAGCTAAAATGTGGAAGGTATAATTAAAAATGTACATCTTATATAGATTTATTAAGTTTAAAAGAGACTTGTCTAAATGTCAAATTTTAAATATTTTCTTTGTATTGTCCCATCCACAGTAGGCATTTCTGTATGGTAAAATGGGATTGCACTAGCCTTTCCCCAAAGCTGGTCTTTATTCTACAGTTGATTGAATTGTAGAATAGCCTTTGATGTCAAATGCTGCAATTGTGTACTTGCAATATGATGTCTAGGGAAGTGTGTTAGTTCTAGTATTACACTCTTATTTCACATCTGCTATCATATGCCACCCAAACGTCCACCCATAATTGTGGGTTGACTCTTCCAATTACTGATGAATGACATATATAAACTGCAACACAATAACTCATATAAAACCCAGCCATTGCTATTTTCAGTATTGCAGTAAACCATCAATTATTGGTTATTACTTTATGGAAATGCAGTGCAACTTGCAACTTTTTGTCATATGCAGGAACATCAATCCAAACAATACTCTCTCTTTTTTGTTTCTACAGCATAGGTGGCAGTAATTTCTATAAAGTCTTCCATACCTAATTTTTCATTGACTTTTAACAGTTGCAAGAATATTGGTCCATATTCTTCTTTCAACTTTGGGTGACCAAGAATTACCTTTTGTAATTTTTTTTTTTAACAGTCAAAATTTGCATTGAGAGGTGCAAAGCCCAAATGGTGGGCTTTGGAAAATAGAGGATTATGTTTAAAATATATAATAAAATAATAAAATGCACTCTTTCAGCAGTATCATGTGGACTTTCCCCAAAACATATAATGTTTTGATGTCATATTTCAGCAGGAAACCTATACTTTCTCAATATATTTTGAAAACATATTAGTGATTTCAGTGTCAATATCAAAAGTGGCATGTCTCAATTCTAACTTTAAAATTGTTTTTTTCAGCACAGTGCTCAAAAAGAAAATAATCCAACATAATTAGAGTAGCAATTATGAACAAACCTATCCCATATATGGCTCTTTGAAATAGCCATAAAAAGGTGTCATGGGAAAGAATCAATTCTGCAAGGATATAATTTCTTGCTGGCAAATGGAATTTCTTCCAGAAAACTGACTTTGCACTGTTTTCCAAAATGTGCCGATTTATTTTATTAGGAAGTCTGAAAACAAATATGAGTGCTCTTGATTTTTTTTAATTTGTTTATGCTTGGCTTTTTATTTCTAATATTTATATTTGGTACTCATTCCAAACCAACAGATTGGAAGGAAATTGTGTAATGGGGGTCAGGATTCTGTCTGTTGCTCTCACCAGTCATCAACATAATAATTTAGGAATGGGATGAAATTTAATGTGGAGAAGCAGTCAAAAGATGACTGGTTTGGAAATGGTTGGATCTGGTCAAATGAAAAAAATGAAGCATGCATACAGGACAGAAAAGTTGGACAATGTCTTCAAATGTTGCTGACATCTCCATTTTAACTCCTCTTAATATTTCTTGGTCCAATAACCCAGGTGGAGTGTATGCAGCCTGTCCTGTGCTTCCCATTGTACTTATGTACACCTCGTACATGGATATAATGTTGTACATGTACATCATACATGGATGTAACACAGGGAAAAGTTAAGAAACTCACACCTACACAAAGGCACACCATATTGTGTTCTCACACAGAAGAGAATATAAATGCTTTCCTCCTGGTTATCAACCCTGGTAAAGGTGTTAGGAAAACAGTTCCAAAAGCCGTGATCTGCATGTTTTCATTAACTTGTTTGGGGATTGTCATTTACTTTCCATATTGTTACTAAGACTTGAATGCAGTTTTGTCCTCTGGTTAGTAGAAAAGAAGTGGTTTCAAACCTAACATGCCACAAGTTTTTTATGACTCCAGTTGTTCATACTGAGACCA
The DNA here is from genome assembly GCA_022577455.1 of Arizona elegans. Classification (NCBI taxonomy): domain Eukaryota; kingdom Metazoa; phylum Chordata; class Lepidosauria; order Squamata; family Colubridae; genus Arizona; species Arizona elegans. The sequence continues at coordinate 77,521,005 of JAKOOJ010000005.1, read as the reverse complement.
TTTCTGGGTTTCAGAATATGAAGCTGATTTTATTTTATGGCACTTTCATCCTATCTGATGGTAATGTCAGAGTTCAAGGATAAAGAGCACGGTCTTCCATGTTAGTGCCTTATCTAGTAGCCAAATATTGTTAATTTTAAGAGGCTTGTTGGATCTAGATATTCCAAAGATTCATGTAATGAATAGCCAGTTGCAGCTGTGAGCTATTTCACTAAAGCTGTCCATATTCATTTCTTCGGTTGATTTTATCAAAATGCAAGGATTCATGTTTCTTATTACTGTATGTTTTCTTCAATTAGCCAATAGCTTTACTTTTATTTTCTTGCAATCTCCCTTGCTGCCCTGCATAGACGTGGGATGTGCATGTTTCAAAATGATTCATGGAAGTATAGAAATCTCTAAAAAGAAGGGCTGCTGCTTCCAGTGTTCCATTAACTTTAAGCAGTGGATTCCATCAAGCTGTTGCATGTTTCTTGTGGGATATTTAAAATATGGGATATTTTAAAGCATGCACACCCCTTATGCATCTATCCATTTTTGAAGTAAATGTCACTGTATTTTGCAATTTAATTGCATGAATCTTTAACCTATCATTTAACTAATTGTATTTATTGAGCATTAGATGAGTGGGTAGATAGATAGACAGACAGGCAGATGGACAGACAGACAGACAGATAGTATTCTTTATTGGCCAAGTGTGATTGGACACATAAGGAATTTGTCTCAGGTGCATAAACTCACAATGTAATATAAACAGCAAGTAATAGGTCATAAATCATAGTTACAATCATTAATTATAAGTTATAAGCAACAATTGATAAATTATAAGAAATCAATAGGAGAATATGTAGAAAAGGTGAGAAGATATAACTATAACTGTCTGGTGTGATTCTTCAGAGGATAATTAGAACTGTAGAAAAAACAATTACTACCAACCTGCCTTCCATTGAGGACCTGTATACTGCACAAGTCAAAAAGAGGGCTGTGAAAATATCTACAGACCCCTCACATCCTGGACATAAATTGTTTCAACTCCTACCCTCAAAACGATGCTATAGAGCACTGCACAACAGAACAACTAAACACAAGAACATTTTTTTCCCGAATGCCATCACTCTGCTAAACAAATAATTACCTCAACACTGTCAAACTATTCACTAAGTCTGCATTGCTATTAATCTTCTCATAGTTCCTATCACCCATCTCCTCCCACTTATGACTATATGACTGTAACTTTGTTGCTTGTATCTTTACTATTTATATTGCTGTTTCCTAATATGATTTGATTGTTTATTTGTACCCTATGACTATCATTAAGTATTGTACCTTATGATTCTTGACGAATGTATCTTATCTTTTTATGTACACTGAGAGCATATGCACCAAAGACAAATTTCTTGTGTGTCCAATCACAAGTTGTTCATATAACATGACTATGCTATGACTCTGTGCACAATCAGTCAAACTGCATAATCCATAAACTGATGTGGTGGTCCTTTTTCCTGTGACCATTTTTATCTATAAGGCAGTGTGTCTAGACAATATATAACTTATACCTTACTTGTATGCCATTCAAAACATATATAGCCAAGGTGGGCGCAGTGGTTAAAGTGCAGGACTGCAGGCTACTTCTGCTGCCTGCTGCCTGCCTGCAATTTGGCAGATCGAATCTCACAAGGCTCAAGGTTGACTCAGCCTTCCATCCTTCTGAGGCGGGTAAAATGAGGACCCAGATTGTTGGGAGTGATATGCTGACTCTGTAAACTGTTTAGAGGGGGCTGTAAAAGCACTGTAAAGCAGTATATAAGTCTAAGTGCTATATAACCAATATCCAAGGGATAATGTCATAGAATGGGAAGTGACAAGCAAAGTGGATGACAAATCTTGCACAGAATACCTATCAATAATGATAAAAAGAACCCTAAAAGATGCTTAAAAATAGCATCTCCTTAAGCCTTTAGGATCAAAAATTTAATGCTATTAACTATTTGCTGGGACCTGTATTTGGGATTACCTGAAAAATGAAAAATAAAAATAACTGAAAACAAAGATAAACATTTTAAAACTTATTAGGAAGTCTTATTCCTTATAGGAAGAAAAATAAAACTCTTGACATATCCATATTCAATATTTCTATATTATAAAGGACAGTCAAGTTTGACTTTGTCCTTCATTGTAGAGTTTTCAAACTCTTTCTTCTGTTGTTTTTTTTGAAGAAAGCAATTCTGTTTAATTTCCACCGAGACAGAAAAATATAAACTTAGTTTTCTTCAGAAACTTTCGAACAAAAGCACGAACTAATAATTTATGGTTCCTAAAAATATAAATATGCAGCAAAATATAAACTTAGTTTCTTCAGAAACTTTAGAACAAAAGCACGAACTAATTATTTATGGCTCCTAAAAATGTAAATATGCAGCAATTTTCTTCACAGCTTTTTTAACAGAATCTAGAAGAGACATGCTTATGATTTAAGGCATTCAGTTATTTTAATTTTGCTAACCCCCCCTTTTTTATTTTTAGGCAATACTGCAAAGATATTCATTGAAGTTCAGGATGAAAACGATCATGCTCCTATCTTCACACAAAAAATTTATATAGGAGGTGTCTCTGAAGACGCTAGAATGTTTTCTTCCGTGATCAAAGTGAAGGTAGGAATTTTGCTGAACAACCAATTTTGCTTTCAATATTTTTAGAAGGTACACTTATAAAGCCTGCTATCCATTCAAACACGTACCCTAGAGTCTTATCTGCATGCAGGAAGACCACTTGGTATGCATGCAGATTTTCAGCTATCTGACGAGGGGAAGCTTTGCTTATTGAAAACTATTTAACAGAATTTTCCAAAACTGCGGAAGAAGAGTTGAAAGGAATTTGAAAATGAGAGCTGTGACAGTGCTGAAAATTGCTTCACTCCCTTAAATACTTAAGTAGCTTCTATAATAATTCTTTGAGTTTTGATCAATGAAGGTTTTTTTTAATTACTGCTTTTTTTTATTCCAAAGTATCCTATTAATACTTCCAGTCAGATCCAGTATTTTTAACTTGTTGTACTTACTGATATAATAAATAGTTTCTAATATATGTTGCCTATTCTTTAAGGTATAATTATTCTTGCTTAGCCATTATGAGTTCAAAATCTGAACTCCTGTATCTTTGCAATCTTCCCAGAAGATGCTATTTAATGTTGCTACCAGTTGGAAGGCTGGAAAAGGTAATTGATTGGTGTTTATGTAGCTCAATGTAGCTCTTAGCCTAGCTGCAATATCTCTGAATTACCATAATTAAGAATTGCCTGAAATAAAAAATGGAAGAAACACCTGCTGTTGTTGTTCCATTGGATTCTTTAGCCCAAAAAAAAAAAAAAAAAAAAGGGGGGGGGGGGGGTAAAGGAAGACAGAATTCTTTAGAAAGTAGGTGTTTGGCACTACTTTTCTATTTAAAAAAAGTTTATACACTTTTCCAGATCCATTATTGTACATAAAATACAAAATGAGGTAGATAGCAAGCTAAATCTAAAAAAATATATAATGAATTATTTTGTATATTGAAAACAGAATCACTTCTGAACAGGGTGGATAAAAATCAATGATTTTTTTAAAAAAATCAAAAAAATCAAATTTTTTTATTTAAATCGGATTTTTTTTTATTTTTATCGAATTTATTTTAATAAACAACTTTTGGGGTAAAAATCTATCGTAAGATAGTTTTCTATTTAAGATACATAAATAATTTAGTTTATTCAGCATGAAAGCTTAGTCATGTAGCATGAGGCTGTATATTCTGCAACACTGGGACTATCGGTGAGTCAACAGTGGGTCAAAGGAGCAGCAGAGATGACAGTTGCTCTTTAAAAATTATGATTTAAATCGAGTTGATTTAAATCAAGCCTTTTTACTAGTGATTTAAATCATGATTTAAATTGTGATTTAAGTCAACTCGATTTAAATCAAATCCACCCTGCTTCTGAATGTAGAGATAAGCTACATACAGAACACTGGGTACTGTCTGAAAAATAAATATTTTTCTCATACTTTGTACCTTTCCATAGGACAATTTTATCATATTATATAACTATGACTATAAAGACATTTTATTTGTTGGACAAATAGTAGTGTGATTATAAGGTGCATATTCATTGTGATATCTGATTTCTTTATATTATGCTCATGTATAAGTATACCATCTGTATACCTTTCCCATGCTGTATGTTAGGTTCCCTCTAAGATTTTAAGATGATGTATGTAATACTCCTTTTTCTAGGTTTTCCCACATTAATTACTGCAAAAAAATTAATTTAGTTGTTTGATAATTTAATGTAATTTGAACTCCTAAAGCAGTATGGAGCATAAGAAAAATGAACAAATCATATAAATTAAAAGAGCCCTCAAATTTCTTACACCTCCATCACAGAAAATCTAATGTGCATTCTTTTTTAAACATTGTTTAGGATATACAGGCAGATTAATGTTGTTTTAAATTATAAGAAATACTTCTTTAAACTTTTATTGATTTCCCGAAACTGGATATTTATTGTAAATGCCTTGTTATACAGATAATAAATAACTAGCAATATTAATGTTAGTCATATATTTAAATTTCTGATCAAAAATAAATTGTTGGTTTTACTTTAAATATAGTTCCTTTTAAACATCCAAGCATTTTAGATGTTTCTGAAACTGCCCAATCATATGGGCCACAATATGATCAACTAAAATGTTTTGTTGATTTTTTTTGATTCTATCATTTCTACATTTTATGTGAGGCCATTATAAAAATGGGAAAACAACCAATAAATAACAAAATACTATACAACTGAATATTTTTGGCTTTAAATCTATTTTAAAAATATGTATAGAATTTTTGAATTCCAAATTCACAGCAGCTCTTCTTACATTGGAGAAAGCCTGAAGTAATGAATAAAGCTATGGATTAAAAAAAAAGGCCATTTTGATTTTGAAGTTCAAACCTTACACTAAAACCAAAATCAAAGGGATATTTCTGATTACTTAGCTCAGTTGCTGCATTTTAATGGAAAGGGAAGTTCTATCGGTGCAAATTTAATGGGAAGAATCATTAAAATGCACACTTAAAATAAGATGTAAGAAAAGAAAGAGTTGATCTCTTGAGTTAAAAAAAAAGGCTCCAAATTTTTGCTGAGGTAGAAATGTTCCGTTATTATTGCTATTCCTATGAGTTTCTCGGCAGGTCATTGACAATGATAAATGTATGTGAAAACTTGAAAACAGGAAATATCAGAAAATTTTGAAGTGAGATTTTTTAACTCTTCAGAAGCATTGTATGTTTTATATTCTGAGCCAGATTCTAGTACATTAGTTGATAATATTAGATAAACAGCCTTTTCCAAATAATGTGTCTTAATTGAATCCTAAAAGGAAGAGTTGTCATGGTGTGGTTGAGCTTTTATTTTGAATGAAAGTACATTGGACATTTGTGGCCTATAGTGCTGCCAAATTATCAGTGTAGAATCAGTTGAGAACCATAGCTAGTTTTTTTTTAACTTTCCAGCCATATAAATTTGAGAAATGTAAGCTGCTATTTACATATGTTAAAATGCAAACCAAGCTAATTACTCCCTACTGCTTTTAAGACAGGTGTGAATCTTTGCTCACTGCTATTTCTTCCCATTTGTGGCATGTTCTCAGTAAAAACCAAGGCAAATAGATGATTCTTCAGATATGTTCTGTTTTTCCCAGCCTGGGAGAAGGATGGGAAGCTGCCAGAGGCATCACTAGCAGTGTTCTTCCTTGGGAGAAATTGAAACTTAAGGAGTAGAGTACAATTTTAAAATATTATTTCCATATGCCAGAATCAAGCTATCATGTTCCACTAGATTAAAACCAGTTGCAATAAAAGTAAACACACGTTTAGCATATCATACCATTTAACAAAAGAGAAACCAATACTCAGTTGTCCCAATAAACAAGAAAAAGAGTAATAAAGACCACTTTTGTCCATACTGAGCTGCCAAAGAGTATGGTTAATGTGTGATGAGAAGTCTCCTTTGTAATGTAAAAGAGAGTCCACAAAGAAGAAAAGATGTGTCAAAGTGAAACTAATTATGGATCTTATGAAGTTTTAAATCGTCATTATTTATGTATTTATAAATTTGGGATCATACGGAATAGAATAACAGAATAACAGCGGGACCTTGGAGGTCTTCTAATCTAACCCCTTGCTGAAGTAAGAAACCCTATACCATTTCAGACAAATGGTTGTCCAGTCTCTTCTTAAAAATCTCTAGTATTAGACAACACACAACTTTTAGAGGCAAGTCATTCCACTGATTAATTGTTCTGTCAAGAAATTTCTCCTTCTTTCTAGGTTGGATGTCTCCTTGATTAGTTTCCATCCATTGCTTCTTGTCCTGCCTTCAGGTGCTTTAGAAAATAGATTGTCCCCCTCCCTTTGTGGAAGCCCTTTAGATATTGGAACATTGCTATCATGTCACCCCTAGTCCTTTTTTTCATTAAACTAGACATACCCAGTTCCAGCAACCGTTCTTCATATGTTTTAACCTCCAGTACCGTTATCACCTTTATTGCTCCTACCCTATTTTTGCTAGAATAGAACAGAACAGAACAGAACAGAACAGAACAGAACAGAACAGAACAGAATAGAATAGAATAGAATAGAATTTTTTATTGGCCAAGTGTGATTGGACACACAAGGAATTTGACTTGGTGGATATGCTCTCAGTGTACATAAAATAAAAGATATGATCATCAAGAATCATAAGGTACAACACTTAATAATAGTCATAGGGCACAAATAAGCAATGAGGAAAATGTATCAATATAAATCGTAAGGATACAAGCAACAAAGTTACAGTCATACAGTCATCAGTGGAAGGAGATGGGTGGTGAGAACAATGAGAAGATTAATAGTAGTGCAGACTTAGTAAATAGTTTGACAGTGTTGAGGGAATTATTTGTTTATAAATAATATAGAAATAATCCTGTGAAGTAGGTTGAACTGGGAGTCACTCCACAGCATGTCCAGGCGTTGAAGTGGATCAGGATTTAGGCATCCCTACTTCTAGTCCAACATCATAACTACTATACCATACTGGCTTTATTTATACAGCAGGTTTCAAATTCGACACTAATATGGACAAAACTACAGGCCATAAGCATAACCATGTCTTGCTAAAAAGATATATTAGTTAGAACATTTCTTTAAACACCATTCACATAAATGTTATTCTTTTAGTAAGCAGTATTATGATGAATGACTGCTGAGATCTGCTCTGCTGGGTAAGAAAGGTGTCATTTTTACATTTTCTGTTTTCCACTAGATTAAGATTTGTACTTTTGAGGGGGAGGGACTTAAGAAAATAAATCAAAATCTTGTAACTCATAATGTGAGAAAATAAGGATAGATGAGTAGAGTTTCAAAATATTTTCCAAAAAAATAAAGCCATTTGTAATGACTAAACAGAAAATGTTATCTACAGTGCTTTATCAAAGAAAATACTGTCTATTCCCCTTAGCCAAAAGAATCAGAGTAGTCATGGGCAGTTGCCGGAGAAGAATTGACTTATTAAGACCTGTGGGAGAAGCCACTTGTAAGGACTAACAGATAAACCAGAAGTCTAGATTATTTAGCATCAAGATACTTGAAGGATTGTCAACTTGTCCAAGGACTCCCTATAGAACACGATATTGGAAATGCCCCATTTTCATAAAGCAAGGAGGGGCTAAGGCAAGTAGCTTTTATATCTTAACTTTGGGACCTTTTCTTTGAAATAGTCACCATCTAAAAGTTAAACTACACCTTTTCCGTAGGAGAGCAAAACTGAACTCTTCTGAAAGGAGTTTAAGATGTAATTCTTCAGCACCATTATGTTCTTATTCTACATGTTACTATTATTGCTATTTTTCTTTCTTTCTTTCTTTCTTTCTTTCTTTTTTTTGATACTCTCTTGAAACCTCCTGAGAATCTGAATGGTTTGGTAGATCAAATCAGAAAACAGGGTAGAGGTACAAAGCAGAAATCAACCAATACCCAAATACTCTGTGATTCAGGAACATATCAAAATTCTTTCTTGCTTAGGAATGCTCAAAGCTTCTTTTAACCTTTCCTGCCCAAGAAGAACCAGTAGGCAGATTGTATGGTACAGAACAGCTGGGTTCATGATTCATGACAAAACATAATTTGTTTTTAACCATGATTTTATAAACAAAGTTTCCAAGCATCATATTAAGTGAAAGGCAAACAGAGTAGTGTAATACAGATATTCCTTGATTTACAACAGTACATTTAGTGACTATTCAAAGTTACAATGGTACTGAAAAAAGTGACTTATGACCATTTCTCACACTTACGACTGTTACAGCATTCCCCATGATCATGTGATCAAAATTCAGACACTTGGCAACTGTCTCATATTTATGAAGGTTGCAATGTTCTGGGGGTCACATGATCCCCTTTTGCAAAGTCAATGGGGGGAAGCCAGATCCACTTAACAACCATTTTGCTAATTTAACAACTGCAGTGATTCACTTAACAACAGTAGCAAGAAGGTCGTAAAACGGGGCAAAATTCACTTAACCAATTTTCACTTAGCAGTAGAAATTTTGGCTCAGTTGTGGTTGTAAGTCAAGAACGTCCTATATGTGAACTCCATCAACCAGTCCTTTATGAGAAGGTACTTTACTAAGAAAGCTACTACCTTCAGTTCAGTGATTCATTACTTGAGACAACTGCAGAGATTTTGCTCCTGATAAGTTGTTCTTTCTTAAGAATGCCTCTGGGAACAGGTTTCCAAAACCGGCTAGACTGTTTTCTTATTCAATTATCTGTGTCTTACACATCTCAAAATTAATGACTGCATTACTGTGGCTACATATCTAGAGTTCTGATTTTAGAACATGGATAAACAAGGTTTAGACATTCTGTCTAAAACAATTGATCATTTTTAACTAAAGAACAATTTATCCAAATAAATTTCTTCAATCTCCATTTATTTTTAGTCATCCATCTATCATTGATATTCAATATGTCAAAATGTTTTAAAATTGGATCTTCAAAAGCTATGATTTCTGGGAATTCTGAATGCCTTAATTTCCATGTAACTGCAGACTGGAGAAGACAGTTCTACATTATATCATATATTTGGAGCTAAATAACAAGTTCTTTTGGCTTGTGTACTCTTGTAGTTACCATATACACCTCTCTCTACAGTTGTGTAATTTTAACTTAACATAACTATCCCGGATGATTAGTTTTTATAACTATTAATTTTTACTATAGGAATTTATGTGCATTGGAATAAAATAAAGCAAAGCAGTTACATGCTTCTAAAGTGATCTCCGTTTATTTATCTGAGAGCCATGAAAAAAAGCTTCAGTCTGATGGATGCTTATGTAGTAATTTAAGTTGAAATTAATTCCTGACTATAAGACATTTCTGTAGCTTAAATGTCCAAAGAGTAATGATATACTTCTATTTCCTGTGCTGAAATACAATATGAACCAGAAATATAGTCTCTTGTATAGCATTATTGGCGGTCTCTTATTAAATTTAATTAAATGTTTTGGACCAAATAAAAAAGAAAGCCTTTCTGAAAGAGTAATGAATTTAAAACGAATAACAACAGAGAGGAAAGGAGTTATATCAATTAACATATATTTCATGGAAAATAAAAAAAAAATGTGCAATAAATGTATCTTTTAACTTTACAAATTTAATCTTATTACATCAGAAAACTAATGAAACAAATTTAAATCTATCCTTATATTTATTGTGGGGTTCTTAATAAAATACCTATTTTGAGAAAGTATAAATGTAAAGCATTTCTCAAATATATACCATCAGTACCACTCTCTCTCCCTCACACTCTCTCTCTGTCCCTCCCTCCCTCCCCCCTCTCTCTCTATATATGCATGCACTTTCAATGGCATACATACAACATAAATTAAAGCAGCTTATTTTACTATCTAAACCAATTATTTTTAAAAAATAAAAATAAATTCAGAAAAAAGTATATTCTGTCACTTAACTATAATTTGAGCATTTTAATAATTAATAAATTAATAATTAGTCAATTAAGATTAATAGACATACACATGCAAATACTTATAAGGAGAGTTTTGCTACAATTCTACTCTTTCATTTTATTTTTTTCTCTTTTCAACCTTTTCTCCATTTTCCTCAGGAACATTTTTGCCATCACTGAAAAATAATCTGTCCCACATTCTAAAACTTCCATCAGCCTTGTTTCCTTTATTAATTCTACACAACTTTTCATCACAAACACAATCTAATCAACATGCTTTTCGAAGTGGATGCCTCCCTTGGCCACATGCACATTTAAATGGGATTAAGTTTAAATAACATAATCAAAATAGGCCTACACACAGATATTTATAATCCTCATTCTTATTTATTTACTTAAGCATTTCTGTAATTACCCAATGTCATGCTATGTGACTTTGAGCAGTATACAAAAAGAACCAAAAATTCCAATCAATCAATCAATCTAAAAATAATTTATTTCATTAAAATCTACTAAAATAGTAAAATGGCAATCAAAACTGAAATCTTCATCAATTGTGGATACAATTCATAATGACATCAAGGCCAGGAGAGGCAGAAGGCTCTCCCTATGATTCAGGACTTTTTCTCTCATCAATTCACAACAACAAAAACAATGTTTTAGCATATTCATTCAGAATATTATACATTTTTTTCTTAAAGTCATCACCAGGTCTTTCACTATCACCATTCACTGAAATATAACATGTAATTATTACTCATCTATGAATTCCTACTTTCATACGTGCACTAAATAGAATAGATGACATGAATTCATATTTCTGATGTGCATTTCGGCTTTTTTTAATTTAGAATTAAATGTATACTCTTGCCTCCATGTTTGCACTCTTCAAGTCCAAAGAATCAGACCACCATCAATCATCACGATCCCATCCTTGCTGCTAGCTTGAGGGTAAATATTATCTCATTACATACACATCCTTTTCATAATAAATAAGTATTTTAAAAAATAGTTGCATCTATTTGTCTATGGAATTTGCTGTGGTTCTTAGCATGAATTTGTTTAAATATTTTGCATTTCAGTTGTTTTGCAGACATTTTTCCCCTCTGCATTATCTAGTATTATTTCTTTATTCAGTCTGCAAGGTTCAATTAACACATTAGCTGGTAATTGATTAATTAAAACACTGAGGTTCTCTGTTTAATAGTGTTGACATATTCCCTCAGTGTTTTACAGTTCATTAACATCTGGTTATAACATAGAATGCCTTAAGTTATGTTTGGTTTTTTTGCTCACCTTTTCTCCAGACTTTCTGACAAGGAGTAATAAGAGGTCAAACAATGTCCTTTGCATTATTCAGTTTTTAATTACCCTGTTTCCTTCAAAATAAGACATCCCCTGATAAGCTTTTGAGCGCATGGCAATAAGGCCAAGCACTTATTTCAGGGTTCAAAAAAATATTAGACAGGGTCTTATTTTCGGGGAAACACGGTAGTTAAGTAGTAATTTTGTCAAAATACTTTCTAAACTCTGAATTCTTCTAGGTTTAACTTAAGTAATGATATAATATTTCTCACAAACAATTAATGTTTCATGCCATTACTAATCATTTTCCCACCCCCTTCTCTGCCGCAGAGTCCTTGAATCACAAATTCAGGTTATAGAAGGGAATGGTGGGCTATAGATCTCCATGCCTCCCAGAAGCTGCACCAAAATCTTCAGTATTCAAGAGGTCTGTCGAGATAAATCAGATTTCCTGAATACATAAATCTCTAAAGAAATATATTTTAGGAAGGAAGCAAAGTCTGAAACAGATTGAGCTGTGGTGACGCAGTGGTTAGAATGCAGTATTGCAGGCTAATTCATTGCTCACTGCCAGCAGTGGTATATAAGTCTAATTGCTATGGAGGGTACCTCTTTCCTGTGTTGGACTACAAACCAATCCTGTTGAACACAGCATTCACTTTTCTGCTCAAGATTTCCACTAGTATGGTAACAGTCTGGCTTAGTAACTATTCTTTTAGCAAAGAAGTGTGTCAATTGCATTCCTGATAGAATGCTCATCATTTATCACCCTGTGTTTAAAAGTTATTCTCCATTAATGTACCACCCTGGCTTCTACTCCACCGGTGTATTCCAATGTATTATATGTATTATGTCTTCAGCTCTGACATACATTTTATTTTCTGTGCAAATGCCAAGATCGGAGGTTATTGTTTCATTCCATCTCCCTGTTTAGGTGTTTCACAATCTTATTACTATCTTCTTTTTTTCTGAAAGCTTATTATCAAAACATTTACATAACTCACGATGAAGGTCCATTAATAATTCCTACCTGAATCTTTCTGGACTATTTCCTCCAAAAGATGGGTAAGACAAGACCTCTGTATTCTGTTGTTAGTTGTGAAGCCGTGTCCACCCATCGTGACCCCATGGACAATGTTCCTCCAGGCCTTCCTGTCCTCTACCATCCTCTGGAGTCCATTTAAGCTCACAGCCTACTGCTTGAGTGACTCCATCCAGCCACCTCATTCTCTGTCGTTCCCTTCTTCTTTTGCCCTCAATCTTTCCCAGCATTAGGCTCTTCTCCAGTGAGTCCTTCCTTCTCATTACCTGGCCAAAGTATTTGAGTTTCATCTTCAGGACCTGGCCTTCTAAAGAGCAGTCAGGGTTGATCTCTCTAGGACTGACCAATTTGATTGCCTTGCAATCCAAGGGACTTTCAGGAGTCTTCTCCAGCACTATAGTTCAAAGGCCTCAATTCTTTGGCACTAAGTCTTTCTTATGGTCCAACTTTCACAGTCATATATTGCAACTGGGAACACCATAGCCTTGACTATACGCACTGTATTCTAGACTCCCTTCTTTCTAACTGGCTGTTGTGGTCCACCAGCAGCCTGTGGAGCTGACAGCAGAGTCAGACAGTGAGGAGGCTGGGGAGGAACATGGGCCAGTCCTGAAGTCTGGGGAAAGCTCAGACGAGAGCTCTGTGTCAGAGGCAGAGATGGAGCTAGGGCCATCTGGGAGTTATGTGTGGACTCCAGAGCCTCCAGAGTCAGACATCAGAGAGGCAGAGGAACAGAGGGAGGCTGTTCCTAGTGCGTGCATGCACAGAGCTGCCAGAAGGCAAGAACAGTTAAAACAAAAGGGACGACTTGGGAGTAAGGCTTGGAGATGATTGGTCCCTCCCATAAGACATAAAGGAAGAACAAAGGCACGTGGGCCTTTGCAGGAAGCAACATTGTGGATGGTGTTGGTTTGTACTTTGAAGCTCCATTTTTGACTCTGTGTTTCCATGTGGCCTTGCCAAGATAATTGCCAATTAGGTCTTTGGCAGCGTGTCAAAGAAGATAAAGGTGGATGTTTATCAGCCTTATCTGAAGGACTGTGGCAGACTTCTGCTGGACTATTTATAAACTCTTGGTGATTCAGCACGTGCTGTGAATGGAAGGAATTCACAGCCGTCAAAATAAAGAAAAGGGGTTTTGGGACTAATTGTGTGCTTTTTACTATATCAGGAAGCCTAGGTCAGAACACTGGCAACCAATACAACTGTTCAGACTCACTCATCTTCTAATCATCACTCTCCAATGTTAGCAGATGGTGCAATTCGAGCCTTGCTATGTGCAGGCAATATAGTAATTTTGTCAGTCTCCCAGGTGGGAATGAGCAAGGCTTTGAAATGTTGGCTTCCTTTATCTAAAAGAACAACTTGTGGCAAAAAACTAAGGCACTAGTGTTTGCACAACACAACAAATGGAAAATTAATGGGACCCCAACAGAGGAGGTACATACTTATAAATATCTTGAGGTGTAGTTCCAGGTTTTCTTATCTTGGAGCTCACATTCTCTTATCAGGAAAGTGTGGCCCAAGGTAGCTCCACAGCTGCCTTAAGTTTCTTCTATTCAAGGAGAGAACATTTTATTCCTGCAGCTTGCAAAGTTTTTCTTGCTAAGGTAATCTCTCTGCTTCTTTATGGCATTCCAATTTGTATTTTTACAAAGTTTAATATCTTGGGAGCCCTGCACTCCAAAATTATAAGAGCTCTACTTGCAGTTCCAAGATGCATCAAGAATGCTGTTTTATGGTTAAAGACAACTTTGTTTTTTGTGTGTGCCAAAACCTGATTCTCTCTCCTTAATTTGTAGTTGCATCACACACATGTTGGAGGCACAGAGGTGCTTCCAGGTAGAAAGGATTAGACAGTGGCATCACTGTTGCTCAGGGAATGCCCCGTTGGGACTCCTTTCATGTCCCCAGCAGGAGCTGGAGCAAAAGACAGGATTCTTACTTTAAAATATAACTTCAGAATAGTGTCACAGGGAAGGAGCTTGTCTTCTTTGCTTTCACAATGAATCTCTCTCTCTCTCCCTCTCCCTCCCTCCCTCCTCTCTCTCTATACACACACACTTTATGTATGTATGTATAAATAATAATAATAATAACAACAACAACAACAACTTTATTGTCATTGTTAAATGTATACACAGTATACCCATATAATGAAAGTCACTTAACACCCAAAGATCAGGTCCAATACACATAACAATCCCCAAACACACTCCCACCCACTACAATTCCCCACCCCTAAACCACCCAAACATCCACACAACAGTCAAGTAATGCTGTTCAACAGCTCACTGATGGTGGCCCTTTAGTTCATTGTTGAGTGCAATTATAGCTCTGGGATAAAAACTATTCAGAAAACATGTGGTCCGAGTTTTAATTGTTCTGTATCTTCTGCCAGAAGGCAACAGTCCAAAAAGATTGTAAGCAGGATGGGAAGAGTCTCTGAGAATGTTATGCAACTTCCTCAAACAGTGAGATTTGAAGATGTTGTTCGGGGCTGGTAGCTGGAGCCCAATGATATTCTGGGCAGGTTTAATGATTCTCTGTAGAGCTTTTTTGTCCACTACAGAGCTGCTCCCATACCATGCAAGAATGCTGTATGTCAGGACACTCTCAATGGTGCTGCGATAGTAGGACAGAAGTAGATGCTGAGATAGATTTATCTTCCTGAGCATTCTCAGGAAGTTCAGCCTCTTCTGTGCCTTCTTCACAAGCATGTATAGACCTCCAAGGTTCGTTCCCACTCTATTATTCTATGCTCAATGTTCTATATTCAGAGATATCAATAAATGTCAGAAGACAGCTGTTTTCCTCTGGAGCTTTAGTCTTCATGGATACCACTGTGAAATCATCTCTAAAGAGCTCTGAACGACTCTTTCATTTCACTGAAAAAAAGTGGGGGGGGGTGTTAGATTTCATTTGCCTTTAGACAGTACAAACACTAATATTTCCCTTTGAAACCTCTGCTTTTAAGCCTCTGATTAAATCCCCATTTTCACTTAGGTTGAGATATTGCATTTGAAACACCTTGACCTAATCCCTTGTGCTATACATTCTGGCATACTTTACATGCACATTGTTTCACATTTTTAGATGTTTTCCATTTACATACAGTAATCTCTTTCAAACGGATCACTCTTCTTGACAGTCTTTCTCATAAGCAATTCAAGTCCTTCCCTGACAAAACAGCATTTTTCTTTCAATTTATAATATGTATAAATTACAAAATGTGTAATGTTATCGTGGTCTCTTTCACTGGCATCTTTCACTGATATCAAATGAGTATCTAAACTGGAATAGGCAAAAGCATCAATACTCTGTGGTTGTTTTTTTAAAAATGTGGTTTTTCTTTTCTTTTTTTTCTTTTTGCTTAACAGTGCAGTCTTGCCTTCAGCTAAAGCTAATTTTCCATCTGATAGGTAAATGGGGAGCCTTGCAGTTAATGTCCAATTTAGTAAATCTCTACCTTTCTTTAATTAAATTACAGGTTATAACAGAGTCAATGCATGCATGTTAAAATGCTTTTTAGAGCTAGTTTAAGAGTCTTCTCTGTTTTGGGACCAGAGTTTCTTCCTGCCAGCTTTATCATTTTGCTTTGCTTTGTATTGTGCCTTGATAAGTCACCCGCTCTGAAGTATGGCTTGACTTATTTCCCACCAGAACATAACTATTCTGGGGCATTTAATCTGTGTATGGGTATATTTCCTGCAGAAGTAGCATCTTCTATTTCTGGCCCTAATTTTAAATAGGGCTTTTCTCTTCTTTGTAATTTCTTCTAGCACCTTTGTGTATATTTAAGTCAGAATATTATAAATTGAAAGCTTGAAGCTTCTTGATTATTAGACCACTCATAATAGTTTCAAAACATCCAGAGTCTGCTTAATATCCGATAAGTCAGCTAAAAGTTATTAAGAAAATTACACGCTTAGCTAAAAAGCCTGCACTGCTGATCTTACAGTTCTTATGGATGAGGATTGAAGGAAGGATGGGAAGGGAAGGAGGGAGGGAGGGAGGGAGGGAGGGAGGGTGGAAGGAAGGAAGGAAGGAAGGAAGGAAGGAAGGAAGGAAGGGATCCATTCAGAGGAAAAAGAGTAAGAAGAAAAAAGAAGTCACTTTCTTGCTATTTCTACTTGTTGAAATCAATAGGAGAACAAGTACAAAGGATCAGCTTCGCTGCAAAACTATCCCTCCAACACTAAACTGCCTGTGGCGATACATTTGGCGGTATAAATTCAGATGCTTACTTTGATGATGTAAGTCAGTTTCAATGTAAAATGAGAATTATCACTATTTTACAGTGTTCGGCATTGAATCAATCACATTGATGGACTAAAAAATCTCAATTAAGTTACACACATATATCTGCCCATAGCAGCTATTACCTCCAGAAAATGGAAAAGTACAGGCTTATAATTCTATGTTAAAACAAGGATATATATGCAGTGAGATTCAATGTAGTAAAGACATGAGCGGCCAAGAACTCCTAAAAATAAATTCAGATTTTTGTGTGCTCCATACATTAATCAAGTTGGAAGGGGCCATTACATTATGAAGTCTAATCCTGTTCAGTGCATGAAATTAAATAAAAGTATCTCTGACAGATGGCTCTTGGTTATTATTTTTGGGAGACTGAATTGAGCCTGAAGACTGGGAAAAAAGCTTCACCAAAATGTTTTAAAAGGAAAAGATGAAGGAGAATATAATAAAAATATCATATTTCAAGATGGATTACGGTGATTTTGCCAGAAATCTCTCTCTTGTTTTTCTTTGAAGATGTTTCACTTCTCATCCACGAAGCTTCTTCAGCTGTGACTGAATGGAGGAATGGAAAGATTTATATTCCTTGCAATTAGCTGGTCATTTACATTCATTTAGAGAGGCCACTCAGGTTTATCTGTGTCCTCAGGATCACCTGAGTAGTGCAAATGGGTGTGGAGCCTTTTTGGAACTACTGAAAGGACTGTGTTGTAGACTGGAGATTGATGATGTCATATCCATCCCCCCAGTGGTGGGTTGCCCCGGTTCGCAACGGTTCTATAGAACCGGTAGTAAAACTGTCGGTAGATTCCACCCACCAACCCTGACCTCATTGAAATGCTTCTGCGCATGTGCAGAAGATTGCGCACACACATGAGTGAAGCGAGCTGTGCACACGGCCCTGCTGTGAACTGGTAGTAAAGGTAAGTAGAACCCACCTCTGCATCCACCTCTGTTGAGAGAGGGCTGTTCAATTTTGACATAGATGGCCTCTTTGAGCCCTCTTTCAAACCAGCGTTCCTCTCTCTTCAAAATGTGGACAGCAGTTCCAATTGTCTGAAAGGAATACAAATCCTTCTGTTCCCCAACACCCAGTCAGAGCTGAAGGAGCTTCTTGGATGAGAAACGAAATGTCTTCAAAGAAAAACAAGGAAGTCCAGTTGCCTCTTGAAAAAGCACCTTTGGGACAACCATGACCTGGATGACTGAGAACCCCCATAGACCAGGGGTGAAATCCAGCAGATTCTGACAAGTTCTGGAGAACCGATAGCGGAAATTTTGAGCAGTTCGGAGAACCGGTAGCGGAAATTTTGAGTAGTTCGGAGAACCGGTAAATACCACCTCTGACTGGGGCCAGAGTGGGGTGGGAATGGAGATTTTGCAATATCCTTCCCTCAGGAGTGGGGAGGGAATGGGGATTTTGCAGTATCCTTCCCCTGAAGTGGGGAGGGAATGGAGATTTTGCAGTATCGTTCCCTTAGAGTGGGGTGGGAATGGAGATTTTGTAGTATCCTTCCCCTGCCATGCCCACCAAGCCATGCCCATAGAACCAACTGGTAGTAAAAAAAACTGGATTTCACCACTGCCATAGACATTATGAAATCTATGATATTTCAATAAAAAATTGCTGGAAAATGGCCATTTTATTGGCAATGAGAAACATCAGACTTAACTATTCTTTGTCCTTAAAAAAAAAGAAGCCTGCATCAAATCAGCTGCTTAAATTTGTGGGGCGGTGGGGAGAAGATGCTACTATGAATACTTTTGGCCATTCTAATCTACTCTATCAGGTCATTCTTAATTTTGTTTAATCTGATATATTAAATGGGAATCATAAATCGAATGATCTTTTTCTGCTAAACTTTAGCAGCACTAAAGCAGATGGCAAATTCAGATGTTTCCAATCACAGTTCCCAGCAAAAATATGATAGCTTTTTAAAACACAAGCACTTTTCTCCCTGCAGGAATTGACAGCCTGATGTATATTTTTAGTCTCAAAAGCTACACCTGCTAACTCAGTGTGGCATCATGTCTTAAGTTCCTGAATTGTTCCTGCATTTCAGTATCCTTTCTTCCTTCAGACTTTTTAACACCACTAACAATGTCATTTTATTGTCACTATCTCCATAACTAGCCCTAGCTTTGTTGTTCTAGTATTGTTCTAATGAAAGCTATCTTGTACTATAAATGCCCAAGGACGTTTTTTGATTTGTTTTGAGTCATCTAATGCATAGCATATTTTTGCGCATACAGTAAGTGTTCAGTTCTTTGGCATCCTCAGGCAGAAAAACAAGCAGATCATTCTAAATTGCCATTCTGATAAATGATTATGACATTTTTCTATAGACTTTTTTTTTTTTACAAAAATAAAAGACATGACAGTGAGCAAGAAATTATCTGTGTTTTTCAGGCTTTGGAAGCCTTTTTGAAAAAGGGGTTCCAAAAATCCTATTGCATACGTCAAGTTTACAGCTGAAGACTTTAACCTATTGCTTTTGTCTGCCATGCCTTTTTTAAAGAGTTACTTAAGTGTAAGGATGTTTATATAATCAAAATTTTGTACAGATTTTCCTCGACTGATGGCTGACCTATGGTTTTCATCACGGGTAAAATCCAGCAGGTTCTGACAGGTTCTGGAGATCCGGTAGTGGAAATTTTGAGCAGTTCAGAGAACTGGCAAATACCACCTCTGGCTGGCCCCAGAGTGGGATGGGAATGGAGATTTTGCAATTTCCTTCCCCCAGGAGTGGGGAGGAAATAGGGATTTTGCAGTATCCTTCCCCTTCCATGCCCATCAAGCCACACCCACAAGCCACACCATGCCCACCAAGCCACGCCCACAGAACCGTTAATTGGATTTGGATTTCACTACTGGTTTTCATTCTCTGTGATTCAGTCTCAGCATAATCTGTGGGTAATTTTATTTGTCACATTTCTAATTGTGGGCTAATGGAGTTAGAAGCTACCCAATTGGTTTCTTGTGAGCCTGAAACATCCTCTTTCTCATTTATGGTCTACTTGAGGTGTAACGTGAATGTGTTGTGTAGATTACTTGTCTCTTCTTTCATAATTACACATAGAAGCTTGTTTTTTCCAATTTTAAACAAAACCAAATTATGCATTTGTTAATTCAAAACTTTTACAAGCCATTATCGTTCATGTACAACGGCTTTCTCTTGCTCCTGAATGTAAGAAACAGCTCCTCTTTTTATATATGAATAAAAAGCAAATAATGAGGATTCTTGTGCCAAGAGACTTCAATCCGTGCTTAATTTGGAAAACAAAAATTTCAAACATACTTCAGTCTGAGCGTAAATGTGCAGCCAGTGACATACAGTTCCATCTAATTAATAGATTAAAATTGTCCTTGTTATAAAGCAGATCCATTCCTCCGCATCTGTTCATAGAGAGTTGTCAAAACATCTGCCTATTAATATACACCACAAAATAAAAGAAAAGATATACTGTCATTAAGATTAACTGTAGTTCTTTCTCTTCTCTGACAGGCCTATCAGAACCCTTGAGGCATCATATATCTCTCCTTAATGAAGTGACAAAAATATTTGCCTTTATAGGAAATTAAGGGGATTGCAGCCATCTTTCTTTTAGGGTAAAAAGAGCATACTCTGATACTGACAGCACACAAACTCTTTCTGATAGTTTTATATTGATTTATATTGACTGTTTCCCTATGACTATCATTAAGTGTTGTACCTTATGATTCTTGATGAATGTATCTTTTCTTTTATGTACTCCGAGAGCGTATGCACCGAGACAAATTCCTTGTGCGTCGAATCACACTTGGCCAATAAAGAATTCTATTCTACTCTATTTTTTAAAAAATCTTCAGTTCAGTTCAAAGATCTTTGAATAACTAACGAAGACATATGAATGCAGTTGATAAAAAGCAGTGCTACCTACATTAAGAAGTTGAAATCTTGATACTTTAATCAAGTCCTAATTAGAGACGGTTCTATCGGTCTATTTCTGATCTATGTCACCTTTATATGCATTTATGTGCATTCATTAAGCTGTCCTCGTTTCTACTTGATTTTTAAATTTTTAGAAATTATGCATCAAATACACAGCCAAATATATGCTCTGGTTTAATGTGGGTTTAAGCCAGAATCTCTTTCCCCACTATGCAAACACACACACACACACACACCCATCCACAAACCCACACTGATTTATTTTGTATTTTGTTGTTAAATATACAGTTGATGGAGTGTTTTCATATGTTTTTAAACTGAAAACTTTAATATTAAGTTAAATATTAAGGGGGGGAATGCAAAAAGTAATTTAATTTCATTCTATGCAATGGTTTCAAGGTCAATCTTTATTTTTAGAAAAGATTCATTCTTTACATATTCTTAGTTTCTAACTTGTGTTTTACAATTGCCTTGTAACTGAGCGGACAATACCGAACTAGTCCATGTTCAAATCCTGATTAAAGTCTCCATGTCAGACATCCAGCATAGTAATGGTTATACAGCTTACAATAATAACCAAGCCTGTTTCTCTTGTAAAGTATCAGACTCTTTCTGAAAAAGTAAACAATCATCCAGGCTGGCAAAATCATGATCTAAATATTGCTTAACCTTTTCACTTCACCAGTGGCACGCTAAAATTTAATTTTGGATGAACTTTCCCATGGATGTCTATCAATATGGAAGAAGTGTTCTTAGTAATATTTTAGACAATTCTGTGAGCTCCTATCGTTCTGTAAATTCCCCCTTTTGAATTCCCCATTTTAGATGATCTCCTTTTGTAAATCTTGATAATACTAAAAAATGTATAGCACGAAAAATGTTTGTATTTCAGAATTTGTGCT
The DNA here is from genome assembly GCA_022577455.1 of Arizona elegans. Lineage (NCBI taxonomy): Eukaryota > Metazoa > Chordata > Lepidosauria > Squamata > Colubridae > Arizona > Arizona elegans. The sequence goes on along the minus strand of JAKOOJ010000005.1, from coordinate 77,499,543 downwards.
GTCATTAATACACAATATCTTTTAGTTTAGTTTATTTAATATGGATCAGTGGTGGGTTTCAAATTTTTTTACTAATGGTTCTGGGTATGGCTTGGTAGGTGTGGCATGGCTTGCTGGGCATGCCTTGCTGGGCGTGGCAGGGGAAGGATACTGTAAAATCTCCATTCCCTCCCCAATCCAGGTGAAGGATACTGCAAAATCCCCATTTCCTCCTGATCAGCTGGGATTTGGGACGCAGAAAATAGATGGGGTGGGGCCAGTCAGAATTTTTACTACTGGTTCTCTGAACTACTCAAAATTTCTGCTACTGGTTCTCCAGAACTGGTCAGAACCTGTTGAAACCCACCTCTGATATGAATACATTATATTTATGAATTAAAATGAATATATTACTGGATCTAAACAGAGAGAAAACCCCAGTCTCTTCTAGCACTGAAGATGTTACCTAGTTGGGTAATGAAATGTCTGCAAGGGGAAAAAAAAAACAACCAAGCTCAGAGAGCACCAAGGACCCCACATAGATTATTTTTCTCATGTTACCTCTCATTTTTACCCATCAGGCTCATGATAAAGACACCGGCAACTATAGTGCCATGCAGTATAGACTCATCATCCCTCCAATCAAAGATGGCAAGGAAGGCTTTGTGATTGAACCGTATACAGGACTGATCAAAACAGCAATGCTGTTCAAAAACATGCGACGATCTTATTTCAAGTTTCAGGCCATCGCAACAGACAATTATGGAAAAGGGTTGAGCAACAAATCAGATGTACTTGTAAGTATGATTGAATAGATCCTTTCCGGATCTATGTACGTTTTATTTACAATGATTCCCCTGTTTTTACAGACATTTGTCCTGATAATTTCTTGATCTGATTGCATTATATTGAGCTTGTGTTGTAGTTAGTGGCGATATTTATTTATTGATTTAGAAAATTGATATAGCCGCTTGCTCGCTCAATAGGCGGCTTACAAACAATATACCGGTAGATAAAAATAAAAAAGAATCTCCCCGAGTGACAACACACAGTCAAATGAGCATTTGATGGGCTCCATCCCACTCTGGATTACTGAGGCTCGCTAGCAAAACGAGATCTTCAGGTACTTAGGAAAGAGTATCAAAGTTGAGGGGATAATATTCCAAAGGGAGGGAGCCACCGCGGAGAAGTCCCTTCTTCTGGATCCTGCCAGATATACCTCCTTAGAGGACGGGGCCCAAAGCATTTCTTGCCACCACCACCCCTTGCTCTAATGGGTCATGTGAACGTGACTGGCAAGAGACAATCCCTCAGATAACCTGGTCCCAAATCAGGAAGGGCTTTAAAGCAGCACCTTGACAACGAGGTAGCTGCAAATCTTTTGTTGCTGATGTGTGGCATGGCAAAAACAAATCTTATCTACCACTTAAAGATGTTGATATTTATTTGGCTTATAATAAATGTATTTATTTACAGTCTCCTAATATTTTGTTTTATCTGGAATTGTGTCTGTGTGTCTGGTTTTTGTTTTAATTTCCTTTCTTTTGTTTTTCTGTATATTTCTTTCTCCAATAATTTGTTTTTTTTTACATCTAGAGACTTGGCTTCATTTATTAAATAAAATAATTTCTTGTTAAAAATCCATTACATTTCCTTTGAAATCATGCATATGTGTAGTTGTCCCCATTGTGCTTTCATTGGGCAAAGTTAACATTTAGCATGATGATCTAATGCATCTTTTTAGTTTTTACTAGGATTGGTTGGAGAGAGAAATTATGGGAATTTTATACCTTTCTCTAAAAGGATGGATGCACTGTGTATTGTGGTGTGGGTGTGCATGAATGTGCATGCGCATTTGTATTTCAGGTTATGTCTAACCTTATTTACAGTTAGACAAAAATGTTAAAATCTTAAAATATAGTATATTTTGTATCATATTTGGCATCTGTTCTGAACAGAGATATCAGTATGATGGTAATGCAGCTAGGAGCACGGCAAGCCAGATATCCCTTGTGATACTTCTCCCACTACAAGGCAATGAAATGGTTATAACACCATGGTGACATTAACTCCCTTTACAGCAAAACTGGAATTAGCTCTGCTTAGTGCCATGATTGCAAGTCCTTGGTAGTTGGGGAAGGGGCAATTTCACTTTAAAAAAAAAAATCTTTATGTTGTGACTTCCTGAGTCATTAAAACCCACGAGTAGTCCCAAATACCTCTTTTATTGCAACAGCTGTGAATTACGTTCATTCACAGCCGAGTCCCAATTAGTTGCAAAAAGTCCTTCAGGATAAGTCCTTCGGGACAATCACCAACTTTTATCTCCTTGACACTCTGCCAAAGACCTACTTGGCAAAGCCACACGGATTCCAGAATCAAACAGAGATGCCGTCTGGGAACAGAATTAACAACATTGCTTTCCTGCAAAGTGCCCACATGCCTTTGCTCCTCTTTTAAGCCCTATGGGAGGGGCCAATTATCTCCAGGCCTTACTCCCAAGTGGTCCCTTTTGTTTTAACTGTTTGTGCCTTCTGGAAGCTCTGCGCAAGCGTGCACTAGGAACAGGCTCCTCCTGTTCATCTGCCTCTCTGCTGTCCAACTCTGGAGGCTCCAGAGCCCGTGCACCACTCCCAGATGGCCCTGGCCCCATCTCTGCCTCTGATGCAGAGCTCTTGTCCGGGCCTTCCCCAGACTCCCGGACTGGCCCATGTTCCTCCCCAGCCTCCTCACTGTCAGTCTCTGCTGCCATCTCCGCAGGCTGCTGGCAGACCACAATACTTTATTGGTAAAATTATGAAATGCAAAGAAAGTAAGGTAAAAAATCCCAAAATGATAGCTACACCCCCACACACACACAGAAACACAAATGTCTGCCACATTTGAATTTTTTAAGTCAATTACTGGAGCCGCGTCTCTGCTTGGAAAAGTCCCAGGATTTTCTCCTCAAGGTTTTGTGTGAATGTGTTTATTTATCTAAAAGACTTCTATCATGAAATGCTGATACTTTTCATAGCCTAGCAGAATATCAAATTATGCTCCCAACATCCCGATGATTAAATAGTTTTAAAAGCCATTAAGTAAGCAAGCTACTTATGCAATTCAAGTACTCAGAAAGTCAAATGAAATTTGACCTTCTTAAGAGATTTAGTTTTGTCAAGTGTACATACATCAGGAAACATGTTTTACAATTTGCATGCATATCAACCATTTGCTTTAATCGTACACTGATGTGTGGTTGGTACGATTATAGAATTTGTATGCTGGCTTGCCAATGGTTTAGCTTAAGTTACTTGACTAATGTGTAGGCTATAGAGGTCATTGTATCAATTTCATTCTTTCTCAGCAATCCAATTGCTTCTGTTTCCTACCTAGATAAGTTGAAAAAAAGCATGGTCTTACATAGCCAAGGAAATTATGATTTTTTTTTTTTCTTCTTGCAGCCTTGATTGCATATAGATTATGCTATTCTTTCAATAATTTCCTAACGACACTCCATTCTTGCAACCAAGATTATACTGCCTTTGAGGTGAAGGGCAAGTAGAAAGAGAAAGAGTTGATCAGCTCTTTCAATGTTCAAGTGGATAAATTCTCCTTGTGCTTGCCCTCCTTGTGTACTCTATATAGAGGTAGTCCTTGACCTACGACCACAATTGAGCCCAAAATTTCTGTTCTAAGCGAGATAGTTATTAAGTTTTCCTCCATTTTATGACCATTCCTGTCACAGTTCTTAAGTGCATCACTGCAATTAGTAACAAAACACAACTATTTAAAATCACAATTGCCAAAACATCTCAGGGAGACATTTACCAGAGCAAGATTCAAACAGCTTGATACAAATGGTTAGATTTGGGAGATTCCATTCAATGAACATACATGTATCTGTGGAGCTGAAGAGGTAGAAGATCTGACTCATATATTATTTGATTGCTGTTTATATAAGGGGGTGAGAGTTAAAGTACCTTTATCCACATATTAAGCATATGGCCCATCTTAAAACAACATACCTCACGTGTGGCCAGAATCTGAAAATGACATTTATTACAGCACAATTTCTGACTAAAATGGTCTGACTGAGATCGACATATGTGGGCCTGATTGGGGTAGATTGCAGGGCTGATAAAGAAATATAATTTTATCCCATTTTATTCTATTTTATATATTTAGGTATTAAATTATTATATTTCATCCTATAAGTATTATATTTTACCCTACTCCCATTTTAAATTGTTTGTTTAGAATTTTATCGGAGATATAGATAGATATAGATATAGATATAGATATAGATATAGATATAGATATAGATATAGATATAGATATAGATATAGATATAGATATAATAACAGAGTTGTTAAGTGAATCTGGCTCCCCCATTGATTTTGCTTGTCAGAAAGTCTCTAAAGATGATCACATGACTCTGGGACACTGCAATGGTCATAAGTATGAGTCAGTTGCCAAGTATCTGAATTTTAATCACGTGACCATGAGGATGCTGCCAAGGTTGTAAGTCTGAAAAATGGCCATAAGGCACTTTACTCAGTAAACGAAGTTACGTTGTAACTTTGAATGGTCACTAAACAAATAGTTGTAAGTCCAGGACTACCTGTACAGAAGTCAATATGACTTGAGATTTTCCATATGTTTCTCAGGTTGTTATAGATAGATTGATAGAGACCAATAGGAAGTGGTCTGTTTTAAATATGGATGTCACTGAGGATCAATTTGGTGTCATAAATCCTATACCCAGTTAGACTCAATTAATACAGTTTGGAATATGAATCTCCAGATAAAAAGATACAAAACTGCAGATAGATTTTGTTCTGTTAAAATACAAAAGGCAATACACAAATCGTGGTCTCTTGAATATTATTTAATAATAAAAGGTGGCTTGTTTAAATGAAAGCATATCTTTTCTTTAAAAAAAAAAGTTGCTATTGCAGCCATATTTGTGCTTTTTAAATCGCACCAAGTTTAAGGAGAGGAAATTTTGGTGTTATTTTATTATAATAAGTTTCTCCAGTCAAGCTCCAAACTGCTGGTAATCAAAGGAAATTCTTAAATGAGATACACTTTCTATTTGGGGTATATTACATGTTTTGCAGACTCCATTATATTTTTGTTTTTCTGTTTCAGGTCTCAGTAGTCAACCAGCTGGATATGCAAGTCATTGTGTCAAATGTTCCTCCTACTCTTGTAGAACAAAGCAAAGATCAGCTTATAGGGTAATGAATATCTTCATTCCGTAACCACGAAAAAGTCATTTATGATTAAAAATGTACTGATCCAAAAACATACCAAACCCCTGGCAACTTTTATGATTTCTTTGATTAATTTAAAAGTTTTGTATGGCTTCCTAATTTAAAAACCTTGAGCAGGTCCTAACAATAACAGAACTCATAAATATAAAAATCATAACACATAAAACAAAAACAGAATATGGTGCCTTAATCAACCCCGCAACAACTTCAGACATCTTCATTCTACCCCAGTTAAAAAGCCATATCTTGATAGTTTTCTGAAACATTAAAAAGGTGGCAACCTGCCAAGAAATCTGTGGAGCGTGTTCTATAACAGGGGTCCCTAACCTCTGGACCACGGTCCACCAGTGGGCCGTGAGTTGTTTGCAACCAGGCCATGGAAATGGCAGGCAAGTGCACATGCAAGCACATGCATCCCCATGAGCAGCAGGCGAGCATGTGCACACTAGTTGTGGGTTTCAAAACTTTTTACTATCGGTTCGGTGGGTGTGGCATGGTGGGCGTGGCATGGCTTGGTGGGCGTGGCTTGGTGGGCATGGCAGGTGAAGGATACTGTAAAATCTCCATTCCTGGGGAAGGAATGGGGAAGGTTACTGCAAAATCCCCATTTCCTCCCAATCAACTGAGACTTGGAAGGCAGAGAATAGATGGGGGTAGGACTAGTCAGAATTTTTACTACTGGTTCTCCGAACTACTCAAAATTTCCGCTAACGGTTCTCCAGAACTGATCAGAACCTGCTGAAACCACCATCTATGGTGCATGCATACTTCCCCCCTCCCCCCAAGCCGGAAAGGTTGGGAACTCTATTCTATAGGATAGCCAAAGAAAAGATATACTTTCAAGATTCCACTAGATGGCAAGATTTCAGTTGCCTACGCTATCCAATCTGGTAGGATGCGCAGATACCCTATGGTAGTGGTGCCATATGTAACTTGGTCCTATGTCACTAGGGTTCTAAATGCGGTAATAATACCTTGAATTACACCACAAAGGAAACTGATAGCTAGTACAGTTTGACATCCTTTCAAACTACCAATACTGTATGTACCACTGTGTTTTGGATCTATGAATTTGTAGTTCCTGACTGGTCTTCAAGAGCACCCCATGTAAAGTACATTGCAGATATCCAAAGGGGAAGTGACATCAATGGTAAATCATAGAACCATATTTAAAGAAAAAACCCTAGAGATTAGTCAAACTAAGCAAGTCCCTAAACAACTCTACGAAACATGGTTCAGGCAATCCTACTAAGCTTTGGTTCAAGGAATCTGTACAGTCCCTGACTGTTTAACTTGGCTCAAGAAACACTATGATTTGATGAGCCAAAACGTAGATCCTTTTCATGTGAATCAATCTCCAAACCCATGTGACTAGAATCATCTGTGCTGCATGCCATGTGTCTATGGGCTGATCAACCCAGCTTAGAGTTTATATAAAAGTATAAATTAATCGAAGTGTTTGCTGAAGGGGCTTCTCTAAGCTTAATTAGCACAGCTTAATTGCACAGCTTTCTTTTGAATTAGTACACAGAGCTTCGAAGGAATTAAAGAATGTAGCAACTGCAGCAGGGAAATTCAGGCTGGCCGTTGCAAGATAAATCCCATTTCCCTGTTTTCAAAATATTTTTAAAAAACTCTACTATAGTTGCTTTCTTAATAAAACAAAACAAAAACCTGACCCTATTAAAAATTATGTTTTCACCTTATTTCTTATTTTAAAAAAGACATGGGGACCTCCATCAGTACAATTAAATTAATAAAATGTATTAATCATTTGTAACATTAATGAAAGCTTGCCGTCCTGTGCATGGTACTAACTTTTAAGGTAAAAATACTTGGCTTTCAGAAGAATAATAATATTTACTTAAGTTATCAAAAAAAAAAAAAGTTTGTGAATTTGAGGATTTTGTTAGATTTCCTTTTTTAAAGGACGATTATAATACAATATGCAATATATATTGTCCTGCCTTGACCATGAAAGATAACTGGGTGACCTTGGGCCAGTTACACAATCTCACAGAACTGTGGGGAAAATAGGAGGAGGAAGATGTGTTGGATATGTTTGTTGCCTTGAGTTATTTGTAAAAATAGTAAGTAAATTAAGTAACTAGGCAAGCAAGTAAGTAAATGAATAAATAAATGTGAAAAATTATTCATTTATTAAATTTATATGTTGCCCAATTCACTGTCTGATATAAATAAAAATGTTCATATTCAGAACTGAGCAAAGCTACATGGACTATAGCCTACATCAAGGGTGTCAAACTCGCGGTGTCATGTTGCCGTCACATGACATTTCACAACGTTTTTTCCCATTCGCGGAGCTAGGGTGGGCGTGGCCTGCATGTGATGCATCCAGCCCGTGGGCCGCCAGTTTGATACCTCTGGCATACATCATAACTCTTAAGTGAAGAACTCAGAAAATAGTTTGGGGCTGCTGTTTCTGATACTAAGTGGGCATGCACTGAATTGGTCCTATGGAAGATGAGTAAATCACTGGGACTCCATTTAAAACAGGGTTCCACAGTGTCAATCTAAACCTCCAAGGGTCAATGAGATTATCCAAGACAACAATGTTGTTGTTGCTCATAGTACTGTTAGAAAAAGTACTAAAGATAGTCCTTGACAATTGGGGCCAGAAATACCAATGCTAAGCCAGGTGGTTGTTAAGGAAGTCACACCCCATAATCTAGTGATATTTATTTAAATCGCTATTGCTGTGCCACATAGACTACTTTTAAAGAGTCAAATGCATGAGACAATATTTATGGAAGTCTAGAGGAAACTGGCTGGATCTTCAATAATTGTCAGCTGTGTTTTCTAGGTTGCTAACATACTGCAGCTCTGCACTGGCATTGTTTAAACAATCTGTTAACAACTTTTTCCATTTCTGAAAATACCTGTGGCTTAACTGCCAGTCTTACTTATTCCATTCTGGTATGCCTGACAATCTGGCACTCCAATTTTTCTCAGAGGCATAAATCTTATGTGTGTGAGATGTATGGCCACTTCTGTGTTATATACTTAATGCATTTCACTGTGAGCGTAGTTCGTGGAATTTAATAGCTTCTGTAAAAAAGATAAAACCTATTCCTTTATCATGCCTACCAGTTCCCTCTGTAAAATAACTTTGCAATTTCCTTTCAAACCATTTAAAATTCAAGTCCTAATATAATACTAAGAGGTAGAATTAATTACCCCATGCTTAAAACTAGTTTTTCTGGATTCCTTTTCTTCCTTCCTTCTTTTCTTTCTTCTTTTCTTCCTTCCTTCCTTCCTTCCTTCCTTCCTTCCTTCCTTCCTTCCTTCCATCCATCCATCCATCCATCTTTCCTTCCTTCCTGTCATGCTATTAATCAATTTTCTTTACAATATAAGATTTTAACATTTTTGTCTAATTAAATAAGTCAAAGAATAGAGCTAATAAATTACCAAGAGTTTTCCATTGTCAGGATTTTGGAACGCTATGTTCAAGACCAGATTCCTGGTGCAAAAGTGGTGGTGGAATCCATTGGTGCTCGCAGATATGGTGATGGATATTCAGAAGAAGATTATTCCAAATCTGACCTCATGATCTATGCAATCGATCCTCAGACAAACCGTGCTATAATGAGGAATGAACTTTTCAAGTAAGTAGTTAAGTGCATTGCAGCAGTGAATATCAGTTGAGGAAATCAACCTTTGTATCAAGGCACTGACTGAATTTGACTTCAAAATTAGCAACTTTTTGTTCTTTTACATGTCTGATGTTTAAAGGTGTAGGTAATATCATACAGGGGCCATATGTAAAGGTTGAGTGGCACACAACTGCAACAATTTAAGACATCACCTTTGGACCTGGAAATAGCATTATTATGATTTAGTGTTTTGTGTTCTGATGAAAACAGAAACTCCGATAGAGTTAATCCTACAAAGAATTTTGTAGTCTCAGTGTTATCTTTCTGCCTTTAAGCAAACATGCAATCACATTTGCTCAATTTAATACAAAAATTAATGTGAAAAGCAGCAGTAGAACACACACACACACACCGTTTTATGACACATTTGCGGTAATGTTTTTGTGTTGTGTTATTCATAAGATTCTTCTTCTTCACTGTAGCTTCTGTGATTCAAAGGTATGGGGTTTTATACCTGCACAGTTCAAAGGTTTCAGAAGTTCAGAGCTTTTTTGGTAAAGTCCTGGTTTACTATAAATCACATATAAGACTGTAACTCAAGAGTTCAGTGGTCCCAAATTTTCTACCCAGAAATTTAACCAATGATGTGTCTTTCAACAGTTGTTATTTCCATCATTAGCATCTTAATAGGAGAGTCTAAGACTCTCCTTGGAAGAAGAGGTGCTAACATGGTTGTGAATCAACGTTCCTCAGCTAGGATTCAAAGGTAGAATTGATGGCACAACCCTTTTTTTCTCTCCCTGGATTTGACAATTGCTTATTTTTATAGTGCATTCTGGAACCTGGAAATTAGGACCAACCTGATCCCTCAAGATCAAAAGTTTATTATTATATAACCTCAAAGACTTAATGTTACCAGTAATCCTTTTGGGTCCAAGACTACCAAAAGTACAGGAAGTTTATCTCAGTAGGAGGCAGGGGAAAAGTGTAGAGGAGGGGTGTCAAACTCGTGGCCCGCAGACCTGATGTGTCACCCCCTGGCCAAACGCCCGGTTTAGCAAAGGGGGAAAAGTCATGATACGTCACATGATGCCGCAGTGATGCTGTGAGTTTGACACCCCTGTAGAGTTACTAGATTTGTCTGGGATTGGCATCTCAGAAGCCTCCACAGATGTTGATGTAGTCTCTAGTCTTGAGGCACTTCATTTATATTTTATCTTCCCTGCACAGGAGAATAGTGCCAGAATGCCTAGTGAGCAAGTGTGATAGTTTGCTAGCCATATGCTTATGAAACAAACGTTTCTGAGCTAACAAATGAACTGTGATTTATTGGCAGTATTTTGTTTATTTAGAGTTTCATACCTTATGTGGTTAAATTAATAGTGACATACAAAAATATGTTGATGTTGAGAAGAAGATTGGCATATTTTCAGCTGATGGATGAAGAGAGAGATTACAAATATCTATTGTATTAACCATTAAAAAAGAGAATAGTCTGTAAAATCTACAAACAGCAAATATATAAACTGGCATTGACAAATGCTTGAATATAGAACTGAAAAAAGAAAACATTTGAGGGTTTTTTGTTGGTGATAAATATTTGCAACATTGTTTATTCTTTTTTCCATGCCCAATTTTGAAATAAATGTATGGTGGACTGTATTTAACTACATTTTAAAAATGTAATATAAAGTGTCATGAATGTCATTCAGCACAACTATTACTTAAGTTAGGAATAATTTTATATTCTGCATTATACCTGTGCAATATTTTTATGCATGATGTTTACGTTCATAAAAATTGCCCAAAGGTATACATTTTTCAGCCAATAATTGCTCTCATTTTTTCAAATCAGCTCCCCCAAGAAAAGAGCAAATTTATAGCTCACAGTTGAACTGTGGGGACTTTAGTGCTCTCTGATCTTGGTTGTTTTCTTGCAGACATTTCATTACCAAACAAGATAACATCATCAGTACTAGTAGGGAGTAGGGTTTGGGCTCCATTTATATACTAGTGGCTTGCCCTAATATTTGGTTTCACTTAACATACATAAAACAAGAAATAAAATAAAGGATGAAGGCAGTCTAGTCTTTCATGTTGAAGAGGACATTAGAATTTCTAGCATTCTAAGCCATTTTCTGCTGAAATAACACAAGTAGAAATATGGCATATTTATGCACAGAAACATTTAAAAATTGTTCCCTCATTCCAAAGATCTTGCCTACACTATTCCCTAGAAAGCAAGTGGGACAATATTATTATAATAATATAATATTGAGTAAAATGAGTAAAATTTTGAAGTTCAAACTTGTGTGCATTTTATTATGAATTTTAGAATGGAGGACCTCCAACATCTGGAAAGAAATAATCAAATCTGATTCTAAGAAGTGAAGGAAAGAATAGATAAATAGATTGATATGATTTCTCTCTCTGTGTGTGTGTGGAATGAAATACTTTTGTTACTGTGGTATACTTCAAACCATGATATTACTTAAATAAATAAGAATTCATGGATCTGACAGCCAAAGAGCAAAAATGAGCTATGTATTTCTTTGTTGTGGTAACAATCTTTTTCTCCAGTGTAATAATAATATGAGACAATATCTGGTTTTAGTCTCATTGTCTCAAAAAAGAATGATGCAAATAAATAAATAAAAGGCTGAGTAGAAAAAGGAGAATTAAAGTAACGAGGAACTAATTCTTATAACAATGAACCATTATGGGCTTCATTCATTTAACACTGCTTTAATGGATATTTTTGAGATATGGTGTGTTAGAAAATAGGCTGAATTTTCTCCTCTGTACTGGACTAAAATATAGAAAATGAGAAGAGAGTAGAGTAATGTAGGGTAGGGTAGGGTATGGTAGGGTAGGGTAGAGTAGAGTAGAGTAGAATATTCAATATTCAAATTGATATTTGAATATACAAATATCAATTTAAATATTTAAATATCAATTTGAATATTCAAATATCATTTTGAATTACTGAATCTTTATCTAATCTACATTCTTGGTACTAAAGAAGATTAAAATGTGAAAAACGAAGAAAAGTCTTTTTTTAAAAAAAAAATGTTTGCCTATTAATTAACGCAGGCTTAGAGATAACCTAATTACATATTTCTTTAGCTTGCACAACCAGCTTTATTTTTCCTCTTCCAACATTTTCAAAATGTATAACATCAAAAGGCTAGGGAATACTTTCTTGGCCTTGGGGCAGAGGTGAAGAAAAGAATTGAAGAGAAAGTTTTAGTCTGAAATATTAGCATATTTTAGGCTTGGCAGGGAATCTCCAGCGGTTTGGTTCCTATAAACTCAGATGTATTTCCAGATTTCAAACGTTAACTCCAGCTGGGATTTTCCTTTATTTAATCCTGCAATGAGATGCCTTGAAAGGGTCTCAGTCAGCCTTTTGCCCCATTGTACAGTTACAGGATAATTTCCAAAGAATAGCATGATACTCTGGAAAAACAAAGTGATTTCTCAGCTGCTTTTTAGACTTATGTCCCTCAGGAAGTTCTGCCTCCTAGACTTGTTTTCAAGGAATGGTATCTTGACAGAAAGGAGAATATGGGAATAATAAAATGCCTCTCGTGATACGACTATTCCTAGATTTTAAATAAATATGAAAATCTTTCTTCAAAATAAGACAAAGCCTATAGTGTAAGATATATTTTCTCAGTGTATATGGAGAATCTCAGTCATTCAGGTCATGGTTGTCCCAAAGGTGATTCTTGAAAAGGTAAGTGGACTTTATTTTTCCTTGAAGACATTTCATTTCTCATCCAAGAAGCTTCTTGAGTTCTCTATATTTTCTCTGATTTTTTTTAAAACTTCCTTGCACAGTAATTATTAATATCAAAGCCATTTGACAGTGAAGTTCATTCCCACTAATAACCCATCATATGGTTTTAAGGGAAAAAAAATCTCTATAAAGTTTCTCAAGATTATATACTGTAGGTAGTCCTTGACTTACGACCAGCCTCTTTAAGACCACTTGAAGCTACAATGGAAACCCCCCCTCCAAAAAAAAGGATTTATGAGCCACTTTCAAACTTTTTTTTTATTGAAAAAGTTTTTCAAATACAGATTTTCCCCCCTTTTTTCTCCCCCCTCCTCCCTAACCCCCCCTCACCACCCATCCCCCTGTGACTTCTTCAAAGTAAGATCCAAATTCCTAACATATTATATAATACTTTACCATCCCCTTACTCCATCCCCCAAATACTGACCCTTTCTTTCTAATAATATTATTACATCTCCCTTTTACCATACATTTCAAAATAACATTCTACTATAACATTGTATAATAACTTCTGATTTAGCATAGTAATATTATTATGACTCCCAATTTAGCAATAATCTGCCCTTTTTCTCCTCCCCCATACATATATCTGTATATTAATATAACATTTCAAAACAACCTTCCACTTTAAGACTATATAATAAATCCTAATTTAACATTTAATCTTTTGTGTATATTAATATAACATTTCGAAGCAACCTTCCCCTATAAAGCTATATAATAAATCCTAATTTAACATTTATTCAACTCTATCCATTTCCTCCACTCCCATAAATATATCTCTTAAGCATCCCTTTTCTTAAACTAAACAATCAATAAACTAGCCTGTCTCCACCCACTTTCCTACAAAATTACCATGCATAACAATTCCTAATATCTTTATTCTTCTGCCCACCCTACTAAAAAAATATTCCCTTATATAGATAAAATCAATGACTTTAAACTTATAATCCATATAATGTCTTCTTTGATGTCTTTCCACTGGATTGTTAACTCCATCACCCATATTAGGGTAACATAACATCCTGATTGCAACAGAGTGTTCAAAATCCTCAATTATCATCTGCCCCCATCAGTAATAAATATCTTCATGTATATATGTATATAAAAAAGAAAACAACCACCCGAGTGACATTATAATTGTATTCCATATAATATCTGTAGTAGTAGCTTTCTTCAGGATTATTAATTCCCACCGTCATAATGGGGTAACAACCAGATCTTCTGCATGCCCCAGCATAGCTCTCTTGCCATATAGCTCAGCATAAACATAATACATTTATCAAAAAAAAAATCCAAAATAGATAATTCCAATCCAACAATTTAAGGCCCTTTTCAGATCCCAAAATTACGGCATTGCAGAGGTCTGTCACTCTCCTCAGGATAATATTAACCAATACTTCGCCTCAACTATCTTTTCATGTATTCAGTCATCTTTTAAATAACTGGCTTCACTGTTGCCTAATTTAGAAATTTTTGTTTTTGTGAGACCTATTTCTTTTTTTCTTGACTTTTTGTGGGTTTGATCTCCATCCTAATTTCCTTTCTATGAGTTGTATATCAACTGATCGGTTTTCGTTCTGATTTATGACTTGATCTTGTTGGTTTTGCTTTTGTGGCTCATATTTCTTTTCTATAAGTTGTGTATCAACTGATTGATTTCCATGCTTGTCTGTGACTTGATGAGTCATCACATTAGAATCCAATGTCACGTCTCTCTTATTTATAGATAATCCAACTGAGGCATCTAAAGAATCCAAAGGCGATTCATCTACAGAAGCCTCTGTAGCTCGATATTTTTCCTTTATTTCCAACTCCTTCTGCTTATCTTGTGTTGTGCATAAAAATGTTGAGCTTATTTTCAAAATTTTTTGATGAAATTCTTCCGCCTTTTCAACAGTATTTAATTGGTATCTTTCTCCTTGATATCTCAATATTATACCAACTGGAACATCCCACCTAAATAAAATATTTTGTTTTTTAAACTCAGTCACCAGAAATCCAAATTTCTTTCTTTCCAATAACATCTTAGGCGGTAACTCTTTGTATATCCAAATCTTTCTTCCAAACAATTGCAAAGTAGAATTAAAAGATTTTTGCACAATATTATTTCTTATTTCTTTATCTGTAAAATAAATCACCACATCTCTAGGCAGTTGCCTCTGCTTTGCAATCCAGGAATTTATTCTATAGACTCTGTCAATCCTACAAAATACTTCCTCAGGAAGAACCTTTAAGGATGAACCCAGCCAGAATTTCAGAAGATATTTTCCTTAAATCATCTCTGTTATTTTCCTGTAATCCTCTCAGTCTAATCGCATATTCTGTGAGATTATGTTGCGTCATTAAAACTTCTTTTTCAATCCGTTGTTTTATATTTTCTGCATTACAAGTCTTATGATCAGCTTCCATTTTGGGTTTTTCTTCTAAGCTATTATCTTGAGTGTTTATCAAATCATTTTCAATTCTTTGTATTTTATTGTCCAAATTATCCTCAATTTCCTCCATTTTAGACTCTAATAAATTAATATTTGTATCCAACTTGATAGCAATTTCTGAAAAACCATTAGTCACGTTTGCAATCTTTCGTTGCAAAGTATCAAACTTTAATTGCACCAATTCTTTAATTTCCTGCTTAAATTTTTCAAAGTTCTGATTCACAATCTCATCCCTTCTTACAACCTCCTCCAAGAGAAATTCAATTATATTAAAAACAGTTTTCTGAGTCTGTAGGTTTAGAACTTGTTCATATAGTTTGTAAATGGGGGAATCCCCCCCCCACTGCTTGTTTATCTGGCTTAATTAGTCTAAACGCCATATTTCCACACAGACAAACTCTTAGAAAAGAAAAGAAAAGAAAAGCAAAAAAAAAAAAAAAAAGCTTCTTTCCAAACAAGATCAATATCAAATCTCC
This sequence comes from Arizona elegans, assembly GCA_022577455.1. Classification (NCBI taxonomy): domain Eukaryota; kingdom Metazoa; phylum Chordata; class Lepidosauria; order Squamata; family Colubridae; genus Arizona; species Arizona elegans. Next base: position 77,483,973 of record JAKOOJ010000005.1, on the reverse strand, counting down.
AGGAAAGAGGAAACACAAAAGTGGAGCTTTTTCTTCAATTGTAGCCAGCAGTATTTATTCCGCTACTTTGTAGCTTATTAAGAAACGGAAGGACTTTCCCTTCAGCTTTCCCTTCTCAAGCCTCGGCAGTCGCCATTTTAAAAATCTTTTTTCCTTTCTTCAATATCTTTTGTAAAGTAAATGAAAATACTTGCGATTTAGGGTCACAGGTCCAGATCTCATCCTCTTTAATTGAACAATCTGTTAATTTTCTTCAAAAGGCTTGTTCTCGTCGCCTGGCTCTGCAAAAAGGCAGAGGTCTCCCAAAGCCCGGAGCGGCGGCAAGGGAAATAGGGAGCCTCATCTGCTTCATCCCCAAGAGTAAAAAAAAAAAACTCTGGGGACTTCGCAGAGAGCTCTACCTGCCCTCACCTGCTCTGTCTCACATTTCCTTATGGAAATGGAGTTTTTCGAGCCGCCTTTCAGATGTAAAGGCGGCTCTTTACAGGCAACGGGGCTGGCAGTCCCGAGGGACCGTCTGGCAGCGACAGAGAGCAAAGCGGAAGTCAGCCACTTTCAAACTTTTGATATCAGCCTCCCCCCACACCCGGTCACATGACTGTATTTTGGGCATTCAGCAACTAGCCCAATTTTATAGGCCTTTGCAGTACCCCATGGTCATGTGACAATTTACAATGGTTTTGCCAGGAAGTGGTATTTATTTCCAGTTTCCCACAAAAAATTGCCATAATGAACAATGGGGTCACAACTGCTGCTATTTTTATTTAACTACCACCACAAAAAAATTGGTAGAAATGGTTTTGGTCAAATGATGGCCTATTTTGTGACCATTACTGCTTACTTCTATAATTGTCAGACTCAATTACAGTTGTAAATCAAGGACTACCTGTACTGTACTATATCTTACTTTTCAGTTACAAAACATCTCAGTGAAAACTCAGTGATTACACCACAGTGTCTTTGTGGCCTCCTAAGGAGATATGAGATTGTCCGTGAAGGGGCTTCAACTGCATGACTGTAGAAGATTTTGTATGTGTTGTGGCTGCCATCTTGAGGAGAATTTTCTATCCCCTGTATCTGTACAAATCACCTTTACTCAGAAAATAGCCTTAGCTGAAATCAGTAAAACCTATTCAATGAACACGTTTAATTTTTCCAACAAAAAATTCTGGTTCAGTAAAAATAAGACTAAAAATAATGCCTTGTGCTGCATCTTGGTGTCACCATAATACTGAAAAAGATGTCAGTGAATGTCCACATTTTCATTTCGTTCACATCGTCTGTTTTTTTCCTATGTTTTTTCCTGCTTGCAAATCAAGAGAGTGGAAATCACGTTTTTTTTTTAAAAAAATATTTTTTTAAAAAAAATAGGTGTCTTAAACTAAAGGTATCCATTATGGATCATGATAAGGGCAGCAAGTTAGGGAAAATGTCATGCCATATTTGGTGATGGTTGCTTAACCCACTAATAAAAAAAGGTTCATCCAGGATGAAACCTTTATTACTTTGTCTAATGTTTTTGGCCAGGTCTTCAGGTATCCTTCCTGAAGAAGGGATTCCACTGATTTCTGTGTGTTTGTATATGTGTGTCTCTGTCTCTGTCTCTGTCTCTGTCTCTCTCTCGCTCTCTCTCACTCTGTATATACACACATACACACATACATACATACATAGTGTGAATGCGTGCATATATGCAGATTTTCAGAATATCTGTGTGTTGAGTGAAATCTATTTGCCAATGGCATGGTGTGTTTTTTTTCATTCTCAGTATTAGGACAAAGATACTATCAGAATTTTTTTTAAAAAAATGCTTACATTATCCATTATCCTTCATGAGTACAAAAAAGAGGGATAACTTCTGAGACATTGTGATTTCCTAAAATAAATTTAAAAGGCCCTCATCTCATTTTGTACTTTATGCCATGTTTCATCTGAATTACAATAAGCACAGATAGGCTATAAAAACTGTAGAAACTGAGATTTGTAGATAAATTGCTTATAAAATTTTAAAGAGAGGGTATTACAACTCCCTGAAGGACATTTCACTTTCTTAATTAGTATAAATGACATTCAGTACATGCAAGCATTATGTAAGAGAAGGTTTTCCACTTTTCATTACACCTGAATTGTTCAGTTTAATCGACATTACTTACTTTGACTCATGTAACACAGAGCCTAATTGCAATGGTACACCAGTTTAGCTCTTTTTATTGTATTCGTGGTTGGTAACCTCATCTTTGAACAGTTGGAGCAATTTTGCTCTAAAGCAATATAATTGCTTTTCACATTTTCAACATCATGATTCCAATAGATCTGTTCCAGAACTATTTTATACTCTTTTGTTCTATTGTTCCTGGTTTTTAAAAATTACCCATCGTCTCCACTGCTGTTTGAGATGATCAGCGTGCTTTTATTATGAAGCTGTGTCTATCATCACAGATGGCACACTGTAAACAACTCTACTGCCGTCGGTCAATTAGAATGAAAATCAGATCAAAGAAACCACAGAGAGGGCAGGTAGGGGATGAAATGTTCAAAAGGAACCACAGTGGGGAAATAAAAAGCTGGAGGGGAGGGGAAAAGACTATTAATACCTTTTAATATCGATTCCACCTTTAAAAAAAAGAATAGAGATTAACTTGATCTTGCTTTCTTCTCTTGCTTTGTTCTCTTGACACTGAAGATTTCTGGATGGCAAGCTTCTGGATATCAATAAAGAATTTCAACCATACCTTGGGCAAGGAGGACGTATTTTGGAAATACGAACACCAGATGTGGTGGCCAATGTCAAAAAGCAGGCACAAGCTGTGGGCTACACCGAAGGAGCTTTGTTGGCCCTGGCTGTCATCATTATCCTTTGCTGCATGCCTGCTATTTTAATAGTTATGGTCAGCTACAGACAGTAAGTATACAGGAGCCCTTTACTCTGGTTTGCTTAGCACTTGTTATGTAGCAAAGATGGAAGTAGAAGGATTCAACAGAAGGTACTCATTGCTGAAACCCACAAACCTTATAGAGTTGTTTTAAAAGAATGACTGAGATGTTGGTTATCCTTGCACAGAATCACTTATGACTCTAGTATTATCATGTGAGATCTCTTACAGCAACCTTCATGAAATCTTGAGGGATTTGATGTAATTAAAAAGGTAATTGCCAACCCAAGTCATGTATGAGATAGAACTCTTGTTTTCAGCTGTGGCTCTTTTCAGTGAGCATCAATTATTCACATTCAGTATAAACAGATCTTATTAGGGTTTTTTTCCCATTCCTTATACAGGTTGTTCTCTGTTTATGATGGCAATTGGGACTGGAATTGCTGTCACTAAATGATGGGGTGCAACATCATGTGAATTTGCTGCTTTGCAGTGGCAGTTCTCGGCAATCCCAGTTGCTATCATTAAGTGAGAACTTCCAACTTCCTGCCAGTTTCCCTGTTGACTTTGCTTGCGGGAAGCCAGCAAGAAACATCAAAAATCATGTAACTGCATCTAAGTGTTGAGTGTCCAAATCACAATCGTATAACTGCAGGCACTCCGCAATGACGAGAACTTAGAGGTTTCCTTGTGCAGCCCTGTCACAAGTTTGAATAGTCACTGAACAAACGGATGTTAGCTGAGTTATTTTGTTCAGTATGATATGCAATCATGATTGTCATTACTGAACTTCACTTATTTCAATGGGTTATGTTTATTTGGTTGATTCAAGCCATATTCAAGGCAAATTTCCTTCCAGTTTCTCTTCTTCCTTATTATGCATCTTTGCATATGTTTACTTCAAAGGCATAAATATGATTGCTCTGTTAATGTAAAGACAGTATCTTAACTTAACTTTTGGGAATTATCTAGTCATAAGAACAGAATACAGAGAAATTAAACATGCAAGTGTTTCTAGTGAACGGTTGTTTATTAGAAGTAAGAAAAGGAGAACAATTCCATGTGACAAACACTGCAAAGGATTGAGCAAGATTTGAAATATGGCAGGATATACACTGAACTATATCTCCCATCTGGCATAGGCAGGCCTTACCTACTACCACAAATGGGACCAAAATCCAAGTCATTGGGTGAAGAAATCATCACATGTTCACTTCATTCAATTACTGCAATCCCAGCACTGCCGGTTCCCATTGTTAAGCTATCTCACAGATCATTGAATAGACAGTATGCTAGGTAAGAGCACAAGGTGATTCAGTTTGGTGGAGGAGGCTCTGGGAGGTCTTGGGGCAGGCTGAACACAAACTTGGGAGAGGCATGCTGTGGGCAAGTCTCAAACCCATTCAGGGTTTGAAAATCCTTTGCTTTGCTTTGAAAATGCTTTGATATCTCTGGGAGGATTTTCAGCTATAGAGTAGAGAGAAGTGTCTACAGCATCCCCAACTCTTACAGCTTGTGCTGATTCTCCCAGGGCCTCCTCCACCTACTGAGATGCCCCTCTGAAGCACCTAACACCCTTAATGTATGACTGATGTTCTGAGGTAACAGTAAAGATTCAATTCCTAGCCAAGTTCATCTATGTGTTTATGGAACTGTTGCTTAGTAAATATTTGTATTAGAAAACCTAACAATAAAGAGGCCCACTAGAACATGAAGCTAGCTTTGACTACACATAGCTTAGTCGCTAGCTATAGTTGCAAATCAGCAGGGGTGAGATTCTACCAGTTCGGACCGGTTCGGGTGAACATGTTCACTCTAACGATGAGGTGGGCCACCCACCCCGCCGCCCCTGCACTTTACTTACCTTTATCTTCTCAGCTGATTGGCGCGGCAGAGCAGATTGGCGCATCTCAGCTGTGTTACTCCCAAGTGGTAACACAGAAGGTTAGTATTTGTAAAACTGCACGTACGCGCAAAGTGCACAATCACTGAACCAGTTGTTCAACCGGCAGCATCCCACCACTGCAAACCAGCATGTAATCAGATTATTTTAAAAAAAGCTTTAAAGTTAAATGAATTTTCAATTACTTATTTGCTCATGGGAATTAGTATTGTTGTAGCACTGTAGGAAAATAATAAAAAGAAAACATATTGTTATTTCCTATGTAGCAGTACCTTTGAAGTTTCAAGTCTACACACAAAGAAAATAATAATTATGAGCCAAAGATAAATGAATTTATAATGGGCAAGTGATATATTTACTACTTAATGTTTTTCAATGTTTTATTTGTCCACTGCCCAGAATCCCTCTAGGAGGGAAATGTATAGTTTTAAAATGTAATAAATGAATAATTCATAATAGACATATAGAAACAAAATTCAGAAATATCCCATTATTTTAAAATTGTCTAAAATTGCCTGATTTAAAATCTGGAAGAAAAATGCAAAATTGTGTACAATTTCTATCTGCTAAAATGTGTGTACATGGAGATGTAAATGTAAGTGAATGAATGACTGAATGACTATTATGGCCAACCGCCAGAAACACAAAGTATAACTGAAAAGAATTTAAAAATTAAAATTAATTATATAAGAAATACAAGTAATTGTAATAGTTGATATATGAAGTATGTTGTAACCGTGGGAGTCTTTCCACTATTCAATGTTCAATTTTTTACTCCTGCTGCATAATATTACAATTTGAAAAAAAACTTAAATGTATATGTAAGTGTGAACATTTTAATAAAACTATGGTAGATTACTCCCAAGAATATAGGTTCAGGTGGATTCTGCTCAGTCTGCAATTGATGGGCAACCACCAGGCCTTGTCCACAGAGAATAACTTCCAATGCAGGATTTTCAGATAAAGAATTGAAGTGACTAGCTACAGTATTATCAAGCAAGTTAAAATACTACACTGGCAGACAGACAGAAGAAGCACATGCCTATTCTATTTGTCCCTGAGGCCAGACTATTTGGTTTATTTATTTATTTATTAAAATTTTATTAAAATTTCACAAAAAATTATCCTGGCTGTCACATAAGCAAAACAGGAAAAAAAAGTATAAAAGCAAACACAGTCACAAATAGACATACACGAGATCTGATCAGCAACACAGTCACCTCCCCTGAGACACCCCTCCTCCCCAGGCCTGAGGAGAGAGTTCCAGAAAATAAAGCCCACCTCCACCTTCTGGGACCTGTAGCATGCCTCTCTTGCCAGATCTGATTGGATGAGCAGATGTAATGAGGGAAAGAAGGTCCTTCAAATAACCCAGCCCCATGCCATGGAGGGTTTGAAAAATCAAAACCAGTACTGGGAAAGAAAGGAAAGGAGTCGCTACGGATTGTACTCTGCTAGTCATTGCTGACTATAGGGGCAGCACTCCCTATAGAGTGCCATCTGAAGACATTTCAGTGGTCATGTGGCCAGCATGATGTCACAGAGTGCCTTTTCCTCCCCACCAAAGTGGTACCTATTTATCTACTTGCATTTGCATGTTTTCAAACATGTGGGCAGGAGCTAGGCAAAGACGGGCACTTACCCCATTGTGTGATGCTTGGGTCTCAAACCCAGGTTGTCAGTTTTTCAGCCGACAAGCTCAGGATCTTTAATTAATCACACCACCTTGGCAATAATGTTAATACAATCAATGTGACTTATTCTTTCAGATGGAAGAGGTTTTCTTTTTTACTCCTTTATTAAGAGTTAGCTAGTGTTAGTTTTAATCTACTAAATGTGCATAAATCCATATTTTAAATTTCTGCATTGTTTTTAGCTTGCACATAGAAGATATAGTATTCTATGGTTCTTTCAAAGGAAGGAAGCTTTTTGTAAAATGGTAGTTGGATAGTAGTTATCACAAACTTAATTGCAACTAAGTAGCTATTTTTTATTAAAGGTCGCCTGTTTAAAGATATCCTATTAATTTATTAAAATATCTCTAATGGGTAAGTCAAAACAGATAAAGATTTAGGAGGCAGCCCTAAAAATATGTAGCCTATAAATTTATAAGAATTTTCTGAATTATTTTCTATGTGAATCTCACTGTTTATTCTCTTATTTCTGTTTTACCATTCTGCATTACAAAACAGATTTAAAGAGTAAGTATTTTATTTTTAAACTTTATTTGCCTTGTGTATGAATATGCAGAAGTTTAGCTTTTGTTTGGGTACAATGATTTCAGAAAGAAGGATATATGTGTATTAGTAGGACAGTACATAATGATTGAAAAATGTCAAGCTTTCCCCAAATAAGGTTAAAAGATTAGAAGTGTACTAAACATCTTAGGTTATTTTGCCACCTCATCTAAGTGATGTGTCCCTTTACAGGTTTTAATATCTAAGGCGATTTAATTCTACAGAAAAAAAGCTACCTAAATTGTAAAATTAAGATTGATCAGATTATATTCACAGTGTAAAATGTGTAAGTAAATTTCATTTAAATAAACACTTCATTGAAAATGCACTTGAAACACAAGTGTTTGTGGTAATAATAAAAAAGTCATTTTATGTGAAAGGTAGAATCATAAACCTGACTAGGGAGACAAGTGGAAAACAAGGTCTAATTGTATATTGATTTAAAATTCCAGAATACAGGTAAATTTGTTATTTCGGTAGTAAACCTTGAGATATTTATCTATTCTATAATCACAGCCCTTTTTCTTTCTTTGGCATAGATTAAGAAAATGGGAGGTAAATTTATAGTTTTAAATATACCAGTTATTAATTTTAGAGAACTGGAGTTCATTTCCAGAACTTTCTACTCAATCATGAACAAAAACACCGCTACAATATTCCATTGTAAGAGAAACTGAGTATATCTGCATCAAGAAGCCAAATTTTATTCTGTTTGCAGTATTTTCAAATGCTTAGTGTTAGCATCAATTACCAGGTGAAAAGCTCTAATGAATTCTCCACATGACTATTTCTACCAATGTGGGCTTGTTAGAAACATTCTTTGATTCCCTTCAAATCTCATCACTTCTTCCCCATATGATTTCACCAAAGGAGACAAGCTGAATGTGCAAAGACAGCGCGCATCCAGATGGCCTTACCAGCTGGCAAATCAGCAAGCATCCCTGCCAATAATCTCTATGAAGAACTGGGTGACAGCACCATGTAAGTTTTCAATGAAATTTAAAATGTTAATAATGCAGAGCATAATTTTAAGACTTTAGAAATTACAGTCATCATGGCTAAGCAAATTAATATATAATCTTCTAAATATCAACCGCATGTTGGTGAACATCACGGGGGAAATAGTGCATTTATCGAAAGAGGATAAAGAAATTGTAATTGTGTAAGCAGAGCATATAGGTAAATTTTGGAACACATAAAGAGAATTGTGACAAGCATTACTGTCAATGTGGTATGCCAAGTGAAAGATCATCTATCTACGTACTAAATATATTTCGGAAACTTTTTATAAATTTTTAAAAACATATTTTAAAGTATGCAAATTTATTTTTGATATCACAGAATTAGGTAATTGGTCAGGTCCAGCGTGTATCTCCCTGTACAAGTGGATTCTGTTTAAAGCACTGGGAAGCATATGTGCCTAAGTGTGCAAAATGTTAAAAGGCTGACAGAATCAATGTATTTCTACCAATTTCTACCAAAATTGAAACGGGTGGGAGGGAAAAGTGAATAGGTTATACTGGTCTTAACATTTCTTCCTAGGCACTCCAGAGGAGACCAGATTTCATCAATCTAAGAAAATAGCATACAGTAGGCCTCATTAAGATTGGGCTTTGAATGGTGTATATCTAGACCACGGGTGTCAAACTCGTGGCATCACATTGACATTACATGATGTTTCACAGCATTTTTTCCCTTCCTGGAACTGGATTGGGTGTGGCCTGCATGTGACATATCTGGCCCGCGGGCTGCGAGTTTGACAACCCTGACCTAGATGATTAAGATGATTAGACATTTGTTTGATTAATTATCAGCATCATATAGCCAAGACTTTGAGACTTTGCCCAAAGCTAGTGTTATTCAAATTCTGATAAAATGTCTTGAATGCAAAGTTATTCTGGTAGTTGGAAAATTATGTCAAGATGTTGAAATGCCACATATAAATAGGAAGGAGTGCATAAAGCAAAATTCAAACTTTTGAATGCAACGTGAGCCAAAAAAAGCCAAATATTCCATGGGTGGAAACTTGAATAGTATTTTCAATATTTACTAAAACTTTATACTCAAAGCATAGATTCCAGCTGAGCATTAATCAAGCTCTATTGGTTGATAGAGCTCTATCAGGCTGCCTCAGGAAATGGATAGAGCTGCCTTTAGTAATTGGACTTTTTAATAAATCCATTGAAGGGATGGATACAGAAAATATACAGAAACTCTTTTGATTAAAATATGTTTGCTTAAATGCACCATAGCAAAACAATCTTTAACAATCCTTTTGCAAAATCACATATCATTTTAGTATGGATTTCACCATGCATTTGAACTGTTTAATGCCAATACTTAATAATTCCTGAAAATTTAAGCAATAAGTACTCTGAAGACAATATCTCTTTTCTTTTACTTTTCTAATTTCTTTGGGGATCTCATTTGGTTTTCAGTTAAAATTTGTGTTGTGAATTACACAAAGCTTCTACAGATAGCATTTTGAAATTAAATTTATTTTTCATTTTCTTTTCTTATTTGTCTTTGGACGTGCAGGCATCAGTAAGTAAACTCTCATAGTAGTGGCAAATATAGTAGCAAATTGAAACAGTTGTGTGGTTTTTTTTAAAAAAAATACAATTATTTTATTTTTCCAGTATGCAGTACCTAGATTTTATGCACTACTCTCCAAAGTAAACTAGATATAAAAGATTAAAAGCAGTGCCACCAATAACTTCAGCAAATAGATTCAAGGCCCATTGGGGTTAATGAAATTTCTCCACAGTCAAAAACAAGTCACAATCCTAATGCCTTTCATTTATCAGAGGTCTCATTAACATCTGTAAAAATAATCTCAGTTAAACAACTTAAGTTTTGCAATTTTAGCTTAATTTTGTTCCTCATACCTGCAATTAAGCTATGCTAAATTGAGACTGACCAGAACAAGTAGAGGAGACAGAGAAAAAAAAGAGAGACATAGTGGACCAACCACTGTTCCTAAAAGTATTTTCTTAGAAAACCGCTTAATGGACTTACTATGGTTTCCATTTTAAAAATGCTTTATGTCAGTGGCGGAATTCAATTTTTTTTACTACTGGTTCTGTGGGCGTGGCTTGGTCGGCGTGTGTGGCTTGGTGGGTGTGGCAGGGGTAGGATACTGCAAAATCCCCATTCCCACCCCATTCCAGGGGAAGGATACTGCAAAATCCCCATTCCTTCCCCACTTCTAGGGGAAGGATATTGCAAAATCTCCATTCCCACCCCACTCTGGGGCCAGCCATAGGTGGTATTTGCCAGTTCTCTGAACTGCTCAAAATTTCTGCAACTGGTTCTCCAGAACCTGTCAGAACTTGCTGGATTTCACCCCTGCTTTATGTCCTCACAGATGATCCAAAACTCGAAAGAACAATTAGAAAATAAGACATTTTTTGAAAAGGTTTAGACAGTCTTGAAGAATGGAATTAAACAAACAGAATAAAATTTATAGAGTTACAACTGGTGATAAAAAAATGAAAAGCACATGTATAGGATTGGGGACAACTAACCTGGCAGGCAGTCGTAGATTTGAAAAGGATTAGAGTATTCTAATGGATCACAAGTTGAAAACATGAGTTGACAGGATGATGCAACTGCTAAAATGGCAAATGCCTGTTAGACAATACAGATAGTCCTCGAGTTACAACAGTTCATTTAGTGACCGTTCAATGTTACAGCGACACTGAAAAAAGTGACTTATGAACATTTTTCACACTTGTGACCATTTCAGCATCCCCGTGGTCACGTGATTAAACGTTTGGATGCTTGGCAAGTGACTCACACTTATGACGGTTGCAGTGTCCCGGAGTCACGCAATCCCCTTTTGTGACCTTCTGACAAGCAAAGTCAATGGGGAAACCAGATTCACTTAACAACCGTGTTACTAATTTGAGAACTGCAGTGATTCACTTAACAAACGTGGCAAGAAAAGTCATAAAACGGAACAAACTCATTTAACAAATTTCTCACTTAACAAAATAAAATTTGGGCTCAATTGTGGTTGTAAGTTGAGGCCTACCTGTATTAACAAGAACAAGGGATCCATATCGTTAGAAGTCTCACTCTTGATTGGTCCTCATTTGGATATACTGACTGTAATTTGAGGTACTGCACACAGTGGTGAGATTCGACTGATTCAGGTTGTTAAATTACCTACTTCCTGCTATCAAAGTGGATCCTGGGCATTGTGCTGTGCTGCAATGGAGAAATGGGCAACAGAGTGGCCAGCATGAGGGAAGGAGAAGGACGCTTTCCCTCTTTCTTCTGCCTGCTCCTCCTCCTTCCCTCATGCCGGCCACTCCAGCACGAAAGAAGACGATGAGGGGACTAGAAACGAAATCATATAAGGAACAGTTAAAATGATTATATATATTTAACCACCAGAACAGAAGCTTGAGGGGAGGGGGTTTTTTCCCCCAGTCTTCACATGTCTAATAGTTGTCATATTTCCCTTCACTGGAGGTCATCAAAGAGATGGTTAGCCATCTGTCTGAAATGTGTTAGCATATCTTGGCACTTACCATGGGGATGGATCAGGTGACCAGAGGTCTCTTCCATCTCTATAATTCTATGAAAAACACAAGTTCAATTGGAATATGACCAAAAAATATGCTTTCTGTAATGTTTTGTCCCTCCAGCAATATTAGCTATAAATAAATTGTTAGACAGAGAAATCTGATCCTATTTCAAAAGTGGATTGCAGACTTACATCCTATAATATTTCAATTTGATTATTATACCCTCTCCGCCCAGTGAAGTAGTAAAATAACTTTCTGTGATTTAGTAGGTTAATTACATGTAGATTAATTGTCCTAGATCTAGATTCTAAGGTAACCTAGAAGAACATAAGACTTTTTATTCATTTTCTGTTTCATATTCACTGCATTCATATTGTTTTTCTCATGCATGCTTTCTCATTTGTGGTTTTCTTTTCTTTCAAGTCTTTTTCTTCTCTACCGTTTTCAACAAAGCAGGAGAAAAAATATATTATTAGATGGAGGAGACCGTCAGAGAATTATTAGCAACTTTGCTTCTCGTGCAATTGAGGCCCACAAGCAGTCTAATATCAAAGGAACATTGAAAAATAATTTCCCCAAATCTGCAAGCAATGTTACATTATTATCAGATGAGACTCCCTTAACTATCCAAAACCCTCTGTACGCCGAGAGTGCACTGCATAGTTCCACTTCTGAGTTGTTACGTGAAAGCAAATATGCGGTGCCCCATTTCTTTCGTACAAAGTCAGCTTTGAAAAACGTTCTGCTGAACGGCACTTTGAAAGACATTGAGCGGGCGTGGACTTTACCAAGCCAGCTTACCAAGAAAAATATTTTGCTCATTATGGACCCAATTCAGTGGGACCAAGAGAAAAACAGAGTAAAGAATGAAAGGGTTAGAATCCATCAAAGGAGATCTGACAGGAGCAGTCTAGTCTTGAAGACCAGCAATGTCACAAGGACATCAGTTAGAGAGAAAGCGAGGCAGTTTGAGCAACAGGCTCTGCAAGAAATGCAACAAATGAAATGCCAAGACAAGAAAAGTGGACTTTCCCTCGCAAGTAGCACCTGTGCTCAAGAGGAAGAGAGAACAGTAGAACCAACTTCTGAGTGTCTTCTTCCCTCTTCAGGGTCTCCTGCGCTTCCTTTTTCTTCTTTCCAAGCATGTTCTGAGGCGACTGAACTCAGAACCTCAACAGCACCATCCATTGCCATCACTGACCATGACAATCCTGAACAGTTATCCCCTCTACCAAGCTGTACATCAACGCCTTCCCCTTTTAAGATCAAAATGTCTGACGATGAAACAAAAAGCATTCAAGACCTACCAGAACCTCCTCTCCCACTTCCACCTCCTTCTCCATCCCCTCCGCTGCTGCCTCCTCCCTCATTATCACACCCCTTCCCTCCCTTTCCAAGGCTTTCCTCACCCATTCAAAGCGCCCAACTTTTACATGTTACAAAATGTACCAAGTCGAGCTCCAAGCAAGCCACGGTGTCGTCGCAGGCTTGTGTGTCAGAGCCTTGCGATTCTTCTGGCAAGCAACTGAAGGGGATTCTTAAAAATATCCATAACTTAGCAGACATTGAAAAATCAGTGGCCAATATGTATGGTCAGATAAACAAAAATTACATTCTGCCTAAAGACATAGACAAGCCAAAGCCAATAACAGATACTGAAATTGTAGCTGAAATCGAGGAGTATAACCAACAGAACGGTAATTTAAGCAGTTTAGCGGAGGAACAGGAAAAGCAGTTCTCACCTCAGGCAACTTCACTATGAGAGTCCTGAGTGATTTTATGCATGATGTATGCCGAGTGTATCATCCAACCCATACATCATACACCCGATCACAATAATTTCTTTTTCTCTCTCCTTTCACTTCACAGTCTGCTAATCTCTAATGCTACTATTCTTGAGCTGATCCACGATCTCATCTTGGAATGGTTAATTAATTGTTCATTTCTTAGTTTGCCCAGGTCTGTCAAAGGGGAAAAATTACAATTCTAAGAGCCATGAGTGCATTTTAGCACAGCTAGGATAGCTAAATAGCAAAGGGGATATTTTATTTGGTTAAAACCAGTGGTGAAATCCATTTTTTTTACTACCGGTTCTGTGGGCGTGGCTTGGGCGTGGCAAGGGAAGGATTCTGCAAAATCTCTATTCCCACCCCACTCGGGGGCCAGCCAGAGGTGGTATTTGCCGGTTCTCCGAACTGCTCAAAATTTCCACTACCGGTTCTCCAGAACCTGCTGGATTTCACCCCTGGTTAAAACGGATTGTCTCTGGAGAACAACTATCCATGAATAAAGGAGAATATTTGTAGCTCAGGGTTGAAAGGAGGGGTCCTAGTTGCTCTCTGAGCCTGGTTGTTTTCTTGGCAGATGTTTCATTCTGCAAACGAAGTAACATCATTAATGCTACTAGCACTGATGATGTTACCTAGTTTGAGTAATGAAACGTCTCCAAGAAAACAGCCAAGTTCGGAGAGCAATTCTTATGGTCTGTAGAAAGGGAATATATGGTTAAGTTCTCTAGTTAACCTTAACTTTTCACTGAAAAGCATGTCATCGGAAAACAAACCACAACAAATGGATTTGGCAAAAAGAAAAAAAATGCAATTATTGCAATAATATAATCATTTTTTTCCCTGTAAACTGGAGTGCTTTGTGCTATGGCAACAGGTTTGTAGCTTTGATGATTTTTCTATTTATAATTCTCCCTGTTCTCCCTCCTGTTATCCCAGCATGCCTTTTATTACTTCTTTATATACTGACACTGCATATTCTAAGTCTTAACTTTTGTAATATATTTTCTGTAAAAATCCTTTTTTTTAAAAAAAAATGCTATTAAAAATACTTTTCTCTCTACTGCATATGCTACCTGGCTAAGCATATTTCTTTTATCATTTCTTTTCAGCTTGTCAAAACTAATAAACGATCTGAATAATTACTTACAAAAAAGAAGAAATTATAAGCGCATGAATTTCCCAAAAGCCCACACTTAGCAAGATTGTGGATCTTAAGCCCTCTAAACAAAAACTACTCGCAGGATTAACATTCTATTTTTATTAAATTAACTGCTAGTTCTAGTGGAAGTAGGTTTGTTCACAGTGGAAGTGGGTTAAAGGAGGGTGGGGTGGGGTAGGAAGTATTTGAAGCCAAGGGCTAAAGAGGGGTGGGTAGGAAGTATTTGAAGCCAAGCTAAAGTAATATACAGGTAATCCTAAATTTACAACCACAATTGAGCCCAAAATTTCTGTCGCTAAGAGAATCAGTTGTTAAATGAGTTTTGCCCCGTTATACCACCTTTCTTGTCACAATTGTTAAGTGAATCACTGCAGTTGTTAAGTTACTAACACAATTGCTAAGTGAATCTGGATTCCCCATTGACTTTGCTTGTCAGAAGGTCGCAAAAGGTGATCACATGACCCTGGGAAATAGCAATGGTCATAAATATGAACCAGTTGCCAAGGGTCTGAATTTTGATCACATGACCATGGGGATGCTGCAACGGTTGTAAGTATGAAAAATGGTCATAAGCAGTGGTGGGATTCAGCCAGTTCACACCACTTCGGGAGAACCGGTTGTTAATTTTTGGAGCAGTTTGGCAAACTGGTTGCTGGAAGAAATCATTAGGGCAGAGAACCAGTTGTTAAATTACTTGAATCCCACCACTGGTCATAAGTCACTTTTTTCAGTGCCGTTGTAACTTTGAACTAAACAAATTGTTGTAAATTGAGGACTACCTGTACTACAGAAGATCCCACTTCAAATCTCTTGTCATTTTGTTAGGTTCAAAACAATCTTGAAAGGAAGGTGCTATCATTATCTTTGAGAAGTAGATTTGTGGAAAAAAGAGATAAATAATTGTTTTGTTTCCTTCCCCACATACACAGTCATGAGTAAATACAATGTCAAAGGGTTACACACACACACACACACACGTATGTATGTATGTGCGTGTGTGTGTGTGTGTGTGTGTGTGTGTATATATATATATATATATATATATATATATATATATATATATATATATATATATATATATATATATATACTTATATTGACCACAAATAAAAAAAAGGAGGACGCTTGGGATGGAAGTTGGAGCTTGATGCAGCAGTAGCTCAAAATAACTGGAGACATTGTATTTATTTTTTCCTCTATGGCTTAGGAAATGGGTAGATTCCATGAAGAAAACTGATGTACAAAAAAGGTTAAGCATTTTTCCCAGTTCTCCAATAGAACCCTTTGAGAGCACTATGGTCCCAATATAATAATAATAAAAAGTCTATTTCGTGACATCAACTTTATGTCCTTAGCTCACTATTTTTTTTCCCCATCCCCTCCGATTCTTAATTTAGAAACATCCTAGGCCTATTTCAGAAATATTAATAATTAATGTTTGCAAACCCAGGCATTTGAGGTTGACATTAAAAGCTTAGAATCTATTTTCTCGGCTAATATTATCCATCACCAACAGGTAAGAAATCATAAACATCCTGTCTCAAAATAGCTGGTTTCTCTTTGCGGTTGGCTTTTTCTTTAGTGACATAAGAATGGATAACATGCTTAAAAGTTAGTTCTCCAAAACCCACGTACTGTGAACTTCATCACCTGAGTTCTGCTGTTACACTAGAAATCATCTGTGCCTAAGAAAATTCATCTTCATTTCTGTATAGGTTTGCCTGTTCCACATATAACCACTGATAGTTGTTTGGCTTTCTTCTGTATAGTTACATATGTAGATATTCATTCATTCATTCATTCATTCATTCATTCATTCATTCATTCAACATACCAATGTATATGGCTGCCATCATAAGTAACTTGGGGAGGACGACTAACGAGTATAAAAACAGAAATCTTTTAAAAATATTTTTTAAAAACAATAAGGTAAAGTTAAAGGCTCCCCTCACAGATATGTGCTAGACGTTCCCGACTCTAGGGAGCGGTGCTCATCTCCATTTCAAAGCTGAAGAGCCAGCGCTGTCCAAAGACGTCTCCGTGGTCATGTGGCCGGCATGATTAAACGTCAAAGGCGCACGGAACGCTGTTACCTTCCCACCAAAGGTGGTCCCTATTTTTCTACTTGCATTTTTTATGTGCCTTCGAACTGCTAGGTTGGCAGAAGCTGGGATAAATAACAGGAGCTCACGCCGTTACGCACCACTAGGGATTCAAACCGCTGAACTGCCGACCTTTCGATCTACAAGCTCAGTGTCTTAGCCACTTTTACCTTTACTTATTTGCTGCATATCTCGCTGTAGTGCTACGCAAGGGAGCTTCCAATAATAAAAAGGAAGAAAATGAGTGTAAAATAATAGAACAACAAAATAAATAATCAAAAAGAACACAACAAGAATACAACAGTAGGATGACGAGACGGATGGGTGAAGAGCAGAAAGCAAGCAGGGGAGGTGGAGTCTGCCATCAATCCAGCAACATGGAATTCACCCATTTGGTTCCCAGGCCAACCAGCAGAGCCATATCTTCAGGCTCCTACAGAAAGATAGGAGAATAGGAGTGGATCTTATCTTACAGGGTAGCATGTTCCAAAGAGCAGACACTGCAGCAGAGAAGACTCTTCTGGATCCTGATAGTCAGAGCTCTTTGATCGACAGGATCCAAAGTAGGTGTTCTCTGCTGGCACGAGTAGGATAGGTTCATCAGATCTTCAGGGTCTTTAAAAGTCATAAACAACATGTTGAACTGTACTAAAAAAGGTTGGTTGGGGTTTTTTTAGTTCAACTCAGAATTAGCTGAGGTAATTCAGATAGACAGATTAGATAGATAGATTGATCGATAGATAGATAGATAGACACCGTGTTTCCCCGAAAATAAGACCCTGTCTTATATTTTTTAAAAAATAAGTGCTTAGCCTTATTGCCATGCGCTCAAAAGTCCGATTGGGCTTATTATCAGGGGATGTCTTATTTTGGGGAAAACGGGAAATAGATAGGTAGATAGAGAGATAGATAGAGAGATAGATGGATAGATAGATAGATAGATAGATAGATAGATAGATAGATAGATAGACGGAATGAATGAATGAATGAATTAATGAATGAATGAATTCTTTATTGGCCAAATGTGATTGGACACACAAGGAATTTGTCTTGGCGCATATGCTCTCAGTGTACATAAAAAGAAAAGATACATTCATCAAGAATCATAAAGTACAACACAATGATAGTCATAGGATACAAATAAACAATCAAATCATATTAGGAAACAATCAATATAAATTGTAAGGATACATTGATTACTCTGAAAAATTATAATTTATTATTAAACTTGTATGCCACTCAACTCTCAAATGATTCCAGGCAGCTCACAACAAAAAAGTTACAATCAAATCTATAAAATATTAGAAATAAAGATAAAAGATGGCAACCACAATGAAGCAAGGAACCTTCCTCTTCCTCTCAAACAGCCCGGTCTTCATGGATTTTCTAAACAACAGCAGAGCAAGAGACATAAAAGTGAAGCTTTAATTTCCTCCTTTATTTGGTTTATAATTTGAATTTCTCTGTTTGTAAATATTGAGGGCAGCTTATTATAACAATATCTGGCCTAAGTGAGCCATTCTCCTTTTTCCTCTTTCAACTTAAGACATTTCCCCATGAGAGGGTTTAAAAAAAATGTGTATAATTTAATTTCAGCATTTAATTTCAACAAAATCATTTTTCACATACCAGTACACCCTAATCACACTTTCTGTTGCTTTTGGTTTTGCATTTTGATAATATTTTAAATTACTGGATTTGGATACATACATAGACACTGCTTTTTGTTTAGTCAAAGATGCTTTCCCTATCTTACATGGAGAGATTTCTATCTAAATGTTGAATCTTATACAATGAAAATGTAACATTTGAATGTCACTTCCTGTGTTAGTGTATCTAAAGGGGGAAATATACTGTGCAAAGGGAGAAAGTATTAGTACAGCTTTATAAAACCCTAGTAAGACCATACCTGGAATATTGCAACCAATTTTGGTCACCATACTACAAAAAAGATATTGAGACTTTGGAAAAAGCTTAGAGAAGAGCAACAAAGATGATCAAAGGCCTGGAGACTAAAATGTATGAAGAACAGCTGCAGGATTTGGGCTTGGCTAGTCTAATGAAAAAAAAAGAATTAGGGGTGACATGATAGCAGTATTCCAGTACTTGAGGGGCTTCCACAAAGAAGAGGGGATCAAATTATTCTTCAAAGCACCAGAGGGTGGGACAGGAAACAATGGTTGGAATCTAATCAAAAAGAGAAGCAACCTGGAATTAAGGAGAAACTTCCTAACAGTGAGGACAATTCACCAGTGGAACAGCTTGCCTCCAGAAATTGTGGGTGCTCCATAACTGAATGTTTTTAAGAAGATTCTAGACCAGTGATGGCTAACCTTTTCGGCACTGAGTGCTGAAACTGGAACGTGTGCATGTGCCGGAGTGCCGCAACCCAAAAGAGAGCAGCTGGCCTGTGCATATGCGCGTGACAGCCAGCTACTCGTCTGAGTGTGCACCGGACAGCTGGTCATGCGCGCATGTGCACCAGCCAGCTGGTCTCTTCTGGGTTCTGGTGTGTGCATGCTCGCCAACCAGCTGGTCTTCGAGGGAGTTGGACTACAAAACCTCCAAGGTCCTTCCCAGCTCATTCATTATAAATCTAAATTTTAAAATGTGTTGAATGTTCATGCACCTTGGGACTTTGCACACAGCATAAGATTGACTAAGAATTCATCTCTTTCTACATGCTTCTGTAATGTACAATATGAATTTAGCCAATCTTATGCCTTCTGAAGCCATGGAGAAAACAGGTCCAATGGATAGCTTTTTTTAAGTCGGTTGTTATTAACCTTGAAGACCAATTCATGCACAGTCAGAGGTATAGTTGCTATTAACCTCAAGGACCCTTTCATGCATACACTCAGAGACGTGGAGGCATTGAAAAATATAGTCCTGTTAAGGCAGCTCACGGTACAAGGATTTCTGCAGCTTTGCTTAATCAGGGGCCCAGGAGGGAAATATCTCTACCGCATTGTACTGAGAGCCTCTGAAAAATATTATTCCACACCTAGAAGGCTTGAAAGAATCTGATTTGAAAGAAAAATGATCCTTCCACAGGATACTGGGAAACAAGGCTTATGTATCAAAAATTGAGATAGATAGTGTCTTTCAAGCTTCCACATTTTAAATAATCCAATCTTTATGTCCAAGCTAGAAGATAAACATAGTTCTAACTCTTCATTCTCTTCCTTGCTTTGAGTTTGATCTATGTTTTTGTTCTGTTGTAAGATATTTTCAATGAGGTTTGTCTGAGAAACAGGAAATCCTTTAAGTCAATGTAAGCAAAACAGCACAGACATGGAGAATTGAGCAACTGGCTTTATATATGCCTTCAAGAAGTACAAATATTTTCCCATCTGCTAGAAATCCAGGACATAATTGTGACATACATACATAGATACATATATAGATGCTTACAAAGATACATGAATGGAATGGAATGGAATGGAATGGAATGGAATGGAATGGAATGGAATGGAATAGAATAGAATAGAATAGAATAGAATAGAATAGAATAGAATAGAATAGAATAGAATAGAATAGAATAGAATAGAATAGAATAGAATAGAATACTGGCCAAGTGTGATTGGACACACAAGGAATTTGTCTTGGTGCATACGCTCTCAGTGTACATAAAAGATAAGATACGTTCATCAAGAATCATAAGGTACAACACTTAATTATAGTCATAGGGTACAAATAAGCAATATGAAAATTGTAAGGATACAAGCAACAAAGTTACAGTCATACAGTCATAAGTGGAAGGAGATGGGTGGCGGGAACAATGAGAAGATTAATAGTTGTGCAGACTTAGTCACTAGTTTGACAGTGTTGAGGGAATTATTTGTTTAGCAGAGTGATGGCGTTTGAGAAAAAACTGTTCTTGTGTCTAGTTGTTCTGGTGTGCAGTGCTCTATAGCGTCATTTTGAAGGTAGGAGTTGAAACAGTTTATGCCCAGGATGTGAGGGGTCTGTAAATACATACATACATATATACATACATACATCTGGTTTCTCCCCAGTCACTAGAAAAGAGACTTACAAATCATAATGTCTTTGATTTTTCTTTCCTTCAATCCTCTAGATCAACTTTGGCCTAAGCAAAAAGTATGTCCCCAAATATCTACAAGGAACTAGAGTAATATAAGATTCATAAAAGCAACAAAGCCCCAAATCTCTCCGAGTCTGAATATTCTAGTTTCTTCCACTCCACTACTCCACCGTCCACTGTGGTTTTTGCACCTTTCAAAATGTTACACATTGCAACTGCGCATTTGATAGAAAATATCCATTCACATTTCCATCAGAGTAATCAACATGGTTATTTTTTGTTTAAAGGCAGTTGTTCAAAAGTTTTATTTATTTTTCAAATTTATAGCAATAGCACTTAGATGTATATACAGATTGTGGTGGTGCAATTGTTAGAATGCAATATTGCATTAGTATTGCAGGCTAACTTTGCTCACTGCCAGGAGTTCGACCCTCACCAGCTCAAAGCTGACTCAGCCTTCCATCCTTCTGAGGTCAGTAAAATGAGGATCCAGATTATTGGGGGAAATATGTTGATTCTGAACCACTTAGAGAGAGCTGTAAAAGCACTATGAAGTGGTATATAAAGCTAAACACACATTCCTATTCATCTTGAGTCCCCATGCCTGTTAGGTAAAGTAGGCCTCCAATCCAGAGCCTAGAAAATCCAGAACATTTGGAACTGTTTTCTGATTTCTGGGGGATGATGCTCAGATGCAGATGTCATAGCAGCAAATATTCTCCTCTAGGATCCTGGATGACACCCCTTAGTTGATGGGAAGCTTTCTTCTAGCTTTCTACCACAACACTCCCTGGATTATATAACCTGCAATACTCCACCATTCCCAGACCAGATGGGTTGAATAGGTATAGTTGCATCTCCTCAGGTAACCCAGTTCCATGCCATGTAAGGCTTTATAGATCATGACCCAAGCTTCAACTGAGCTGGAAGGAAACTGACAGCCAATGAACAGAACAGAACAGAACAGAATAGAATAGAATTTTTTATTGGCCAAGTGTGATTGGACACACAAGGAATTTATCTTGGTGCATACAATCTCGGTGTACATAAAAGAAAATGCAGCTTGCACAGAGGAGATATATAACGTGCAGAACCTGGAACATGCATAAATGTCTACACTTTGGACAAGTTGTACTTTCCAAAACTCTCCAAGAGCAGCTCCATGTAGAACACATTGCAGTAATCCATACAAGAGGTGTGACTAAAGCATGAGTGGCCATGTGTAAGATCTCCTGGTGCAGAAATGGGTGCAACTGATACACAACTTGTTGTCTATGGACCCTCCTGGCCATGGTTGCCAGCTAAGAATTCAGTTCTGCATGAATCAATATGTTTCACTGTATATACATTGTCCAAATTACAACAGTCACATTAAGAGATTCTGATTATTATTATTATTATGAAGATTATTTACCCCTTTGTCTAAGAAATATTACTTATTTGGAAGATGCAGGTCAACACTGAAGCAGTTATTTCTAAAACTAGTCTGTTTGATTGCATATGATTTTCACTTGATTATTTCATTAAAAAATAAAGCCATGTCCATCTGTTAAAAGAGCAGATTTACTTATTTTCATTTAAGCTAAAATTGAGAATAACCTTTAAATTCTATATTCCCAAGGGTAGCTCTTTCCAAAACCCCTGAACCCTCCTAATGCAACACCTAGAAAAGTGCAATTAGAAAGAAATCACCAGCAATTTCTAATTGAAAATGAACACACTTTGAGAATACTCTTTTTACTTAGACCCAGCCCAGATGTAGAAATTATATGGAGTGGCCTCTTCTGATACCATTTCTTTTCTTGAACTCTCAATTATCCTAGCTCTGCAAATTTTGGAAGAGGTATTGTTATAAAGTAATAGCATGCAGGAGCAGTAAGCTTAACTCTTACTAAAATTACTGTAAACTATAATATTCCTTTTTCCCACCAATTCTTCTGACATTTGAAATTTGAGGCTCATGCTTGTATCGGGGGGTGGGGGAGGCATATAAATAGGCTGTATGCATGAAAGAAGAGATTGCTGAACTGAAATAGACTTTAAACTCCTTTCCTCTTGCTTTTCCCAGTGAATTGTCTGTTTTTTATTTTATTTATTTTATTTTATTTTGAATTTGTATACCGCCCTTCTCCCTGAGGACTCAGGGCGGTGAACAGCCAAGTAAAAACATCAAGTACAAATATTAAAATACAGTTAAAAATATACATATATAAATTTGGCCCCGTTAATTAAAAAAAAATGATTTATTCCAATCAATGAGGCACGATGGCTCAGTGGTTAAAGACACTGAGCTTGTCAGCTGGAAAGCTGACAGCCCAGGTTCAAGAACTGTGTGCCATGCCACGTAGTGAGTTCCCATTATTTCTGCCATGATCGTGCCTACCTAGCAGTTTGAAAGCGTGCAAATGCAAGTAGATAAATAGGTACCACTTTGACGGGAAGGTTCAGTGTGCCTCAGTAGTGGGCTTCAATTTCGGTCGCTACCGGTTTGCTCGTGAGCGGGCGTGCACTCACACACACGCACAACGCTTCTGTGCATGCGCAGAGGCATCCGGGCGGGTGGGCGGAGCCTCCTGCCGCCACCACTACCGGTTCACCCAATCCGGAGTGAATCAGTAGCAACCCACCATTGGCCTCAGTGTATAGTCATGCTGGCCACATGACCACAGAAACCTCTTCAGACAACACAGGCTCTCAGGTAATAAGCAGAGATGAGCACTCCCCCCTTAGAGTCAGAAATGACTGAACAGGGGAAACTTTTACCTTTCCTTTATTCCAATCAAGCTATCAGATTCAAGTAGGAGAAAAACTACTTTGGTGGGCAATGAACACAGAAGAGTTAAGCTAACTTTGCCCAACTTGCCTCATTCTGCAGATTGCCTTCTCCCATTGCAACTTTTTTAAAGAGGGGTGGGACTTAAGTTTTCAGAAAAGATGGGGGCATTGGAAGATGTCACCCGGGGGGGGGGGAGCTGTGAGTTTCAGTATGGCTGCGGTAGACTTTGAAATGTCATTGATCATCTTCATTTTAAACGTTCATTATTTATCTATCAAATGGCCTACAGCAACAATTCACCTCTAATAATCCTCTACATAGGAAGAATGCTAATTGAAAAGCTTTACAGATGGTAATATTAAAAATTAAATGTGCTCCTCCAGATTGTTCTTTATTTTTCCCTCAGGTATGATTAAATGGTTTCTCCCATCTGCTGCCTCTCCCCTAGCTTGAACTTAGCACGATTTTAAGTGTTTATTCTTCTCAAACAAAACTAATGTATAGCTCAATAAAGCAAAAGATCCAAATTAAATAGAAAAGGCCCTGTCTGGAGGAGGAGGTTCAAATCTCATCAAAATCAGTAGTCTGTAAATGCATAATGAGAAGCCTAAACTGGCAATCCTGTACATACTAAACAGGAGGCAGATTGCATGCATGATTCCGCTGATTTTAGTAGGATTTGGAATCAGCTTTGAGACTTCAGCTCGATAAACTCCCAAGAGACATTGATTTTCCTTTTCTTTACAACAATCAATTTGGCTCGAGAAGTATTTATAGTGTACATGGATCCTACACTATCCTGCAAACCTACAAGTCTAATTTAATGGACTAAGAAGGACTAGGGGCGACGTGATAGCAGTGTTCCAATATCTAAAGGGATGGCACAAAGTACAGGGGCTCAACCTATTCTCCAAAGCACCTGAGGGGCAGTATAAGAAGCAGTCAATGAGAGACCCAATGTAGAATTAAGGAGGAATTTCCTGAACAGTTAGCAGAATGGCTTTCCTTCAGAAGTTTTGAGTGCTCCATCACTGGAGGTTTTTAAGAAGAGATTGGACAGCCGTTTGTCTGAAATGGTACAAGGTCTCCTGCTTGAGCAAGGGTTGGAGTAGAAGACCTCCAAGCTCCCTTCCAACTCTGTGATTCTGTTTAATACAGCGCTCATAATTGAAATGTTATGTCCTTCAATATACTTAAATATAAGTGGTTATCGTCATCATTGCTCAATTGCAAATTAAATGTGCACCCAAGATATAAAAATAAATAAAAATTAAAAATTAAATTAAATTAAATTAAAGAGCTTTCAGATATACAGTATATACTGAACTGGTCACAATTGTACCGGGGACATGGTGGCTCAGTGGCTAAGATGCTGAGCTTGTCAATTGAAAGTTCAGCAGTTTGAATCCCTAGTGCCGCGTCACGGGGTGAGTTCCCATTACTTGTCTCAGCTTATGCCAACCTAGCAGTTCGAAAGCACGTAAAAATCCAAGTAGAAAAATAGGGACAACCTTTGGTGGGAATGTAACAGCGTTCCATGCGCCTTTGGCATTTAGTCATGCCGGCAACATGACCATGGAGATGTCTTTGGACAGTGCTGGCTCTTCAGCTTTGAAACAGAGATTAGCACCGCCCCCTAGAGTTGAGTACAACTAGCACATATATGCGAGGGGAACCTTTACCTTTATCTTTATCAATCCTTTTCCAGATATGAGGCAAATCCTTGTGTAACAGAAGTTGCCCAGTTTTCTGAAATGATTTCTGGATAGCAGAAGCAAGGAGATGGGAATGACATATAAATTATGGAGAGAAGATCCAAGACACAAATAGAAACTCCATTTTTCCTGTAGTGGATTTTTCCATTTTTTCCTTCTTTTCGAGAAGGAAGGATGAAGGAGAGATGAAGAAAAGAATTTCTTTCAAGACACCAAAGATTAAGATATAGCCAATATCAGATGAAATGTGTAATCTTTAGCAATTCGAATTCAAGTTCCTAGTATTCCTATGCTAGATATATTTATGATCTGTGCATTTATTGTTGCCATAACAACCAATTCCCTTCTTTCTCATTATTTCCAATGAATTTACCCCCAAGGTTCCCACGTATTACTTTTAACCATTTTTTGAACATATATTTACATTCACAAATGTAATACAAGTAATTGAATTAATGTCATGTTTTTCTTTTCTTTTTAAATTTTTAATTCAGACGTGGATATGCACAGCAAGAGGTAAGATGTACATTCCCTACATTTATTTTAGTAAAAAGTTATAATTTATAGCTGTTTCCTTCAGCATAGTCTGAAGAATTTTATCCACTGAATTAAATGTTATCAGTGAGAATTATGGATGTGTATAAGTCTTCCTGAACTTTTAGATATAACACCTATAGCTCTTTTTTTCTTTTCTGTTTGCTGCCTACATTCCAAACTTTTAAAGTGATTAAAAGACATTATTTACTATAATAAATGAATAATTATGAGTTAAATTATTTCAGAAAGGCTGCCCCAGAAAAAAAAAATTGCTACCCACAAATAAACAGAGATATTATTTCTAAAAATGTGCCTTTTCTGGATTCCTGATACCCTCTGCCTATTCTTATATCATAAGTTGTATAATTTATTGGCCAGCCTTGACACCCAAGCTATGTTATTTCATAATTGCAATTTGGTATTTAGACCCATAAACAGTACTACGACGTACACAGAGTTTGCTTCCCTTATTAATTGTAGCCTGCACCTGCATTTTGAAATCAAAAGTCCAATTAACAAGACTGCTCTGTAAAATTGTAAGATGTATGTTTTATAAATAGGAATCAATTTCAGGATGAATACAGAACTTGACATTACGAACAGAGGGGGGAAATAGGGAAGAAAATGATGCAAGATGCCTTGAAATACCAACAAAATTATCACAGAATATTTTCTGCACTGAATATAAAATATAGCTGAATACTGAAAACTGTGAAAATAGATGCAAATGGAGTAATGACCTTATTAATAGGTGACCTTCTAAAATAGTTGTTGGGTGACAGAACTGAGACTGTTTATACTGGCAAACTGTTTGCAGCTTACAGGAGCCTTGCTAATGGATTTTACAACAGGGCCCCAAAAAGGAAGTTTAACACTCAAGCATCTTCGTTTTCTGAATCTGAGGTGTTTTAGCCCTTTAGCCTTGAAAGAAAATCACTTTTGTCCTGAAACCAAACGGTAGCTCTGTTGTAACCCTATAAAAGTATACTATTGTTCTAATGATATAAAAATTACTCTGCAACTATTTATTTGCCTTTTTCCATTAAATCAAATTTATATATATATATATTTTTCCTTGTCAGCAACAGCAATTGCTGAGACCTTCTCTTCTCAGACCCGAGGTACCGTTTTCTTCCTTATTCTAGAATTCTCCAAGCACTTGTCTTAAATTCTAGATTCTGACCAACATTGTAGAATGTGTTTTTTTTTGTCAGAGAAGGAAAAGGAAACAAATGTATGATATAATTGTTAAGATGCACTGATATCTGATGCCTTGCAGTTCCGCCAGTTTATTTCAGGTTTTTAAAGTTGATACATTTCTGTAACCTCTGTGGAAGAGGCTTGGTCCTTAGTTCACTGTAAGTCCAACCTAAGTTTCAAAAAAATTACATCTTTGCAGAAGAGATAATTATAAGCCCATGACATACTTCACCGATCATATTTGATATTTCAATTCCAGCAGGAGGGAAAGGAAAATGACCATACTGAAACCCAAGCCAATGTATCAAAGCCAATATGTGCCACCAGGCAGGTTCAAAGGGTAGGGTTTTTTTTAAAAAAAAAAATCAAATTGTGGTCATGATTAGAGCTCCAAGTGCAACATCACAGCTTCTATCTTGTTTTTTTTGACCATAAACATTTTGAGCCACTTATTTTAGAATCCTATATTTAGGTACAGCCTTAAAGTCTTGAGTTATAATCACTATTCAGTGTAGGTCGGAGATAAGGAAGATAACCTTGACCATTAAATGTAAACACCATTATGTAGGCAAAACTGGCAGAAACTTAAAAAAAAAATTAAAAAAATCAAAATATTTAAAATCCATCGCTGATTTACTCTAGCAGGAGAGGATACAGTATATAAGCTGTCCCCAACCTTGACCCAGCCCGGTTGGGGGGTGGGAGGGGAGCAGGTGCATACACGCTAACCCGCCACTCACACAAGTTGAGTTGTGCAGATGTGTGTGCACACCAGTCAGTCTCTTGCGCGGCCTGGTTCCAAACAGGCCACAGCTCAGTAGTGGGCCGTGGGCTGGTTATTGGGGACCGCTGCAGTATAGCACAATCTTAGTTGCAAGATTCTGTGATTATAGTCAATTTCAATCAAAGTAATTCCAACCTTCCCTTGGAATTGATTTGCTTATCGGATCTACTGAGAGGGGCTGACAGCAGATCAATTAGAGTTTCCCTGACATAGGACAATCCAGTCTTTTTGTTTGTTTATTTCCAAAAGCTGCAGGAAAGAATTTATAACTTCATGTAGACAATCCGTTCCTCTGGCTGACAGCTCATATAGTCAGGCGGTTGCCCTAAACAGACCTGAGAATTTTGAAATGGACTTCATTGACAAGTGTTCCTTTAGATCAGAAGAGGGAAGCTTGTATATCATATTTGCAAGGGGGGTGGGGAGAAGGGAGGATATTATTGGGAGAAATAAAAGCCCTTTGTGAAAATGCTTACACATAAACACAGAAAGATTTAAATTGCAGATACTCAATATTATAAAAACCTTCAAATCCAAGAATCCCTTATTATCCAGTCTCCATATCCCCAGTTTATTATATGCATTGTTATACACACACACACATACACACACACACACACACACACACACACACACACACACATATATATAGTAGATCTGGGTATCCGTGGTAACAAATTTCATGTATCCATGATATTTGGTACGTTTTTTGTGTATTTCATGTGTTCACATGGATTGTTTCACATGTGTGAAGTACGTTTTTAGAGCATCATTATATGCAGTCGCATTATCTGCTCTTGTTAAGCCAGAACAAACATTTCACAGCAATGAGAGGCACTCTTATAGAATTGTCAATTGGTTAGAAGGGAATAGATCCAGTGGTGGAATTCAAATAATTTAACAACCGGTTCTCTGCTCTAATGACCAGCTGGGTAGGCGTGGCTTGGTGGTCAGGTCATCATGTGGGCCTGCCCAACTCAACGTCACTCATGTCGATGGGCGCTTTGCCTTAGCTGTTACAATATAATAAGGGTTAACCAGGGAGGCGGTTTCTGTAAGTAGGGCAATAAAGATTAGGCTAGAAACAACACCTGAATGTTTCCTTCCTGCCTTCCTTTACAGGGATTAGCCCTGTAAAGTGGAAAAAAACAAAATAAGATTTCTTCCAACAACTGGTTCCCCGAATTGCTTAGAAAGTTAACAACCGGTTCTCCCAAATAGATGTAAATTGGCTGAATCCCACCACTGAATAGATCATATAATGAACCTACAGTTGAAATTATAAAAATTCTACTATCATTATTTAATGTTTCTTACAACTAGTTTGTTCAATGGCTGTCACATCCTGTGAATAAGTTGAATTCTTATTGAATTTTGAATATTTTTAAAGAAATATTTTAACTAAATATATAGCAATAAAATAAAAACATATTGTGCTCAAGGTTGTTTACATTTAGTAACATATGGATCTGTGTATTCCTCTTTATGGCAGGAACTTTCAATGGAATCAGGTATCGATCCCGGACAAGAGTATTACGGGCAAGATTACTACAGTTATGAACATGGGTATGATTCATTTTTTATTATTTTTAGTATGACTTCATAGATTATAAATCTCTACTGTTACTATTTATTGAAAGCATATCATAGCTGGAATCTGAAGACTGTGATCAAGGTATTAAGCATTAGTTAATTTAAACAACAGGCGTCTTTTGTAGGGTTTTTCAACCATGAGATGTAATTGAAATGTCATCCCTATAATACATGGTGTATCTGGAAGACCTCAGGTTGGGAAAGATTTACCTATTATTAATATCAATTGCTTGTCAAAATCCATTATGTTAAAAAGCACTTGACTTTGATTATATTCACTTTTCAACAATGTTCAAGAATGAACCCAGCTAGATAGGTCATTAAAGTTTATTACAATAATTGGCTAGCATCAATGAGTAGGTAGACAACTAGATTGGAAAGTTTGCAGATAATTGTTACTTTTTGGATTTAATTGCATAAGAGGTCTTCAGCTTGTAAATCAAATAATCAATAAAGGAATTCTTTATTAGATGCAGTATGACATAATGCATACACATTTTATCTTAGGAAAGCAATAGCACTTATATAACTCTGCAGCGCATTACAGCACTTTACAGTATCAGCATATTGCCCCCAACCATCTGGGTCCTCATTTTACTGACCTCAGAAGGATATAAGGCTGAGTCGACCTTGAGCAGGTCAGGATTGAACTCCAGACTTTGGTCAGAGTTAGCCTGCAGTACTAGATTCTAACCACTGCTCCACTACCACTTCTAAGGGTGGTAGTGGGCCTATTTTTATCTCTACATCATAGGACCTAAAGCAAAGTATGGTCACCTGGAAAAATAACTTAAAATTCTAAAGAATCTGTTCCAACCGGAATATGTAGTTTTTGTGTGTCAATATGTTATCTAGGAACTATTCCTATCCCATTGCAGTAGAAGTAATGTTATAGAAACAAATCTGACCATCTTTTATTTTTTATTTTTTTTATTGAAAAAGTTTTCAAATACAAGTTTTCCCCCTTTTTCCCCCCCTCTTCCCTAACCCCCCCTCACCACCCACCCACCCCTGTGACTTCTTCACAACAATAGGCTATTTCATAACTAATTACATACATAATATCTTTCCTTTCCCTTACTACCTCCTCAGAATACTGACCCTTAGCATATTATTCTTATAACTCCCATTTTTACGATAATCTGCCCTTTTTCTCCTCCCCTAAACTTATAGTGTATTATTACAATTTAACATTTAATCTTTTATATATATTAATATAACATTTTAAAGCGGCCTTCTCCCTACATCCAAATTTAACATTTATTCAGTTCTATCCAATTCCTCCACTCCCCTAAATATATGACTTAAGGATCCTTTTTCTTAGACTAATCAATCAGTAAACTAACCTATTTCAACCCTTCAATTCCTACAAAATCATGCAATACAATTCTAAATATAACCCACTGCCCACTTTACTAAAATATACACATATCTATATATGCATTCCATTTTATAAAAAGAAAAAAGACAATAACTTTAAATTTATAATCCATATAATATCTTCTTTGATGTCTTTCCACTGGATCGTTAAATCCATCACCCATAATAGGGTAAAATAACATGCTGTGCAACAGTTTGTTCAAAATCTTCAATCATCTTCTGCCCCCATCAGTAGTAGATATCCTCGTATATATATAAAACTAAAAACAACCACCCGAGTGACATTATAATTATATCCATATAGTTATAGTTGTGGTATTCATCAGGATTGTTGATTCCCATCATCCTAATGGGTAACAACCAGATCTTCTGCATGCCCCAGCGTGACTCTCTTGCCTTGTAACTCAAAATGATTATAATATATTTACCAATAAAAGAAATCCAGAGTAGATAATTCAAATCCAACAAGGTAAGGCTCTTTTCACATCCCAAAATCACGGCATTACAGAGATCTGCCACAATCCTCAGGATAGTATTAAACAATTGTTCGCCTCCACTACCTTT
Organism: Arizona elegans; assembly: GCA_022577455.1. Classification (NCBI taxonomy): domain Eukaryota; kingdom Metazoa; phylum Chordata; class Lepidosauria; order Squamata; family Colubridae; genus Arizona; species Arizona elegans. The sequence goes on along the minus strand of JAKOOJ010000005.1, from coordinate 77,452,777 downwards.
TCTGACCATCTTTTATTTTAATAAAATTGGAATATCTAGTGAATTTTGGTCAAATAGCTGTGTCATAAACTAGAATTAATGATATCCTGTTTCTCAGGAAACGGGATGTTATAGTATTTCTTACTAACCACTCCTTCTTTTGCACTTACAATTATTACTGTTCCTCAGGAAACGGAGTGTTACAGTATTTCTTACTAATCATGCCTCTTTTTGCACTTACAATTATTAATTTTATTACTTTTGAGGGGTTTTGTTTGTATCTGTGAAGGTAGAATGTGGACACATCTTTCAAGGGTAAGTCTAGAAGCAATTGGTGGTGCAGCGGACTAAAGTGCTGTTAAGTAGCACTTAGCTGCCAGCTGCCTGCAATTACTGCGAATTCAAATGTCACCAGGCTCAAGGTTGACTCAGCCTTCCATCCTTCCGAAGTAGGTAAAATGAGGACCTGGATTGTGGGGGTAATAAGCTCTTTGTATAAAAAAGAACACCGCTTGGGGTGGGGGCGAAAGCCCTACTAAGCAGGTATATACAAAAGTATGAAGGCTATTGCTTAATGCATTGTAAGCCGTCCTGAGTCTCCAGAGAAGGGTGGCATATAAATTGAACCAATAAAGAAATAAAGAAATAAGTTTAAGTTTAATGTGATTTATATGCTGCCCTATCTCCAATGGACTCAGGGTGGCTCACAACAATAAAATGCACAATTGCACATTAAAACAATATGAAATTAAAAGTCCAAATTAAAACAGTTTAAAATCAATTAAAAACTATTAAGAACCCCCCCCCCCATCAGTCCAAGCTATGAAACAACCAGGTCTTCAAATCACGGCGGAATGAGCAAAGGTCAAATAAATGATTGGGTTTTTCATTGGGCAAGGGATGGAGAAACTGAAAGTGATGGAATAAGTAAAATATACATATAGTATATGTACTATACAGTAATCGAATGGTATAAAAACATGGAAGTTGTCTGTACCTGGTTTTTCCACCAGGTACGAATTGCCTCAATACGGAAGTCGGCGGCGCCTGTTGTCTCCTTCTGGAATGTATGATGAATATGGAGAAGTGGTTGTGGAGAGTGACGGTGGATATTATTATAGTCCACAGGGGACCTCTACAGAAGCAGAGGTAGGCTTTGATGCTATTCCAAAATTCACTTGAATTCATTGTTCTGGTATGCAGAAGCTCTAATATTCTCTGTGTGCAATAAGTTATCTGGTTTTGTATTCAAACACCTTCTAAAAGAATTCTAAAAGAAGCCAATGGCAACAAATTCAGAGAAGAGAAGTTCAGCATTTCTTGCTTGCATATCTCCAGAAAGAGACCATAATGCTGATAGAGCTGTCTAAAACCAGACAGATTTAATTTAATTTAATTTTGATTTTGCTTGATTTTGGCTTTTCCATAGCAGCTTGCCAGCTACCCTCCCATACTGACCTCATCCCATCCTCATAAATAAAGTTCTTGTCTTCTTCTTCGTTGTCCAGAAAATCTTTTCTGGGACAAGACAAAGTCATGCACGGAGATGCACAATTGAAAAATGCAAAAGTACAACTGAAGCAGGGATGAAATGCTCCTGGATCGTACCAGATTGTCCGGTCTGGTAGCGATCTTGGCTGTTGGTTTGGCGATCCGGTAGCGATGGCGGAGCAAAGCTCCACCCACCCACCTGGGTGTCATGTTTTAACCAGGAAGTAATGTGTTTTTTACGTTCTGGGCATGCACAGAAGATTTTGTGCATGTGCAGAAGGTTTTGCACATGTGCAGAAGGTTTTGCGCATGTGCAGAAGGTTTTGCACATGTGCAGAAGGTCTGCATGCACACATGACATGCACGCACGGCACGTACACTTCCGAACCGGTAAGGAAGGTAAGTAGATTTCACCCCTGAACTGAAGGGACAACCTTCTCCAAAAAAACCCTTCTCCTTCCATTCATTTATCTTTGGACCCATATCACTACCAGTGTTTGGATCTTTGCCAATTAAAAAAAAGTTGGAAAAAAAATTAGAAATTCACAGTTAATATATATTTATAAATAAGGGCCGCAAACTACCACATTCCTGAAGTCAGAATTAAAGTGCAGCATAAATATTTGATAAGTTCAAATATATACAGGTGGATTATTTAGGGTTTAAAAGACTATAAAGTGACAACAGGAATTTTAATCAACAAATCATCAGTTAATTTGTTATTTCTGAAGTGGATACTCTATCATTATTTCTGTCTTTGAAATAATAACCAACTGACATTATCTTTAAACTAAGAATTAAATTTATTATTTCTGTAGTAATATTCATAGAACATAGAATAGCAGAGTTACCTTGGAGGTCATCTAGATTCTTCCTCTCGGAGCATTGGGGAGACCTAGTTGCAGATATAGTATGACTGAAGTTCACTTTAATAAATATGATGGCTACTTGTAAATAAATAAATACATTTTCTCTGTCCCTGAGCTTCATGTCGTATCAGCAACTCTTCCTTCCTTACAGTCTTCAAGATGTTTAGTATTGGTACGGTTAATATACAACAGCCAATAACTCATGAAAAGTAGCATATATTACATTTTTGTTCTGCTAAACAGCCAAACCACTTTCATAGTTATATATAGGCCTAAGACCAGACTTTATTTATTTTTTAAAAAATATGTTTTTGACATCTCCTATTCTTGTTCAGATCTATAGTACCCTCTAGTGGTCCAAGTTAATAATTAAAAACAAAATGTTTATAATTAAAAAAAACACACAATTCAATTTTTCCAGCTAACGAATGGATATCTAAAATCTTTCGCAAAATATCAGGTTGATATATGAGATTATAAAATTAAAAGGGAGTGATCTCTGCTAATCCCCAACATTTTGTGTAACATGTAAAATTTAATACAAAATGCCCCAAAGCAAGAATTTCTTTTAGGAAAATAGTTATTGCCAATATTCCTTGAATACACAGATATTCAGGATTTTTTAAAAGAAAAATCATCATATTTATTGAGACAAGCTTTAATTATCACTCAGGATTTTAAAAAGTGCTACACAGGCATTCAACTTTCCTAGGATGCTACAAAAATTAGGATCCACCTGTTTGTTTTGATTCTAGATAAGTTCTAGATATTAGTTACTCTGAGTTTTTTCCCCATCTGTGTATTTTATGGTACCAAGTTTCATTCCAGAAAGTTTTCCAAAATTGTGCTGAAGTGATATATAAATTTCATTTATGTAATTAACAGGGAACAAGTCAAGTTGGAAGAGCTGTAATCCAGAAACCAGGTTCTCGATTAGCTATTAGTAGTACAGGTAAAGAGAAGACTGTAAGAGAAAGTCCAATCCAGAAAAAAAGGAAACTAAGAGCAGTGATGCAGCTGGGCCGAATAGCGGTCAGTGCTCACAGGCCAGTAATAACTGATGCAGCACCATCCCCATGGAAAAAAGCCAAGATCTTTCCAATGATGCTACAAAAAGGAGGCGGTAAAGATTCAGATTATGTCAAGCTGATGGCAGCACAACAAGCGGATGGAGAAGACAGTAAGGTTATTGAGGGAAGCTATTTCCAGAAATCAGCAGGTGAAGGACCATCTTCAAAGGAGCTTGGTAAATTTAAACATGCTAGTATTTTGAAGAAAGGTCGAGAACATGGTACCTCTGAGGAAGTAAGTGAATCCGAATCTAAGTCGGGAATTTCAATTAGTGTCACAGCAGAAAGTGAATCTGAAGTTAGTGATTATGGAAAAAGGAAAGAAATAACATCATCTTCTAAGACATCGTCTTCTAAAACAACATCGTCTTCTAAGACAACATCATCTTCTCTGACAACATCATCTACTAAGTCAACTTCCTTCTCCGCATCCTCCTCCTCAACATCATCAGAAAGTAGTTCTTCAATATCTCAATCAGATAAAGATTATTTGAAAGTTACATTAGACCAAGATGAAGCTACTGAAAGCACAGTGGACTCTGATGAAGAACATTCAGATTCACCTGGCTCCACCTCAAGCAGCGACTCAGAAGATGGAACAATCAATTCTCAGAGCAAAGTTTCTGACATTGTAGAAGACGATACAGAATCAAACATCTCATCATTGATGCAAAGTTCCATCAGCAGTGAAGTTACTCCAAGGTCAAGGAAGGACAAGACTTCTGGGTCTAGTTTCAAAAAACATTCTACAACTGGAAGTGAATTAGATGATGCGATAGCTGAAATATCTGAAGAGATAGAAGAATCACCGTCCATTGTAGAAGAGGAGCAAGAAAAAGCAGAAGAGGAGGAGGAGGAGGAAGAAGAAGAAGAAGAGGAAGAAGGAGGAGAGGGAGAGGAAGAGGAGGAAGAAGAGGAGGAAGAAAGGGAAGAGGGAGAGGGAGAAGGAGCAGAGGAAGAAGGAGGAGAGGAGGAGGAAGAGGGAGAGGGAGAAGGAGAAGAGGAGGAAGAAGAGGAGGAGGAGGAGGAATCAGGTGACCATGAAGCCACGTCCAATAGTGAAAACATTACCTCCAGCCAACAAACAGGGAGCAGTGAAGAACAGACTGATGGAGATACTACTGAAAAGGAGAAAAGCACTATGAAGAAACCAATATCTGCAAGTGTTTCCAAAGAAGGCATGAAAAGTGAAAATATAAAGAAAAAGGGCCCTGAAGAGTATTTAGGCGAGTCAGAGAATGACACCAAAGATGTCCCTGATACTACAGAATCAGACATGCCTAGCGATTCGACATCCTTTTAAAAGAAAAGTGAGACTATAGTTAGAAAGTTTGCAGTGAAGTGGGTTTGCCTGTCATTTGTTTGCTGTGCACTCTGTATTCCTCTTTGCCAATGAGAAAGCGTTATTATGAAAATCCCATAGAACAAACCAGGTAGACAAAATATGGAAGATAGTCATACTTTTGCAGAAGTACTACTTGTTCTAATCGGAAAAGGTCAAGAGGCCTAAAGAATTAAATATTAAATCTCTCAGTGCTATGACAAAGCATTCTAGAATAAGGATATTAAAAGCAGTTTCATGCAGTATAAATCACCATGTAACGCTTTCTGGTTCGCTGGTTTATTCAGGCGTAGAGATGCTTGAAGATGTGAACTGCTCTGACCCTTCTTTCTAGTGATGGTTAATTCACACAAGGAAGTTTTCCCTTGACACTGCAATTGTCAAGAAAACCCATGTGAATTAGTTATGCACTGAAACATATGTACATCACTATAATGCATGGTTTGTATTTTCTTAAAAGTGCCTACATATCTTTAAAAAGCAATTCTATTTATACATATTTTTTCTCACTTTAACTTAGTTTGCAAATAATCTCTCTCTTTATTCCTTAAACTGATAGTTAGTTTTGTTCTTTTGCATGGAAATTCATCTTGAAGTCGATTGATGCTTTTGCTTCCTTGGCTGGTGCCAATTATAAGGATACTATAGACTCTCATTGCACTTTTTAGTTGCTTGTTTATGAATTTCATATTTAGATAAAATAATTTAAATGATGAGATACGTGTTCATATTAGATCCTTGGTGAACGGTTTTTTTTTTCCTATTCATGTCCATACCTTCCACTTCCTTGAAGAATAAAAATTATTCTTTCATTTGATACAATGAGCCACGATAAGAAGAAATATCAAGCCCTCTTCATAAGTCCTTGTTAAATGTATTTTGAATGACTTTTGAATGGAAGAAAGCAATTATGTTTAAAATATTAACCTTATTATTAGCATGAGTACCACCTGTGTTGCTAAGTCCTATACATTTGTCAGTTTTTAATTTTATGTTGATAGTTTAATTATTTCATAATAAGGCTTTCATATATGAACTTTGAATAATTCCTCATTATCTCTTCATGGAAGGATGTGCATCAAATTATGGATATGCCTATCCAGGGCTGGGCTTCAAAAATTTTAGCAAGGGGTTCTCTGCCCGATTGCTGGGTGGGCATGGACATAGTCGGTGTGGCCTAGCTGGCCTCCTGCACTATGGCGGGGGGGGGGGCGTTTTTGTCCTTTCCAGACTCCGGAGGCTTTCCTCAAACCTCTGGGAGGGCAAAAACAGCCTCCCCAGGCTTCAGAGGCCCTCTGGAGACTGGAAACGGGCCCGTTTCTGGCCTTCTCAAACTTCTGGTAGGCCCATTTTTCGCCCTACCCGAGACTCCATGGGGATTCCTGGGAGGGGCGGGTGGGATGGGCAGAGCCAGCCAGGAGTGAGATTTGGGGGTTCTCCAAACTGCACAGAATCTTAGCTAGAGGTTCTCCTGAACCCCTGCGAACCCCCAGCAGCCCACTCCTGTGCCTATCCCAGTATCACTATAGTTCTTTACATTTTTTAGCTACTGGTTCACTTGAACAAATTTCAGGGACTGAATTGATGCTTTCTAAGAAATTCCTCCATAGGATAATAATGTGCAGAATTACCTAGCTGTTTTACCTTGTGCAGGAGATGTCTGGAGATACAAATAAAGCTCACCTGTTCCCCAAGCATGTTTCATATGATTGAAACAGAGATGTAGGCACAGACAGAAATATGCTTCTGAACCTTTTGAATGTTCAAATATCCATAAATATGACCTCAAACATGATTTGTTCTCCACACAAGTCCTAAAAGTAGACTCACTTAAACAATTGAGCCAAAAACCTACTGAAATATTGTAGAATTATTGAAAATTCAAAGACGTTTGCAAACTTTTAAGCATTGCTTTGTATATATAGATTCATATCACTCTTTTATCCATAGTGTCAGCGTCCCAGCACTGACATATAAATAAAGGGAGGAGAAGCCTGAACTTTTGCCTGCTAAATCCCTTTGAAGATTCTGTCTCTTCGGAGATGGGGAGGGGGGAGACATTCCTGTGATCTGACGAAGAAGGAATCAGGAAAGTGACTGGGAAGATAGCCAACGAGAAGCAGAGAATTGGGGATCGGAAAGGGAGGGATTGGGGGGCAAAGGTCAGTACTGACCGCGAAAGAGTCAGGATCAGATTGCTGTGCTCAAATAAAGAGAAAATTTCCTTAAAGATCGGCAGTTTGGAAATTCATTTATTTTGAGATAGCATCAAAACCTGACACATAGGTGGTACCAATGATATTTCTTCCAAAGTTAGAATATTTTAGCCAATATAGATTCAAGACTAATCTTAAGTGTATTAATTTAAGATCATTTTCAGTATGTTACTTAAATGTCATGATTGGGTGAATATTTTTTATTCTCCACCTTCCGAATTGCACAACAGTTTTTCACTGTGTCCTACTTTTCACATAATTGAAAAATAAACTTCCTGCATGCTACAAACCAGAGAGGAGAAGATGGGCAAAAGGGATGATTGCTTCATACGCATTGTCTCAATATTGTTACAAGTTATTGTTTTAAATGCGCTTACCTTCCATTTCAAAGAGCATGGTGTGAGAAACTAGTGTCAACCGATGCATTAATCAGGGGGGCTATTGTAAATCTTATTTCTATGCTTAGGTTGTTGTGTTTTTTTTTTTAAAAAAAATAGAGACACAAAAGCAGGCATGTTTTTATTTATTTATTTATTTATTTATTTATTTATTTATTATTATTTATTAGTTTGTCAAACATGTACAAGATAGCAGGTATAAATATGAACATGGACATGAACAAAGGAAATGAATACAAATAAATGGGAACAGTAGGACAGGGACTGTCCTTATGCACGCCCCCTTTACGGACCTCTTAGGAATGGGGTGAGGTCCACGGTAGACAGTTTAAGGTTGAAGCTGTTAAGGATTAATGTTCTGTATTAAAAATAAACTAGGAGATACTTAAATATTTTCCTCTCTTTTTGTTGTCCTCCAGTGGGCCAAAAAGAAAAGGATCAAGTTGGTTCTTGATCCTGAATATGAGAGCAGCTCCACTGGAGAGGACAGTGCTCCAGAAAGCCAGAGGAACCGTCTCAGCCACCCCAATATTCCAGCCAACGGCAACAGCAATATCTACATAGCCCAAAATGGGTCAGTGATCAGAACCCGTCGAAGTTGCCTTTCGAACAATTTGAAGGTCACCTCTCCTGCCAGACTGGGAAAACAATTCAAGAAGCTCGATAAGTTAGGAGTAACACACGAGGAAAACATCCCACTGAAGACATTTCCCACAGGGGCAACATCTAACGATAAACTGAACCCCAGACCGTGTAGTGTTTCCTTTGCTGCCTCTGCTTTAGACACTGACAACATAGCAACCAAAGCAGCAGGGAGCAGATTGAAAAGCACAGACCAGCAAGAGTCCATCGTTGAGAATGAAGGTATCAAAGAGACTTCAGACTTGCCGAGTGACCACGCACAGTCAGAAGATGAGGAACTCTGGATGGGCCCTTGGAACAACCTTCACATACCAATGACAAAACTGTGACCTCTCTTTTTCGTTTTAATTTTTATCTCCCATTTATAATAATAATTATAATGATAACAATAAAACCACTTTTTATCGTCACCAGATGGAGAACCGTACAAACTTTGTATTGCGCATATGAGTTGTATACTTCGAACAAAATGCTTTAAAGTAAAAGGAAAACAAAAGACAAAAACAAAACAAAAAATCCAGAAAATTTGCACTCACCTTTGTACTAATTATTTTTTCTTCCCACAAGTCTTTTTTTTTGGATGGGCTCCAAATTCACTGAACAAATTCTCATTAAAATGGACTCGTTTGTTGGCTTCAGAGTTATTGCCTAATAATAACAATCATAAAACTATTATTGGAATGTTCAAACAGTGATTGTTCAGTGTTTTTAACCAAAAAGGCAACCATGACATATTTGAATGATTTGTCTGTAAAACCCAGAAGAAGTTTGATTTCACAACATATAAACATGCATCAGGTAGATCTAGTAATAGTCACATATTGTCTATATTCTAAGTTTTTTTTTTCTCCAGATAGTTCCATGATTCTTTCTTTGACTATATCTTGTACCAGCTAGACTCACATTGATCAATCCAAGGTCAGTTTTGGTCTTGTAGGGGTTTATTCCTTCTTTGAATGATTCTTTATAACAAATTACAACTGCCTTTGAAATTCATTATAGTCCTTTCAATGTGCCTTATACCTAATCAGAATGTATTCAAGAATGTAGCCATCTCAGCTAATGCTATACCTTTTTCCTGAGCCATTTATTCTACAAGCAATATTCCAGACCCTCCAGGTGATTTTTGTCCAAATTCAAGTTGAATCGAGTTTCTTCACATGTGACAGAGAGTTCTGATAGTTCAACTCAAGATCCTTTCCAGTTTAGAACATTTAAAAAAAAAAAAAAACCTCTGCAAAGGGAAATCAGATGGTATATGCATGTACCATTCAGTAGTTCCATTCAGCTGGGTGATTTTTTTTTTTAAATTCTGTCCATTGTTAGAGTTAATACTTTGCATAAAAAGTTTCCATTGTTGCTATCGGTATCATTTTAGGACCACTTTCCAAGGAGGAAAAAAAATCAATATGATGAGAATGGATGGATTCTTGTAAAGTTAAGCATATACTGATGTAAGAATTTGCTTCCTCATGCTTTGAACACAAAGCCTCTCAGCCTGTAAGTCCATTTTAGATTTAAAGGATGTCTAAAATTAGCAGGACCCAATGATAGCAAGCTAACAAGCCATTAAGAAATTTGAAAAGCCATGAATAGCTATGAAACTCCATGCTATTGAATAGACTGTCTTGACTTGTAAGCCAAACCATTGTATGCTGATATCAGTGCATTAAAAAAAAAATCTGCACCATTTGACCCACTGTACATTCTCAACAGGGTTTTCCTGTGTCATGACCTGTTAGAAGTTTCCACTTCCTGCAGTACAACTTCCTTATTCTATAGGAATACCATCATTGTTCTTAAGGGTCTAGCCTTGCAAAAAGATTTTTTTTTTTGTCCTTTAAAGACCCCGTAATCCAGGGGTGAAATCCAGCAGGTTCTAACAGGTTCTGGAGAACCAGTAGCGGAACTTTTGAGTAGTTCGGAGAACTGGCAAATACCACCTCTGACTGGCCCCAGAGTGGGGTGGGAATGGAGATTTTGAAATATCCTTCCCCTGCCATGCCCACCAAGCCACAGCTACCAAGCCACACCATGCCCACCAAGCCACGTCCACAGAACCGGTAGTAAAAATAATTGGATTTCACCACTGAAGTAATCCCTTGCATTGGGGTGGAGTCGGAGCAACTGAATGGAGCTGAGTGTTTACTGGCTGGATGCTGTTGTCAATGCGGAGTTCACAGCACATATTATCTCTTTGTGCCCAGAGAGAGAAATATCTGCCGCTACCTAGGATTGAACTCACAGACCTTCAGATTGTGAAGTGAGAGCTCCACCTCTGGGCCACCACACTACTCAGCGTCCAGCCTTGCAAATGAGCGCATGGAAATACTGCAGAGTAAATTCAACCTATCATATTGATCACTCTAACTGCACGTATGATTATTTAACTGCGTGAGACTCCGTACATTTGCACCCTAATCTGCTGCTCAATCCATTTAGTGTACATGTTTAAAACCACACATTTATAAAAGGGCTGTTTAATAAACAAAGGGAGCAATCCAGACCTCCCCGCATTATAAATTATGAATATTTTTCTTGGATCGGATACTCCACGGAGGTAAATCAGCGTTACTTTACTGACGCCGATGGAGTTTTGTAAATTTACAGCTGCTGAGAAGATTCATAATGGAATTCTGAAGCTATAAAGCTGCTGTAAGTAAAAGCAGGAAGCAGGCTCTTGATATCAGCAATATGCTCATTATATAACACAATAACCTCGATGTAGATCCATTGAGCAGGAGATTAAAGATGATGCTAAATCATTTATAGCAGGGATTTTGTGATAATTAATCTTTTTTTATTTTTATCATCTTCACTGGTAAAGCTCTCCCCACCCGCATTTCCATAAGTTTGTTTGTTTTAGTGGCATTGTCTGGAGCTTGTACAATTAATCTTTAAAACACACACACATAATGGCAAAAGCACGCAGAATTAAAATGGGAATATTTCCATGAATTATATCAAAAAGGCACGAATGATAACTGCGCAATAAGATCTATATAACTCGGCTACCGCTGGAATTTTTAAAATGCAAAATAAAAACCTTGGGGAAAGACAGAGCTATCAAGCTGCAACGAATGAAGATCTCTGAAACAATTAATGAGATTAATTGGTTTAAAAGAGGGCAGGAATAACAAAGTCCTACTGGTAGACCTTGACTTACAACAGTGCATTAAGTCACCGTTCATTTAAAATGAAATTGGAATCAAATACAATAATGTAATATATAGATAAATAAAATATGACAAGAATTATATTTCCGTGTCACCCCTCCCTACAATCTACCTGTTCTGACCCAGCTCCCCAAACATGACAAACCCTCTGAAGTTAACTCAAAGATTTCATTATTAGTGCCAGCAGCCCCGGCAAAAAGTTTCTCTCACACATCAGGCTAACAAGTCTGTCCGGCACGGAGATGAGTAGTTGTCTGCCACATCTAGTTATCTCCGCCCCCTGCCTTTTATCCCCAGAACTAGGGTGGGACTTCACTAGCAGCGGTGGCTCTTCCATCCCAAGGATTCGCCCATAGATTTCCATTGCTCTCTGCTCCTCTGCCTTCTGTGCATCTGAGTGTCAGGCACTGGACCCAGCTGTTCCTCCTCTTCCTCATCAGCCACCTCCAGATCTGGGGGCTGTTGACTCTTCATCTGAGGGCTGACGGATAGCCCAGGCTCTGCCTCTGTCTCTCTCTCTCTCTCTGACAACTCCATTCCCTCTTCCTCCTTGGAGCTGTCAGGTTGCCATGATGCCCTGACTCCCACACCTCCTCCTCATCTGATTTGGCTGCTGGAGGGTCACAACACTACCCTAATCAGTCCCACATATGCAGATCTCAACCAAACCATTTTGCTCAAGTCCTGTGCTGTGTTAAATGTTATTTTCAGATTCTGGCCACACATAAGGTAAGTTATTTTGATATGGGGATCCCAATGGGTCATTCATTTAGTGTATAGACCAAGGTACATATCTCTCACCCTCTTATACAGGCAACAACAACCATTCAAAACAGTGGTGGGCTTCAAAAATTTTTACTACAAGTTCTGTGGGTGTGGCTTGGTGGGTGTGGCATGACTTGGTGGGCGTGGCTTGGTGGACATGGCAGGGGAAGCATACTGTAAAATCTCCATTCCCTCCCCACCCCAGGGGAACTTTACTGCAAAATCCCTGTTTCCTCCCAATCAGGTAGGAATTGAGTGACAGAGAATAGAGTGGGGTGGGGCCAGTCAGAATTTTTACTACCGGTACTCCGAACTACTCAAAATTTCCACTACCAGTTCTCTAGAACTGGTAGCAGGTCAGAACCTGTGGAAACCCACCTGTGATTCAAAAGTTATAACGACTGAAAAAGTGAACAACTGCAGTGATTTAACAACTGTGGCAAGAAAAATCATAAAATGGGGTGAAACTGACTTAAAAAATGTTTCACTTAGCAACAGAAATTTTGGGCTCGATTGTGGTTGTAAATCAAGGATTACCTGTATTAGATTAGCTATCACATATATATTATAGTAAAACTTCTATTTAATGGGCTACTGCTTAGGAAAAAAGTTTGTTAATTTAGGCCCTGTATAGAACTTTACATCATTTGTATATTAATGGATATAAATAGCATTATTTGCACTAAAAATATCAACAAGTGGCACAACCACTTTTTTTCATAATCAAACTGCTTGATTTAATGGACAAAACCTGATTTAACATATTAGTCCATTGTATCTGAAGTCCTTTAAGCTAAGGTCCACAGAGCACCAAGTACCCTGCATCTCAACCCTGACCTACAAATTTTCTCTTCCATCAGCAAAGTTCATTAAAATAAGGAATTACTGTATAACCAAATAAAATCATGTGACATTATGACATTTCTCTTGAAATTGAACTCTGTTTGATTAGAAACTAGCTTAATGGTACAGAATCTTTTATTCATCCACAATTAATGCCATAGTTTACAATTCAAACAGACTGGGTCTTGCTATAATAAAGTGGTAGAATAGATTAACATGCTCATCTGCCATTGCACAAAGCATTCTATCTAATCCTTATTGAGGCCAATCTTCCAACCAGCCTGTCATAACTCAGCAATAAAAAGTTGTGTCAATGAATGCAATGCCCTTTTCAAATTAGCCTCTCCGGGTTTAATTCAATCTGTATCTAATGTCAAAGAAAAAACTCTTAGCTAATCAATCCTGTGTCCATTTAAGCTTATTTGAAGTCTAAGAAATTATTTAAGCCTTAGACCGCCCCACAATTCAACTTTAGAATCTAAGAAGTTAAAAATAAAAATGAAGCGTCTTTGAATATTTAGAACGTTTCTTTCATGTGCCACTGCATAACTAAGGATTGAAAGCAGAAGATTCACAATATGGAGAATGGCTTATTTATGTACTGGCTGCCAATCTGCATTTTCGCACAACCCCCTTCCCCCACAAAAAATGAAAATAAATCACTTGTCCTATTAAATCAATGCCTCTTAAATTCCTCTTCAGTTAAAGGAGGCCTTCACAATTTGTTGTCGCTACATATTGAGTGCAGTTCTCCCTCAGGCTGAGAACTCTCTCAAGCAGAGGTGGTTCAGCAGGTTCTGACCAGTTCTGAAGAACTGGTAGCGGAAATTTTGAGTAGTTCGGAGAACCGGTAAATACCACCTCTGACTGGCCCTGCCCCCATCTATTCTCTGCCCCCCGAGTCCCAGCTGATCAGGAATAAATGGGGATTTTGCAGTAACCTTCCCCTGGAGTGGGAGGGAATGGAGATTTTACAGTATCTTTCCCCTGCCATGCCACACCCACCAAGCCATGCCACACCCACCAAGCCATGCCCAAAGAACCGGTAGTAAAAATTTTTGAATCCCACCACTGCTGTCAAGGATATGTCCTCTACCTCTTCTGATACCACCAGTCACCGTATAGTGTCAATGTCTATTATATCTCTTAATGGGACATCAGAAAAAAGACTCCATCACAATTGTGACAGAAAATGCCTATAAACATACAAGTGACCAGGAACATTTCACTTCTTCAGCTTCACATGAGACAAGTACAATTTACTGCTGTATCTAATCAATCTACACAATCCTCTTCCCCTTCTGATCAGATTTTTTTAAAAAAATATAAATATTTTTCTGAATTTCGGTTTTCAGCTCAAATCAACTTGACTTGGGTCAGAAGTCAAATTATTATAAAACCTTATTTTCTGAAATTAATAAAGAATTTGCAAGCATTGGAGGTAAATTTTCCTCTATTTCTATTCTCTGACAACTAAAATCTTTGATTGTGTGTTCCATCGTTGTCAACCCTTCTGCTGATCCTTGTCATGACAAGGTAAGTGGTGGTTCTTCTTCATTTTTTTCAACCCTCTTCCCTCAGGTCATGCCTTCAGATGGACTTTGGACTCATAAACTATTAAGTCTTTAGAAGTAGGCCCCTGCCTAATTCATTTTAGGATCATTATCCATCCTTTCTTTGGTTTGAATCCAGCACTATCTTCAATTAAATAAGTGCTAGTCGTTCCGAACTCTAGGGGGCAGTGCTCATCTCGATTTCAAACCCGAAGAGCCAGCGCTGTCCGAAGACGTCTCCATGGTCATGTGGCCGGTGGCTAAACGCCAAAGGTGCATGGAACACTGTTACCTTCCCACCAAAGGTGGTCCCTAGTTTTCTACTTGCATTTTTAACATGTTTTCAAACTGCTAGGTTGGCAGAAGCTGGGGCAAGTAACGGGAGCTCACCCTGTTACACAGCACTAGGGAATCAAAACACTGAACTGCTGACCTTTCGATCAACAAGCCCAGCATCTTAGCCACTGAGCCACCATGACTAAATCCATGACTAAATGACTAAATTCATGACTACTTGCTAGATGTCATCTCCATATCTCCTTATTTTTTCCATAGACCTCCTAGAAGTTTTAAAGCTTCCCTATTGTTGTTTCATATGTGCCATGCTATCTTCTCCTTTGAAAATTGGTACTAACTTCCTTTTTCAACAGCTCATCGCCCAAGCAATTCCAAACTAATGTGCTTGGAGTTTTGTACCATTGCATGGATAAATGAATAACCAGCAAGAAGCTAAGGCTGACAGCAGATCCATCCCACAATCACTATAGCTTTTCTGTGATACTTGGATTATATGAGAGGTCCTGCTGAGATAACTCTCCATATCCATATTACTCATCTCAGGAACAGGGCTGCAAATTGCATAAGATTGAGTTGAAGGGAGAGTTTATTTAACACTGTTCCTGAATTTCTCTTAAAAAAGGTATACTGGTGCGTAGCAAGTCACACTGTAGTGCATCTCATTCCATTAGCAAAAATAGCATAGAAGATAGAGGCTTATTCATGACCATTTCAACTTTACCATATAAAATATATTTGGAAATCAGAGGTGGTATTCAGCAGGTTCTGACCAGTTCTGGAGAACCAGTAGCGGAAATTTCGAGTAGTTCGGGAAACTGGTCAATACAACCTCTGACTGGCCCCGCCCCCATCTATTTTCTGCCTCCCGAGTCCCAGCTGATTGGGAGGAAATGGGGATTTTGCAGTAACCTTCCCCTGGAGCTGGGAGGGAATGGAGATTTTACAATATCCTTCCCCTGCCACGCCCACCAAGCCATGCCCACAGAACTGGTAGTAAAAAAAATTGAATGCCACCACTGCTGGAAATGACAAAAGAGATTTTCATTGCCATTTTTCCCAGTTGCTCCCACCCATCACTCACAAATGAAGTTTTGCTGCCAAAGCCAGATAAGGTGAGACAACTAGCCATGTGCCTGAATGTGATACCTCCATGACAGCTGGACTTTTACCTACCTAATTGGGTTGCGTTGTGTTGAGATGTGGTTGAACCCTTGAGGCTTATTGCACAGGAGCAGCTAATGCGTTGGCACAGCTCTTTGGCAGAGGGAGGCTGAGTTTGTAAATAAATTGGGGTTTTTGTCATGGAGACGTGCCATGGCTTACCGGGGCCTTCTCCAATAGAATATGTCTCTTTCTCACCGTATGGCACATTTCAATCTGGTAGTTTCCTTTGTATCACAGATATTCTCTAATACAGTTTCTTTTATGAGATTCTTATTGGTCTTATGTGTGGTGAGCCAGGAGCACAACAGCCCCCAGGCCCATTCTAATCCAGGCATGGAAACACAGCATCTTCCCAGCCCAAGACAAAAACGTGCATCACTTAGCCTAAATCTCACAACACCAGGGGTGAAATGCTCCCGGCTCGGACCGGATCGCCCGATCCGGTAGCGATAGAGGCGGGTGGTTCGGAGAACCGGTAGCAAAAATCCCTGCCCCCCCCCATGCCCAGCTGAGCTGCGCAATCATCAGAGACTTTTTTTCTTTTAAATGCCTCTGCCAATCAGGCAACTCAGCTTGGATCGTCAGAGGCATTTAAAAGAAAAAAAGCCTCTGAAGATCAGGCAACTCAGCTTGGATCGTCAGAGGATTTATGCCTCTGACGCATTTATGCCTCTGACGATCCAAGCTGAGTTGCCTGATCGTCAAGCTGAGTTTGACGATCCAAGCTGACATCCAAGCTGATGATCCAAGATGATGCCTGACGATCCAAGCTGAGTTGCCTGATCAGCAGAGGCATTTAAAAGAAAAAAAGCCTCTGACAACCAGGCAACTCAGCTGGGATCGTCAGAGCCTTTTGAAAGCATTTTTTTACAACCTCTTCACTAAAGAGGTTTTAAAAGTAAAAAAAAAGTTGGCCACGCACGCCCAGTCACATTACTACCCCACCAAGCCACGCCCACAGAACCGGTAGTAACAAATTTTATATTTCACCACTGCACAACACTATTCTGCAGTCGACAGTTTTGCTACCATAGTGAGGCACAAAAGCCAGCCCTCCTTCACTGCTCTGCCACACATGTTCCTAAAAGCTGTTGTGGGCCCTGGGAAAGAGTCCCAGCATTGCAAATCCTAAAATGAATGTTGTTCTTTGGAGAATTCTATTTGTAACACGTTGCCATGCATTACGCCTGCCATGCATGTTATGTCCAGCAGAGGGCAGCATCAGACTGAAAAAAAACCCCAACTTCCTATTGCAGGAGTTGTTGGCTCTTGTCAAGGACAATGCTTCATCTGTTTCCAATTCAATATTCTGTGTTCACACACCCACGCACCCAGATCCATTGTGCCTGCAGTCTGAAATGTTATGATAATAGTTGAGAATGGCAGCTGCCGGGTCTGATTTCATAGGGGGTTTTATAATGATGAACGGGCCTCTGAAACAGATTTCATAACTGATCAATCAAAAACACACACAAACACACACACACACACAAAACAACCAAGAAGCACTTGATAGTCATGAGAAAAATTTCCCTTTGGGCCATATAAGTTCTCACCAGCTGGTGGGCTTTATTAAAAAAAATCTCCTAATCTTTTTGGGTTTTGCAAGAAATAAGTTCCTCCCCTTTTAGAACATCCTCTTCCCCAGATTACTTTTAACCAATTATTCACATGTAGGAAATGGTTAGTAGTTGGGTTCATATTTACACACAACATTCTGATTTTGAAACTTATCCTCCCAGGATATGAACTGTTGATTTTCCTCATTGGTTGATCCGGTGGGAATCTTTGGGGAGATAAAGCAGGAAGGAAAAAGGGAACAGAAGAAAATACAAATATTAAATTTACAACAGCTTGCCCGTGAACACACACTCACACTAGTAGACTTTTATTTTCCTTTTATGTTTTATTTTCCTTTATTTTCATTATGCTTTGATCCTAATCTCTATTTCATAAAAATAATCTCCCATGTAGAACTTTAGTTCTTCATCCTCCATTTGTAAATATGCAAGCAATTACAAATAGCAAGTAAGAAGAGACAAGACAGCCGCTTGTCTGAAATGGTGTAGGTTTTCCTGCTTGAACAGGCAGTTGGACTAGAAGACTTTCAATGTCCTTTCCAGCTCTATTTTCTGTTCTGTTCTGTTCTGTTTTGTTCTATTCTGTTCTACTCTACTCTACTCTACTCTACCCTATTCTACTCTACTCTACTCTACTCTACTCTACTCTAGGGAGTTGGACTAGAAGATCTCCAGGTCCCATCCAACTCTGACTATGTTCTAAAGCAGTAATGAGGGAAAACAATATTTATGTCCCAAGTCTGCCCCCATTTTCCCTTCGAACAATGAGATTTGCTGCTAAAATTGTGGTGTGCATATTTGAACACTTTATTCTGTGTTGCTTAAGAAGCTTAAGAAGACTTAGACAGTTGCACAATTGTTGTATAAGTGCCTAACTCTAGTCTGATTTAATGAGCAGATACTAGTATGAATTCTTTATGATTCAGCCAAGGCTTTACTTAAGGGGAAAAGAACAGGACTCTTCAGAATATATTAGATGTGACTGGATTATAATAGCCGAAATATGTATCTAGTATCTTGTACAATGATAACATTAGAATTTACCCACTTATTACTAGCCATTTATTTTAGTTATAAGTTAGATATACAAAACTACCACCACTTGATGCAGAATCTAAGGTGGCACATAGCCACCAATACTTCATCAGGACAATCATTTTAATTCATACATGCAATTACTCATTTGTTACCCTCATAGTAGCAATAAATATAAACATAATACAGGTAGTCTTCAACTTATGACTTCAATTGAGGCCAAAATTTCTGTTGCTAAGTGAGACATTTCTTAAGTGAGTTTCGCCCCATTTTACGACTTTTCTTGCCACAGCTGTTAAGTGAATCCCTTGATAAGTTGATAAGTTAGTAACCCTGTTGTTAAGTGAATCTGGTTTCCCCATGGACTTTGCTTGTCAGAAGGTTGCAAAAGGGACACTGGGACATTGTGCAATGGTCATAAATATGAGTCAGTTGACAAGCATCTGAATTCTGATCACATCATCATGGGGATGCTGCAAAGATCATAACTGTGAACAATGCCTATAAGTCACTTTTTTCAGTTGTAACTTTGAACAGTCACTAAACAAACTGTTGTAAGTCAAGCACTACTTATAATACTAAAGTTCACTTGTTGCTTATCAGCCAGGAGGCCCTAAGGATATTTGCAAGACAAGAGACAACCTATACACCAACGTATCCCAACATGGAGCACTTCTAGATATATAGATTTCAACTACAGAATTTTCAGTAACTGCCATTCTGTCTGGGGAATCTGGGTAACCGAAGTTTAACCATAGTCAAGGGTTGGAACACTTGTGTACATCACACATCTCTAGAGCTAGAGGAGGTTTCCCTTTCAATCCAAAATAGCCAGAAGACACTGGAGTTGAGTTGTAATTCTCTAGCTCAAATCTACCTCTGTGATCATTGGGGATGAAATATTTGGTCACCATACAACAAAAAAGATGTCGAAACCTTGGAAAAACTTTAGAGAAGAGCAACTAAGATGATCAAAAGCCTGGACACTAAAACATGTGAAGAACAGCTGCAGGATTTGGATTGGGGTTTGCTAGTCTCAAGAAAAGAAGAATTAGGGGTGACATGATAGCAGTATTCCAGTATTGAAAGCTTGCCTTCAGAAATCGTGGGCACTCCATCACTGGAGGTTTTTAAGAAGAAACTGGACAGCCACTTATCTGAAATAGTATAGGTTCTCCTGCTTGAGTAGGGGACTGGACTAAAAGACTTCCAATGTCCCTTCCAGCTCTATTTTCTATTCTATTCTATTCTATTCTATTCTATTCTATTCTATTCTATTCTATTCTATTCTATTCTACTCTACTCTACTCTACTCTACTCTACTCTATTCTATTCTACTCTATTCAACTCAACACTCTACTCTACTCTACTCTACTCTACTCTACTCTACTCTTCTGCTCTGCTCTGCTCTGTTCATCAGCATGTTATAGGTAAGCCCTGTCTTCCTTAGAAAACCAGCTGTTGCAACTCTTTGTCCTTTCAGGATAATATTTATTATTTATTTTATCGAATGTAAGGAGCTGATAAAGTCAGGAAATTCAATTTACCATAAAGTGAGCCAGCATAACTTTTTAAACCAACACAGCTCTAAGAGATATTTTAATTAAAATATAATAGAATTAATGAACTAGAAGGGGACTTTGGCTCCCAACTCAAGCAGAAGAACCTATACTATTTCAGATAAGTGACTGTTTAGACCAGGGGTGTCAAACTGGCAGTCTGCGGGCCAGATGTGTCAACTGCAGGCCACGCCCACCCCAGCTCTATGAATAGGAAAAATAGAAAATGTCACATGACAGCAACGTGACATTGTGAGTTTGATACCTGTGGTCTAGACTCTTCTTCAAGAGTCAAGTGCACATCAAGTGATGGCGCAACCACGATTTCTGGAGACAAGCTGTTCTACTGGTTAATTGTCCTCACTGTTAGGAAGTTTCTCTGTAATTCTCTCTCTTTGCTTCTCTCTTTGATTAGTTTCCAACCATTGTTTCTTGTCTTGCCCTCTGGTCCTTTGGAGAATAATTAGACCCCCTCTTCTTTGTGGCAGCCCCCTCAAGTACCGGAATACTGCTATCATGTCACCCCTAATTCTTCTTTTCTTTAGACTAGCCAAGCCTAAAACCTGCAGCTGTTCTTCATATGTTTTAGTCTCCAGGCCTTTGATCATCTTAGTTTGCTCCGTTAAAAGATCACAGTGTCAATCTCTCTGGTATTTTAAAAGCAATTTTTTTCTCCACTTTTATAGAAAGTCAGTTACAGAAAGTCTGATAGTCTTACTGACTGATCTCATTTCAGCCTTGAACTGTTTTCCCTTCTTGAAACTGACAGTTCATAAGTCCTTTTATTTTGAAATGGGAAGGGACGCTTAAAAATCGCATTGGTATTGATTGATTCTGAAGACTGCTTGAAAGCACTTCATGTACTGTGAAAATGGTTGAAATGGGCCTATCTATCACAGCTGAGAGCTTCCAAGCGATCTATCCTCCACCCCCAGTACAGTTAGTTCCTTCCAACTCCAAGTAGTTATCTTTTAGGATCAATACTCATAAGTTTTTCCTGGCTTCAAAAATCTTGCAATTACAGCATAATTCAAAGAACATGTTCTACACAAGAAATGAAGCTATTCCTTCACTCTGGTTGACATGAATGTTATCAGGATCTTACTTCAGCATAAATTAACTAAAAAACAAACAAACAAGGAAAGAGAAGATCTGGAAACACAAAATGAGCCTCGTCTGAGCTCATCACAAATCAGAAACATTATTCACATGAAATGTATGTATGTATGTATGTATGTATGTATGTATGTATGTATGTGTCCTGCTGGAGAGAATTCAACCTCAGCTCTTACGTGGCATCCCAGTCTTAGGAATAAGTTCCAACAGCCCTTCAAACCAGTGGTGAAATCCAAATTTTTTTACTACTGGTTCTGTGGGCGTGGCTTGGTGGGCGTGGCAGGGGAAGGATACTGCAAAATCTCCATTCCCATCTCACTCCTGGGGAAGGATATTGCAAAATCTCTATTCCCATCCCACTCTGGGGCCAGCCAGAGGTGGTATTTGCCGGTTCTCACAATTTCTCAAAATTTCCGCTACCAGTTCTCCAAAACCTGTCAGAACCTGCTGGATTTCACTCCTGCTTCAAACCATCCTATGAAGGTTCTTCAATTGATCAATCAGAATAGAGCTGGTAGGGATCTTGGAGGTCTTCTAGTCCAACCCTCAGCTCAAGCTGGAGACCCTATACCATTTCAGGCAGGTAGCTGTCCAATCTCTTCTTGAAAACCTCCAGTATTGGAGCAGTCACAACTTCTGAAGGCAAGCTCTTCTGCTGGTTAATTGTTCTCACTGTCAAGAAATTTCTCCTTAGTTCCAGGTTGCTTTTCTCCTTGATTAGTTTCCAACCATTGTTTCTTGTCTTGCCTTCTGGTGCTTTGGAAAATAAGTTGATCCCCCTCTTCTTTGTAGCAGCCCCTCAAATAATGGAATACTGCTAGCCATACCCAATTCCTGCAACCTCAGCTGGCTTGAATCTGGTGAATAAATGGATAAAGGGTCACCGTTTTGTTTAATGAGAAAGCAAATAATATGCAATGGATACAATTGCATATGGAACCTTTGCCTTAAATGCGATCTTCTTAGTTAATATTACAATTGAACTTCATCAACTGAGCTTTTTTTGGTTCTGGTTTTATTTGCTTTTCGTTCAGGGTTTTTTGAAGGAAGGAAGGAAGGAGGGGAGGAGGGAGGGAGGGAGGGAGGAAGGTCAAAGTTATTGCCAGTGAGGTCACTATCTAACCTTCAGCTATCAAAAAAACCCATTAGCCAAAAAAGAATACTGTGCCGCTATCATGTATTCATAAGATAACACGAATGCTCCCTGGCTGGCTGGCCCAACCATGTGTCTGTGAATCCAGATCCATTTCAAAATACAGCAGCTCTAATGTGAATTAGTATACTTTGAAAGGAAACATGCTTAACTTTAGTCAGTAGAGGGCAGCACCTTCCTTTCCAATAGAATTTCTCCTAATTATTCTTTCAACAGAGAAGAAGCCCTGTCATAAATTTGACAGTGGGAGAGTTTTATTTATTTTTCTAATGTTCTGTTTAATCACTCGTGTCCTTCGTCAACCTGACTTTGTCGAATGCAAATCTAATAACGCATTTCGCGATTTCTCCAACAATTTAGTTGAAATTGAAAAGGTAAGTGTCAAAAGCTATGAAAGAGAAGGCGGAGTGTGTGTGGCCTTGGGGGAACTTCTCAAGAAAATCACAGCTGTTCTTTTATTCTATTTTACACAAGCTGGAATGAAACGACCCACTCAGAGTGATTCTGCTGGACCTTTAGAAACATTTAAAAAGCCAATATGTACGGAATCGTCAAGACTTGGACAGCTACTGTGTAGTTGTGGTTTTATTGCACAACAAAAGAGCCTGCGATGTGAAATTCACCAGCTAGTCTCATCTCCCTAGTTAAGGATAGGCTGTGCTATGTTGTAGCTCAGGACAGGCACCCAAAATGTGTGGTTTGACAAAAGACAGCTGGGACTATCAATATACAAGCTTTGTGTGCAGGGGTGGGCTACAAAAATTTTAGAAAGGGGTTCTCTGCCCAGTTGCTGGGTGAGTGTGGCCATGGCAGGCGAGGTCTAGTCAGCCTCCTGCACCACGGTGTGGGGGGAGGGCATTTTTGCCCTCCCCGGGCTTCAGAAGCTTTCTTCGAGCCTCCAGGAGGGCAAAAACGACCTACCCAGGCTCCCGTGGCCCTCTGGAGGCCGGAAACGTGCTCCACTTCTGACCTTCCCAAACTTCCGGTAGGCCCGTTTTTCGCCGTCCCCAAGCCTGCACATGCATCCTGCAATTGCCTGCATCCAAACAGGGATTCCTGGGAGGGGTGGGGTGGGCAGGGACAGCCAGGAGTGGGATTGGGGCAGGGGTGAAATCTAGTAGGTTCTGATAGGTTCTGGAGAACTGGTAGCAGAAATTTTGAGCAGTTTGGAGAACCGGCAAATACCACCTCTGGCTGGCCCTAGGGTGGGGTGGGAATGGAGATTTTGCAATATTCTTCCCCTCAGGAGTGGGGTGGGAATGGAGATTTTTGCAGTATCCTTTCTCTGCAATGCCCACAAAGCCACACCACATCCATCAAGCCACGCCCACAGAACCGGTAGTAAAAAAAAATGGATTTCACCACTGATTGTGGGGGGGGGAGTTCTCCGAACTGCACCAAATCTTAGCTAGAGGTTCTTCCAAACCCCTGCAAACCTCCAGCAGCCTCCCCCTGCTTGTGTGCTATCTCTAGAGGGACCATCCATAAGTAATCTGGATTTGCATGCGGAGCCGACCTACAATATTAATACAGTTTCTCTAAAACTATGGATAGATTTAAAATACTTGTCCATCCGTGTCAATACAATGCATGGTGTTCTAATGCATGATTAATGTTGATGAAAAAAGAGAGCCAGAATTGGTCTAGTGGTTAAGGCACCAGTAGGAGATTCTGGGTTGTAATCCTGCTTTAGTAGGATGGAAGCCATCCTTGGGCCAACCTCTCTCAGCCCAACCCAACCCACTTCACAGGATTGTTGTTGTTGTCGGAGGGGGGGGATAAGAAGAGGAGGGTGTGCCTGGTGGCTCAGCAGACTGATAGCATTGTGATTAACACCAACTGTCTGCAATTACTGTAAGTTCGAACCTCACCAGGTTCAAGGTTGACTCAGCCTTCCATCCTTTCTAAGGTAGGTAAATTGAGGACCCAGTTTGTGGGGGCAATAAGCTGACTTTGTATAAATACACAAAAGTATGAAGGCTATTGCTTAATGCATTGTAAGTTGCCCTGAGTCTCCGGAGAAGGGCGGCATATAAATCAAATATATATATATATATATATATATATATATATATATATATATATATATATATATATATATATATATATCCGCCACCTTGAGTTATTTTTAAAAAATAATCAAGACGGGATACAAATAAATAAAATAATAAAATGCAATAACAAAACAAAATATAAAATTGAATTAAAATAAAAATAATAAAATAAAAATGGATTAAAAGTTTACAAGATTAAAGTTTAAAAGATTAAGCCCATCAAAGTTGTGTTTCTTATTAATCCCGTTAAAGAGTTTGAGCATAGGGATGTATACAGTTTCAAGCCTTTGTCCCTTTATCATGGTCTTGAATTTAGGTCTGACTACGGCATACCTTCCCTTTGTACTTCCATGACCTAATCTAGCAGGAAGGGACCAATCCAGATTGGGACTGCAAGGGAAAAAAAGGGGGTAGGATAATGGTCTGTATTCTAGGAATA
Organism: Arizona elegans; assembly: GCA_022577455.1. Taxonomy (NCBI): domain Eukaryota; kingdom Metazoa; phylum Chordata; class Lepidosauria; order Squamata; family Colubridae; genus Arizona; species Arizona elegans. The sequence continues at coordinate 77,428,036 of JAKOOJ010000005.1, read as the reverse complement.
AGCATTAGCGTCTGGAACATAAGAGATAATGTGTGATTCTGAGAACACACCTCAATGATGAGACAATGTTATAGAAGTCTCTGTATAAAAACTGCTTCCTGTTAAACATCTTATTTAGCAGGAATTTGATTGTGGATAAGTTAAGGGAACTACAAAAGCATTAACAGAATTGAATTATGTTGATCTTGATTCTCCTTGAGTGTGATGAAACGACATCTGTCTGAGGACTTGTAGGCGTTTTCTAGCTGTCACCTCACATTTTATGAATCCTTAAGCTTGTTTGCCACAAATGACAAAACTGAAACAACTGACTAAATAACCTCTTGTTTGCAAGCCTTTTTCTTGGAGTTGATTCTTTTAATGATTTCCAGCAAATGTTTTATGACTCCTTCCATCCCCATCTAAAACCGCATTCCCTGATAAGGTTGCTTTACAAAGAGCTGAATTTCCAGACCTTTGTTGCAATTAATCAACAAGTTCTGGAAAATACCACCCCATCAAATACCGTGCAAATTAGTTGTCTCTTTTTTCTCCTTACAATCTCAAGGTGGCGTATATGAGGGCCTTGAAAGCTGAGGTGTTAACCCAGTGGTGAAATCCAATTTTTTTTTTTACTACCAGTTCGTGGGCATGGCTTGGTGGGTGTTGTGTGGCGTGGTGGGCATGGTGGGCGTGGCACGGGAAGGATACTGCAAAATCCCCATTCCCCCCCCCCCCCCGCACTCTGGGGACAGCCAGGGGTGATATTTTTCTCCAAACTATTCAAAATTCTCCAGAACCTGTCAGAACCTGCTGGATTTCACCCCTGCTTGAAACCATCCTGGGAAAGTTCTTCAATCAATCAATCAGAATAGAGCTGATAGGGATCTTGGAGGTCTTCTAGTCCAACCTTCAGCTCAAGCTGGAGACCCTATATCATTTCAGGCAGGTGGCTGCCAATCTCTTCTTGAAAACTTCCAGTGTTGGAGCAGTCACAACTTCTGAAGGCAAGCTCTTCTGCTGGTTAATTGTTCTCACTGTCAAGAAATTTCTCCTTAGTTCCAGATTGCTTCTCTCTTTGATTAGTTTCCAACCATTGTTTCTTGTCTTGCCTTCTGGTGCTTTGGAAAATAAGTTGACCCCCCTCTTTTTTGTGGCAGCCCCTCAAATACTGGACTACTGCTATCATGTCACCCCTAGTCCTTCTTTTCTCTAGACTGGCCATACCCAAATCCTGCAAACTCAGCTGGCTTGAATCTGGTGAATAAATGGATAAAGGGTCACCATTTTGTTTAATGAGTCAGTAAATAACATGCAATGGATCTAATTGCATATGGAACCTTCACCTTAAATGCAATCTTCTTAGTTAATATTACAATTGAACTTCATCAGCTGAGTTTTTTGGGTTCTGGTTTTATTTGCTTTTCGTTCAGGGTTTTTTGAAGGAAGGAGGGAGGGAGGGAGAAAGGTCAAAGTTATTGCCAGTGAGGTCACCATGCTCAAAATTTCCAGTACCGGTTCTCTAGAACTGTTCCAAACCTGCTGGATTTCACCCCTGTGTTAAGCCCAGGTAACATAACATTACCACTGTAATGTTTCCCTGCAGACTTTAAAGGAAGTCATTGCTAAATGTTCAGGGGGAAAATTTAAACCCTTGCCTCAAGCTAAATAAAGTTGCCTCTCTCTGCTTAGATTTCCTTCTGCAACACAAAACAGGGCAGAAATAAACATGGCCATGGGAACAATTATCCAGCCTTCCCACAAACATTGGTTCTTCTAAGTGTCCAGATGCAACTACACTTTTTAGTTAAAATGATTCTTTTCAGCCATCAAATTACAATCCAAACATTATTTTAGTTTAGGAAAAGCCAAATGCATAGGTACAAAATAGGTGATGCTACTTGTCTCGACAGCTGTAACTGTGAGAAGGGCCTACATGCCCTAGACAACCACCACTTAAGTATGAGCCAGCAGTGAGCTCCAGCTGCCAAAAAAGCCAATGTAGTCTTTGAGTTTCATCAACAGAAAGATTGCATCAAGATTACAAGATCACTTTATACCACACGAGTGAGGCCACACCGGGAATACTGCACCATTTTAGTTACCATGGTACAGTAAAGATGCTGAGACCCTAGAAAGTGTGTAGAGAAGAGCAACGAAGATGATAAAGGGTCTGGAGGCTATATGATGAACAGTTAAGGGAGCTAGGCAGGGGTGGGTTCTACTTATCTTTACTACCAGTTCACAATGGGACCGTGTGCATGCACAAAGTGAGTGTGCATGCACGCACTTCTGCACATGTGCTGAAGCATGACGTCAGGGTCAGTGGGCGGAGCCTCCTGATGGTTTTATTTCCGGTTCTATAGAACCGGTCCGAACCGAGGGCAACCCACCACTGGAGCTAGGTATTTTTAGCCAATCCAAGAAAAGGATTAAGGGAAGCATGATAACTGTCTTCCAGGGGCTGTCACAAAGAACAGGGGATTGATTTATTCTCCAAAGCACCAGAAGTAACAAATGGAAGCCGGCTAAAGAGAGATCCAACCTAGAAGTAAGGAGAAATTTTCTGACCGTGAGAATAATTAAACAGTGGAGTAACTTGACTCCAAGATGGATGCTCCATCACTGGAGGTTTTCAAAAAATAGACTGGACAACCATTTGACTGGGATGGGTATAAGTTGTCCTGCTTTAAGCAGGGGATTGGACTAGAAGGCCTCCAAAAGTCCCTTTCAGCCCCATGATTCTATGTTCTATATTATGGACTTTCAAAGTCTTCTTGTACCATTGTTTTCCTCCCTACAGAAAGGCAGGGAAAACCTGCATTGGACAGGGAGTGGTGAAAGGAAGTAGGTTCATTAGGTGTCATCAGTTTAAAGCTAACTCTCAGTGACTGCATGGATAAATGTTCCCATCCCAGCAACTTCTGGTTCTAAGCCACTTGGAGTCTTCCAAGGACTTAGATCTGAGATGCAGAAGGGAAGGGTCTGCAGACATTATGGATGACACTGCCACAGATTTTTTCACAAATGGTCAGCACAGTTGCATAAACATTTCAATGCAAGTTTAAATTTTATTGCATAAAATTTAAGGGAACAATGCCCAGACATGAGTAAAAATGCAATCGATCTCAAGGATGCAAAATGTAACTTAAAGGACGAGAATAAAAAGAGGGAAGAACAGAAGAAGTATTACTTAACGCCAAGTAGATTTAGGAATATATGACGATGCTGTTTCTTAGGCAGCTTTCTTCAAAAGGTTTAAACGTACAAAAGTGAATACATGTAGTAACTAAACTGATTGATTAAGAGATGAAAAGGGTTGCTTTAACAGAATCCCAAAAGAAAACAGCTTGTAATACCTTTGGAGTCTATGCATTACTGAGATTCTCTGAAAGCTTCTCTTATCATCATCGTCTTAGTCCATGACTCACAAGGAAAGACATCTGTTTTGTTTAAAAATATGGCTTCTTGATAAGTGTTTTGTTGGTTTTCTTTTTCCCCTTTGGTGTCTTGAAGTAAGGCCTGTGTGGATAACTCCCTGCAGTTTTTTGTAATTCCCTGCAGATAAAGGTTACCCTAATTCTTGCATTCTTCTTAGGGCTAAGAAAGAGGAGTGACTTGTCTAGGGTTCACCTAGTTTCATGCTTTAGGTAGGACTATAATTCACAACCTCCTGATTTCTGGTCTGAAATCTTAAGTCACAGTGCCAAATTGGGTCTCTGATTAAAACAGCCTGGTACTTAAACTACAGTTTAAAAACAAGTGAATGACAATACAGGAGAAGTTCTACTTATGAATGGACTGTATTTAGTTTGGTGAGCCACATATTTGCAGGGTTGAATGGAGATTGTAGATAGCACTGTAGCACCAACCCTTTGACTTACTGTATATATTGCTTCACAGTGCTTTACAGCCCTCTCTAAGTGGTTAACAGAGTCAGCGTATTGCTCCCAACAATCTGGGTCCTCATTTTACTGATCTCGGAAGGATGGAAGGCTGAGTCAACCTCAACCTAGATATTGGAGTTTGAATATTCTTTAGATAATATAATACGTATAATATTAATTAATCAGATTAAGATAGAATTATCACATCCAACATTTTTATTCCTATATGGAAGAATGTACTTCTTCCGTGTAAAAACATGCTTAAACCGCATGATGATGTTGTATTGCCAGTGCAAGTGACCTGTGTATGAACAAAAATGTGATTTTCCATAAGATTAAACCCAACCGCTTAAGGACTACATCACAGTGGGTCTTTGATTGAAATAGTCTGCATTAAAACTACAGTTTTCAGAGATCACTCCTTGATTGAGACGGGCACTGTGAATTGAGCAATACAATTTGTCATACTAAAAATATAACAGCCAGGGTGGTGGTACTGTATGATTTGGACTGGAAGAAGGGAGACCTATGGTTCAGTCTCACCCTCAAGCCATGGAAATTCTGGCATCAAAGAGAGGATAGGTTAGAACAGTGATGGCGAATCTTTTCGGCACTGAGTGCCGAAAAGGGAGCGCTTGCACACACATACAGCACCAAGTGCTGAAAAGGGAGCACTTCGCGCTCACTCGTCAGGGCCGCAACGAGGAAGAGGAGCTACCCGGGGGGATAAGGTACTTCCGGTTTCTTCTGGATAAGGTACTTCTAGCATGTTCATGCTGCCCAGCAAGTCTTCTGGTTATTGCCGCAGATGGGCACATGATAATCAGCTGGCCAGCGGGCATGATCATGCTGGAAAATGGAAGATCAGCTGTGCAGTTTCTGGCACTGCTGCATGCACAAAGGCCAGCTGATTGTCGTGTGTGCATGCACACCAGAAACCGGAAGAGGAATGGGTGACGCCGCACATACCAGGCGACATGGCTCCACGTGCCACTTCAGGCACTCATGCCATACGTTCGCCATCACAGGGTTAGAAGATCAAATGTAACCGCAGCTTCCTCATATATGTGAGGAATGGGTTAGAGGCAGATAATTAGTTTGATTTCAAAAGTGTGGAAAATAGCAAACCCAATTTGCACCTTGACCAATAATCCTTAGTTATCTATAATGGAGATGGGACAAAATTATCTAGAGTGAAGATGGTCAAATTTCAAGGATTGGGGTAGACAATGGATATGGCCACATCCAATATATAAACAGGGTAGGATTTGGTGTAAAAACTAGATTTTTTCTTTCTTTCTGTATGTATGTTTGCAGTGATATGCCTGTTTTGGGTGCCGCATGGCAGTTGCTGTCTTTCTGTCTTTTAAGATGACAGAAAATGGTTCCTTTCCATTGTACTTATTATTGTAACAAATATAGGTAGTTCTCGATTTACAACCGTTCATTTAGTGACCATTCAAAGTTACAACGGCACTGAAAAAAATTATTTATGACCGTTTTTCACACTTATGGCTGTTGCAGCATCCCCATGGTCATATGATTTACATTCAGACACTTGGCAACTGACTCACATTAATGACAGTTGTAGTATCCCGGCATCATAGGTTCCTCTTTTGCGACCCTAACCCTAACCCCTTTTGTGACCTTCTGACAAGCAAAGTCAAGGGGGGAGCCAGATTTACTCTACAATCGGGTTACCAACTTAATGATTGCAGTGATTCACTTAACAAATGTGGCAAGAAAAGTCGTAAAATGGGGCGAAACTCATTTAACAAATGTTTCACCTAGCAACATAGATTTTGGGCTCAACTGTGGTCATAAGGTGAGGACTCCCTGTAACTTTGAGGGTTGCAGAAAAGAACTAGGATGACAGAAATTCCATGGGTATTTTTTTACAGAAATCTCTCCAGGACTGTTTGGGACAGACATCACAACAGTGCCTCTCGCAATTATCTTTTCTCCCATACCCAGTGGTGGGATTCAAGTAATTTAACAACCGGTTCTCTGCCCTAATGATTTCTTCCAACAACCAGTTTGCCAAACTGCTCAGAAAGTTAACAACCGGTTCTCCCGAAGTGGTGCGAACTGGCTGAATCCCACCACTGCCCATATCCCAAGTTCACAGTGAGTCTGCAGCAAACTATAACACTGAAAGTTAAATACACAACTCATTCTTCATTTGTGCTCACATTGTCAATTTTGTTTAGGAATGTTGCGCATATTAATTGTAAGTTATCTAATTACAGATGATCTTCTGGTGTGCTTAATGAGGAAAAGACAGTTTGCGGCAAAATTCAGAAATCAGGAATAAAAAAGCCGTGTTGGAAAAACAATGACTTGGGTAAGAATGGAGAGAATGTGCTATTGATATAAAAGGGAATTTCAGTTTAGGAATGCAGAAGTTCAACTAAAATTTCCGTGACGAAAATTACAAAGAGGAACTTTAAAGGACCAAGACAATTAAAGTAGGATTTGCTAGGGAATTTGCTAGTATTGCAGAAGACTTTTCACAGGAAATACTCTTGCCAGTAGGCCTTCAAAAGAAAGGCAGGATGCATAAAAGAGATCTAAATCTGTGTGAGTCACTCAACATGGCTACGGTACTTCACATCCATAAATACATAGAAACATAAGAATTAACTTGATATCACAACAGCCGACTGACTTCAAGGCATGTTGGGCTTTAGAAAAATACTGTATCCTTTAGCTGTATTGGTGGAATGAATAAATTCATTAATGTCATTTTTTGGTGGACTTGAGATGCCTTTCAATTCTTATAACTACATGACCAATTTCCTGCACTTTTCTTCTTAATGGTTTCCCTTTGCCTTCTTTCTAGGGCTGAGGGAGAGTGACGGGCCCAAACTCACTCAGTTGATTTTTAGGCTTTTCAGACAGGACTTGAACTTATGGTTTTCTGATTTGTAACCTGGTGCTTTGGACCACTATACCAAACTGGCTCTCTCTAAGAAGCCTAGTACTTTTAATTAAGGAGAACTTGCTTTAAACTTATTGAAAATAAAGATTTCTGTTCATGCACTGATCACTCACCTATATAAGTGCGTAATCAAAACACTATTATAAACATGCTTTTACATGGAGGAAGTAGAGTCCTCCATATGAGAATAAAAATTCTCACTGGACAACTGAGGAAAATTTTCTGACTGTAAGAGAAGGCTGGTGTGTTTCCTTTTTGACAGGAACAATCTTCATAAGGTATCAAACCTACTTTTTTCACACTGCAGATACTGAATTATAATTATCCCATTTGTAGTTCAACAATCAGGTAGCATAACAACAACAACAACAAAAACCCACCAACTACAGCTTTATAAAACCTTAGTAAGACCACCCCTGGAATACTGCACCAGTTTTGGTCACCACAGTACAAAAAAGATGTTGAGACTTTGGAAAAAGTGCAGAAAAGAGCATCTAAGATGATTAAAGGGCTGGATACTAAATCATATCAAGAACGGTTGCATGGCTATTCTATAGAATTTGGCATGGCTATTCTAGAGAAAAGAAGGACTGGGGCGACATGATAGCAGTATTCTTGTACTTAAGAGGCTGCCACAAAGAAGAGGCAGTCAACTTATTTTCCAAAGCCCCAGAGGGCAGGCCAAGAAACAATGGATGGAAACTAATCTAGGAGAGAAGCAACCTGGCATTAAGGAGAAACTTCCAAACAGCGAGAACAATTAATCAGCAGAACAGCTTGCCTTCAGAAGTTGTGGGTGGTCCATCACTGGAGGTTTTAAAGAAGAGACTGGACAGTCACTTGTCTGAAATGGTATAGGGTATAATTCTTGAGCAGGGGGTTGGACTAGAAGACCTCCAAAGTCCCTTCCAGCTCTATTCTGAATTGACATTGAAATCATCTGTGGCTCAACAATCTTATCTAGGCAGTATCTGAGAGCAAATCTCCTTGGTTCAGTAAGAAAATGACAATAAAGTCGACAAATGCAGTAGGAAAGACATATTGCAATTTAAAACTAAAATCTTGAATTACTTCACTATATGTCCTTGCTCATTCAATGCCTCCAAATTGCAAATGATTCCATTACATTTCCTATCATGCTGAAGAGCATGGATTTCTTGAAGATGGCCTCATATTTTTTTTTTTCCTAATCCTAGTGCTAGAATAAAGATACAGAGGAGCATAACTGTGTGAGGTTTGAGGAGTTTATATCTAAGAAGTGATGGCGAACCTATGGCATCCATCTCTCTGGGAACGGCAGCTGTCGCCTGTTTCTCTTCCGGGTTACAGCGCACACATGTGCACCTGATCTTTGCGCGCACAGGAGTGCTGAAGTGCTGGAAACCGGAAGAGCAGCTCCCTGGCGCACATGCATGCCCTGGGAAGCCGAGCTTCTGGTTTACGGCGCACACATGCATGCCTGTTCTGTCCCCATACCACACACGCACCCCCACAGATGGCCCGGAGTTAATAAGCCACACGACAAAATTCTTTGAAGATAAAGCTGGCAGCAACCCAGTGGCTAGCTGCCAATTCAGACTTTACTCACACAAAACAAAGATTAGACTGCAAGCATTCCGATAAAACAGGCAGAGTTTCAACAATACAAGGATTAATCCAAATGCAGTCCGATAAAGCAGGCAAAGTCCAGTAACGCAGAGATCATGGATTATTTCTAGTTTTTGCTCGTCACAAACTGAACCGGCCACCACACCCACATTTATACCCTGTGGGGTGTGGTCTAGTGACTCAGCTAATCTCTGGCATGCCTTCCCCTCTGCTGCGCACGCTTCTCCCTGCGCCTCTGCCGAGGGTCCAGCCAGCACTTATCTTCTTTATCGCTGTCCACCTGTGGCTGCGGGGACGTGCTTGGCTCTGAGCCTATCTTTTGACCTTTGGTGTCCTCCAGTGGCATTGCCAGAGAGGAGGGTCCTGGAGAGGGAGGCCTTGCCAACTCCTCTCCCTCACTCTCAGAGTCTGCATCTGTCGAAAGCCCAGGCTCAGGCAACGGAGCCACAACAATGCCAGCCAGCTAATCTTTGCGTGCCAGAAACTGGAAGACCAGTTGACCGGTGCACATGCGCAGGCTGGAAACCAGAAGCTCAGCTTTCCAGCGTGCAGATGCACATCGGGGAACTGCTCTTCCAGTTTCCAGTACTCCCCTGTGTCCCTGTGCACAGTCCTGTTTCAGCACTCAGTGCCAAAAAGCTTCGCCAACCAGGGGTGGGTTCTACTTACCTTTACTACCGGTTCACAACGGGGCCGTGCGCGTGCGCTTGCTTCACGCGTGCGCATGCACACTCTTCTGCACATGCGCAGAAGCATTTTGATGACGTTGGGGTCGGTGGGCGGAGCCTCCTGCCAGTTTTACTACCGGGGGCAACCCACCACTGTCACCAACACTGGTATAGCACGTTACTATCTGGCTCTTATTATTGGGATTGTTGAAAGAATATCAAATGACTGTTTCATTTTGGCATACTTTCCCCCCCACCCCTTTCTTCCTGTCAATATCTTCTCTGGAATCCCTCCAAAAGATGCTCTATGATGGACAACTGTAATATCACTAAGGATGGTTAAATGTTATTCATCAGGAAAGGTGATGACAGAATAGGTCTCTCTTTTTTCTTTATTATTATTACGTGGAGGAGGGTTTGCTAAGGCTTGTAACATCTAGACTGGAGCCCAGACTTGGTAACCCTGTAGAAAGCATTTGCGTGCGCTTCTATAGACATTCACTTTCTAAGCCTATGTAAAAGATTCAACGCTGATATTCACGCTGCTTTCAGCTCATCTCTCTGTCCAAGACATGGTTTAGATCTTTGAACCATAAATGTTGCCTTTGTGCTCAGAAGGAAGGGAGACAGAGAAGTGATGCTTCCTTCAAACATTATTAAGCCAAGAATAAAGACATGAAGCTTGTGGTGATAGATGTGGTTTATGACATAAGCAGGCTGTTGTCTCCATGGGTATTAGAATAGACAAACAGCCTGGAGCAGAGACATGCTAGCCTTGTGTGGCTAGATGTTGACAAGGAAGCAGAGAGTGCAACCGTCTGTGTGTGTTTTTCATTAATATGAAAGATGTTGGGTGACAATTTCACTGTAGATAAGAGACTGGTGGCCATCTATCACCTTAGAAACTGTCACTCTTACTCTACATTTATATGGAAGTGAAAGGACTGATTCTCGTGCAGTGATCTAGAACAGTGGTGGGATTCAAATTTTTTATTACCAATTCTGTGGGTGTGGCATGGTGGGCGTGGCATGGCTTGGTGGCCATGGCTTGGTGAGCATGGCAGGGGAAGGTTACTGCAAAATCCCCATTTCTTCATGATCAGCTGGGACTCGTGAGGCAGAGAATAGATGCGGGCAGGGCCAGTCAGAGGTAGTATTTACCGGTTCTCCGAACTACTCAAAATTTCTGCTACCAGTTTTCCAGAACTGGTCAGAACCTGCTGAATACCACCTCTGATTTAGAACAGGGGTCTCCAACCTTGGCAACTTTAAGCTTGGTGGACTTCAACTCCCGGAATTCTCCAGCCAGCAAAGCAGCAAAGCTGGCTTTTTAGCTAAAGGAATTAATTCGAGAATTAAGTTTAGAGATTAGCTATGGCAATGCATTGTTGAACATGGACAGAGCCAGCGACAGTTTGGTGTAGTGGTTAAAAGGACTAGGCTAGGAACTGGGAGACTGTGAGTTCTAGTCCCATTTTGGGCACAAAACCAGGTGGATGATCTTGGCCAGTCGCTTTCTCTTCAGTTCTAGGAAACAAGCAATGACAAATCACTTCTCAAACCTTGCCTAGAAAATTGTAGAGATTTATCCAGACAGGTTCCAGGAAACAATTCAAAGGTACACCTATACTAAAAAAACAGGGGGGGGAGCTGCTGGTGGTTCGCAGGGGTTTAGGAGAACCTCTAGCTAAGATTCTGTGCAGTTCAGAGAACCCCCAAATCTCACTCCTGGCTGGCCCCGCCCACCCCACCATGACCCTCCCAGGAGTCCTCACACGGACCATTTTGGATGCAGGTAAGTGCGCGGAGACTTGGGGAGAGTGAAAAATGGGCCTACTGGAAAGTTGAGAAGGCCGGAAACAGGGACCTCTGGACCCCGGAGGCTCAAGGAAAGCCTCCAGAGCTCGGGGAGGGCAAAAACGTCCCCCCACCATGGTGTAGGAGGCTGACTAGGCCATACCCACCATGGCCACGCCCACCCAGCATCCAGGCCGAGAACCCCTTGCTAAAATTTTTGAAGCCCACCCCTGCTAAAAAATAATATGGATGGATAGCTCTGTAATAGATGCACAGGAGTGTGTGTGTGTGTGTGTGTGAGAGAGAGAGAGAGGTGGGGGGGAGAGGATGTCTCTCTCTGATGCTGCCATAAAAAGGAGGAGACGAGGCTTGACTTTTCATCTACTTATTTTCTCTGTAGATAATATCTCCTAGGAGATGGGATGGGAGGGGGGACTTTCCTGTGGGTTGAGGTCAGAAGCTGGGGAGACTGACTTGGAAGATGGCCAATGAGAAGATGAGAATTGGGGAACGGAAAGGGAAGGGTTTGGGGGTCAGAGGGTTAGTATCGGCTATGACGAAGTCGGGGCCAGATCTGTCATACTCAATAAATGGAATATTTCAGCAAAGATTAATTGTTTGGGAGTGCAATTTATTTGAGATGACATCGAAACCTGATAGAGAGAGACAGAGAGAGATGGATAGGAATCTGGTGGAGATTTTAAACAATTAAATCTATTTTAAGGCATATACTGCCATTTTTCTGCTTCTCCTTCCAAAAACAGTGAAATAGTGTCTGCTGCTAATTGGGAAGATTGTGTTTAGAGGTGTTCTGGGGACCAGCAACAAAGCCACAGACAGCCTTGAGATCTTAGAGATGATTCTTTTATTAACGTATATTTAGCTTTTTCTACATCAAGAATCATTCAATCATCAACCAGTCTTCCTCTTATGGTTAATATTTTGAAGATTCGCACTGGGTACAATTTAGAATGTTTCAAGTGTCCTACCTAGTGCATTATGGGTGTCACTAGCTGGGAACCACTGATTTTGGAAAGAAATTATACGTATTATAAAATAAAATAAAAGAATAAAACGCTGGCAGCCAGCAGTATCCTCTAAGATATCATGTTCTGCTGACCTTCCCATTTAGGATCTGGCCACCAGTGAATCCAGGTTAAAGGAACCCTTATGCTCATTTCTGCCTCCCAGTGAAATGTATTAATCTTTGCGGTCGCCACTGCGGATACTGATGTTAATGCTTGTGCAAAGTAGTTAGAAATCCCTGGCTTTTCGACTGTCAATCTTGTACCGTTCGGAAGGACTACTCTAATTAAAATGAAAATCTTCCCTTTTGAACGTAAGTGCCCTCTTCAAGCCTTTCACAGACAAATCACCACTAATGCAGGGTCAGCTACAAAGGAAACCAAACAATCTTTATTTGAACTCCCCACCCCACCCCAGCTGAAAGAAAATGAAGGATTTTGTTGTTGTTTTGCTGTGTTTCCTAACTTTGCCTCCACTAATTAAGGAGCCGTTTAGCCCTTTTACACTTTGAAGTTTCTATTCAGGACCTCTCCTGACGTTAAGTCAACAAAAGGCAAGCATTTAGGCAGCCAGTGGCTCTCTGGTCCCTTTCTGGCGGCCTAATTAAAGTAATTACTTTATTTTATACCAGGCTTCATCCTTGCAACGTTGCCTTGTAATAATTGAAATGGTGTGCATGCTTTAGGAGGACTGTTTGACGCCAATGAGGAGACAGTCCTAGCATCTCCTAGCATCAAAGTCAAAAGTGGTGGATGTCGTCCCCCTATCTGGTTATTAACCACACCGTAGCAGAGGTGTTGTCTCTGCTTAAATGGGCAGGATATATCCCTACCCAGCCAGTATTGCTAAAGGATTGGGGGTGGGGGTGGGGTGGGTGGGATGGGATGGGGAGGTTTAAAACTTTGTTGCTTTGACTCACTACTTTTTTACGAGTTTGAAAACAGTCCTTTGAAGCAATCCAAGTTTTGTTTGTTGGCGTGTTATCAATGGACTGACGTCTTAATGCTGTAGAATTAGCCATTCCCGGATGCAATGGCATTTTGGAAATCTGGAATAATTGGGGGAAGGGAGGCACATTTCTTCCCATTGTCATTCCTGAGGCCCCTTTAATGTCTCAAGATTTTTTATTCATTTTTTTTTTAAATCCCAATGGCATCTTCACAAGGTAGCTCATTTCAAAGGAAACAGCTCTAGTTTAAATGGGATCAAAATCCTACCCCTGTTTTAACATTTAAATGACAATTAGTTTTAGTCAGCTATTATAATTTTAGAAAGTTCCCTTGCCTTTCATTGGCATATCAAAAGTACAGCATTTGGGGAAAAATCAGAATCAAAAGAAATGTTCTTAATTATCATTAAGGGTTCGGGAAAATGGTGCTTCCCATGACTTTGAAGTCCTGAGAGCCTGGCAAGTCATATTAAAGCAAAGAAAGGATGCTGATATTAGGGAAATGGTAAATTACAAGTCCTATTAAAAAGAAGAGTTTAACCACTTCTGGAAAAACTCTCTGTCCGTGATTCGGACTTTAGTGATTAATCATACAGTAAATCTGGGCTTCACTAGCACTAATAATAGAGGGGGGCCTTGATATTTAATCTCTGTTGGCTAGTGAAAATAAATAATATCTGTTCAAAGTGCTGATCCTCCACTATTGTTAATGGTGCCAGCAGGTCTACAGAGCTCAGAATTAAAGCTAATACACCCTACATTCTCTCAAACTTCTCTCCAGTGTGAAACCCAAAAGGGAACAGGGAAAAACAAGTATATCTTGACCAGAAATACGATAGGATGTTATACATTGCAAAGAGTAAATGATAGTGAGAAAATCTTATTTTTTTAACTCTGCATTTTTTTAAAAAATTGCCATATGGGTATGGAGACCAATCTAGAAAACAAGTATGTTTGATAGAAAATGCTCTTCCTGAATTAAAACATGAAAATCACCTTCCAGGGAACAAAACAAAATGCATTCTAGCAATTATATAGTAGAAGTTGTACATTTAATTCTACAGAGAAAGATATTTTATCTTGTCCAAACTGATGTCTTTCATAGTTAATAACTCCTAATTATCATAGGTAAAAAAAATATTATCCTCACAAAAATGTAGGAAAGAAAATATCTGAAATATAAGAAAACCATATTATGGAAAAGTGGAAATAATAATTAAGAAAATGAGTCCCATTTCCATGTGGCCATTGTTTGCATATATTTTGGTATATGAATTTCAAATACTGTGCCAGCAGACTTCTATAAAGGAATGGGAATATTAAATGGATGGTATATGATCATTTTAACATGTGCCCATTGTCACAATTTGGTTGTATTGAAAGGAAATTCTGTCCAATACATTTGAGACAGCAAGCTGCAGAAGATTCTGTTCCTTTATACAATTCTAAATTCAACAATACAATAAAAGTATATAAGACACTGTGTATAAAAGCTAACTTTTCAGCACATACTTTATAATTTGGGTATTTTGATCAAACCTTCGCTATGTAAAATGCTAGATGGATCTAAATACAAACTAATCAGATAGTCAATTGTCATTTATTTCAATGTCATATTATGAAATCATTTTTTATAAAATAGCAGAGAAACAACGCTACTGATGCTGTTTCATGAAATGCATACATGATGTATTTACAGATTAACAGATTTGGAAGGGACCTTGTAGATCATCTGGTCCAACCCCACCCACCCCCGCCCAAGCTGGAGACCCTACACCATTTCTTTTTTTTTTTTTATTGAAAAAGTTTTCAAATACAAGTTTTTCCCCCTTTCCCCCCCCCCCCCTCTTCCCTAACCCACCCTTTCCACCCAACCCCCCCTGTGACTTCTTCACAACAATAGGCTATTTCATAACTAGTTACATACATAATATCTTCCCTTTCCCTTAATCCCTTCTCGGAATACTGACCCTTAACTTGTTAATCTTATAACTCCCATTTTTACGGTAATCTGCCCTTTTTCTCCTCCCCTAAACTTATTGAGTATTATTACAAATTAACCTTTAATCTTTTATATATATTAATATAACATTTTAAATCGGCCTTCTCCCTGCAACCAAATTTATTCAGTTCTGTCCACTTCCTCCACTCCTCTAAATATATGACTTGAAATCAGACAATACAATTCTAAATATAATCCACTACCCACTTTACTAAAATATACACATATCTATATATGCATCCCATTTTATAACAATCAGTAAACTAACCTATTTCAACCCTTCAATTCCTACAAAATCATGCAGTACAATTCTAAATATAATCAACTGCCCACATTACTAAGATATACACATATCTATATATGCATTTCATTATGTAAAAAGAGAAAAGACAATAACTTTAAGTTTATGATCCATATAATATCTTCTTTGATGTCTTTCCACTAGATTGTTAAATCCATCACCCATAATAGGGTAAAATAACATGCTGGTGCAACAGTTTGTTCAAAATCTTCAGTCATCTTCTGCCCCCATCAGTAGTAGATATCCTCACACCTGTATAAAAGTAAAAACAACCACCCGAGTGACATTATAATTATGAATATATCCGTATGGTTATAGTTGTGGTATTCATCAGGATTGTTAATTCCCATCATCCTACTGAGTAACATCCAGATCTTCTGCATGCCCCGGCAAAACTCTCCTGCCTTATAACTCAAAGTAGTTATAATATATTTCCAAGAGAAAAAAAAGGTAAATAAGAAAAAATTAGATGATTCAAATCCAACAAAGTGAGGCTCTTTCCACATCCCAAAATCATGGCCTTGCAGAGATCTGCCACAATCCTCAGGATAGTATCAGACAATTGTTCGCCGCCACTATCTTTTCTAATATTCATTCATTTTTTAAAGCGCCTGGCTTTTATATTATAAAATTTTTATTTTATAAATTTGTCATTTATTTCAATGTCATCTTATGAAATCATTTTTTATAAAATAGCAGAGAAACAACGCTACTGATGCTGTTTCATGAAATGCATACATGATGTATTTACAGATTAACAGATTTGGAAGGGACCTTGTAGATCATCTGGTCCAACCCCACCCACCCCCGCCCAAGCTGGAGACCCTACACCATTTCTGTCAGATGGCAGTCCAGTCTCTTCTTGAAAGCTTCCAATGATGAAGCTCCCACAATTTCTGAAGGCAAGCTGTTTCATTGATTGATTGTTCTCATTGTCAGAAAATTTCTCCTTATTTCTAGGTTGAATTGCTCCTTGATCAGCTTCCATCCATTATTCCTTGTCTGGCCAGACAAGGAATAATGGATGGAAGCTGATCAAGGAGAGTTTCAACCTAGAAATAAGGAGTGCCTTGGAAAATAGCTTGACCCCCTCCTCTCTGTGACAGCCCCTCAAATACTGGAACACTGCTATCATGTCTCCTCTGGTCCTTCTCTTCACTAAATTAGCCATCTCCAGTTCCTGCAACCGTTCATTGTATGTTTTAGCCTCCAGTCCCCTAATAATCTTGGTTGCTCTTCTCTGCACTCTTTCTAGAGTCTCAACATCTTTTTTATAGTGTGGTGACCAAAACTGGATGCAGTATTCTAGGTTTGGTCTATAAAGAGTGGTGGGCTTTGATCATGTGGTTGGTGCTGCCATTTTTTGAAAAAAAATTCCCATTCACAGATGCTCCAGAGATCCATTGTCCTATGCCTACCAACCATCAATTGATGAAATTATAGGAAGGATTTGCACCTTTTGTTGTCTTTTCAAAGATACATGAATTACTCTTCAACCAATACATTACTCTTCAACCAATACATTACCAAAAACAAAAATATTAAGATAAAAATAATTCCGAACAAACTGCATTATTTAATACCATTAAATAATGGTATTTAAAAGATGTTTCCTATTTCTAACACTCATGCGGAGCCTCTACGGATTGTGATTTAATTCTGTTTTAGAATTCAATCTATTCTGAAGTAATGATCTGCTCATTAAAACAATGCCTGATAATAATTTGTATGAACGATAGAAATAAAAGCAACAAATGAATGAAAGGAAGAAGACTGGTAGACTGAGGTCAAGACATAGATTTATGGATTTTCCCCTTAAGCTGCCTTTAAGTGGAAGCTTTGATAAGGAACATCTGATTTCAATTATCATTAGCTCTGTGTGGTTTCCACTCTGGAACTGATGAGATTTTTTGAAAGCAGAGATGTCACTCTGTTAAGGCCTTTTATGTCTGCCATTAAGAATTTTGGAGGCGAAAAAAAGCAGTAAATAAATATAATCCAAATATGCATAGTAAAAAAAATATAAGCATATGCAAATGCAATGTAAATTAATATCTGATTAAGATATAGAGCACCTTCCCTCAATTTTCAGTTGTCCCCTGCCTTTCCAAACAGATAAACAAAACAAAAAGTCAACTATTTTAATCCACCTGGTGTCATGGTTCTGAGCAATGAACCCAACTAAATTCGGACTCAGAAGCTCTGTTCAGGGTTGAAATACCTTTTATTGAGTACATTGTATCGGCCCTTAGAAAGGTGAAGCTAACTCTATTTTCCGTGCTACAGAGTAATAAAAAAAAAAAATTGAAATTTCCCACCCCCCTCAGGTGAGGGAGGGGTCACATTAACCCAGGGGTGTCAAACTCAAGGCCCGGGGGATGGATCTGGCCCACAGGGTGCTTAGATCTGGCCTGAGGGGCCATCATGGAAACAGTGAAGGACCGGCCTGCAGTGCCTCTGCCTGTGAAAATGGAGCTCAGGAGGGCTGTGTGAAGCCATCTTGAGCTCCGTTTTCGCTGGCAGAGGGTTGCAGGAGGCCGTCACAGCAAAAAATGGAGCTCAGGAGCCCGTTTTTGCTGGCAGTGCGCTTGGACCACCACAGGTGCCTCTGACATGAGTGACATCAAACTGGCCATGCCCACCCTGGCCACCTTGACCCCCCAAGGTCAAACCCTTATGTGGCCCTCAATGAAATCGAGTTTGACATCACTGCGTTAACCAATCAGTCCCACTGTAACTCCCCCCACCCCCCGGGTCTCAGCAAATGTTCATTGCCATGACCTTGGTTCACACGTTGCGTCTAGTCGATGTGTTGTCTAGTGGACTCAGGCTCTGCATTCCAGTCCTTTGTAACTCCACCCGCTTCCCCCAACTAAGAAACAAAGTGGAAGGAAATATGGCAGCCTACTCCAAACCAGATATTTGGAAATTTAAGGAAAAAAAATATCTCAGTGAATGTACCTAATTCTGATTGTTTGTTTGTCAGAAGCATCACAATTAAAATAAGGCAAACTATACAATATAAAATATAAAGTATAAAGTATGAGATTAAAATAGGCACAGGTTTATTTATTTATTTATCAAATTTCTATACCGCCCTACTCCCGGAGGACTCAGGGCAGTGAACAGCCAAGATAAAATACAGATAATACAAACATTAAAAATCCATTAAAATTATTAAATATTTTGGCCGAAAACAAATTTAAAACACCCAATTTGTAAAACAGATTAAACGATTTAAAAATTTAAAAGGGAGAGTTAGGCCAGGCCAGCCTGCTGAAATAAAAATGTTTAAACAGATCTTACCCAGAAACTAACAACATTAATTGTGTTCGGTTGCATTGCCATGAGGTCTTCGAATGGGCACTGATCAGGACGCAAAGGGCAAGTATACATATGTATTGTTATCTTCAAATCACCATAATCACAAAGGGCAGAAGACACCAAATAGTCCCAATTGTTCAGAATATCCCTGGATCTTGTTGCACAATTATTCAATGATTTCCATACTTCCCAGCTTTCACCAGACTCAGGTGCCAGCTCCTCTCTTGGCTCCATCAAATCTTGGTTCTTTGTAGCTTTCCATAGATCCCCTTTGTAGCTTTCCATAAATCCCCTATTTAAATTCTTCGAAGTCTTCCACCAACCTAAGGATTTTAATCTCTGATGAACTGGTTGTAGGCCATAGAGATGGTGTTGTCCAGTTCAGGGGTCCCCAACCTCTGGTCCATGAACCACCGCATGTCAGAAACCACATGCAAGCAAGCGAAGCCCCATCCACAGGATGCAGGCAGCACACAAAACCATACCCCCTCCGGTCCATGGAAAAATCTCTCTCCACGGAACCGGTCTGGAGAACCAGTAGCAGAAATTTTGAGTAGTTCGGAGAACTGGTAAATACTACCTCTGACTGGTCCTGCCCCCATCTATTCTCTGCCTCCCGAGTCCCAGCTGATCGGGAGGAAATGGGGATTTTGCAGTAACCTTCTCCTGGAGTGGGGAGGGAATGAGGATTTTACAGTATCCTTTCCCTGCCATGCCCACCAAACCATGCCCACAGAAGCGGTAGTAAAAAAAATTTGAATCCCACCACTGGGATCGCTGTTATTCATGATTTAAACCTATTTCTGTCTGCTGATGATTCACTGATAACTGCTGGAATAAACTTACTGCCCTTATCATCCGGTTTTCTATGAGCAAGATTTAACTGATATTTTAATTAATTATATGGAGAAACAGTCAGTCATGTGAGCCTTTTCTATTCAATCTAAATTATTCAAATCAAATTAAATAATTGTTCACCACCATAAGCAGAAATCTATCCTCCCATCTTTAGGCATTACTAGTCCCCTTTTTATTTGACCTGTGTAGGATTTTAGGCGTTGATTCCTAAATTAAGTTCTTGGCAGCTCCTGTGGATGCCTCTGTTCAATGCTAAAAACATTGGTTTTCAATTTCTTATGAGGAACTGTGACTAAATTTGTTTAATACTTCTATCAATATTATGACAGCATCTTACATAAATGGTTATATCATTTCTCTGCAATTCTACTGCCCCAAGGACAAACAAGGCACCTAGGCAGCTTAAATACAGTATCTGAATTGGAACAGAAAGATGTTCAATTTGATACGACAGGCATAGATTGCTTGACACAAAGAGAACAAAACTGGAGGCAAAATTAAACTTCCCTCCATTCCAAATTTAATTTTAAGCAGTTAGATTCCTTCCTAATACTGATAATGTAGTCTTCTAATTTTTCAGTAAATATCTTTCAAAAATAAAGGAATGGCAGATGATAATTATTTTAATCTCCTTCCTTCCTTCCTTCCTTCCTTCCTTCCTTCCTTCCTTCCTTCCTTCCTTCTTCCTCCCTCCCTCTCTCATTTCTTTTTTTAAAAAGTGTTTTATTTATACATTTTTCTTTAACTTATGAATGCTTAATAATTGTCTGAGTCAATTTACAAATATATGGTAATAACAGTAATAACATTCTTTACTTATATATAATAATATTCTTCCAATTTCTAATTTCTACCTTTATTATCTAACCATTGGTAAAACAAATCCCAAGTTAAAAAGCATTTTGTGTCTTCTTTGTCCTTTATCTTTAACATTAGCCTATCCATTTCCGCACAGTCTAATATTTTTCTAATTATATTTTCCTTTGCAGGAGTTTTCTCATTTTTCCAATGTTGTGCAAACACAATTCTTACTGCGGCCAAAACATGTAATATTAAATATACCTTCCCTTTATCATATTTTTCTGGCAGTATGCCTAACAAAAATATTTCTGGTTTTAGCTCTATTTGTTATTTTATCATTTTCTTTAGCCAAATATGTATTTTCGTACATTTTTTTTTTTTTTTTTTTTTTTGGACATGTCCACCACACATGGTAATATCAGCCTGGCAACCTCCCTCTTATTTCTGTTCTACCTTCCCTGCTATTATCTTAATATGTATATTAAGAAATATTGGGAAAAACTAATTTCATAAACTTCAATTTCACATATCTCTCTCTCTCTCTTTCTCTCTCTCTCTTCCCTGTCTCCCTCCCTCTTTCTGTCCTTGTCTGTCTTTTTCTCTCTCTCTTTCTCTCTCTCTCTCTCTGTGTCTCTGTGTGTGTCTCTCTCTCCCTGCCTCCCTCCCTCTCTCTGTCTCTGTCTGTCTGTCTCTTTCTCTCTCTCTTTCTCTTTGTGTGTCTCTGTGTGTGTGTGTCTCTCTCTGTCCCTGCCTCCCTCCCTCTCTCTGTATCTGTCTGTCTGTCTGTCTCTTTCTCTCTCTCTTTCTCTCTATGTCTCTGTCTCTCTGTCTCTCTCTCTCTGCCTCCCTCCCTCTCTCTGTCTTTGTCTCTGTCTCTCTGTCTCTGTCTCTGTTTCTCTCCGTCTCTCTCTCTCTCTCTCTCTCTCACACACACACACACACACACACACACACACATACACACACACACACACACACACAGAGGCTTCTTTATAAATTCTGCCAAGGGAAAAAGGCATTTGCGGCATTTGTGGAAAGGTTGTCATGAATAATGCAAATAGAGAATTTAACTTCACAAGGTTCATGTTACCTATCAGTCAATCAGGCAAGAGGGAAAATGGTCTAGCTTCAAAGTACTGAACTTCATGGCTTGTAGATGAATCCTTTCATTTAAATATAACAATCAGCAATCAGCAGCTGCAAGAACAACTTTTTAAAGACTGAACAATTTTTTTTAAAAAAAAATAAAAACAATGGTGTGCCCTTAAATGCACTCAGCATTTGGAAACATTTTGTTCTGCTAGAGAATAAGGAGTGGTGTAAGTATCAAGCAGACCCTTTCAAATATAGTTTTTCTTTATTGTTACATATTAGGTTTGGGAAGTGAATATCTTTTAATAGCTTCTGCAGTTGTGAGCCGTCTGAGGTAGTCCAGACAAGGATAAACCGTGAATACAAGTAGTCCTTGATTTACGACCACAGTTGAGCCCAAAATTTCTGTTGCTAAGTGAAACATTTGTTAAATGAAGTTTGTCCCATTTTAAAAATCAAGTAAAAATCAGCTAAATCAGGACTCCTCTTGATTGACAAGGGGCCTTTTTCCCAGGCTTCAATCACCTCCCTGGCTGTTTTTGTGCTTTTATTCCAATTTATATCTAATAATTTGCTTCATGTTTTATTTTTAAAATCATAGCTTCATTAACTCCAAATGAAAATAAAACGGGTTTTTAGGAATTCTATTAAAATTATTTCCATTCCATTACACAATTATGTGCCTACACACATAATACAGAATGTAGTGTATCTGTGGTAGGTATCAAGGTATCCCAGATTATGGCATGAGAAATATTAACTTAATTTGAGGAGCAATATCTCCTAATATTGAAAATTTATTTGATACAGGGCTAAAGACACTAGGCTAGAAACTGAGAGTTCAAATCCTGCTTTAGCAATGGCAATAGCACTTAGACTTATATACTGCTTCACAGTGCTTTTATAGCCCTCTCTAAGCGGTTTACAGAGTCAGCATGTTGCCCCCCAACAATCTGGGTCCTCATTTTACCCACCTCGGAAGGATGGAAGGCTGAGTCAATCTTGAGCCTGGTGAGATTTGAACTGCCAAATTACAGTCAGCCAGTAGTCAGCAGAAGTAGCCTGCAGTAATGCACTCTAATCACTGCGCCACCACGGCTTTAGGAACAAAGTTAGCTGCACAGTTCTGAGCCTGCCATTCTTGTTAGGAATGACAAGCTCAAAACTGTGTTCTAGGAAGGAGGCATTGACAAACCAGTTCTAAAATTTTGCCAAGAAAACTTCAGGGTCTAGTCCAGGTGGTTACAGAAGTGAAGACTAAGTACCGTATTTTTCGGAGTATAAGACGCACCTTTTCCCCAAAAAAAGAGGGTGGAAATCTGGATGCGTCTTATACTCCAAATGTAGCCCTGCCCATCCTCTCAAATGGAGATTTCAGACGCTGAAAAAAGACTTAGAAATGAAGCTTCAGAAAAAAAGTCTCAGAAACGAAGCTCCAGAAAAAATGAAGCATCAGGAAAAAAGCCTACAAACAGAGCTTCAGAAAAAAAGCCTCTGAAACAAAGTTCTGAAGCTGTTTTGGAGGCTTTCAGAGGCAGAAAAAAAAGTTTTTTCTGAAACAGAGTTTCAGAAGTTTCAAAGGCTGAAAAAAAAAAAGCAAGGCACAGAGCTCACAACCAACGAATCTGTTGCTAAAATTCAACTCTGGGAACAGCTGATTGGGGGTATTCTGGGAGGCTGATCCACCCGCCAATCAGCTTTTTTCTTATTTTCCTCCCCAAAAACTAAGGTGTGTCTTATACTCCAGTGCGTCTTATATGCCGAAAAATACGGTAAATGACTACCAAAAAAACAAAACAAAACCCCACCCTAATATATTTTTCATAAGAAAAAAAAGATTGTATTTTATATGTATAAATATATAAGAAAATAAGACAAATGTCCGAAAGGCATTGATTTTCATTATAAAATATGCATTTTTAAGACGTTTATATGTAGGGTAGCATGTATTACTCATAGCTGTGTTATATCCAATGTCCTAATAAAACCTATTATATTCTCTTGAGGAATAATGATGAAGAACATGGTAATAACTTGCATATTTTTTAAAAAAAGAAAGTGGAGGAAAATATATGTAAAAAACAAAATAATATTTATATTCTTTATTACAGATTATACATTAATTATGTCCATGCCTGTCCTGAAGTGGCATGCTATAGATGTCTTATTCGACATACCAGAATTAACTGCAAGTCTTATCCACAAATTTCCTAAAATCAAAATGTGCTTTTTAAGATTTCCTTACAAAACATAGAAATTCAGCCCATCAAAAGGCTGGGGAAGAGCAGTAAACATGTTGTCACACATGAAAGAATTTAATCTTTATTATATTTTATCCTTGTAGAACAATTTTCCAGTAATTTGGCCTGGCAAGAGCTGGAAATGCATTCTCCAAACAGAAACACTTTGATGTTGCACAACCAATGAAGTCTAACATGTCATTTTAAAGTTGTATATGATAAATAATAAAATGTTTCTTCCAGCACTCGTGGTACTTACTGATCTGACAGCTTCTATCTTTGGCAGCTCTTGCTGACACACAATTTCTAAGATGGGAGCTATTGGGGTGGACAGTCAGTTATGCTGCGCTGGGAAAAATCTTGTCAAATTGGCTCCAGCTAGATTAAATAGATAAGGAGAAAGAGACAGGATTCAAGACAAAGACAAAGGGGAAGAAAAGGGCAGAGTCAAAAGAGAACAAGAAGCTTGGAGAAAGTAGTAGACAGAGAATGGGCAATGACACTGTCACATCAGTGGAACTGGTCTTCTAAAAGCTTGAGCAGGAAAGGGGAACCCAGAGTCACCTTGTGGGGAGATGGGTGGCATAAAAATTTAATAATAATTTAATATCAGTTGGAAGGAGGGAAGCAATCCCTTACCAAGGAAGAGTGTAAAGTGGAATCTAAGTAGGTTTCCATTTCAGGTTTGCATAGGATCATTCATAAAATAGCTTTATTTTAAAATTAAAAGTTAAAAATAAGTATTGTTATTGATCTAATACACATAACTCCAAAAGATTATCTAGATGCATTTCAATTGCCTTGATGGTACAGTGGTTTAATGCACCCTGTTATTAACACAGCTGCCTGCAATTTCTGCTGGTTCGAATCTCTCCAAGGCTCAAGGTTGACTCAGCCTTCCATCCTTTCTAAGGTAGGTGAAATGAGGACCCAGTTTGTGGGCGCAATAAGCTGACTTTGTATAAAATATACAAAAGAATGAAGGCTATTGCTTAACGCATTGTAAGCCGCCCTGATTCTCCGGAGAAGGGCGGCATATAAATCAAATTAAAAAAAAAAAATGGTTTTCAAGCTGGGATTCAATATGGAGACAATCTTGCTTGCACTTGTGGGGGACTTGTGGCAGAGCTGGCCTAGAACTGGTCTATACATCAGTCCGTCCATCCATCTATCTATCCATCTATCCATCCATCCATCCATCCATCCATCCTTGTGCTCCTTGATTTCTCAGTGACTTTGGATGCCATCCAAAGTCACTGAGAATTCTCTTTCTAGGTTGGTTGAGAGCTTGGAAATAGGAGGAACTGTTTTATAATGGTTCTCTTCCATCTTTCTTGACCAGTTCTTGTAGGTCTCCAGGGATAAACTAGATAGAAATAACAAGCAGAGGACCTAATTCTATTTAATTGTAAAGTTACATTGACAGATTTTTGCAAATCTGAAAGTATAAATCTTCTTTCTCTTTTACAGGCTGAGAAACTAGGAGTTCTTTCTGAGCCTCTTCTCCTAACCCAGGGGTCTGCAACCTTAAACACTCAAAGAGCCATTTGGACTCATTTCCCACAGAAAACAAAACACCCGGAGCCACAAAACCCTTTCCCCTGACTATTTCTTGAGCGGCCACAAAACTAGCATATGTAGTTCAATTAAAGTTTCTGTTTTCTTCTGAAACTTTTCTTTTCTTGGTTGGCCTATTGGGGGTTGAAAAACTCAATAAATCATGTGCCTGCAGATGTTGCACATTGGCTGTTGTGACCCATATTTTGAGTGACAGGGAGCCGCAGCAGAGGGGTGAAAGAGCCACTAACCACTAGCCACTTGCAGACTATGCTATCTCTTATCTGACCATTCCCTTGGCAGCATCTCTTTGCTCAGTCTCCCAAGGTCTTTTAAACATACCATTACAGTTCTAGTCAGTGTTGGCAGGGAGGGAGTTTCTTTGTTCCTAGAAGGCTCCTTTCGTGAGGAGGGACAGGATTCAATATTCTCTTCTTTCTTGTTTAACATCTGCATGAAACCTCTAGGTGAAGTCATCTGTTAGTTTGAGATATGGTATTATCAATACACTGATGATTCCCAATTATAGCTTTCAACTCCAGGCTGGCCAAGAGAAGTTATGAAGATCCTGTCCCAGTGCCTATAGGCTATGTGATGGGAAACAATCAACTCCAATTCAATCGTAGCAAGATTGAGAAGCTGGAGTTATTAGCCAGCAATTTTCCATTTTAATCTTACATGGAGTCCACTTGGATGGTGCACACTTTGGAAGAGCAGGTGGAGGCTGCAACTAAGAAGGCCTTCGCATACCTCCATCTTATCTACCAGTTGTATCCTTACTTGAATTGGGGGATGGCTCTTTGTACAGTAATTCATGCTTTAACCACCTCACATCTCAACTATTGCAATGCATTCTATATGGGGCTGTTCCTGAAATCCATTGTCATATAATATCCACAAATGGGAAAACATTCCTCCAGGGCAGAATTTTCATAAGAACATATAGATATGTCATAGACAATAGTTACATGAAGCATATACAAAAGGAAGATCAAATATGAGCAATGTGAACTAAAGTAAAGTTGAAATAACCAAAGCAAAAAGGATGGGTGTTTTAAAATGAGCATTTTTAAGAACAAATGGATTTAGGTGGACCAGAACGGACCAGTTTTAATTCAGATGACTACCTAGTATAATCTTCACAGCATGAGTTCAGACAAAAGAACGAAATGGAAACATTACCAAAAAAAGATACATGTCAGCTCATGCTCAATCTAATTCATGATTAGATCTACCATATTACTATTAGTGAATATATGTCAGGTTTGTTGTTACACAAACATATACCTGTCATAGAACAAAGAAGGATGGAGGTCAACATTGACTGAATAATTCATTGACTGAACAATAAACAACAACAGGGAAGGCAGAATATTATTCTAGTCAAAACGTAAGTTTAAATAAAAAATGAGAGACCTGTGTGAGGTTGACATTTTTATGAGAATGCATTTTTTACTATTTTATTTTTACCAGTTCTAAGAAAGGTCTGCCTTGATTCAATCGAGAATGGATAAGATATCAGAGGATAACCTTTACTTTGATCCAAACCTGAATGGAAAGGTGTTAATGGGAAAAAAGTTTCTTATTAGGACAATCTTTGCCAGTCCAGTAGCTGATAGTAAAGGAATGAAGTCTGGGAAGTGAGGATTTGCGATTGTGCAACTTTTGAATATGCAAGGAGGTGAAGATGTTCCTTATTATGTTTTATATAGCTAGTCTACTGCAGAAGACATTAAGGGTTTCAAGGCGATCAAACCGGTGAGTCCTAGAGGAGATCAACCCTGACTGCTCTTTAGAAGGCCAGATCCTGAATGTTGAGTCTTCACTGTTATGACTCATTACACTGAAGATGAAACTCAAATACTTTGGCCACTTAATGAGAAGGAAGGGCTCACTGGAGAAGAGCCTAATGCTGGGAAAGATTGAGGGCAAAAGAAGAATGGGACAACAGAGAATGAGGTGGCTGGATGGAGTCCCTGAAGCAGTAGGTGTGAGCTTAAATGGACTCCAGAGGATGGTAGAGGACAGGAAGGCCTGGAGGAACATTGTCCATGGGTTCGTGATGGGTCGGACACGACTTCACAACTAACAACCAACAAAAATGATGGATGGTAAGAGCCATTGGATGCAGTTTCTAGAGTTATTACTAATGGGTAACTGAAATGCAGGGACAGGTTAATATTGCCTAGAGAATTACTTATGTTGCTGCTTCAACATGAGACTGTACCTATGAAGATTGCCAGAAGAACAGTGGAATCCAACAGAAAATATAATAGAATAGAGAAGATGTAGTGCCAGATTCATGAGACACCATGAATGATTGGTATCAGATGTATGGGTTCAACTTGGAAAATTATAGAGAATAAATGTGCCAGTAAAATATGACCTGAAAATATATATAGTCATATACTCAACAACTTAAGGGACAAATTCAGCATTCTTTAATTTGTACCAAAGAACTACAAAAAGAGATACTAGAGGCTATGAAAATCAAGTAAGAAAAAAAAAATCTCAAAATCTCCAAGAAAAAAAGAGTAAATTTCAGACCGTTATTAAGGATAGCTAGGAAAAGATAAAGAACAAAACACAGAACACTGAATTATCATTCCTGACACCTTAATCAAGAAGTACGTATCTAGATGTTTTTTTTTAAAGCCCTTTTAAAGGTTTTTTTTAAAAAAAATCACAGGGAATTGTACAGCTAAAATAGGAATGGGCAATCCTAATCACAGAGGAGATAAGATAGAAGCAAATGGGATTAAAGCAGGATGAAAGACTAGGGGGAAACCCCAAACAAATGGGATTATAGAAAAAGATTTATAGAGAGAGAGAATATGTTCAGAAACTGATTGAATAGACGACTGTGAAATAGCACTGGGCACAGCAAACAATTTAAAGCTGCACAGAAGAAACAATTATAATAATACATTTATTTCAACAGAATGGAATAAGACTATACAGTTTAGAAACCAGACAAGATCAGTGTACCTGCCTACACCGAAAAAATGAGATGCAGGAGAATGTGCAGATTACAGGATCACTCCACTAATTCCTCCTGCAAGGAAAGATTTGTTTAAGGTCTTTAAAAAGAGAAAGAGAGCCATGAATAAAGAAAGACAAATTTCAGAAAAGACAGAAGGCCATAGGATCAGATAGTTAATGTAAAATGGATGATGGAGAGAACAATACAAGAAAATGTACCTTCTTTTCACAGACTAGAGTTCCAGTGTGGAGTTTATTAAGGATAATGGACATCTTGGATCATTCTTCTGAAGTTGCTGTAAGAACTAAATTATAGCAACAATGGTACAGAGAAAGAAGGCAGGGAGATACAGGAAGTTCTCAATTTACAACACTTCGTTTAATGACTGTTCAAATTTACAATGGCACTGAAAAAAGTGACTTATGATCATTTTCCATACTTACAACCTGTGTAGCATCCCCAGGATCATGTGATCAAAATTCAGATGCTTGGCAACTAGATCATACTTGTGATCGTTGCTGTTTCCCAAGGTCATGTGATCACCTTTTGCAAACTTTTGACAAGTAAAAACAATGGAGAAGCCACTTGACAGTCGTGTTACCAACTTATGAACTGCAGTGATTCACTGTTGCAAGGAAGTGCGTAAAATGGGGGAAAAACTCACTTAACAAAATTCTTATTTAACAACAGAAATGTTGGGCTCATAAGTCAAAGACTACGTAAAAAGCATGATGAGTAGTGTCCTCAGTTCTCTTTAAGATAGATAGCATATTCTAAACTCAGGATTAAAAGGGATGAATTAAAATAGAAGGTCAAAACACAAATACTTTGAGATATGCAAGTAACATCCTTTATTGATGTAGGCCAGCTCATTATGAGAGTTAAGAAACCTGAAGTTTAAAATCTGGATTAATTTTGTAAAGATAACAAAAGTAATATCAGTATACATGCTTATTGAATTTACAGTTGTTTCTTTGGGGTTCAAGGCAGTAAAGGGAAGTCTTGCCTGGGCAGGAAGGCAATAACAAGTAACATTCGTGAAAGATAAGAACATTTCAATAACATCAAAGTTCAGAGTAATTAACGCAATGGCCTTCCTGATATAATGTACAACATGAAAGCTAGACATCAAAAAAAGGGTGGGAGAAGACATTCTGAATTATGGACCTGGATCTGGATAGTAAAAGTGTCATGGACTGTAAGAAGAACTAATTAATCATCCTTGGACCAAATATAAATGGCTGCTCCTTTCGAAAGATAATCAGGAAGCAGAAACTCATATGCTTTGAAAATCTGAAGCTAAAAAGTGATGAATTATATATTGCAAAATGGAGAGAAAACCACAAATAAGGTGAAGGGAAGGGATCAAAGAGGTTGATGGAATGTCCTTGGAGAAACTGTGATTTATCCCTAAGTAGAGTATTTGAACATAATTATGAACAGTCAATAGCAATTCAATGGTTCTTGATGAACTATGATCATAAAGCTTCATAGGATGCACACAAATACAAATAACAGAGAATCTACTCAAAAACTCTACCTAAATATTTAGCCCCAGGCTACAAATTAACTAAATAAAACCGGGAACTGATTTTGATAACAGTATTTATTTCCAATCTCTAAGAATAGCGTACCCTTCAGATTCTCACAAATCAGTTTTCAAAAGACAGATTTATTTTTGAAATTGATTATGTCCTCTTCTTCTTCCGTCATCTCTAGCGTTCAAAAGTTCTAAATTGGCAAATGTAAATGACTTCAGATTGGGTTTTAATAAGCATTCCTGTCAAGAGACAACATTTAAGTTCATTTGTAAATTCCTCTGGGTAATTGCAGTCACACATTAAAAGCTATTTCATTAAGATCCTTAATTCAACTTTAAAACAGCAATGAACTATTTAGCAATAAGCTTTCCTTAAACATGAACCAATTTAATATACTGTGGACATTTCATGGACCGAAAAGTCTATTTCTCAGTGGATGAAGGATCTTTTGTCAGCTAGCAGCTGCATGTTCATACAAAACTATAGGTTAAGTACTGGTAGTCCTCAGTTTAGGACCACAATTGAACCCAAAACTTCTATTAAGTGAGACATCTGTTAAATGAATTTTGCCCCATTTTATGCCCTTTCTTGCATCACTTATTAATTGAATCACTGCCGTTATTAAGTTAGTAACTGTTTTTTTAATAAATAAATCTGGTTTCTCCATTAACTCTGCTTGTCAGAAGGTCACAAAAGGTGATGACATGATCCCAGGACACTGCAATTGTCATAAATATGAACAGGTTCCCAAGCATCTGAATTTTGATCACCCCATGATCCTGGGGATGCTGCAACAGTCGTAAGTGTGTTGAAAAATGATCACAAATCACTTTTTTCAGTGGAGTTGTAACTTTGAATGGTTACTGTTCAAAGTTACAAAAATTTGAGGGCTACCTGTGTAACTTTTATTAATGATACAGATACTTTTGCTTTCATTAGATAGTATGATATGATATGGTAGGGTAGGGTAGGGTACGGTAGAATAGACTAGCGTATAATATAGTATAATAGTAGCACCAGGGTGCTACTATTGGGCACCAAGGACCAGTTCTGCGTAGAGAGGTTTTTCCATGGACCAGAGAGGGCGTGATTTCATGTGCTTCCTACATCACATGGATGGGACTTCAGTTGTTCGTGCGGCCCAGTTTCGGGCATGCTGGACCGGAGGGGATGCCTGTTTTAAAGGCCAGAAAAGAACAGATCAAGCACATCGCTAAGATCATTTCACCTCACTTCAGTAAGGGCATAATATAAAGCAGGTCCTCTGTAACTGCCCCGGCAGAGCCTGGAGGAAAGAAAAATCCTGGCTTTGTGCCATTAGAGTTTTAGAGATGATAACCTGATGATAACAAAACTGGTGCTATTCTGTAGTGGGGGAACCCGCACTCTGGCTGCTGCATTCTATATCAACTCCAGCTCCCAAATCATTGTTAAAGGCAGACCCATATGAAACACATTGCATAGTTCTTTTGCATGATGATAAAGGAAGGAATCAGTACTACCAGTGGTTCTAGAAATGGAACTGAATATAATGCTATGCTATGCTATGCTATGCTACGCGACGCTATGCTATTCTATGCTATGCTATGCTTATGCCGTGCTACTCCACACTATGCTGCACTCATTACAGAAGTGTTTCTTAACCTCAGCAACTTCATGGTCTCCTGCCTTGGGCAGGGGGTTAACCCAATGATACTATGCTATGCTATGCTGTGCTATGCTACACTACGCTATACTCAGTGGTGGGTTCCTCCCGGTTCGGTCCGGTTCAGCCGAGCCAGTAGCGGTGACGATATGACGTGACCGAACCGGTTCTCCCCCCCGCCCCCCCCACCCCCCCACCCCCTCCACGTTATTCTTACCTTTTATTTGGTCCCACCCCCAATCTATTGCTGCCTCCTGAGTCCCAGCTGATGACTAGAGGGAAAAAAACTGTTTACATTCTTGCCGCGGGGCTTCAAAGAGCCGTCCTACAGCTGATCAGTGTTAAAAGCAAACAAATGAGTTGGGTCGTAAGTGCAAGGACTGGTCATAAGTGTGAGGACCTTCCAGAAATGACTCTGACCAGCTAGCCAGGCCCACCTAGTCACATGACCCCCCCAAGCCACACCCACAAAATAAGCCACACCCACAGAACCGGTAGTAAAAAAAATTAGAACCCACCCCTGACTATACTATAGGGGTCCCCAATCCCCGGTCCTTGGACCAGCTCCGGGCTGCAGCATGTCAGAAACCAGCTACACAAAGAAGCAAAGCCCCATCCAACAGGATGCTGGCAGGACATGAAACCATGCCCCCTCCAGTCTGTGGAAAAACCTCTCTCCACGGAACCAGTCCCTGGTGCTGCTGCTTTAGAAAACTCCTTAAAATGTTAGGTAAGCTTTAGTGGTTTTTGTTTTCATACCCAATAAGAATGAAGGCTAGCACCAAATTTTATTCTGCTTGTCTTGCATTTATGGTTTGAATGATTCTATTGGGGTGATGTTGCTGATTATTTTGATCACTACACAAAGTTGTTTGATTTTGGCATCCCAGAAACGTTATAAGTAAATAAAGAAATCTTTGCAGGTTTTCAATTTCAGCAGGGGGTTCCCACCTTCATAATTAGCAAGAAAAAGACATTGCATAAAAATTTTTGACAGAACAACGAAAAGCATTAGTTTAATTTCATTTTTTATATCATGGGGCTAATAATGTGAATTACCTTTAAGAGACTAGTTGAACAGGAAAATGTGATAAGAAAAAGCCTTTGCTTGCTAAGAACTGAAAGAGCAATATGTTAAAGCAAAAGCAATAAAAGCTATCAATTATTTCAAAATGTAGTGAATTATCCTTGCAATGTACAATGAATGGATTGGTTTACAGTACATTCATTCCAATTATAATAATTATCCAGGTGTTATCTTTGCTACCAGACCTGTCACATGAATAAAACAGAATTTTCCATTAAAATATATTCTCGTATTTAGTTATATTCTTTTTTATGGTATATAACTTTTATTTTTTTCCCCATAAAACATAAAGATTAAAAACTAACAAAGGGAAATAAATGGTCAGAGAGAGAAATAGATAAGAAAGAGGGATAGAAAAAGAGATAAGAAATAGAAGTAGAAAAAAGCAAAAACTATAGAGAGTTTTTCTATAATAAATTTATTTTTACTTTAGGGGAAAGTTCCCGTACCTTTCTTCAATATGCAAACTAACAGCAATATTGATCTAAAATGCACGTTGGGCCAAAGGATCCTGAGAAAGTTATGGAAGTCATAACTGGACCGGTTACATCTCCATTAGAACTAATTTTGTTCCAGAGAAGAAAAAAATTGCAAGAGGTCTATGAAGCAGAAGGTAGAGAAGGATTTCTGGTCACATAGTATTAATAACCCTAATTGATGGATAAGGCATGTGAGGCAGGCCTATTAATAAGAGCCATATAACAGTGAAACAGTCTGTCGTACATACTGGAGAGGATTGTGTTTGATTATCTTAGAGGGCTCTTCCAACTGTACAATTCTATACTTCCATCTTTTCTTTCTTTCTCTTTCTTTCTTTCTTACTTTCTTTCTTTCTTTCTTTCCTTCCTTCCTTCCTTCCTTCCTCCCTCCCTCCCTCCCCCTCTATCTTTCTTTCATTCTTCTCCTTTCATTCTTTTTCTTTCTTTCTTTCCTTCCTTCCTTCCTCCCTCCCCCTCTATCTTTCTTTCATTCTTCTCCTTTCTTTCTTTTTCTTTCTTTTTCTTTCTTTCCTTCCTCCCTCCCCTTCTTTCTTTCTTTCCTCTTTCCTTCCTTCCCTCCCTCTCCTTCCCTCTTTCTTTCTTTCTTTCTTTTCTTTCTTTCCTTCTTTCTTTCCTCTTTCCTTCCTTCCCTCCCTCCCTCTCTCCTTCCCTCTTTCTGTCTGTCTGTCTTTCTTTCTTTCTTTTCTTTCTCTCTCTCTCCTTCCTTCTTTTCTTTCTTTCTTTCTTTCTTTCTTTCTTTCTTTCTTTCTTTCTTTCTTTCTTTCTTTCTTTCCTCCCAACATAGCTAGATGACCTTTTCCATTAGATACTTCATTTGTATTCCTGTTTTGAAAACCAGGAACTGAAAGTTGTTTCTACAGAACATCTTACAGCTGGCCGAGCAAAAGCTGCCAAAGTTATTCTACATCAAATCATGTAAGCAGAGCCTGTGCTGGCTTTACCACTTGGGCTTGGCAGAGTTGGAGTCTGAGGCTTTGCAGCTGTGTGGCCCCAAAGAGGCCACCCATTTGTGGTTGACCATGTTGCTAGCCACCATCAGTGTAGCGTAGCAGGGATTTATTTATTTTTTTAAAAGAACTGTAATTCCACTCTATAAAAATGCATCAGATGAGATTTGCAGAGGGTCAAAATTGCTGCCGGCTCAAGAAATGCACCACTTCCATTTTACAGCTTGGTGGCATAAAGCTACCTTTTCTGTAGCACTTCTTATTGCTGTGAAATATATTTTCAATGGGTGAAAAGCAAAGGTGGGTTTCAGCAAGTTCTGATCAGTTCTGGAGAACCGGTAGCAGAAATTTTGAGTAGTTCGGAGAACCGGTAGTAAAAATTCTGACTGGCCCCCATCTATTATCTGCCTCCCAAGTCCCAGCTGATCAAGAGGAAATGGAGATTTTGCAGTAACCTTCACCTGGAGTGGGGAGAGAATGGTGATTTTACAGTATCCTTCCCCTGGAGTGGGGTGGGAATGGAGATTTTATAGTATCCTTCTTCTGCCATGCCCACCAAGCCATGCCACTCCCACCAAGCCACACCCAGAGAACCAGTAGTAAAAAAATTTGAAACCCATCATTGGTGGAAAAGTACCTTTTATATTCAACCTCAATCTTTTAATTTTCTTGGTAATGATTAGGATAGATCATTTAAGTGTGGGCTGCCACGAGCTATGGTTTCTACCAAAAGCAAACCAACTCTTTCTCTTGATGGTTTGGTTTTTGGTACAAACAAACAAACAAACACTCTTTCAAGATCTTGCATTTGACTACATTTCCAAGTGTTCCTTCAGGGCAGAAGCTTCCCCCTCTTACATAATTTGATTGATAGAAAATGAACTATAAAGAAAGTCATTGAACTGATGATGTATTGGAAGCAGTATTGTATGCTGCTTTGTTTCAAGGTAAAATATGTGAAAATTGAAGCCACAAGATGAGTCTTTGGAGATCTAAATGGGTGGCACCATAAAATGAGATTATTTCATATAAAAAGTTTTTGACTTTCCATGGATAGTATTGATGATAAGACACCCCTAACAACCCTCGAGGTGAATATAGCAGCCATGCCACCCAGCTGATTGTTCCCTGTGGCCTTCCGCAGCGGCCACGCACCACCTGCTGGGCCATTCTGGATGGTGAGGAGGTCCTTTGCTCGGTGGGCATGGGCAGCAGGATGGACAGAAGGTGGAACCCAAAGACTTATAGTGATTTTGTGTATGATTTTACTTTATAATGTGTATACTGTATGTATATTTTTAAAAGTCTGTAAGAATTGGGATACATAAATACCCAGGCAACGCCGGATTATCAGCTAGTAGTATATAAAACTGCAAAAATATTATGGGCCAATATTGCTTTATAGTCCATTCCCTGTGTGTATAGTTGGGAAGGAAAGAGTCTGTAAATGTAAGATGAGAAAATAAAAGAACCAAGGCAGCAATTATGGGGAATGGAGACAAATGGAAGAGAAGGAAAGTTCCAGAAAAAGTCTCCATGGATTTCTAATCTTTTTTTAAAAAAAATAAAATAAAAAATAAACATCAGCTGAAATCTCACAAGTTTATAAAACCTTGGGCAATTACACGACCTTCCCTTACAATTTTATGTGATTTTTAGGAGAAAATATTGCCATTCTATAAAATGTTGGATGAAAACAAGTCATTTAAGGGAGTGGTGGATTGTTGTTTTTTAAGGAAATATTTACATCTCTCTCAAGACTGAGGATGGACCACATGAATGGACCAATGAGGATGGACTGCATAAATAAGTGGTTATAGAATTCCATCCAACACCAAGTTATGAACAAGCAACTCTTCTAAGTCGCTTGCTCAGAGTTGAAGAGTCAGGAAAGATGATTAAAGGGACATCCTGTTACACTTGTAGTGTCCTTCCCATGAGTAGATGGGCACAGTTCACACAATCCATGAAATTCTGTACCATGAATCATTAAGGGAATGTGCATCCCATTGTGATTTTAAGCAGCCCCGTCCCCCCAGATATATTTTAAGAAACAAAACAAGGCAAGATGAGAGATTATTTCATCCACAACTTCTCTATACCTTCCATCCTTCCTTTTTTAAAAAAATAAATAAATAAAGAATAAATCTATCTGACATATGTGTCGCTTTCATGTTAATCTTAGCTGGTCCTGTTTGATCTAGTTTAATAATAGTGAGAACTCAATGATGCAAGGGAATCTAGACTTTTCCAGTGTGTCTTTCGTCTGACTGCAAATTCAATGAGCATAGCTCCTCTCCTTGGTGTTCTCAAGCCATAAACACGTGGTTCTCTTTTTGTGGTTAAAACCCAGATGAAAGCCATGTGCTTGTAGTGGGAAATGCCATGAAAAGCAATTTTCTCATGGCAGTCTATCAAAGAAGAAAAATACAAAGATTAGCAAGGAGGTCTCAGACAAATTCTCATTTTGAGTTCTTTCATTTTAAGTTTGGGATATTGGGTATATTATCACTGAGTGTGGCGCATGTATATGTGACATATATGTGACAGGCCTTTTCACTTCTTACTGAAATGTGGAAAGAGAGGTGAAAGCCAGGGGTGGGTCCTAAATTTTTTTACTACCGGTTCTGTGGGCGTGGCTTATTTTGTGGGTGTGGTTTGATGGTCATGTGACAATTCTTTAGGGTTTAGCAGAGGTACTGGTCTACCAGGCTTTTAATTGCTTGCAGAGCTGTACCGGTCTACCCATTGGTTTTTGGAGGCATCGGTCTACCCATTGGTTTTTGGAGGCACCGGTCTACCCATTTATTTTTGGAGGCACCGGTCTACCCATTTATTTTTGCAGACACTGGTCTACCCATTTGTTTTTCGAGCACTCTGGTCTACCACCACACTGCCTTTTAACACTGATCAGCTGTAGGGTGGCCCTTTGAAGCCCTGCGGCAAGAGTTTAAACAGTTTTTTTCCTTCTAGCCAATCAGCTGGGACTCGGGAGGCAGCGAATAGATTGGGGGCAGGGCCAAATAAAAGGTTAATGCAGGGGGTGGTGGTGGGAGGACTCAGCTTCCGAACAACGAGAACCGGTTCGGTGACTTCATATCGTCACCGCTACCGGCTCAGCCGAACCGGGCTGAACCGGGAGGAACCCACCACTGGTGAAAGCTAAATTGGGTTGATTCAGAATTTTTCTTCCTTTTATTAGAGCTTTTTCTGCTGAAAGAACATTTTCTATTGAAGGAAGTCTCCACCCACTGGACCAATTTTTGGATTGGACAGTTGGTTCTTCGTTCAAGTTGTCATTGAATGTGGGAGAAATTAGACTGATACCTGAGATTAAAAAGAAAATTAGAGCTATATCTGTCTGTAGAGATTCTCAGCCATCCAGGTCATGGTTGTCCAGTTTCAGGAGGCAACTGGACTTTCTTGTTTTTCTTTTGAAGACATTTCGCTTCTCATTCAAGAAGCTTCTTCAGCTCTGACAGGATAATGGAGAATGGAAGGATTTATATTCCTTGCAGACAGCTGGTCATTTACATCCTTTTAGAGGGTCATTGAAGCACTTGAGGGTTCAAGTGCTTCAACAACCAAGCTTTTTGGATGAGAAGCGAAATGTCTTCCAAAGAAAAAACAAGAAAGTCCAGTTGCCTCTAGAAAAAGCACTTTTGGGACAGCTATCTCTCTCATATATATGCTTAGCAGCTCTGGGTCTGGATGTGAACCTATGGTAGGATCTACTATAGCGTCCTATAATAGTTCCTATTGTTACGAAAGGATGCTGCAATGATTTCAATGTGTTAATGTTCTTTTGCTGGTTTTGCATATTGTTATTTTACTGACATTAAAAACCTATCCTGAGGGGGATCGGTTTATCCTAAAATGTCATTTTTAAAAAAATGCAGTTGATTAATAAGAGGGATCTTGGAGTCCTAGTGGACAACCATTTAGATATGAGCCGTGCAGTGCAGCAGCTGCCAAAAAAGTCAACACAGTTCTGGGCTGCATAAACAGAGGGATAGAATCAAGATCATGTGAAGTGTTAATACCACTTTATAATGCCTTGGGAAGGCCACACTTGGAATACTGCATTCAGGTTTTGTCGCCACCATGTAAAAAAGATGTGTAGACTCTAGAAAGAGTGCAGAGAAGAGCAACAAAGATGATTAGGGGACTGGAGGCTAAAACATATGAAAAACAGTTGCAGGAACTGGGTATGTCTAGTTTAATGAAGGAAGGACTAGGGGAGACATGATAGCAGTGTTCCAATATCTCAGGGGCTGCCACAAAGAAGAGGGTGTCAAGCTATTCTCCAAAACACCTGAAGGTAGGACAAGAAGCAATGGGTGGAAGCTGTAATCAAGGTGAGAAGCAACTTAGAACTAAGGAGAAATTTCCTGACAGTTAGAACAATTAATAAATGGAACAACTTGCCTGCAGAAGTTGTGAATGCCCCAACATTGGAAATTTTTAAAAAGACATTGGATAACCACAGGGCCGGATTTAGATTGAAAGAGGCCCTAGGCTATTCCACTTATGAGGCCCTTTCACCAGTGGTGGGATTCAATTTTTTTAACAACAGGTTCTGTGGGCGTGACTTAGTTGGGGGTGTGGCTTGGCAATCATGTGACTGGGTGGGCGTGGCTAACTGGTCACGTGACTGTGTATGCGTGGCTAGCTTGTCATGTGACCAGGTGGGCGTGGCTATGTGCATAGACTTTTTTCAGGGGGCTGAAAAAAGTCATTTCTGACTGGGCCTCGTACTTTTGACCGGTCCTCACACTTATGACCATCCTCACATTTATGCTCGTGCAGCTTTCTTAACAACCATGTCACTCATTTCACAACTGCTTCTCTTCACCATGGTGACAAGATAGGGCAAAAACGTAAAATGTGAGGACAGTCGTAAGTTTGAGGACTGGTCAAAAGTGCGAGTACCAGTCAGAAATAACTTTTTCAGCCCTCTGAGTAGTCCATATGCACAAAAGGACTATCCAGAGGGCTGAAAAAAGTCATTTCTGACTGGGCTTCGCACTTTTGACCGGTCCTCACACTTATGACCATCCTCACATTTATGCCCGTGTAGCTTTCTTAACAACCATGTCACTCATTTCACAACTGCTTCTCTTCACCATGGTGACAAGATAGGGCAAAAACGTAAAATGTGAGGACAGTCGTAAGTTCGAGGACTGGTCAAAAGTGCGAGGACCAGTCAGAAATAACCTTTTCAGCCCTCTGAGTAGTCCATATGCATAAAAGGATACTGCAATAGAGAGGGGTGAAGAAAGGGAAGGGAAATTAGAGTAGGAGGGAGGGTAAGAGAGGGAGGAAGAGAGGAGGAGAAGGAGAAAGGAAGAGGAAGTAGGGAGGAGAAGAAGAGGGGGAGGAAGAGAAAGCAAGAAGGAAAGAAAAGAGAGAGGTGGTAGGTTTGAGGAGAAAGATTGCTGTACAATAAAAAAGATGAAAGGGAAGAAAGCTAACCCCAAACAAATATAAAGATATTAAGATAAAGAATGAATTGTTAAACTTTAAAGAATAAAAGAGAACAAATATGAATAAATAACAATAATTAGAAACACACATACAAACATACAATGTATTTTCTTTGAACAGAGTATTTGGCCGGTTCACAAATTTAACCAGTGTTTAGTCATTTCAATTAAATTTACAATTTCTATATTTCCTTTTTGCCATATTTATTCCTCAATCTATTTTTGTAAAAAACCAATATTACCCTTCATCCTCATCGCTAATCTTAATCAAATTCAATTTTTCCCTTCTATTCTATATTATACCCCTTCCCATTGTCATCTATTTTTATATCCATCCTCACATTGGTTAACTATGTAATATTAGTTGTTTAATATAAATTCAACATTTTAATATAAATCAATTAGTTATATAATTACCTTTTTTGTATATTAATCAATATGAACATGAATATTCCAATTATTTCCATGCAATCCAATTTCTTACAAATCAATTAATTATATTTACCAATAATAATAAACCAAATAATTTCCCCCATATATTCCTCCAAACCACAACTTAACCATTTCTGCTTTCAACACAATATACAATTAATAGTATCTCAATTATTACAATTCCCTAGTTAAATAGAGCTTTTTTTCTTTTGTGTTTTAAAATCTCCTCTTTTTCCCTAAATTTCCCGTTGTTTGCACCTACCTTTTTTGGTGAGGAAAAAGAAAAGAAATCTGCCTACCTAATTTTCCAACGTGCAAAGCCAACAGCCTGCTTTACTTTCTCTTTTGTTTTTCAATATAGCTAGGGGGAAAAAAATCTGCAGTCTTTCCAAGAAAGCAGAAGAGCCCTGAGCAAAACAGCTGGGGGTCGGGAGCCGATCTAAGCAAGGGCCAATTAGCCTCTGCTGAAGCTCCGTGGGCCAATAAAATTACAAAAAAAACACCGAACCCTTTGTTAAATTGCTGGCTCCCCCGCCCCTCGCCCACCACTATTTATTGGCAATAAATAGTGGTGCGGAGGGGCGGGGCAAGCCAGCAATTTAACAAAGGGTTCGGCTGCACCACTGGCTCTAGGGCGGCCCTTTGAAGCCCCGTGGCAAGAATTTGAAGGTTTTTTTTCCTCTAGCCATCAGAGGCAGCAATAGATTGGGAGTGGGCGGGGTAAGCGAACGGCTGGCGATCCAACAGAGCAGAGAGTGAGGGTGAGTGAAGGCGTGGAAGTGGCTTTCTCCATCCTGCTCTCTTGCGTCCAGAGCCGGTGGGGAACCATGTGGCAGCCCACGTGGATCCCAGGCAGTGGAACTCAGGCTAGGGAAGGGGTGGGCAATTGTGGCTCTTTTACAACCTGTGGACTTCAACTCCCAGAATTCCTGAGACAGCCAAGCTGCATCAGGAATTCTGGGAGTTGAAGTCCACAGGTTGTAAAAGAGCCAAAATT
Organism: Arizona elegans; assembly: GCA_022577455.1. NCBI lineage: Eukaryota > Metazoa > Chordata > Lepidosauria > Squamata > Colubridae > Arizona > Arizona elegans. The sequence continues at coordinate 77,387,388 of JAKOOJ010000005.1, read as the reverse complement.
GGCCACCCCTGGCTACGGTAGGCTGGCGCCGCGCAGGTGGGAGGCGAGGGGCGGGCGAGCCAGCAATTTAACAAAGGGTTCAGCCGAACCCCCTAGAACCCCCAGAATCCCACCACTGTGTAGGCCCCTCTGGATCTTGAGGCCCTAGGCTGAAGCCTAGTTAGCCTATAGGAAAATCCGGCCCTGGATAACCATTTGTCTGAAGTGGTGTAGAGTTTCCTGCCTGGGCAGCGGGTTGGACTAGAAGACCTCCAAGGTCCCTTCCAACTCTGTTATTCTATTCTATTCTAAAATAAAAAACAATAAAATAAAGAATTAGCATTTGGAGTGCTTCAAACTCAAACTCAAAAAAAAAAAAAAAAAGTACTTCAGAGTGTATGCTTTCAACCCTTGAAAGCAGCTGCACCTTTTCCAGAATTGCACAAGTGCCTTCTATAAATGCAGTGTGATTCCAGGAAAAGACAGATATGGTTCAAGTGTTGAAGGTTGGTGCTTGCCAACATATCCCCATATGCAGGGGTGAAATCCAGCAGGTTCTGGCAGGTTCTGGAGAACCGGTAGCAGAAATTTTGAGCAGTTCAGAAAACCGGTAGCGGAAATTTTGAGTAGTTTGGAGAACCGGCAAATACCACCTCTGGCTGGCCCCAGAGTGGGGTAGGAATGAAGATTTTGCAATATCCTTTCCCTGGAGTGGAGTGGGAATGGAGATTTTGCAGTATCCTTGCAGTATTTTGAAGTATTCCCCTGCCACGCCCACTAAGCCATGCCCACCAAGCCACAGCACGCCCACCAAGCCACGCCCGCAGAACCGGTAATAAAAAAATTTGGATTTCACCACTTCCCATATGCTCCAAAACACAATTTTTGATTTTGAATTCCAAGTTCTGCACAGCCATATTAGAATGTTCTTGTCGTCCTATTATTATTTATCATTTCCATTTTATCTGGGACATGAACCAATAAAAAAAAAATTCCAGATGCCAGATTTTTCTTCAAGATTTCATTCATTGTCTCTGGCTGTCAAAAACCAAGATCTTTGTCTAATAAACTATTCCTGCCTCCTTCAGGCATGCCACAAAATCTAGGGTTTTAAGCAGCCAAGAGCCTTGGGACCACACCAAATTAAACGGGAAGAAATAATTGTGGTACAACTAAAATCATGTTTGCCATAATATCTACACAACATATGTTTAGCCCTTAGAGAATTTACTGAATGAGAGGTCTTTCTAGAAATTCAAGCAGTGTAGTAAATAAATAGAAAGAAATGAAAGTAATAAAACTAATGTCATCTATTGTAAGAGATCAACCATGAATGAGTGGCTGAGGTCTATATTTAAGCAGTTTAGCTACTACATATTTCAGTCCCTTGGTCTTCAAGACTGTCTCCTTCAGAGAATTGATAATTATAGTTGTCTACCAAATGTTATGGTATCCTGAGCAATTATAGGTCCCAAAGCTGCCATTAAGTTGCTTTATCATAAGCATAGGTCTGATAAGGAGTATATAAATAGTATTTAATGTCAAAATGCTGGACTATATTATAGATAATGTAGGCGAAGAAATTATCTACACTATGTATGAGCAAACAAGCAAAGTATTTTTTTTTAATTTTCTTTATAAACTACATTTTCAGATCAAAGGAATGAAATAAATTCTTGTTCAACTCCTATACTAATGACAACTATCCTATTCTCCATTTCCATGTAAAAATTATTATGGATTTTACGTAGTTTGCATCCAATTCTGAAAGTACAGAGTGTAGGAAAGGCAGAATGCTACATGGAAATTGTCTGGTTATTAAACATATTTAAGACTAACCCATTTTGCTTAGAATCAAGGTAAGATTACCAATATTTAAAGGGAAAATCTAGATATAAAAATCTGAAGACTGAGTTTTGATCAAAATGATGGCTGCCAGAATTCAGAATTCTGCTCTATATTTTTGGAAATTACAAAATACATATGAATGCCTATGTATATATTGCTTTGTGGCTAATGGCTACTGAGCCAGCTAATCAGAAACAAATAAGTTTCACTTAAAATGATATCCCAAAAATTCTTGTTTTCTTGGTTGCATTTATAGCAATAGCACTTAGACTTATATACTGCTTCATACTGCTTTAAAACACTCCCTAAGCAGTTTACAGAATCGCATATTGCCCCCAACAATCTGGGTCCTCATTTTACTGACCTCAACAGGATGGAAGGCTGAGTCAACCTTGAAGTGGTCAAGATCGAACTCCTGGCAGTGGGCTTTGTCAGCCTGCAATACTGCATTCCAACCATTGCAATATCACGGCAAAATGAGTAGGTTATGAGACACCTATAAACATTAGCAGTGCAACATAATGAGCATTGCCACAAATGGGCACTAAAACATAAATCTCAAACAACACTAAAAATATAAACAATATTTAAAGATACAAAAGGCAACAGATGAAAAGCAAGCCAAACCTCACATAAACTCAGAGCACAAGCTAACAAAATTAAATTTAAAATCCAGCAAAACATTGGCTATGGAAAATAAATTTAGAAACAGAAATAGTCATCAAAATTTGACACTTTTATAGCTTCAAAATAATTGGGCTAATGGGAAATTTTTGTCCTAGTGAGAAAAAGAAAACAGAAACATTTAACCATCGGGTTAACTTTTTGGGGATAAAATAATTCATAATTTGAGGGATGGGAAGGATGGACAATCATTCCTCTAACTGATAGATACTTGAAAAAGGACACTTGAAAAGGGGCCTTTGAAGAATTCCTGGTAAAGGAGTTATAAATGCCTGGTCCTACCACCAAAAAGGCACTATAATGTATCATCCAGAGATATCTGAAACGTAGCCACCTCTGGATCTTAACTGTGTGTGTGAAGCAGTAGTGGGTTGCCCCCGATTCGGACCGGTTCTATAGAACCGGTAGTAAAACTGGCGGGAGGCTCTGCCCACTGACTCTGACGTCATCAGAAGCTATCTACACATGCACAGAAGCAAGGCGCATGAGCGAGTGAAGCGACTGCACACACGCGATCCCATTGCGAACCGGTAGTAAAGGTAAGTAGAACCCACCCCTGGTGTGAAGATGGTGTGCAGGTCAGAGAATTTGCCTTTGGGACTTTTAAATATAAAAATCAGCACTCTTGATTGAGCTTATAAATGAGCTGGGAGCAGAGTTAGTTTATAATACTAGACATGTGGTGCCCCATTGGGTCATCATTTCAGAGATATTTCCTTACCTAAAGAGAAAAATAGACCAAGGGCAGGCATAGCAGAAGTAACTTCTGATTTCCTGCTGGCTTCTCCATTGAGTTTCCTTGTGGCAGGATGCATTGAAATCTCTTTTCCTTCCCTTCCCTTCCCTTCCCAACCCTACCCTACCCTTCCCCTTCCCCTTCCTCTTCCCCTACCCAGCAGACAGATACAGTATAACCATGATTTTCAGCATTTTTAACATTTTCTGGTGCTTACTTCCAGTTTCTTGCCAAAACCACCCATTGGGGAAAATGGGTTTGCTTAATGACCACCATGTTCACTGAACAATCATTGTGTTCGCTTAATGACTGCCACAAAAATATTGTCTAGCTTCTCCGAGGCTAGAAGTTCTTCAAAGTTCCATTATATTAGAGATGTCATATTGGCACATCTGGGAAAACCCGAATCTGAAAGCTTCCAGGTTTTCCCCACCCATAGGAAAGTCCAAGTCCCTGCCTAGCATCCACATGTCCATCACATGGCCCGATCAATGCACTATCCCAACTGGAGATGCCTCCCAGTCACACCCTTCCAGGTGCAGGGCAAGATGTCCTTGACTCTCAGAGAAAAGAATGTTATTATGACTATATATCTCCCCTGCTCCATACAATCCCCCCTCCCAGTTTCCCACAGCACTAAATGTGGCAGGCCTGAAGATCCAATGTAAAGATGGCTTCCAGGCCTGACAAATATCATAAAATCAGGTGTGGTCACGTAGCGACCCACTTAACAACTGCCACAATTTATATCATAATTCTAGGCTCAACTATGGTCATAAGTCAAGAATTACCTGTAGCTGGAATTATTAACCATACAATACTACAATACTTATTACATGCATATAATGCTTAGTACATACTTAGTACAACTACTATAGAATCAGAACTTACTCAGCCAATTATAGTAACATAAAATAACATAGCAGCACACAGTTTATGGATTGTAACTGTAGACCATGTATAATTGACAGACTGGATTTTGTTATAGATTTTAGTAGTTATTTATTATTTTATACTAGAATTTTTAATTGTATATTTACTGAGTGTTTTTATTTGTCCTGATCTCTGATCTAAGACTGTAATAAATTGATGGATTGATTGATTGAACATAGTAGTAGCTTTTAAAATCCATAGCCAAATTCATCTACTAGCAGTATTGTGCCTTGATTCAGCTCTTGCGTGAGCAGTCTAAAACAGCGGAGCAGATTCCACAATGAACATATATAACCAAATTATACCAACTGATTTCTTTGACCATGTAACTCTGTTCCCATAAACATTGACTCAAGAGTCTGCCCTGCATCTGGTCATGGCACTGAGCTGAGAGAACGGCATCTTCCTCTCCAGTTTGGAACGTGGTTATTTTAGTATACATACAAAACAATTTGACCTCCAATTAGTGAGCTCAAGGGAGGGGAAAAAAAACAAACAGAAAGACATCCTGGAAAACCTAAAAATAGCCTTTTTTCAGGAAGCGATCTGACCAACTGATTACCCAAGGCTCCAACTTAACAAGTGGATAGGATGATTAGCAGCAAGTACTACCCAGTGTTTTATTCCCGTCTCGGAACTTTTGCTTTATGAATTTTCAGAAGATAAGCCAGGGGATCTGAGTTGTATTGTGTTCAGAGGGTTTATTGCACCCTTTAAGATTAAAGAGACGTTTCTATTAGACCAGGGATCAGCAACCTGCGTCTCTGGAGCTGCATGAGGGTCTTTGGGCCCTCTGCTATGGCTCCCTGTCAGGTGATACCACCACTGGCTGGCCCCACCCCTCATCCTCCCCTCCCAATCACTCCTCGCCTGGCCTGAGAAGGTAAGGGCAATGGTGAGGGATGGAGAAGCGGCGAAGGCAGAGACAGGGAGGGGGAGAGAGAGATACAGAGAGGGAGGGAGAGAAAGGAGGAGAGAGGGAGGGAAGGGAGAGAGAGAAATATCAAAAGGATTTTGTGGTTCCCGGTGTTTTTAAACAACTGTTTCTCTGCCCTAATGACCGGTTGGTAGGCGTGGCTAGTGGGGGTCATGTGACTGGTGGAAGTGAGTGACATCGAATTAGCTAAGCCCATCCAGGTTTTGTGGCTTCCGGTGTTTTCTTTTCTGTGGGAAATGGGTCCAAATGGCTCTTTGAGTATTTAAGGTTGCAGACCGCTGTATTAGACAAAGGAAAGTATTGCTTGTACTTTGAGTTTGGGAGACCATCTCTTGTCAGGTAGGCTCAGCTTTCAACTTACAGTAAATTTTGGTTATCCATTAAATCCATACAGCACTGAGCAAACCAGAAAGATTCTTATTCTTGTTTGGGATGCAGTGGCTCAGTGGCTAAGATGCTGAGCTTGTCAATCGAAAGGTCACAGTTCAGCAGTTCGAATCCCTAGTGCCGCAAAACAGGGTGAGTTCCCATTACTTGTCCCAGCTTCTGCCAACCTAGCAGTTTGAAAGCACGTAAAAAATGCAAGTAAAAAAATAGGGACCACCTTTGGTGGGAAGGTAACAGCGTTCCATGCGCCTTTGGCATTTAGTCATGCTGGCCACATGACCATGTAGATGTCTTTGGACAGTGCTGGCTCTTCGGCTTTGAAACGGAGATGAGCACCGCCCCCTAGAGTCGGGAACAACTAGCACATATGTGTGAGGGGAACCTTTACATTTTATAAATCACCCCCATGGTTTCCTTCCCAAGGGTTACCTTGTTATTATTCAGTGACTTCCTAATCCTTTAAAAACAACAACAACAACAACAACAAAACAATAATAATAATTCAATTCAGTCTGGTTATCTTCTTGCATCTTTTATGAATTCTTCTTCAACAGTGGGGGATGGGTGGGGGAGAAATGGAAGGACTTCTGGAAATATCAACTCAGAAAAGAAAAGTATTTATTTATTTATTTACTTACTTACTTACTTACTTACTTACTTACTTACTTACTTACTTACTTACTCATTCATTCATTCATTCATTCTGCTGTCAGAATTTTATGGTGTCCTATAATAAGGACACCTTTTAACTCTAATGAAACAGAGTTTTGTAACTGAGTAAGTCACATAATACGTTAATGATATCCTTTCATATCTCAGGTTCCATTTCTCAATCCTGTTTCTTCTATGTTGATTTTTTAAAGTCCCAAGAATATCAGTTTTCCATGAGATCTTTTTCTGAAAACTGGCACGATAGTCAATCCTTTAAGAAATGCATCATTAATTCAAATCCTTCAGCAGGAACTGTCCCAATGATTTTGATGCAATGGCATGAACTGAAAATGAGGAACACACGTATACATAGACACCCTGACTGTCAGCCCTGGATGCTATCTTTTTCTTTGGATCTTCAGGGCTGCCCCACTTAGTGCTGAAGAAAACTGGGGGGGTGGGATTGCATGGAGTTGTAGACATATCTAGTCATAACAACATTCTGGGAGTCAAGGACGTTCAGCCTGCACTGGTAGTGGCGTGATTAGGAGGCATCCCCAGTTGGGACAATGGATTGATTGGACTATGTGATGGACATGTGGGTGCAGGGGGCGGGACTTTGACTTTCCTTTAGGTGGGGAAAAACTGGAAGCTTTCATATTCGGGTTTTGCCAGATATACCAATATGACAACTCTAATAAAATGGAACTTTGAGGAACTTCTAGTCTTCTTTTATTGGAGGTGTTACTTGGAATCCTGACACAGACACACAGACACACAGACACACAGATACACAGACATAAAGATACATAGACACAGACACACCACACACACACACACACACACACACTTCCCCTTCTTCCCTGAATTTTTTTCCCTATGTAATCTATTGACACATCATTGTAACCAATATCTCTTGCTATCATCCTGAAACCTAGGATCACATAGGAACCATATCAGTAGTGTATATCACTTTGTTCTACCCCAGCTCTGGATCCCAAGGAGTGTGACACACACAAAGCTCCAAAAACTCAGTTTAATACAAACAGACCCCTTCCAAAATGCAGGCTTCTCCTCCCGAGTAGCCACTCCTGCCTTTTGGCAGCCCTGTGTGCTCGAGCATTGAGAAGAGGCTCCTCCACTTCAATTTTTTTCACTTGAAGAAGCCTCTGGAAGTTCTGAAGGCCCTGGCTGAGTCTCTGCCTCTGGCACAACACCACACCAGCCTCCTCGTCATCAGGATCAGCCACAATCTGTGCTGGCGGGCCACAACACACTTATCTTTGCTACCGGTTCACAAATGTGAGCGCATGTGCAGAGCGTCTGTGATGACATCTGGGCAGTTTGCCTGAACTGGGTAGAACTGGTAGAAACCCACTACTGAACCATATAAATAAACTGTACAGACATTGATTGGACAGTACAGCATGTAAATGTTGAGTTGGTATGAAGACAGGAATGGTTGCTCTTTCACGTTAGCCGAACCACAGAGAAAATATCAAAAGGCACCAGATACAGCTTGATTTTTCCATGAATGCTAATTCCAAAGGCAGCTCAGCACATGTGCTAGTGAAACTTAAAAGATAGAACTAGAGGAATGGAAAGAGCTGCAAACTTCAAACATACCTAGGAACCGCTTAAAAGATAAACCAACAGGATAATAGTACAAAGCTGGTACTTGGTGATATTTAGCCAAGAATATCATGTCAGAATCTAGAAACTCTAGATTGCAAACGCCCAATAAGTCCATGAAGAGGAAGAAGAAATTGTTTAAAAAGGCAAGATAGTGGACACAGTTTTGGGATGTAAGCCCCACCTCTTTTGCACATGTGTGCAATGCCCATGGCACTATATCCCCTTTCCAGAAATGCCACTGATCCAGCATTGATCAGGATGAGTTTAAACAAGCTAAGCTTTAATCATCTCTTGGATTAGAATGATTGGAGCATTTATGTTGGAGGAGGCTACGCACATAGACTGATTCATCCTGAAGTCGCTCATTATAGGAGACAGTAGCAGAACGTAGATCAAACATCCTGAATTGTAAACTGATACTCTCATCTCTGAATAGAATTGGTAACTAACGGAAAGCCTGATTGGCTGCATGTAATTGAGAGGTATCTGTAGTAACAGATTTGTGGGAAGTGATGGAAATAGCAGCCCTACAGCCTAAGGACCTTTAAGACAATAATGGGGAACTTGCATTCAAAATGTTACTGACAAGGTAGTTCCAGGCGCAAGTCCAGGGCAAATAGAGTTTGTTTAGCAACCTCTGAGGGACCACAGGTTTCATATCGCCTTGTCTTACGAGAATAGCAACGTAATCGGGCAAAAATTGCAACAGATCAGGTCCCATTACTTTTAATAACCCTTTTACAGAATGTTTCAATCCTGAAGCTGACCTGATTGGAGCCATCTTGGAGCTTCAGTGTTGCTTACATTGGAACTAAGGGATAGGGAGTGGGGATTAGAGATAGCTGGGGGTTTTGTAGCCAAAATAAAGTACTTTCTCTTGGGAACCAAGGACATTCTCATACCTGAACTGTGGAAGGAGGAGTGAGGTCACCAGGCAACCAGACAGCGTCTTGATTGGACCATGTCAATGATTGTTTGGGGTTGAGGAAAACTTTCTCTTTTAATTAGGTGAAAACCGTGGGAACCTTCAGAGTTGGTTTTCACCGGATTTGTGCCAATCTGATAATAGGATAGGATAGGATAGGATAGGATAGAATAGAATAGAATAGAATAGAATAGAATAGAATAGAATAGAATAGAATAGAATAGAATAGAATAGAATAGAATAGAATTTTATTGGCCAAGTGTGATTGGACACACAAGGAATTTGTCTTTGGTGCATATGCTCTCAGTGTACTTAATAAAAGATATGTTTGACAAGAATCATAAGGTACCACAATTAATGATAGTCATAGGGTACAAATGAGCAATCAAATCATATTAGGAAACAGTCAATATAAATCCTAAGGATACAAGCAACAAAGTTACAGTCATACAGTCATTAGTGGAAGGAGAAGGGTGATAGGAACAATGAGAAGATTAATAGTAGTGCAGACTTAGTAAATAGTTTGACAGTGTTGAGGGAATTACTTGTTTAGCAGAGTGATATCTGATATATCTAATAAAGCCATTCTTTGAAGAATTAATCTGCCTCGGAGTTTTGCTTGCTATGGGTCTATTACTTGGAACCCTGACATTGGGATTATTAATGTTGGAGATGTATTTTTCAGGATATAGTTTGGATCACAGAAGTAAGATATCTCTGCTTTCCTGTGTTTCTTAAGAAATCTAGCTCTTAGTTCAAAGACAATGGATGTCAGTTAGCATTCACTGACAGCTAGGCCCACACTCTTCATTTGGAGCAACTATATTATGAACTGTTGTTTTTTTTTAATGGGATATCCTACAACTTAATTACTCAGTAATGTTTTCAGCACTCTGCTTATGTTCTAAAGTGTATCCTCTCCCAAAAAGCTCCTGCTGGATTCAACTTTCCAATAATTAAATGTTGGAAGAGTATGAAAGCCTCTTTAAAGCAGTAATTTTAACTTGGTTCCAGACTTGTTTGGGGCCTCTTTCTGATATTATGAACTTTAAAAAGTCTTTTGGAAGCATTCGGCTGTGGGAAGTTTCCTGTACTCTGCCCTTTCCATTCCCTTCATCAGTTCAGTGGTTATTAGTGCCATAGACAAAATATGCATGCATCTAATGATGCATGTTAAACTGTGGATGTTTTCCGAGCAGACTGGTGCCATGCATCCCCAGCTGTCATTTATCAAAGCCAGATGTGCTTTATATCAGGAAGACTTCTAAGAACATCTAGGCGAAGTTAAGCTAAGAGTAACTAAAGCCAGATAGCCTTGCTTTGATTTAAATGAATCAAAGCCCATCACAGTCATGGTAATTAATAATAACCCAAGTCAAGAGAAAACATGAACAATAAGGAAAGTCCATTTTAGCATGTCATAAAAAGAGGTTTTAAAAAAGAAGCAACAGCAAGGAAATCCAGCAGTCTTAATGAATCAGAACTCATAGAACCCAGTTGGTAAATATTGTCAATTTTAAAAAGCCCAAATTGTGAGAATAAATCAGGAATTGAGATATCCACTACAACAGTTGCTTAGCTCTTGAACAATAAGCCTTCCCTCAAATTATGATAGGCACAAATGAAACTATTCTTGATAATAATAGGAGACCTGATCTTGGGTAGTAATTACATCTGTTGCCTCCAGACTTTTTTTTCCAAACAAAGAAACAAACACTCTAATTTAGCCAGAAAGAGAAAAAAGATGGGTGTTACATATCCAAATCTAACACAAAGAATAATCTACTCTCTGTGGATGTCTCTGCTGCTTTGGTCTGTAAATAAAGCAACATTCGTATAATCCATGCATATCTAGACTGAAGAAAAAAAAAATTAGGATATTGAAAATTAGGATACGAGTTTTGTAGCAATTGCTAGTACTGCAAGGGTAATAAGCTCAGTAAATTGTGGAAAGCTTTCCTGTTGTTCGTGTTCTTAGCAAAACTGTAAGTGAAAAATTAAAAATTAAAAGCCAGAATATTGAAAACAAGGTTTTCATCCCCAAGATGTCTTAATGCCCCACAGTATCTGCCTGAACAGTTTAATCTAATAGGTTTGGTTTGATCTGGGTTCCGTCAATTAAACAATGCTATCGGTTTGGGCACTGGAAGAGTGTTTTCTCTGTAGCTTGCCTTCTAGAATATGGCTTTCCCCCAAGGTTCGATGGCCTCTAAGCCTTGGCTATTCATCCAGGCCTTTCAAAAGATGACTCCCTTCCTTCCTTCCTTCCTTCCTTCCTTCCTTCCTTCCTTCCTTCCTTCCTTCCTTCCTTCCTTCCTTCCTTCCTTCTTCATTGTTCTTTAGTCTTTTGCTATTTTTTAAAAAAAATATTTTTAACAATTGTTTTAAACCAATCAGAGTTTCTGGGAGTTAATTGACATAAATTAATGACATTGACATTGGTTAATTGATATAAAATGTATATAATAATAATAATAATAATAATAATAATAATAATAATAATAATTCAATTTATATACCACCCTTCTCCTATTGGAATCAGGGCGGTGCACAGCCAAGGATAAAAAACATACCAATACAAAATTTAAAATCAATTAAAAAAATATACAGCTTTGGCCCACAATTTAAACAATCCAATTAATACCCAATTTACACTTAAAAAGGTAAAAAGGTAAAAAGAGCTTAAAAAGGTTGATTTGATTATGATTGGTCGCACAATGAGCCAGATGTCTAGGCTACATTTGGCATTTTTATCCAGTTATTGAGTCCTTCCCAAAGATTTGGGATATGCAGATGTTTGTTTGTTTTTTTAAAAAAATTATTAAACAAACATTAAAAACATTGGACATAGTGTGACCATCCTGGTCTTGTCATATCTATACATATTTTTAACATAACAACAAATGTAATTACTATTTAAGATACAGTACTATATGTAATGATATAATATATGTAATGGATATGCAGATGTTTGATGGCCTTAAAGGTATCATCATAAGTTGTAAGCTGTTCCAAGTAAATTGGCCTTTTGCAATTGACTGTGATTTTTTTTTTTCAGTGCTGATAGTCTTCACATGAACCTCTAGCCCCCACAACCTTTCCATAAAAGATATTCACACTTGACATCCTCAAGGTGTCCTTTTTAGGCATAGCTTGTATGGTACATCTCCAACTGCAACCTCAAAGCAATCATCAAGGCTTTGCAGTTGACCATTAGAAGAAGCTCCCTGAAGGTCAAAAGCTATCCAGATCATCCTTAAACCGTTTATGAACTTTAGCGGAGAACCTTCTTACAGTAGCAGTCCAAGAGCCATCAACTTATTAATGTGATGGCGCATTTGAAACCTCTACAGGTTTCTGCAAGCATATAATGAAGCAATTCAACTTTGGGCATGCAGCTTTCCTTCCAAATTTGTCAGCCCAAATATTCCTGAAATTGCTCCACTGAAGATCAGTGGCCAAACCCAAAATGATACTACACATTTTCTTTTCTTTTCAATCTAAAAAGAGTGTGAGGAATAGGAAAAAGAAAACAATCTTCCGAAATAGTACTCAGAAAATGCAGTTCTTCCCACTTGCATAAATTCCAGCATCTTTAAATAATCCATTATGGGCTTCCCCAGAATAAAATTCATGCAAGCCGATTTACCAGCTACTTTGTGACTGTTTATCCTTGGGATTAAAGGTATGTTTCTATATGCAAAAGGCCTAATTACTTTATTGCAATAGTGCATTGTTAGTATGTGACAATGCCTAAACGAATATCAAAATCCAAACCTCATTCTCTTGCAAATGCTCTATATCACCCATACATTTAGGAGAAATATTTCAGTTAAGAAAATAACATCTTTAGTTATATATTACTTAAACTGGTCTTTTTGTTGTTGTTGTTGACTTCAGTAAAATGTTCATCCAACATCAACATTAGGCGTCTTATTAGCCCAACCAGCTGCAATCTAATCCCTTCCACATCTGTAACAACTTCAATTTCCATCATTCTCAGCCAATATTCTTAGTCCTCCATTAAGAATCTCCTCCTCCCAATCTTTTCAAAATGAGCCTAGCAGACAGATGTATTAATTTACTGTATGTTTCAAATCCTGGGGGGGGGGGGACTATTTGAATACGTTCTCATCTCATTTTAATATCTTTAGAAATAGATACAACCACCCAATTCTATGCAATGTACAATCAGAGCAATACTAAAATACAGTTCAAGAGTTCAAACTTCTTCTTCTTCATCTTCTTGTGCCATATCCATCATTAGATGTTGGTGATCATGCTGGCGATCCTATTTTTATCAACAGTCGCATGAAAAAGTGCTGCTGAGTTTTGTCCAAACCAGTCCCTTAAATTGTGAAGCCATGATATTCTTCTTCTGCCTGGATCTCATTTGCCTTCAATCTTTCTTTGGAGGATTAAGTGAAGTATGCCGTATTTTTCTGGGTGTCGCATCACATGTCCAAAATATTCTAACTTTCGCTTTTTAATGGTTTTGATTATTTCCCTTTGCTTTCCCAGGTGGCTTATCACCTCCTCGTTTCTGATTTTGTCAACCCAGTTTATACGTAACAGCCGCCTGTCAATCCACATTTCAAATGCTTCTAGTCTCTTTAAGTGGCTTTCTGTCAGAGTCCAACTCTCTACTCCGTACATCTTCAAACATCAGAAGAAAAAAACCAACGTTGAAAGAAGCAAACATACAGGATCAACTGCTCAATGTAATCCAAGACCTAAGAAAAGAGACAGACAGGTAGTTCTCGTCTTATGACCACAATTGAGCCCAAATTTTTCATTGCTAAGCGAGGGAGGCAGTTGTTAAGTGAGTTTTGCCCCATTTATGATCTTTTATGAGCTGTGGTGGTGCAGTGGTTAGAATGCAGTACTGAAGGGACAACTCACTGCGCATTCCAGGAGTTCAATTCTGAAGGGCTCAAGGGCTTTCATACTTCTGAGGTCAGTAAAATGAGGACCCAGATTTTTTGGGGAAATATGCTGACCCTGTAAACTGCTTAGAGAGGACTGTGAAGCACTGTGAAGCGGTATATAAGTCTAAGTACTATTGTTATTTCTTGCCATAATTGTTAAGTGAATCACTGTGGTTGTTAAGTTAGCAACTTGGTCGAATCTGGCTTCCTTATTGACTTTGCTTGTCAGAAGATCACAAAAGGTAATCACAAAAGGTAATCAATGACTCTGGGACACTGCAACCATCATAAATATGAGCCAGTTGCCAAGCGTTGATCAGGTAGCATGGGGATGCTGCAATGGTCAACGGTGTGAAAACTGATCATAACTCACTTTTTTCACTGCTGTTATAACTTCGGACGGTCACTAAATGAATGGCTGAAAGTCAAGAACTACCTGTAGAGCCAGGTTAGTTGCCATTTTACCATAAGGTATTCAGGATAGACTGTCATTCTGCAATGAAGCAGGCCCCAAATAGTTATTCATTGAAATGCTTTTGGTGATGTTAGCAATGCTATATATACTGTTATAAACTCAATTCATTTATTTTTATTTTTTTGTAAAAAAAAAAGACAGCATGACTGTATTGGAAGCAACATCCTTTCAAGGTAACTTCATTAAAAAAATGTAAACAAGCAGGAGGCGATGTGGAAATAATTAGGGGCAGCTGGTGAGACAGAGGTAAGCAATGGTTAGTTATTTCAGTGTCAATTTCACAGATAATGTGTGACAGCTGAGGAAGGGAATAGAATTCTCAGATATATAATTTCTGCCATATAAAGAATCTACACATGTACGAATAATGAAGTTCAGGGAGAAAAAAATTAAATACTAGCCTTAGTGTTGAGGCTAAAATGATTTCATTTTTCAGGCTTGATTTCCAGACTTAATTTGTTCTCTGGATTGCAGTTTTTTGTTTTTACATTAGAACACCTTCTCAGCATGATAGCATGGACAATCATGTCAATTGGAACTGAATTAATTATAATGTGCCCTTTAGAAGTACACAGATCACTGCTTCCCCACAGTTTTTCAACTGATGTGAAAGTTTCATACATTTAAAATAGTGAAAACCTATCTACAAAAACGTGAAGCTATGAAAGGTGAACCCCCAATAAAATATTTGGCAAGATCTTTCTTCTCATAGGCAGAACACTCAAACTCTGTCCATCTACAAAAAATATTGGACCAGAAATTCTACTTTAGTATTTGAAACAGAGTATCATAACCATAACAAGATAATGTAGGTTGGTTTCCCAACTTGGCAGCAAGGATGGGGAATGAGTAAACCCCGTTCACTATCACTCATGCGCTTGTGACCTCCCATCCGGTCTACTGCAAGGCACTTTACATGGGGCTGCCTTTGAAGGGCATTTGGAAACTTCAATTGGTGCAGAATGTGGTACCACAAGGAATCAATGATGCCAGTTATTCAGCATATATTCCATGAGCTGTATTGATTATTGGTGTGCTCCCAGGATGAAATTTAAGGTGCTGGTTGTCACCTTTAAAACCCTTCATGGCTTGGGATCCAATTTAAGGGACTATCTCTCCCAGTTAGTTTCTTTACATCTGATCTGGTCAAACAGGATGGAGATGTTCTGGGTCCTGTTAGCTAAAGAATGCAGGTCCTAGAAGCTGTGCCTTTTCTGCTGTAGTGCCCACCCTCTGGAGATCAAGATGGCTCATGATACTGCTATGGGAGCATCATGGCATTCCCATGTAACACCTCTCCTGCGCAAGCTGCACTGGCTCTCGATGGTCTTCCGGGTGCGCTTCAAGGTTTTGGTTACCACCTTTAGAGCACTCCATGGCTTAGGACCTGGTTATCTATGGGACCGCCTGCTGCCACCAATAGCCTCCCACCAGCTGGTGTGCTCTCATAGAGAAGGGCTCCTCCGGGTGCCGTCGGCCAAACAATGTCGACTGGCGGTCCCCAGGGGGAGACCCTTCTCTGGGGGGGGCACCTACTATCTGGAATGAGCTCCCCCCGGAGATATGGAGGATCCCGGATCTGTGCACCTTCCGCCGCGCTCTTAAGACCTTTTTATTCCATAAGGCTGGCCTGGCCTAATCTTTTCCCTTTTCCCTTTTTAAAATGTAAAATTTAATCTGTTTTAAATTATTGGGGTGTTTTAAATCTGTCTTGGGCCAAATTGTTTAATTCGGTTTTACATTGCTTTTAAATTTTGTGTTTATGTGTTTTATCTTGTGTCTGTTTACCGCCCTGAGTCCTTCGGGAGTAGGGCGGTATATAAATCAAATAAAATGAAAAAATGAAATGAAATTTATTTTTTTAAAAGTCATAAAGTCCTTTTGAGGCCTAAGGCCCTGAATGTGGGATCTGTTTCTTGACCATGTTAGGGATTATGGAACACAGAATTGTCTTGGCTGCTTTGTATTTTAATTTTTTGATGATTGCAATTGGTTTTATTTTAAATTTGTTCACTACTTAGAGTCACTCATATAAAGAAAGAAAGAAATGGTCAGTTCATAACGTTGTCATCCCTACATTCCAGCATTTTCCATATGTTGTGGTCACTTCACATTCTCTCTAATAGCAAGGCTGGCCCATTAAAAGTCACATCGTGCCAAGGAGAAGGAAAGTTCATGTACACATTGAAGAACGAATCAAAGGGAGTTATAAATTCTGTGTGGGTCTCAATTCTATTTGGACCATAATTGTTGCAAAGTGCTCAGAGCTAAAGTCATTTTTATTTAGGATGAAAGAAACCAGAAGGAAATGAAAAGATGTGCACAGGTGCCAATTCTCTATAAAATATATCCTTTGTACATGGTGTACGTGGGCAGGGTGAAGAAAACACCCACTGAAGACGGTGAGGCTTTTTAAAAAAAGATGTCAGAAGTGTTAATTTTGGCAGTAACAAAGTGTGCAAAGCAACAATATTAGATGCTTCATTTTCTGAATTATGGAGAAAGTATCTTGGTCAAGGAAAATTTTATTTTCCATATTAATGCCAATGTTTTTATCCTTTATGTATTTATTGGCAGGATACCTTTTAGTTCGGAAAAGGCTGGATCACCATGAAAGAAATGTATTAAGGCTAAAAAATAAGACTAGCTAAATTATGGTCTATTTCCTGGTTATATGTTGTCCATATGCTAGACGAAGAATGCATGTGATGTAATAAATGGGTATGCATGGAAGACCAGCGGAAGGAAATGTCATTATATTGTTGTAGTTGTTGCTTGCAACCATGAAAAGAAACCCCATCATATATTATGCATAGATTGGGTAAAGAATAATACTTGTATATGCTTCTACAATTAGCTCAAAAAAAGAGAAACAAATAGAGTAAAAATAACTTTTGGATTTTTTCACACAAGACAAATATAAAATACTGGCTGCTGCATTGTTAGCAATTGATAAGTCGGTTTTGAGCACACCCCTAAAAGATTACATTTAAGAAAGCTGGAATATATTAAAAAGCAATATATTTATTTGATTATATGCATAATAACAGCTGCAAGAATTGTTTATGCTCAAAATTGGAAATTAGAAAAAATACCTTTGGAAGATGAAGTAATAAAAAAAAAATTAGATTGTGCAGAAATGAACCAATTAACTTTGTTGATTAAAGATAGAGAAGAATCAGAATACTTTAGAACATGGAATTATTTTTATTGTTGGTTGGAAAAGAGATATAAATGATTAATTTTATAACTATGTGTAAAAATTTGATGGCAAGAATATGGTTATAGGAATAAACTTTTATAGTGGTATGGATGACGATTAAGATAGAAGAAACTGTTGGAACAAGAAAAATAAAAAGAACTGAAGAAGTCAACACCGAGATGTCACAGGGGAGGGATGATTGATGTATTAAATGTTTGTTTGTCTTAAAAAAAAAAAACTTTAAAAGAAAATAAAATAAAGCTGGCTGGGTATTTTTGATACACTTGTGCAGGAGTCAGCAACCTGTGGCTCCAGAGCCGCATGCGGCTCTTTGGGCCCTCTGCTTGGGCTCTCTGTCAGGTGATCCCACCACTGGTTGGCCTCGCCCTCACCTTCCTCTCCCAGTCACTCCTCACCTGGCCTGAGAAGATAAGGGCAACGGTGGGGAATGGAGAAGCGGCCAGGGCAGAGACAGAGAGATACAGAGAGAGGGGGAGAGCGAGACATAGAGAGATACAGAGAGAGAGGGGAGGAGGGGGGCGAGGGAGGGAGGGCGAGAGATATGTCAAAAGGATTTTGTAGTCTCCGGTGTTTTTTAACAACTGGTTCTCTGCCCTAATGACCGGCTGGGTAGGCGTGGCTGGGGGGGGGTCATGTGACTGGTGGAAGTAAGTGACATCGTGTTGGCCACACCCATCCAGGTTTTGTGGGTCCCAGTGTTTTCTGTGGGAAAGGGGTCCAAATGGCTCTTTGAGTATTTAAGGTTGCAGACCCCTGCACTTGTGCAATGACCTTGCTAATGAAGATTCTAATTCAGATTAGCATGGCCAACAAAACAAAACCTACAGCATAATAAATATATCACTTGTGATTTGGGGCATCTATTTCAAGTCCATCATAAAAGTGTTGAACTTTCTTTTCTATAATAGATTAGTCAGAGTAGTCATAGAGAGATGAGATCATTGTCAACCATCTTTTTTTAAATAAAATAATCAAACAGGCTGTGGATCACTGCCCATAAATATTAAAGCTGCAGTGTGCATTCCAGAGGTGAGATTCACTTACATTTCCTACTGGTTCACAAATGTGAGTGTGCGCGCCACTACTGGTTTGCCCGAACCAGACAGAACCAGCTGAATTCCACAACATTCTCTCCCAAAGGCACAGTGAACTCTAAATAATGTTCCATCTATTATCTATTTATATAGACAGATAATAGAGAGCTGTGGTGGTGGAGTGATTAGAACGCAGTATTGGAATCTAACTTTGCCAACTGCCAGCAGTTCGATCCTGACCAACTCAAGGTTGACTACCATCCTTTCAAGGCCAGTAAAATGAGGACCCAGATTGTTGGGGGCAATATACTGACTCTGTAAGGCACTTAGAGGGGGTTGTTCTAGACGTTTTATCAACCCTATTTCTCTATCCACTACTTTGATTTAAAAGTTAGAGTTAATTTACATTTTTCTTTAATGCTTTCATGTTTGACCATCTTGGAATAAATCCCCATTCATTACAGACATATTAAAATGTATCTTGTTTTAATTCAGCTTTGCCAAAAAAAAAAAGAAAAAAGAAAAAAAAAGAATAGCTTTCTTCACTGTGTAATAAAATTTCCTTTTTTAATTTCAGCACAGCTGATTATGAAATGCATATTTCCTAATAATTCTCAGATTCTATAAAACTATCGCTTCACAAATCCAGAGGGTGCTTAGCAGTGCAGGGGAAAAAAACCTTCAGTTGCTTGTGACCCAAAACAGAAGCTCACACTTTTATCATCCACCACAAGAAGGTCTTGCCATTTTGTAAACTTTATTCTTAGGGCATCTTCATACCACCCACTGTTCGTACTCTCTAAAGCATTTTGAAGGTGGCCTTTGATTGTTTATATGTCTGCCACTTGAAATGCTGAGAACTGTCTCTGTGAGGGGTTTCTGTAGGATCAAACAGAAAAAGCACAGCGCACAAAGAGCTTCTGCCAAATCAGTTTAAATGTTTTCTTTCTTTATAGCAGTTCAAAGATAGAAAAGGCTTCTTTTTCAACCATGCAGGACTAAGTATACAAATGGCACTCAGCTGGTACTAACTTCAGAAGAGAAGAGAATGTAACAAATTGATTTTAGCTTAAATTTAAGATGTACCATTCTTAGATTAACTATCTCCATGCCTGGAATGGTACTGGTTCCAACAATGCTAATAGTATGTGAAATGTTGCTATGCATGTAACTGTAACTGAAGTGTCCAAAGAGTTAATCAAGGATTCAATAAAAAACTTAGCTGGGAACCTCTCAGGGATTGACTGCCTTTTGATCTTCTTTGGTTTTTGGATTGTCCTTTCTTTGGGCATCTGTGCCAAGGAAACTATTCTGTTAACACCAAGTGATTTCTCTCTTTGTGTCAGCCTCTGTACTGACTCTATCTTGAATCACCCTAGGACCTGCATCTCTTCAGAGGCCTGAAACTGTCTAATACCATTTTTGCTTGATAAACATTTTCCCCTCCTTTTTGGAGTCCATCAGTAATTCTCTTCCTGCCAGCTCCTTTGTCCATTTCAACTTCTTCTCCCTCATGAACTCCACATGTGAGGATAAAAACCTTATCTGCTTTCTCCCTATTTTCCCCCAAGCTCAGATTATTAGGTACTGTATAAGTAAGTATAGACTGTATGTCTCATGACAGAAAGGCAGATCAAGTTTCAGTTTTCCATTCTGTTGCAGCTTCCAGAAAAGTTTCTGCAAATTCTGTGACCCTAACTCTATACAATATAACATAAGAAAGTAGTACTAACCAAAGCTTTGTCAGTCCTCTTCCTCTTCTTCTTCCTCCTCCCCTTCCCCTTCTTCCTTCTTTCATAAACTCTAGTGACATATAAAGCCCATTGGAAGGAAGGCGAAGGAGAAGGAGAAGGAGAAGGAGAAGAGGAGGAGGAGGAGGAGGAGGAGGAGAACTTTGATCCTCAGCAGAAAGAGAAACACAATAGGAAGATAGAATCACTATGTCTAAAAAAATAGCTTCCAAGAAGTTTCAACTACATTACAACTGAGTAGAAATAAATCACAAAGAAATGATACAATGCTAGTGTTATGGGAGATCTGGAGCTGATTTCAAATTCCTTTCCTTCCTGCTTTGGGATTATTTGTACTGAGAAGTAGTATACAGTACTTTTAGTAACTGCTTCTGTTTTAAGAAGAATAGTTTCATGAATCACTTCAAAATCCATGGGGCATCTTTCATTGCCATAAGTGAATTTGTATTTGCATAGACACCAAATCAATAGGCAGGGTATGCCACCAATCTGAAGTTGTATATTGCTAGGATGGGCTGTAGATTCATTCTTATTTATTATTAAACCCTGCAATTCTTGGTAGACTCAGGCCATAATCCAAAACTGAGCCTGTAGGAACTCCCTTAGAAGTAAAAGGGTCATTGTAAATTAATGGAATGATCTAGCCTTTTTAAATACCATTGCATGATATCCAGAGGTGGGTTTCAGCAGGTTCTGACCAGTTCTGGAGAACCGGTACCGGAAATTTTGAGTAGTTTGGATAACCGGTCCAAACTGGTATATTCGCTGGAGGCGAATATAATATAAGAAAAATGAACTACGAAGCTATCTCCCATTTGTTCTTTTCTTCTAAAAAACCAAGCAGCAACTCTCTAGACCAGTGATGGCTACCCTTTTTGCCATCGCATACCAGAAGCGGGGGGAGCACGGTTGGGTCACACGCACACGTGCCCACATCCATAATTCTATGCCCCCCCCCCGTGCTCACCCCGCTTTTGGCACGTGATGGCACACGGTGGGCCCGGTAGGCCCGTTTTTTGCTCTCCTCAGGCTCCAGAGCCTTTCTAGAAGCCTGGGGAGGGCAAAAATGGCCTTCCCCACCCCCCCAGAGGCCCTCCGGAGGCCGGAAACAGTGTGTTTTCTGACTTCTGGTGGGCCCAGAAGGCCCGAAAATCAGCTGGCTGGCGCATGCATGTGTGCCAGAGCTGAGCTCGTGTGCCCACTGATATGGCTCCATGTGCCCATCACGGCTCTAGACAATAAATAGGGGTGTTTATATAACACAATTTCACATCGAAACTTATGCCAGAAAAATGTGTGCTACTTTTTTATTATGCCATATATACCAGAGTCATTTCTCATCATTCCCTCCACCATCAATCATTCCATTATTCTGTGAGATCAATGCTGTTTTAACTATGAAAGTTGAATATAATTTTTTTTTTAAGTTTGTCAGCTTGTTTCTCCTACTACAAATCACTGAATGGAGTGATCAGGTTATGTAACAATAGCAATCTTAGACTTATATACTACCTCATGGTGCTTTATAGCCCCCTCTAAGTGCCCACATCCATAATTTATAGAGTCAGCCCTCAACAATCTGGATCCTCATTTTACCAACCTCAGAAGGGTGAAAAGATGAATCAACCTTGAGCTGGTCAGGATTGAACTGCTGGCAGTTGGCAGAGTTAGCCTGCAAAACTGCATTCTACACTGCACCACCAAGGCTCTGAAAAGGGCAGAGTGGTTGGGCCTGGACCAAAAACATGAGAAAACATCTTGGGCAGGTATTTAAATGAAAATAAAGGAAGGGAGGGGAAAGCACATTCAGGCTTGCAAAACTCTATTACAATAAAAGTAGCCCTGACTTACATAGCATTGTTTCTTTAGTCTTAGTCTAGTCCAGGGGTCACCAACTTTTTGGATCTCAGGAACCACTAAATTCATAATTTTAAATCCTGCAGACCACTAATATGATCTGCCTAATGACCGGCTGGGTGGGTGTGGCTATGTGGTCATGTGACTGGGTGGGTGTGGCCAACTTAATGTCACTCACATCGAGGGGTGCCTCGCCGACCTCTACTCGCCCCTCCCCTCCCAGCTTTTCCTCGCCTGCCCGCTCCTTAGGGTCCAACAGGAAGCAGTTGTTGGAGCTAAACAGCCGCCACGAGAAAGAGTTGGCAAAACAGCTCAGTTCAATTTGGATCTGGCCGAGAAGGAGGCTCAGCAGAAGCATCTCACTGAGGACCATGAGCATAGGCTTTCCAAGCAGAGGGAAGATCTGTGGGAGTGCAAGGCCAGGTACCGGCGCCTGCAGACTCAGTGGGCTGAGATGGTCAGCCAGTTCTAGGCCGTGATGCAGTCCCACTGGAAAAAGGTCCTCCGGCTCTTTGCCACCAGCAGCACTTGCCTCCAGCCTTCACCCAAAGCCCTGCACCAGGAGGCTGAAGCAGACCCCAAGTCAGAATTTCTGTCCCCCTCTGACCTGCACAAAAAGGGGGAAACTCTCTGAAGCAATACAAACGCTCATTGCATGTATCCGGCCCAGGGGCCATAGTTTGAGGACCCCTAATTTAGTGCAATATAAAAAATGCAAATAATTTTTCTGCGGACCACCAAAATTTTCTCACGGACCAATTTGCAGAGAATCCAGACACGAAGTAGAATGAACTAAAGCTGTTCCCTACAAATTGCTTCATTTGGCGTTCCACCTTAAATAGGCTAAGGGAGTGGCCAATTAGCCCCAAGCCTTACTCTCGAGGAGACCTCTTCCTGAGGAGCCACTCCTGCCTTTTGGCTGCTCTGCGCGCCTGTGCATCGAGAAGAGGCTCCTCCTCTTCGTCCTCTTCACTTAAAGGAGCTTCTGGAGGTTCTGAAGGCCCTGGCTGAATCCCTGCCTCTGGCACAACATCTTCTCCAGCCGACTTCTTGTCCGACTCGAGTGCCAGCTGCACAGGCTGCACAGGCTGCTGGCGCAAAACCACACCAGCCTCCTCGCTGTCAGAGTCAGCTACAATCCGCCCAGGCCACTGACGGGCCACTACACAAACCGGCAGAAACCCACCACTGATGCCTTAAAGACAATTCCAGAAAAACATGGAATTAATGGTGCCACACAGTCCTTGTTCCAAATATCTTCCAAAATCTGTATTTATTTTTAAACCATAGATAATTCCTATACATTTTATTATGTATAAAATGTCCGGTGTTTTAATTTTCCTCCCTGTGAATGATATTGAAATGTTTTCCCCATAAGATTGCACAGACTTTAGAATTACATAGAGAAAAATGTTGTTTTTATCTCCCTTTACAATATTATCTCTCTTGTTTCATAAACTGTGCAAGATAAAATTCTAGGCTCCTTAAATTCCTGACCAAGCTCTCTTATTTCCTGACATAAAATAGCCTCATCTATATTCTTTATGTAGCAAAGAAAGGAGTTCTTTAAAATGGGGAGAGAATGAGGAGAGTTATTTTCTGAAAATTCTAGTTTATGCAATATCAGCCAGTCGGGGTTTATTGGCCATGGAGTTCTTCTATATAATCCATAGCTTATTAAAGCTAATCATATGACAAATATGATCCTCAAATTTATATTCCTTTAGCTGAGATTCTTGAATTACATCAGTAAATAAGCTATGAGACTTATGAAAACAATAAGATTGAGAGTAGGTGTGTTTTCTATCCCATATGCAATAGAATAGAATAACAGAGTTGGAAAGGACCTTGGAGGTCTTCTAGTCCAACCCCCTGCTTAGGCAGGAAACCCTACACCACTTCAGACAAATGGTTATCCAACATCTTCTTAAAAACTTTCAGTATTGGAGCATTCACAACTTCTGGAGGCAAGTTGTTCCACTGATTAATTGTTCTAACTGTCAGGAAATTTCTCCTTAGTTTAAGTTGCTTCTCTCTTTGATTAGTTTCCACCCATTGCTTCTTGTCCTACCGTCAGGTGCTTTGGAGAATAGCTTGACTCCCTCTTCTTTGTGGCAGCCCCTGAGATATTGGAACACTGCTATCATATAGGACTCCCCTAGTCATCCCCTAGTCATCAAACTAGATATACCCAATTCCAGCAACCGTTCTTCATATGTTTTAGCCTCCAGTCCCCTAATCATCTTTGTTGCTCTTTTCTGCACTCTTTCTAGATTCTCAACATCTTTCAGAGATCCTTTCCTTGTTATATTTTAAGGATTTTCTGTCTATTAAAATTTGTTGACATGGTCTTAACTAGGTATGACATAGCATGGATGAATAAAAAATCAAATCAATCAACTATTTAAAAATATAAAGGGAAATGATCAGTTGCTGTAAGAAAAAAGTATTTCATTTTCTTTCTATTTATAGTTTTTCAAGATAGTATAAAAGAACATCGTTCTTAATAAAGCCATATTTTAGAAAACATATGGAACCAGGTTATGAAGATTTGATCATATAAATATAGACTATTAATTTAATGGTGGTCTGAGATTCTTTTAAAGCAAATAGTCATGGTTATGTTATTGCTTACATGAAAAAAAAGAGGAATTAAAAACTTTAAAGGATATTTGAAATACATTTGGAAAATAAAGTCAAGGAATCTTTAAATATATCTGGAAGAAAAGCCACTCCAGAAGTATATAAAGATTTAACATTAGCTAAATTGGAACTTGTAGGGACGTGGTGGCTCAGTGGCTAAGACACTGAGCTTGTCGATTAAAAGGTCAGCAATTCAGCGGTTTGAATCCCTAATGCTGCATAACGGGGTGAGCTCCTGTTACTTGTCCCAGCTTCTGCCAACCTAGCAGTTTGAAAGCATGTAAAAAATGCAAGTAGAAAAATAGGGATCACCTTGGTGGGAAGGTAACATTGGCATTTAGTCATGCTGGCCACATGACCATGGAGACGTCTTCAGACAGCGCTGGCTCTTCAGCTTTGAAACAGAGATGAGCAGAGTAGGGGAACGACTAGCACATATGTACGAGGTGAACTTTTTCCTTTACCTTTAAATTGGAACTTAATTCCCTCTATGTGCTTGATGAAGAATATGAGACATTGGAAAAAAACAAGAAAAAGTAATATATTGTTGGTTTCTTAAGTGAAACATTAACAAGTTTTATTATTTCTACTACCAGTATTAAGGATGCTCAGAGAAAATCATACTATGATTCTTATCTTAAAAGTCATTCAAATAAAAAAAAATATTTCTGAATTTAACTTGTAATTCTGAGTCAAAAATTATCTAAGAATTAATCATGATTATGATGATTTTGTTATTTGTTTACAACCTCCTTCTGTGAAGCCTATTTTACTGTGACTTTGAAGACTGGATAAATTTCTGTGGGTTGTGTAATGTACTACTTGATTTTACTTCTTAAATGTTGATGTCAGTATTTTTGCAGCTACACTGACATGTAGACTGCAAATGATAGGACAAAAGCCTTATATAATATTTGATTACTAAATGACATCTTAGAGGTGCATTCCAATGCTATCTAAACCAATGCTATCAAAACTCCAAGTTCCCTAAAAGGATCAAAACTCCTGAGCAGTCACAGTACTACTCAGAGGATCAGCTGCAACCATTACAACAGCAGGAATAACCAGCCAGGAGCCAGATGACACCACTGATGAATGAAATCCACACCACCTGTCAACCTTGGATCTGTTATAGGAGAGCACTTTTCATTTTTGGATCAACAGGAAGACTCAACAAATGGAGATCGTTTTTATGGCTCTGGTTTTTCATCACAAGCTAAGCACCATGGACAGAAACAGCACACAGTACCCTTACCTAATTCTTTTGGTTTGCATTGTAAGAGTAGAGTGTTTCAAGTTTGGAGGTCAGGTAGAGAGAAGGGAGAACATTTCTAGCCAAATTCCTCCAATGTATTTAGTATCTATTTATTTAATCAATCCCACATTCCCTTAAGAAATATATAGGGGGGGGGGAAATTAATCCAAAATTTCATTTTATTTCCAAGAACCTTTGTTCTTTGGAAGTTGTAATACAATTCCAGATTTTTATTTCTATTTTACTCTTACTTTTCTTGAGTTAAATTTGTTCCCAGTATGTTTGGAAGCATCCTTACTATTTTAGATAGAGGGAATGAGAAGGTACTTTGGCCTTTGCAGTTGTTTCTTTGGAAAATGGAACTGAAAAACTAAAAATAAAAACATCATTAACTGCAGTCTGACAAATCACACCCTTGCATGATAGTGGATTGTGACATATTCACTGAATAGGACAGAAAATAAGGGATTAAATCAAATGGAAATGACAATAGCAAAGGAGTAGGATTTTGTATCGAAATGCATACAATTCTAATGAATATAACATCAATGAAACTTTTAATACTAAACCTATAAAATAAAATTGACCCTCTTAGACTCCACTCTTCTCCTGTAAGAATGAGATCAACCACAAATGATTTTGTTCATGAGAATTATTTTTGAGCTGTTAAGAATAGTACAGAATGTAGAAAAAATATGTTTAATGAAGCTGGTTGAAAGGTTTTGATTATAGGGGAAAAATCAGAGTTAGTCCTGGACAGAGTTAGTATAATGACATAAAACATTCATAGGGTAGGTCCAAAATGAGTAAAGTTGACATTAAAGCTTTGTTAAAAAAATTAAAGCTAAAATAATCTATAGGTTGTAAATATTCTTGTTGTGAGAGTCTAAGAGTAAGAATTTTTTGTTGTCCAGTTGGTAAGTCTTTGTGACACCATGGACCATAGCACGCCAGGCTCCACTGTCTCCACTATTTCTTGGGGTTTGCCCAAAATCATGTTCATAGTGTTGATGACTCTATCTAGCCATCTCATCTTCCGTTGTCCCCTTCTCCTAAGAATGAGAATTACCTAAATTTTAAATTCAAAAGAGAAGGTACCATAGTTGAACCAAAACAATCCAAGGATTTCTTCAAACTACTGAGAATATTTGTTAGCACCACAGATAGAATAGAATAGAATAGAATAGAATAGAATAGAATAGAATAGAATAGAATAGAATAGAATAGAATAGAATAGAATAGAATAGAATAGAATAGAATAGAATAACAGAGTTGGAAGGGACCTTGGAGGTCTTCTAGTCCAACCCCCCTGCTTAGGCAGGAAACCCTACACCACTTCAGACAAATGGTTATCCAACATCTGCTTAAAAACTTTCAGTGTTGGAGCATTCACAATTTCTGGAGGCAAGTTGTTCCACTGATTAATTGTTCTAACTGTCAGGAAATTTCTCCTTAGTTCTAAGTTGTTTCTCTCCTTGATTACAGCTTCCACCCATGGCTTCTTGTCCTACCTCAAGTGCTTTGGAGAATAGCTTGACTCCCTCTTCTTTGTGGCAGCCCCTGAGATATTGGAACACTGCTATCATAGTGCTTCTTTTCATTAAACTTGACATACCCAGTCCCTGCAACCGTTCTTCATATGTTTTAGCCTCTAGTCCCCTAATTATCTTTATTGCTCTTCTCTGTACTCTTTCTAGAGTCTCAACATCTTTTTTACATCGTGGCGACCAAAAATTGAATGCAGTATTCCAAGTGTGGCCTTACCAAGGCATTATAAAGTGGTATTATGGGGACATGGAGAGAAATTACATATAAAACAGTGGATTTATCTTGACAGAACCAAGGAGACCTACTGCCTAGTATGCAACAGGTTGTAGGGACTCTTCCTTGAAGCAATAAAGAAGGCTTTCATAGAAGCTAAAAACCCAACTGAATTGCTTTGTAATACACAGTGGCAGGCTAAATGAAAGAGAGGTCCCTAGTTTCCTTCAATCATCTTACCCCAATGGCTGCCAACCAGTTTTTCTAGATATAGCCTCTTAATTTGGCTAATATGATTCTTTGTAATTTTCTCATTTGGCTCATTGTACACAGAGAGGGAGATATGAATGCTGGAAAATAATTAAATCAATAAAGCAGAGTGCTAGAGCAAACAGCCTGTTGAAATAATGTTGTGCCATATGGCCCTACGCAGTATAAACAAACATTTCTGGGCATTCCTTTTGACATCATCTTTGAATAAGATGGCTAATGTCAAAATGTCAATTTAGCAAAAGAAATGTGATAACAGCCAGCAGATGAGAAGAGGGCACGCTACCTCCTTCTGTCCTCACATGAAGTAAGAGCCGCATGCTAATGAAATGTTTTTGAAAGATCAAGCTAGAGAGGAATGCATGGCAAAATAATTTTCGGCATGCATCATAGCATATCAACAACTGAATAGATCTGTCCTAGGGAAGGTGAATTGAAAGGTGGATTTATTAAATCCACCAAGCATTTCTTTTTAATCTCAGAGACAAAATAGTGGTTTTGTTCTTCTCCTAATTCAGTTGAAAGTTCTGCCATATAAGGCCAGAGTATTTATGCTGCAATTTGACAAGAAATCAGTATGCATGGATGCGTGAAAGCAGTAATAATACACATCAGTGCCATAGAATGGCAACACTATCAAAGTGCAGGTTGATTCCATATGCCGCCAACCATTTTCCGTATCATTGTCTGTGTCTCGCTTGTTATATTTCTCAGAAATTTGGTCACGTCTGGTTCTTTACCATTTTTTTTTAAATCTGACCACAAGATGGTGAAGCTAACATAGGAAGACATTTCTTCACTAATTTGGTTTATAATTAGTTATTTTATCTGGTGACTTGGGAGAAGGAGGAGGAGGAGGAGGAGGAGGAGAAGGAGAAGGAGAAGGAGAAGGAGAAGGAGAAGGAGAAGGAGAAGGAGAAGGAGAAGGAGAAGGAGAAGGAGAAGGAGAAGGAGAAGGAGAATAATTCTGGACTTTATATATCACTAGAATTTATGATGCCTTATGTCTTAGTACTACTATTGAGAAAACTCCAGTGCTGTGTGTCACGTCATATAGGTTTTTAAATGTGAAGAAATACGACCATAAGCAATACAGCATAAGTACAAAGAAAATGTAAATAAACTGGAGTAATACATATTATGCACTAAATTACAAACCTAAGTGCAGCATTGCCCCCAGGCAGCAAAAAGAAGAAGAGCCATACTATAAAAGACTTTTTCTCTCTTTCTATAAAACTTACTTTCTTTTTTTTACTTTCAGTCATGCACTGAAGCTGAACAAGACTGAAAGTTTGGTTTAGTCTTAAAGCACTTCCACCCTCCCCAATGACTCTATTCTCCCTCCCCAAACCTTCAGGTGCAGCTTGAAATGATAAGGACACAGGTGGAGAAAGATTGCATGTGGTGAGTGACTATAGAGGAAGGAAGTAAGGAAGGAAGGAAGGAAGGAAGGAAGGAAGGAAGGAAGGAAGGAGAAGGAGACAATAACTCCCTCATCTCTATACTATACAAGAGGGAGGGAGGGAGGGAGGGAGGGAGGAAGGAAGGAAGGAAGGAAGGAAGGAGGCAGGGAGGGAGAGGAGGGGAGGGGAGGGAGGCAAGGACTCCTCATCTCTACACTATACAGAAGGAAGGGAGGGAGGGAGAGAGGAGGGAGGGGGAGGGAGAGGAGCGGAGGGGAGGGAGGCGAGAAGGAGGCAAGAGCTCACTCAGCTCTACACTATTCAGAAGGGAAAAAGAAAGAAAACAACTGGAGCTTTACTGGGCATCTGGGCAATTCATTTTCCCAAGGGGCTACGTGAGAAAGTGGGACTCTTGAGAGCTCTGCCCGCCTCCCCACCCCCCGCTGGCACCATCATCCACTGCCCCATAGCCGCCATCACCACCAGCCAAATGGAAACAGTCAAAAGGCTGGATGTGGCTCACAGGCCAAAAAAATGCCCAGGTTGGTGCTGAGTAAAGAGAAACCTGACAAAAAGCTTGTCAATATTATTTGTTGTTTTCCTGAAACCAGGCAGCAGAGCCCCAAAGTTGTTGTACCTGTTTCAGTATCTAGAACTCAAAAGGCAGATAATTCACGACAAGGGTTCCCCTCCCTCTCAAAGGAAATCTTGATCCCATCTTCTCAGCCTCCCTTTCCTGTCACCCACTGATAGGATCCTTCTCTCCCCCCACCCCCACGCCCCAATATTTCAGAACTGGTGTAATACTACCGATTGATTCCCCATCTGTCTCTAGAAAAGGAAAACAAGGATATGTTATGTTAATCAGGTTTCTTCTCAGTTTATGAACTGGAAGCACATTGCAGTATAATCTGGTGTGAATTCCAGAAAAACATTGTTGTGCTTGTTGACACTTGAGGTGCTATTCCCGTATCCCAGTAGTATTGGTTCTCAGACATAAGGAAAATATAATAATTTTGTTCACAATGCTGACCAGAGGTGAGTTTCAGCAGGTTCTGACCAGTTCTGGAGAACCTGTAGTGGAAATTTTGAGTAGTTTGGAGAACCAGTAAATACCACCTCTGACTGGCCCCGCCCACATCTATTCTCTGCCTCCCAAGTCCCAGCTGATTGGGCAGAAATGGGATTTTGCAGTAACCTTGCCCTGGAGTGGGGAGGGAACGGAGATTTTACAGTATCCTTCCCCTGGAATGGGGTGGGAATGGAGATTTTACAGTATCCTTCCCCAGCCACGCCCACCAAGCCATGCCACATCCACCAAGCCACACCCACAGAACTGGTAGTAAAAAATTTTGAATCCCACTGATGGTGACTCAAGTAAATGGTCATGGCTGTGTTCTCTCTGTTCTTGCATATCATTTCAGCAACCAGAGTGCAACAGACACCCATTGATCTTAAACTCTTTGAAATTAATGACATTTCTGGAGGTGACCTTTTCCAATGAGTCAGATATTTCCAATTGAATTCTCCACTGGCCTGGCATTTCCGCTCACCTACTCTGAGCAAATTAAAGTAAATATATTAGATGCAAATATTCAACTACGCACAAGATAGGAAGAAAATAGTAAGAATTTCATTTTAACCCTTCTAACCAGGAGTGAAATCCAGCAGGTTCTGACAAGTTCTGGAGAACCGATAGCGGAAATTTTGAGTAATTTGGAGAACTGGCAAATACCACCTCTGGCTGGCCCCAGAGTGGGGTGGGAATGGAGATTTTGCAATATCCTTCCCCCAGGAGTGGAGAGAGAATGGAGATTTTGCAGTATCCTTCCCCTGCCACGCCCACCAAGCCACGCCCACCAAGCCACACCCACAGAGCCGGTAGTAAAAAAAATTGGATTTCACCACTGCTTCTAACACTCTCCGAACCTCTGGAATCAAGTATTTTCTAATACAATGTCTTAATGAAACAGCAAAGCTCTTCTATGAGAGAGGGAGAAACAAAAGATAGCAATAGCACTTAGACTTATATAGCACTTCTTAATGCTTTACAGCCCTGTCTAAGCAGTTTACAGAGTCAGCATATTGCCCCCAACAATCTAGGTCCTCATTTTACCAACCTCGGAAGGATGAAAGGCTGAGTCAACCTTGAGCTGCTCAGGATCAAACTACTGGTAGTCAGCAGAATTAGCCCGCATACTGCGCCACCATGGCTCCTAACAAGGTAAATAGAGCAGACCCAATGACAAAGGGGGAAAAAATCCACTTTTTTCCTCCTCTCAGAACCCTCCTCCTTTCTATTTCTCTGGAGCAGGGATGTCAAACTCGATTTCATTGAGGGCTGTATCTGGGTTATGTTTGAGTTCAGGGGGCCGGGGTGGGCATGGCAGGGTGGGCATGGCAGGGTGGGCATGGCCAGCTTGATGTCACTCATGTTGGCGGTGCCTGTGGTGGCCCAAGCACTCTGCCAGAAAAAATGGGCTCCTGAGCTCCATTTTTGGCTGCCACGGCCTCCCGCAACCAGTGAAAATGAAGCTCAGGAGGGCCACAAAATACCAATTGACACCTCTCTCAGTAGTTTGCCATTAGACTTGCTCCCTGCCCAGAACTACTGCAGCCCTTCCATTTTTCTAACCTGGGATTACATTTTTTTAAAAAAATAATAATCATAAAATTGGTTCTACCCTAGTTTTAAGAAACAGGCTTTTAGTATGCAAAAGAGACTCTGCCTTACTTCCCTTCCTGAGTTATTCATTCAAATGCTTTCTCCTTGTAGGAAGTTAGCACTCACCCTAGAAGAATGAAATGTTTTAGGACATATTAAAAAGGCAGAATATTATATTTCCCTGGATGAGAAATGGAGAAACATGTTTTAAAGACAAAGCAGCTTCCTGCCTCTCCCCCCCCCCCCCCGCATCTTTGTCAATGGGCCAGAGGCAGAAACTCATTCCCCCCCCCCACCTTTATCAGTGGGCCATTAAGGCCTCAGCCAAGCTCACTCATTTCCCCCCACCTTTGTCAATGGACCATCATCTGCAACAGAAAGGACCCATCCAGCAATAGAAACTCCCCACATGGCACCTGGGAAGATTACATCAGCCGGCAAGGCTAGCTAAGATCCCCACCCCCTGGGAGTCTCACAATCAGGATACATTTCTTATACAGGAGCAAGAAATTCTGAGGTGGGGCACAACAGAGGGCATAAAACCAAGGCACTCCCAGCATCTTGCCCCTTTTTTTTCTACTCAGGAACTCAAGCCATGTGATTCCTGACCACCATTAAACCATCTTTCCAAGCAGTCTCCATGTTTCCAGTGTCTTTTTCCCCACTTGGAACTGAATCCAGATGGACATTTCTTCCAACATCCTTTTCTACATATATCTTCATATCTCATTTTGTCCCACAAAATTTCTCTGACAAGAAAAAGCCACTTTTTGTCACCTCAACTTCTTGGCATTTATATTTTCCATCCTAAAAAATAGAAATTTCATTTTCTTTTCCATGCCATGTTGATGTGCCAATATTCTTTCTCTAATTTGAGTTCACATAACCAGCTTGCAATAGCTACACAGACACACACACACAATTAATTTATTTATTCTGTAATTTTCATGAACATATGTATTGTCTCTATCGGTCTCATTTGACATTTATGTTGCATTAGTGTTGTGACCTAGCAAACACATTTTGACATTATATGAGTTGATATTAACTCATTTAAGTATCATTTACATTCTTCCTATGCCACTCTTTCTGATATTAGGAGCACATCTTTTATATCATACAGACATGTAACTGGATGAATATGCTTAGAAAAAGCTTTTCTTACTATCTGAGAGAAATGAGGAACATTTTGTATTTATAATTTTTGAAGATTAGAAAGGCCCTAACTCTTTTGTTGTTTTGTTTTGTTTTCTTTGTTTTGTTTTATTAGATTTATATACCATCCTACTCCCGAAGAACTCAGGGCGGTGAACAGGCACAAAATAAAATACATAGATACAAAAGTTAAAAAACATAATTAAAACCAGATTAAATAATTTAGCCCGAGACAATTAAAATCCCAATAATTTAAAACAGATTAAAATTTCGA
Organism: Arizona elegans; assembly: GCA_022577455.1. Taxonomy (NCBI): domain Eukaryota; kingdom Metazoa; phylum Chordata; class Lepidosauria; order Squamata; family Colubridae; genus Arizona; species Arizona elegans. Next base: position 77,353,979 of record JAKOOJ010000005.1, on the reverse strand, counting down.
TTTTAAAAGAATTTTAAAACAGGGGAGAAAATTAGGCCAGGCCGGTTTGCTGGAATAGGAGAGTCTTAAGAGCACGGCAGAAAGTGTGCAGATCCGGGATCCTCTGTATCTCTGGGGGGAACTCATTCCAGATAGTGGGTGCCCCCACAGAGAAGGCCCTCCCCCTGGGGGCCGCCAGTCAACATTGTTTAGCTGACAGCACCTGGAGGAGCCCCTCTCTATGAGAGCATACCAGCCGGTGGGAGGCTGCTTGTGGTAGTAGTCCCTTCGTAAGGCCTTGGCTGGAGACCATTACTTGTATTGGTGAATTGCTGACCATGTACTGTTCACTGATATCACAACTTGAGGTAAGCCTAGTCATCATTCTTCATATGTTAAGTTCAATATGCAAGAAGTTACTGAAAGAGGCTATAATGTAAGACATATGGTTACACTGAGTATCCAGTTTTGGTCACAACATTACAAAAAGGATGTTGAGACTTTGGGAAAAGTGCAAAGAAGAACAACTAAGATGATTAAGGTCCTGGAGACAAAAACATATGAAGAACGGTTGCAGGAATTGGGTATGGCCAGTCTAGAGAAAAGAAGGACTACGGTTGACATGATAGCAGTAGTCCAGTATTTGTGGAGCTGCCACAAAGAAGAGGGGGTCATCTTTTTTTCCAAAACACCAGAAGGCAAGACAAGAAGCAATGGATGGAAACTAATCAAAGAGAGAAGCAACTTGGAATTAAGGAGAAACTTCCTAGCAGTGGGGACAGTTAACCAGTGGAACAGCTTGCCTTCAGAAGTTGTGGATGAGCAGGATGAGAATTTGATAAAGCAAACAAGAGATAAAGGTCAAATGCATATAAAAAGGTTGTATAATGCATTAGTGGAAATAGATTCAGAAACAGAGTTAGTCAAGGACTGTATGATAAAATGGGCACAAAACGTAGGTGAACCAATAATGATGGAAACATGGGAAAAGATATGGGTCAGAAATGTAAGATTTACACAAGCACAAAATCTAAGGGAGAATTTTTATAAAATGTTTTATAGAAGGCATTTAGACCCCAAAAAATTAGCCTGTATGTATCCAAATTTACAACCTAAGTGTTGGCGATGTGAGTGTAAAGATGCTACATATTTTCATATATGGTGGACATGTAAAAAATTAAGGCTTTTGGGATAAAAATGTGGTGGATTATTCAAAACATTTTAAAGAAAAAAATTAAATTTACACCACAGCTCTTTTTGTTGGGAATAGTCATGGATTGTACTGTAATAGAGACTAAGTTGGTTTTGAACTTAATAACGGCTGCCAGGTTACTGGAAGAAGGAAGATCCACCCACCATTGAGGAATGGACATTAAAAGTTGTGCATTTGGCAGAAATGGCAAAAATTTCATCATATCTTAAAGACCATTCAAATGAAAGATATATATCGGAATAGAGAAGATGGATCGATTACATACAGAAGAAGTATCCGAATAAGAAGATTCATATAGCATATGAATGAAGTAACTTTAAGTAGTTTATGTTTGTTTTTTGAATTATAAGGAGTTAAGGATCTAGGGAGAATATGAAATGTAACAATTTGTTAGCATATTCTAGCTTTTGATTTGTGAACGCTATACCCTGTGCTTGTTCTGGGAAGTCTAGGGAGGAGGAAGGGAGGGGGGGTGAAAATGTTTGTATTTTCTACAAAACTTTTTAATAAAAAAAAAAGAAGTTGTGGATGCTTCATCACTGGAGGTTTTTAAGAAAAGACTGGAAAGCCATTTTTTTAAAATGGTATAGGGTCTCCTGTTTGAGCAGGGGGTTAGACTAGATGTCCTCCAAAGTCCCTTTCAGCTCTACTCTGATTGATTGAGCATAACAGAAAAACAGAGCAGGACATGGTGCTCTGATATGCAGGAATGAAGCTGGAGAAAGTGACTCTGCCTCATCTTCAGCCTTAATTCATTCATGGACAGCTTCCATGGATTACTTTCATATGTGTTTGTGTTTGTGGCCACTACCAGTCTTAAATGGCTATCATTTAGAACACAAACACATCTGTCTTAATTTATTCATCCAGTCACTTGAGAAACCACATAATTTGAAGTCAGAGAATAGTTCAGTTTGTGTATCTTGGTGGTGGCATTTTTTTAAGGAGCCCTTTTCTAAAATTAAAATCACACATGAGATGGATACCATCAAGTGCTTTCTAGTTTTTAATTCCAGGGAGAAAACATATTGCAGTTGAGCAAAATATTCTTCCCAGATATATTACCAAAAGGTTGCAGTAGTTTTTACCCTAATTCATAGGGGAGATATAAAAATTAGAAATCTTCTGACAAGCCACCACTTAGAGATCAATTCATGGTGGTCTTGAGCTATGTTTCTTTTATTAAACAGACTGAAGGCATATGTTGGATTCAAGACATCCTTTTAGTTCCTTATACATATCAGCCAGCAAAGAAATCTGAACTATTTCAAAGCCCTTGAAAAAGGGATCGTAGACACGGCATTTGTTAAGTCATATATTTTTAATTATCTTGCCTTTTGCTATTCTTCTTCAGTTGAGCATAATCAGAAAATAAATAAATAAATCCTGCTGAGCATTGTCATGCTTAATAAAAGTAAGGCTGAACATCTGCAAATTTGGCGACACCGTGGCGCATGCGATGCACTAGTGGCTTTGTTGCCGTCTTCTTTAATTATACCACCACATGCAGCTATAATAATCTAATTCTCTGTTTACATTAGTTGTAGCACTTTGGCTACGATTTTGCTCAGCTTGGGTGCTGAGAACTGCAGTAAAGTAGCACGCGCTCTGCTGATCGAAGCCCAAGTGAAAATCACGGAGCACAAAGAATGTGCTCAGGAACACAACATATTTTTAGGCAGAACAGCTGCCGTTGAATCTGGATGAATTGCCACTCTTGGCCCGATCAAAATAAAAGAGTACAGGTAGTCCTCGATTTATAACCACAATTAAGCCCAAAATTTCTAATGGCTAAACAAGACAGTTGCTAAGTAAGTTTTGTCCCATTTTTCGATCTTCCTTACCATGGTTGTTAAGTGAACCACTGCAGTTCTTAAATTAGTAATGGGGTTGTTAAGTGAATCTGGTTTCCCCATTGACTTGGCTTGTTGGAAGATTGAAAAGGGGGATCAGTTGACCCTAGGACACTGTGTCCATCATGAATACATGCCAGCATCTGAATTTTAATCACATGGCCACACAGGATGGTCTTAGAATGGAATAGAATAACAGAGTTGGAGGTCTTCTATCTAGTCCAACCCCCTGCTTAGGCAGGAAACCCTCTACCATGTCAGACAAATGGTTATCCATTCTCTTCTTTAAAACTTCCAGTATTGGAGTATTTACAACTTCTGGAGGCAAGTTGTTCCACTGATTAATTGTTCTCACTGTCAGAAAATTTCTCTTTAATTCTATTGCTTATTGTCCTGCTCTCAGGTGCTTTGGAGAATAGCTTGACTCCCTCTTCTTTGTGGCAACCTCTGAGATATCGGAACACTGCTATCATGTCACCCCAAGTTCTTCTTTTCATTAAACTAGACATACCCAGTTCCTGCAGCCGTTCTTCATATGTTTTAGCCTCCAGTCCCCTAATTGTCATTGTTGCTGTCCTCTGCATTCTTAAGTCACTTTTTTCAGTGCCATTGTAACTCTGAACTGTCACTAAATGAAAGGTTGTAAGTCGAGGACTACATATACTCTAAAACTGAATTCCAGCTACTTGAATCAAAACTTACTGCTTGTTATTATTAGCGGTTCAAGGGTTAAGATAAGAAAACCCACCCACCCATCTCCAGTTCTCTCTTATCATGAGCCATGGAAGAGTTTTTCAAGTGTTATTTACAATCAGATAAAAGAAAATAAGTAAAACCAAACAATTCTGGAACAATAGATTCAGGAGCTTATTGCTTAACCCCTGGATGTAGTATTGAAATGAGACAAATGACTGTTATTAAACTGGGAATGCATACGTATAATAGTAGCGAGAGGGAAAATTTGAGCATCACTTTAGATTGACTTTCTGAAGATAAGCAGACTTTAAAGACATTGTTCCAAATCAGTTTTATAATTAGTTGCATCGTTCATTCCTGCAAAAACCAAAGCTTTTAGACTTTAAAGAACGGCATGTCTCAGGCTGGAGGAAATATTTTAAATATTCAGCTTTAAATATACTTTAAATATTTAGGACCTGCAAGTTTCAAATCAGGCCAGGATGAAGAAAGTAGTCTACTTTAATGGACTCACAGACAATCATGATTTAATATTGAAAACAAAACAAAACAATTGTAGCTACTGCATTGGAACTCCACAATTAGGAATGTTGTTGAAAATACTATTATTTGAAAAATGCAGGTCAGAAGTGGACAACTGAAGCAGAATTGGCTTTTGTTCCTTTTTTTTTTTTTGTCCACAAAATAAGTTTTTGTCTATCACTGAATTTCACACACCGATCACTTGATGTCTAGTCTTTTGGTTGTCATACATTTATTTGCTACAAATAGGTAGGGTCATTGATCAATGGCTGACAGTTCCTTTTGTGAATTCATGTCTCCATGCTGTCATCACAAGAATACGATACCAATCTATTATATTTGTGGTAGGCAGAAACATTTTGGACATGAGATTAATAAAACTATGAATAATGACCAAGAACTAGTAAGTCAATTTCATGAAAGCTTCTTGGGCATGTATTATTTTCATTAGATATGGACAACGTATGACTTATGACTCCCAAGCAGATTTTTGTTAATACTGTTTGGTTCTTATTGGACTCAGGTGGATTTTTTTTTGTATTGATGCAAACTTTGGAAATACAACAATTTCCATAACACTTGGTAAGCTGTTGTTTTGCCTAATGTCATCATAGTCCTGGAGAGGAAGGAAGGAAGGAAGGAAGGAAGGAAGGAAGGAAGGAAGGAAGGAAGGAAGGAAGGAGGGAAGGAGGGAGGGAGGGAGGGAGGGAGGAAGGATAGATAGATGATAGATAGGTAGAGATAGATAGAAGAAAGTGTTCAATTACATATTAAATATTTAACATACATTATGATAGATTAGATAGATAGATAGATAGATGATGGATATATGATAGATAGATAGATAGATAGATAGATAGATAGATAGATAGATAGATAGATAGATAATGGATGGATGGATAGATGACACACACACAGAGAGAGAGAGAGAGAGAGAGAGAGAGAGAGAGAGAGAGAGAGAGAGAGGATAGAAATAGATGAAAGAGGGAGGGAGAGAGATACAGATATGCAGATAAAATTTTAAGCTTAAAGAGGCACCATTAAAACACTACTTTATAATTTTTAATAGTTTTCAGAGTGCATGTTAAACACTTGGTATGTAATTGAAAAATCTTTTTTCTTCTTTGTTCATTTGATAAATGGATATTTGTGTGCAGGAGGTATGGGGAAAAAACATTTATTACCGGAAACTATGTTCCTTTTCTCCTCAACTATTCTACTTTACCTTTTCAGGAATCACAGCCCAACAATAACAGCACTGTGGGAAGGTAATGGGAATTCTGAAAGATCTTGAAATAATATATTCAACGGGTGACAGCACATGTGCTCTCCAGCTGTCTATTTAAGATTCTCTTCAGAAAGCATAGAAAATAGGACCAGATGGAGTAGATTGAGGAAACTGACATGGTGGACTGATTTCTTCCCTGAGCTTGGGTCTTGTGTTTGTTGGTGATAGAGAACATAAGAAAAGTGTGTCCTTCATTAAGGTTGTAGATTATAGGCTCTTCATATGTCATAATCCAGCCAAGGGGTCTAGGTCCCACCCCTAATCATGAAGGGCATGTTTTGAAACAAGTTCTCTACAGAATTGAAAAACTCGTAGCATTATATTACAGGAGTGTTTCTCAACTATAGCAACTTTAGGATGTGCAGACTGGGGAATTCTGGGAGTTGAAATTGACACATCTTAAAGTTGTCAAGGTTGAAAACATTGCATTAGGGCTATATTGTATTAGGCTACAAAATATGGACAATCACTAAATGGCAGCATAGATGGACAAGAACTCAAAATTCTTTGCTGCCACCAGTTGTTAGTTAGAGCTTTACAAACATATAGTTTTAATTATATGAATATTCCTGATCCTTATTTTCCTCTTTGATGAAGCCACACTTCACACTTGGTTGTTATGTTCAAAACGGGAACTTCTAATATTTTAACCCTAACCTTTTAATTTCTGTTTTTAATTTTGATGTTATTTATGATTTTATATTATTATGTCTTTTTAATGTAAATCATCCAGAATCACTTAGGTAAACTGGGTGATGTAGAAATGAGATAAATAAATAAATAGTTATCCCAAAAGGTCTAAGTCAAAAGTCCCAAATTTAAGGTGGTCAGTTACTCAATCCATAATTAAATATAATTATAAGCTGCTTAGAGTCATCTCTAGGTGAGATGGGAGGTATATAGGTTTATTAAATAAATTAATTAAATATAATTTGTTCCTCTTAGATAAGAAATGAGATTTATTTGAAAATGGAAATATGTGCTTCTAAAAGCTGCATTAAATGGGAGGCAGTAACCCACATTTCATGTTTTGTTCACATAGCAATAAATACTATTCAGAGCAATGGTCATTATTGCTTGAGCTCAGAGCGCTAAAATACAGAAATATAATTGTATTATATTTCTCATTCTCCTTTCTCTTTGGCTTTCTTGACATTCTCGTCCTTCCCCATTTTATTCTGTTTGTATATATGCTGCAGTAGGTTTTAACATAAACAACCCAGTATATTCTACTTGAGATTAATATTTCAGCCCATCTCAAAATAGCCATAATGAATATATACAGAACATATTAATATTTCTAAATGCATACTTATTAAAGTAGAGACACATTCTTTCAAAGGACATGAACAGAAAGCTTCTGAGCCCATCTCCAAGTCAACACTCACAATTGTCAAAAGCTGGTCTGCATTTGTCTTTGTATGGGAATGAAAATGTTGGAGTTTTGGGCCTTCAGGTGACAATATGGACAGATCCATGCAAGAAGATGTCAGGAATACTCCAAGTCACTGAAAGTCAGCAATCTCCCTGTCTTTCAAAAAGATCATCACCAAAATTAGAACTACTTTGACTTTTCCCTTAAAACTTCATGTTGTCTAAGAGATAATGCTGGAAAGTGTCTTAAGCCCTATAGAAACTTACTTTAGTTCAAAGCTATGGCAAATCTAGACAGCATACTAAAAGGCAGAAACATCACTCTGCCAACAAAAGTGTGTATAGTCAAGGCTATGGTTTTCCCAGTTGCAATGTATGGCTGTGAAAGTTGGACCACAAGAAAGGCTGAGCACCAAAAAATTGAGGGCTTTGAACTATGGTGCTGAAGAAGACTCTTGCGAGTCCCTTGGACTGCAAGGCGATCAAACCGGTCAGTCCTGGAAGAGATCAATCCTGACTGCTCTTTAGAAGGCCAGATCCTGAAGATGAAACTCAAATACTTTGGCCACCAAATGAGAAGGAAGGACTCACTGGAGAAGAGTCTAATACTGGGAAAGATTGAGGGCAAAAGAAGAACAGGACGACAGAGAACGAGGTGGCTGGATGGAGTCACTGAAGCAGTCGGCATGAGCTTACATGGGCTCCAGAAGATGTTAGAGGACAGGAAGGCCTGGAGGAACGTTGTCCATGGGTTCGCGATGGGTCGGACATGACTTCGCAACTAACAACAACAACAAAATTCATAGATCGGATTGTGTTGGATTTGACATGATATAAAAATTAAACTTGTTAGATAATGTTTAATAGCTTAAAGTTTGCCACTTTGAGCTAATTGTAAAAACAACAAAGGTGGGATACAAACAAATATCCTGCCTAACTTATTTTGTTTGTCTGAGTAAGGGTAGGGTTTTGTTTTGTTTTGTTTTGTTAAATTTATTTACCATTTCAGAACGCTTCCAAAAGCACTATTTTTTTTTAGCAGATGAACATATCCACTGTAAATAGTCCATTGTGTCCCAATTTCTCCAAAATTTTGTGGTTGCCCAGAAAAGCTTTTGTAATGGGGGCAGCTTTTGGCAGAATCACAAGTAGCGGTTAGGGGAATGGCCACAAATTGAAGGCAGCAGAATACTGTAAACCACAAACAAGAGATTAAAAATAATAAAGTACATAAGAAGATGATTTTATTTTATTTTTTTTGCAAGCCAACAGTAGGAAAATAGATGTATGGAGGTCTGCTTTCAGATATACCCCAACAGGTTCTGCAAGTGCTTTGCAATTCTGAGAAAAATATTTCTAGGTACAAGCTGGGTACATGGCTGAGACAGGAAGAAGGGAAAAGAAAAACAAGCAGTAAATCTTGCCATTCTCCATTCAAACCCCATTAAAAGGGGGAGAAGAAACCTAACGTGAAATGTTGCACTTAAATTATGCAAAGAGAGTGGAGTGAGTGACATCCAGGCCACTAAGTCCAACTCCTGCTCAGTGAAAAAAATCCAAATTAAAGGAACAGCTGTTCATCCATCTCTATGTGTACCTATCCAATGAGGGAGGAAAAATTCTTTATGGCAATGAAATCACTGTATGGCTGGTCCTTTCTGTTGTGATGTTGAAATGATTCTCAGTGGCATCTTTGATTGGCTAAGTTATGGATTTTCTTTATTAAATTTACATGCCACCCATATCCCATCTGATTCTGCAAGTGCCTTCTTAGTTACTTTTGGGATCATTATTTTAGGCTTGCTGTGTTATCCTTCCAAATGTTACTTATTTGTGTGGGCATGTAATTTGAGAAGACTCACTTCTGTTATATTTTAGTTTTGTGGTTTATATGAATGTATACAACCCCAAGAATACTTTATTCACAAAAGTAAATCAAGTGACTACGTTTTCATTACTTTCGTCATGCTTGAAATCCAACTACGAAATCCAGGTTTTGAAAAACAAATTTTTAACAGGCTGTGATATAGGGAATATAATATTTAATGTATTAATGAATGGTTGACATTCAAAAATATTTGCTGGCAATCCTAAATGATGTTTGTGAAATGTTTCATTCTTTAAAAAAAAAATAGGCCATGTATTGGTCCATTTTTTGGACATACTGTACACTTACGGCAAGCATGTATGCTGCTGTATCTCTGGAATTTCAGACTTTAAAAACTTTAGAGTAGAGCAGAGCAGGACAGGACAGGACAGGACAGGACAGGAAGGACAGAATAGAATTCTTTATTGGCCAAGTGTGATTGGAATTTGTCTCCGGTGCAGAAGCTCTATAACTTTCACTGTACCCACAGATGTGGTTCCCACTTTCAAGGACCAGGGAGATTACTCATTAAGACTCCCAAATCTTTTTATATACATGCTGCTTTCTATACACAATATACAGTAGTAGCCAAAATTGTGGAAACCTTTTGGGAAAAGTGTATTTTTGACGTTTGATGGTTAATAACACCACTTTTTTTTTTTTTTTTTTTTTTTTTTTTTTTAGTTTCATATAATCATATTCCACCTTAACCCAATTGAAAATCTATGGAGCCGACTAAAGAAACTTGTTAGTTAGAAGCGACCCAGCAATAAAACCCAGTTAATAGAAGCAATCATTCAATCTTGGTTTCACATGTAACAGCTGCAGGACTAAAAGACTTGGTTCACTTCATGGGAAGATGTTTTAAGGCCATAATTGATGCTAAAGGTTACCCAACTATTAACTGACATGGTGATAATTTTTGTATATCTTGTTTTTTCTATGGTGATAATTTCTGTATGTTTCTTTTTTCTACGTGTTTCACTTTTCTTCTTTATACTGTAACTGCTATTCTAAGCAAAGCCTTCATAAAAGTTATTGCATTACATTCTTGATTAAACTATCTTTCCATTGATATATAATTTTATGGTACTACTCCAGAAAGAAATGGTGTTATTAGCTAGTTTTAGAAAATACACTTTTCCCAAAAGGTTTCTACAATTTTGGCCACTATTGTAGAAAGCATTCTGCTTGCTCTTGAATACATCAGATTAATTTACACATAATGTCATACATGTTTTGCTGTCAAAGGATGAGACCCACCCTTCCAAAACTGAGACCTTAACCGGGCCAAGGTGAATATAGGCGTCGTTCCCTTTGGTTCTACAATTTAGGCACGTAATTGCAGAAGAAAAAAGAATTTTTTAAAAAATCTTTGATCTCAGTGAGGTGCTAATTTGTAAGGTCTGAAGGTTGTTAAGAGTTTAGGAAGCAAGGAACCAGTACATAAACAAGGACCTTTATCTGGAAGGCTATTACTGACACATTACTCTCTGGAAACAGTCATTTATTCAAGCATTTGAAGACAAGACAATGCGTCAATAAAGGAATTAGACCAGACACCTTGAATCCATCAGGTTTATCTCAGCTTGCTGACAGGAACAGTAGGTGATGTTAAGTCACAGAAAATACTTCAAAGTCTCCCAGACCTTAGATTTTCTACAGAAGCTAAACAACATTTACAGCTCTGGTACTAACAAACAATGTGTAGGTAGAAGGCAGATGGAAGATGAAAGCTTAGTCCTTTGAGCAAACATTCTGCTTTTCACATTCGGTATTCTTTGACCAGATTTAAGTCAATTGTTGTTGGCTTCGGAAAAAATTGAAATGATTTCTTTCATCTTGACCATTTTGCAAGAAAGACTTCATTTTAAAGAATGTAGCAAGTCAGATAACTAGCTTGGCTAAAGCTACCAAAAGCTGAAAGCTTTTCTACTTGTTGCTTCTACAAACACAGCACACAGTATGATGTGAAAGGTGAGAATCATTTTGCTGGGAAAACTAATCTTCTCTGGAGTAATCAGGACTTCTAAAGAGGTTCTTCCCAATACATCTTTCTAGTAAATAAAAAAAATAGTAGTAAGCTATTGGAGTAAAATATGTTAGAACAAGTAACTTAGAGTAGCCTACAATATCATACAATATCATGTATCATGTATCATGTATCATGTATCATGTATCAGTGAGATATTTCAGATGTGAAAAGATGAACATTATTTTTTAAAATAAACAACTGTATTTTCCATTGATCTGTAGCCTACTAAGAAAAGTCATGCAAAATGAAACAAAAGGTCAAGGTATTCCAGCATTCCTTATCTAAAATGATCAAACAAATTATTATAAGAAACCCACATGTAGAACACAGGTATACAGTATGTAGACTTCCCATAGATACTGACACAAAGTAGTCTGTTTTTCTATAGGCTTTCATTATTATGACCAGTAACCATTTTTCTCTTTCATGAAGGGACTGATTCAGTTTAAAACCATTCAATTTCACAGCCAAGACAATGTTTTCTGGTGCTGTATTTATGGTTTAATTTCATACAATGTCAGGAGTCAGCAACCTGTGGTTCTGGAGCCGCATGTGGCTCTTTTACCCCTCTGCTGCAGCTCCGTCACTCAAATTATGCATCAGAACCACCAATGTGCAACACCCACCAGCACACGATTTATTGAGCTTTTCAAACACCACCACCCCCTCGGTAGGCCAACCATGGATAAATCCAAGAAAAGAAAAGTTTCAGAAGAAAACAAAGTTTAATTCAATACATATGCTAGTTTTGTGGCCGCTCAAGAAATAGTCAGGCACGGGAAGGGTTTTGTGGCTCCCGGGTGTTTTCTTTTCTGAGGTCCAAGTGGCTCTTTGAATGTTTAAGGTTGAAGACCCCTGATCTACCCCATATCACCTACTTCACTTCTTAGATCACCCAAATATAAAATCAGGGGTGGAGGGATAAAAATGTTTAGATTTTTTTCTGTACCACAGTGTTTATCCCCTTTTATCCTGTCCCTCAAAGTTTGCTTACATTTTTTTTTCCTGAATCACAAAGGCCCAAATACTGTTGTAAACTTTACCCATAGTATTATTGCTCCTGTTATTATTTCAACTGGTATCCTTTCTTTCATGAAAAAAAGGCAAATACTAGTAAAACACCCATGATAAAATATCATTAAAACATTAATATTAAAATAAAGCAAAAATAATAATTATATATTGATCACGTTTATATATATATAAGCGTGATCAAGTAGAAACTTTCTATTTGATCACACTTTGCACAGTGACTTAATCAGCAGGCATAAATGACAGATGGAATAGATGGCTCTTCGCGAAATGTTAAAATGTCAGTAAACTAGATACTTGCAGGAACTGGGTATGTCTAGTTTAATGAAAAGAAAGAGTAAGGGTGACATGATGGCAGTGCTCCAATATCTAAGGGACTGCCACAAAGAAAAGGGAGTCAAGCTATTCTCCAAAGCACCTGAGGGAAGGACAAGAAGCAATGGATGGAAAGTAATCAAGGAGAGAAGCAAATTAGAACTAAGAAGAAATTTTCTGACAGTTAGAACAATTAATCAGTGGAACAACTTGCCTCCAGAAGTTGTGAATGCTCCAACATTGGAAATTTTTAAGAAGATGTTGGATAGCCATTTGTCTGAAGTGGTGTATGGTTTTCTGCGTAGGCAGGGGGTTGGACTAGAAGACCTCCAAGGTCCCTTCCGACTCTGTTATTCTATTCTACTCTATTCTATTCTATTCTATTCTATTCTATTCTATTCTATTCTATTCTATTCTATTCTATTCTAGATCCTGTTCTTCAAGGAAGAAAGTTATATCTAGTATTTTTCTTCCATTGTGTTACCACCTGATATATTCCCCTACGTAGTGAGACATTGAAATGGCCCTTCCACCCAGTTTTAAGAACTCATGAAGATTGATACAGGGAGAGATGTCCTTTCAGATTGCTGGGTTTTATACATGGAAGTGCGATTGGCTGCCCCTTGGTGGCTTCTCTACTGGAGAAAGAGGGGTAGCAAGAGGAAGAGCAAGAGCATTTAAACTTATGTACCGCTTCACAGTGTTTTACAACCCTGCCTAAGTGGTTTACAGAGTCAGCATATTGCCCCCAACAATCTGGGTCCTCATTTTATCCACCTCGGAAGGATGAAAGCCTGAGTCAACCTTGAGCTGGTGAGAATCGAACTGCCAAACTACAGACAGTAGTCAGCAGAAGTAGCCTGCAGTACTGCATTCTAACCACTGCTCCACCACGGTACACAGGTAAAATAATAAGTAAGCCACTTTTCTCTATTAGGCAAAGAATGGGAAGGATTCTGCCAAGGCAAAAGAGAAAACAGAACAAAACAGGAATGAGGAAAAAGGCTCAACACTTGCAATGCCTTCCCTTTCCTTGGCCTTATTATCTTATCTATTCCTTCCAGAGGAAGTCCCGCCGCCCCAATCCATCTCCTCCTCAGCTCCTGCTTCTTTTCTATAGGGCATTCCCAGCTCTCCAGCCAGTCTTCTTTGCCCTTACCTTAAAGATAAAAGTAAAAGTAAAAGTAAAATGATTTTCATTTCTTAGCTGAGGGAGTCAATGTTGTCCAAAGGACATTTCCATGGTCATGTGACCAGAATGACTTTATGGCAAGGTACATGGATAGGCTGTTACCTTCCCGCCGAAGTGGCACCTATTAATCTACTCGATTTGCATGCTTTCAAACTGCTAGATGGGAAGGAGCTGGGCCAAGTAATGGGAGCTCATCCCCTTGCAGGGTACTCAGGTTCGGAACTGAGGCTGTCAGTTTTTTCACTCAGCATCTTCTAAACCACTGAGTCATCGCACCCTTCGATCTCACCTTACCTCCTTACTACCTCCACCCAAAGGTCCAACCTCTGAAGTAGCACCTACCATGGATTGTGAGAAAGTAAAAAGAAGTTCCCAGAGGGTGGTGAGATGTGGTATCACAGGTCTCAGGGCTCAAATGGCATATCCTGGCCAACCATGCCATGATGCCAAGAAACTAAGTCCAGAGGGAATCAGCTGTGAGGCTGCCACTGATGGGATCTTCCTTTTTGCCTTCTGTGCCCCGGGGGGGGGGGGGGGGGGCGCGTTGAAATCCAGCATGTTCTAACAGGTTCTGGAGAACCAGTAGCGAAATTTTTGAGTAGTTCGGAGAACCAGTAAATACCACTTCTGGCTGGCCCCAGAGTGGGGTGGGAATGGAGATTTTGCAATATCATTCCCCCAGGAGTGGGGAGGGAATGGAGATTTTGCAGTATCCTTCCCCTGCCACGCCCACCAAGCCACACCCACAGAACTGATAGTAAAAATATTTGGATTTCACCACTGCCCTCCCCGCCCAAAATGTCTGTTCCTCAATGCTTTGCTCTGGTTGGGTAGCATCTATAGCATGTTTTACACTTATTGTAGCTCATAGAAAATGATCTGTCCAATGTGCCCTAATAGCAGTGACTTAGAAGCTGCAGGTACAGAACATGCTGGAGGAAGAGTAAACATAGTGAACATAAATAACAGAGTTGTTCTCACTGTTAGAAATCTCTCCTTAGTTCTAAGTTGCTTCTCTCCTTGATTAGTTTCCATCCATTGTTTCTTGTCTTGCCTTCTGGTTGACCCCCTCTTCTTTGTGGCAGCCCCTCAAATATTGGAACACTGCTATCATGTCTCCTCTAATCCTTCTTTTCACTGTACTAATGAAAAGTTATAGACTTATCCAATTCCTGCAACTGTTCTTTATATGTTTTAGCCTCTATTCCCCTAATCATCCTTGTTGGTCTTCTCCACACGCTTTCCAGAGTCTCATTATCTTTTTTTTATATTCTGGTAACAAAAACTGCATGTATATCAGGTGTTCAATTCTATTCTGATCAGCTTCCTTTAAGAATAGGTTAACTTGGCCAAAAACTAGATTATGAAGCAGATACCAGTAGTATCTACTTCTCTACTCATCTGTCCACCTCTACTTTTTCAAAACTTATTTCTGCTTTCACACACGCTCTTTTATGAAGAAAGGTTTAAAGCAAAATAAAAGATGGAAGGGATTTCATTTCTTTTATAATGAAGGTACCATTTTGTTATGCAAAAATCCCTTTCTTTTTTCCCCCCTTCCTTGCTACACTGAGTTCATGATGAAAGAAAGAAAGAAAGAAATGCTTGAGGGTCTAAGGGTTACTATTACAAATATATTGGGCTAATTACAATTTTAAAAGATTGTGGTTACCTAATAAGCTATTAATGTTAATGAAAGTATTTTGTTCGGTTTCATTCAGGGATATTCTGAAGTCCTAGTGACTAATCTATTATTAGACTTCATCTGCAATCATTAGGAAGGAAGTCTCATTAAATTCAGTGGGGCTAACTTCTGAATAGGCATGATTATGATGAATTGTTATATTACTGTAATTCTGTGCAGCACTATTTGGAGTAAAATTAGGTCAGTTTTGTGATTTCTAAATATCATAGAGACTTTATGCTTCTGTGTCCTGATATTTTATCCTCAAGTGTTCATGTCCTGGTCTTGGATCTGTGTTGACCATTACATCGTAATGACCATTAATAGACATTTATCTCTCAATTCAACCTGAGAGACTCTGTTTTCAACAATTTCTAATCTAATCAAGGTTTAAGAATACCTGTAAATGTAGCCAAGTTTATTCTAACAGCCTACATAATAAGCAGCAGATAACAGCTGTTTAACTTATTGTTAATGGGTCTTACTCAACATTATTGCCATCTGTCCTTTCATGTAGATATTGTGTCTCTCTCTTTGAACACTGTAGTGATAAATGATGTGTAACTTGTTTTAACTCTTGATTTTACTCATTTTAATACTAAAATACTGTAGCATTATTTTAGTCTGTGGCCATGGTAATGGAGAATCACTATTTAAAGTAGATTATGCTTCTTTTACAACACAATATATAAATACAACATATATCACATGTATTTAAAACCTGTTTTCTCCATGTCTGTAGAGATTCTCAGTCATCTAGGTCATGGTTGTCCCAAAGGTGCTTTTTCAGGAGGCAAGTGGACTTTCTTGTTTTTTTTTTTTCTTTTGAAGATGTTTTGCTTCTCATCCAAGCAGCTTCTTCAGCTCTGACAGCACTATCCTGTCAGCAAGCTGGCTGAGGAACTCTGGGAGTTGAAGTCCACAAGTCTTAAAGTCGCCAAGGTTGGAGAGCCCTGCTTTACAACACTCTCGATGTCAGCATATTGCCCCCCAAATCTGGGTCCTCATTTTACCAACCTCGGAAGGATGGAAGGCTGAGTCAACCTTGAGCCAGTCAAGATCGAGCTCCTGGCAGTGGGCAGAATTAGAAGTTAAGAGGTTAAGTTAAAATTTATGCTGATTCAGTGGAAGCTTCATTGCACAAGTACAAATGTTATTTTTTTCCCTTTTCATTAAGTTCATTTTTCCTTTCACTGATGAAAACAAGCTGCTTCCTCCTGCCTGCCAGTGTTCTTTGATGTCAGAAAAGAACATTCAATGCTGCTTAGTAGCAAAATTAAATGATATAAAAATGTCTAATGACCTGCCATGTGAATTAAGATTATATTTTAAAATCATTTTAATGTTGAGTGGTCCAACTCAGTTTAATTTTATTGGACGTGTACTTTTCAACAAAAGATCTCACTGAATCCAAGTAATGGGGGGAGCAGAGAGAGAGAGAGGGAGGGACGTCGGATATTTTTTCTTTTTCTTAAAAAAAGTAGAGGATTCAAATCACATGTCTGCACTTCAGTTAATGGTGGCACTTCAAGATACACCTATTCTTTCTGTTTTTATGTGTGTATTTCACCAAATATAATCTTGCGAACCTTCTTCTCTGGTAACATTGTACTGCAAACTAGGGCATACAAAACCTTTGCTAGACCAATTCTTGAATACAGTTTGTCTGCCTGGAATCCGCACTGTATATCGGACATTAATACAACTGAGCGAGTCCAGAGCTATTTCACAAAAAGAATACTCCACTCCTCTGCTCACAACAAAATACTTTATGCCACCAGGCTTGAAATTTTGGGTTTGGACAACCTAGAACTACGCTGTCTATGGTCTGACCTAAGCATAGTACACAAAATTATCCGCTACAACGTCCTACCTGTCAATGACTACTTCAGTTTCAACCGCAATAATACACGAGCACACAATAGATACAAACTCAAGTAAACCGTTCCAAACTCGATTGCAGAAAATACGACTTCAGCAACAGAGTGGTCAATGCCTGGAATGCACTACCTGACTCTGTTGTTACATCCTCAAACCCCCATACCTTTAACCTTAAACTGTCTACTGTTGACCTCACCCCATTCCTAAGAGGTCTGTAAGAGGGCGTGCATAAGCACACCAGCGTGCCTACCGTCCCTGTCCCACTGTCCCCATTTATTTGTACCCATTTCCTATGTTCATATCTATGTTTATGCTTATTCCTGTTATCTCGTACATGTTTGACAAATTAAATAAATAAATAATAAATATAAATTTATCACAGGAGAATGTTCATGGGGGAGTAATTTTGAGTATGTACACTAAAGTTGAGAAAGGAAGACAGCCCTAAACAAACAAGGCAATGTGGTATTACTCCAATAGGGGATCCATTTCTTAGAACTTCTTGCTTTTGAACTCCTGAGCCTTTTGTCTGGATGAGAATACAGAACATCTCAGATAAAATTAAGAGGGAACATTTCCAAAGACATGGAACAAAAACATGTTCTAGTGATGAAGTCATGACCCAAAGAAGATCAGGGGAAAAAAAGATTTAAAGCTTTGTGGTGGTATGGTCATTCCATTTTAAATCTGTTTGTGTGTGTGTGTGTGTGCCCTTAATACCCAGATTATTTCCCCTCTCTAGCTATTTTTTATTTAGGTCAGATAATATCATGAATACTCCACACAGAGTTTGAGCACTCTCACTCTCTCTCTCTTTCTCCCACTCTTTCTCCCCCGTCATCTCCTTCAAGCCTTCCATAAAGTATATGCACATTTTGTTTCCAGCTTTCTTTTTTTTCAAAACTTACTTGGCCAAAGAGTAGGAGACAAACCTTTTTAGCCTCTTTAATTGTTTCCAATGGTCTTTTAGGACTCTTTGTCTAGCTTCTCTCAACATCCAAATCAAATCAAAAACAAAACTTTATTATAGCTTTTTGGGCCAAAAAGCAGAACACTAAAATATATAAAGCTATAAGTATTAAAAAACCTTTTTAAAAGGCAAGCAATAAAAGGTGTAGTAATAACTGTAATCCAAATCCCAGTAGCAATCACCAAAATTTTGTGTTAACTTCAATCGTGGGTAGGATACAAGAAACTTTAGCACAAAATCAGGCAACCTGGAAAGATAAATTCCTTTGAAGCAGTAACAGATTAGACATTGTGCTCTCTAGCAGCGCCGTTCTTTAAAATGGGATAAATATCCGTTATCTTCCGAGATCCCCTATAGAGAGACCAACACAGGAGCAAATGGCTAAGAGATTCCACAGGGCAATCTCCACATGAGCAAAGGCAATGCTGAATAGGGATGTTTTTCTATCATTTCCACATAACCAGCTGCTCGGTGACCTTTTATAGGGCAACATAATAATTTAGTAAATAAATAAATAATTGTGGAGAATATTGCATCCAATCTGCCCAAGGTGAAAGCCTGATGAAAGTTCAGAATTAGAACTGAAGAGAGATTTCACAATGACACATACTCATTTGAGAATAAGCCATAAACCATAAAGTTGGATGTTAGGCTTAGACAGATTTGAAAATCAATATTCTAGATATGTTGTTTAAGATGATTACTAGCATTTTCAACCCCTGATGATCAGAGACTTTCCAAAGAGAATCCTAAGGATTGTAGTTTACTATTAGATTTTGTTAGGCAGATTGGTTTAAAACAGTCTCCATAAGAGCTCTCAGGCTATAGACAGCCAACCCTCCCATACAAATCTTACTTCACATTGCAGGTGACTCCAAACTAAAATAATAATCAAAAATTCAAGACTTCAAACACTTAAATCTTGCTCTTTGGATTGTTCACTGCTAATATTTATCACTATGCTGGTCCAGTATTAGATGAACTAAAGTGAAGGCTATAGCTTCCTATCCAAGGAATTATTGCTTTTGAGAATTGGGTATCAAGGGAGCAATTTCACATCAGTAGGCATCATGAAAACTTACTCTATTCCTAGGGCACATGCTCCATACCCATCAACCCAAGGAGCCACATTTCTTGATTGGTCAAGGAATAGACTTGGTTGGTTGCTTCTTGACATGGCTAATCTTTCTAGTTAAAATGATTACACTTCCTTTTGTTTCTATAGTTCCATACTTTGGAAATATATTGTTTCCATACTTTGTAGGTCAATAAAACTCCTAACAGGAATGGAGTTTCACTGGATCTGTAGTATCTGAGAGAAATTTGCAATATCGACTTTGAGTAATAATCAAAGTAGTCATTCATATCTCTTATTAGGTATGACTTCGGTATTTGCCTTGAATTTTGAATGAAATAACTTTGTTTTAGAAAGTATTCGATATAGAGAAGACAAAGGATAGCCAAGCAACATGAAGAAAGGATGTTAATAGATAGATGGTAGTAGAGCCGTGGTAGTAGAGCCAGTAGATGGTAGTAGAGGTAATAGAACCTTGGTAGTACAGTGGTCTAAAGCACCCTGTTATTAAGACCAGCTGCCTGCAATTACTGCAGGTTCGAATCTCGCCAGGCTCAAGGTTGACTTAGCCTTCCATCCTTTCTAAGGTAGGTAAATTGAAGACCCGGTTGTGGGGGCAATAAACTGACTTTGTATAAATATACAAAAGTATGAAGACTATTGCTTAGCACATTGTAAGCCGCCCTGAGTCTCCGGAGAAGGGCAGCATATAAATCAATTTTTTTTTAAAAAAAAGATGGTAGATAGATAGATAGATAGATAGATAGATAGATAGATAGATAGATAAATATAGATATCAAGAGAGAGAGAGATGATGGAGAGATAGGTAGATGACAGGATAGATAGATAGATAGATAGATAGATAGATAGATAGATATAAATAGATATCAAGAGAGAGAGAGAGAGAGAGAGATATGATAGAGAGATAGAGAGATGACAAGATAGATAGATAGATAGATGGATGGATGGATGGGAGGGAGGGAGGGAGGGATGGAGGGATGGAGGGAGGGATGATAGATAGATTTGGTAAAGAGTAACATTATTAACCACATGACTTGACATGCAATGGTGCTAATGTTACGAGAAAGATTGCAAGCCCTTTTTTCTGCAGACAGCTACTGTATGTTTACACTTCCTGCTTTGTAAAAAGAGTCCAAATAGGAGTATTATCCAATTTACTGTAAGAACCCATCTGTGTTCCATGAATTATATAATACAGTTTGGATTCAAAAACCTGAAAAAAAGCCCCATTAAACAATGCATAAACATATAAGGAATCATACGTGTTTACTTCGCAATTTGGATTCTGACAGGGATTACCCTAATTTTTTTTTTTTAAAAAAAATCCGGTATGATTTCTGAATTGGATATCCTTAAACACCTTAATATGTACCTCTCTTCGATAGCAGTGCTTGGTTCTTTGATCGAATCACATCAGACTTTACCCTTTCATAACACCGAACATTGTGATATCCTTTTAATTTGCACACTCAAGGGGAGATGCAAGACCACCAACAGAGATCCAGGTGCACTTGATTGCTGCTGGCAGAAAAGATGTAAAATCTAAAACAATTTGGGGGGGGGGGGCGGGGAGGCAGACATTGTGCAAAGAGAGCTTGCCACAAATCAAGTGAGAATCGGAGCTCAAGCATGACAATGATAGAAAGTTTGTATACTCAGGCACAGCACATCAGGAAGTGGAACAGAACGTGCAGTGAAAGAAGTAAGTCATAACTGAACTGTGTATGGTGAAACTTGGAAGCCATGGACACCAAAATTACAAGTGCCTTGGTAGTACAGTGGTCTAAGGCACCCTGTTATTAAGCTGGTTATTAAGACCAGCTGCCTGCAATTACTGCAGGTTCGAATCTCGCCAAAGCTCAAGGTTGACTCAGCCTTCCATCCTTTCTAAGGTAGGTAAATTGAGGACCCAGTTGTGGGGGCAATAAGCTGACTTTGTATAAATATACAAAAGGATGTAGGCTATTGCTGAGCACATTGTAAGCTGCCCTGAGTCTCCGGAGAAGGGCAGCATATAAATCAAATTTAAAAAAAAATAAAAAAATATATAAAAAAGTGGGATTTGTAATACAGGTGGACCAAGATGAAGGATGGGGCCAAAGCTTACTGTGCTATTATTATGGTAGCCTTGGGTGCTTGCTAGGAATGTTAGGATGACACAAAGGTTGAGTCTATCAAGGAAAATATTGCTGTCTAGAGTTAATGAAAGTTGAAATCCAGTTAGGCTGTGAATCTAACCAAGCATCCCGGCCTGTCAGTTGTGCTTAAGATGCTACGTCATTATTTCATCTACAGCCTCTCATTTCTGTTGGATTCCTAAATATACCGTGCAGAGCAGAAGACAAGTAACCTACTATCAAGGATCATCTGGTCTCCCTTTAGGCTTAGAAAATTAAGGGTGCCTGGCACCTTAGAAGAGATGCCCAGCACTTTTCACTGTCAAGCCATAAATAAACAACGTATGTGGCTGCTCAAAGCTTAGTAAAGTAAAATGAGAAGTCCACTCTGTTCAAAACCAACCTTTGCTCTATGTTATTTGCAACGTGCTATCTTTAACTCAAGGGGCCCATTTTTAGCAACTTGGACTAGAAAGTCATTGGAGCAGGTTGGGATTTTGTTGGCACAATTTGAGTAGTCATTTCCTGTTGTTTAGCTACTTCTATAGCTGCCACAATTCTTAAGGAATGAGGATGAAAACATTTTTTTGCCTGCCCACACAAAGTCGGAGTGGAAAGAAGGCTGAAGGAGAGAGTAGAAAAGTCAAGTGGAAAGACAGGTAACAGATTAACAGAGTTGGAAGGGACCTTGTAGGTCATGTAGCCCAACCCCTCACCCAAGCAGGAGACCTTACACCATTTCTGACAGATGGCAGTCCAGTCTCTTCTTGAAAGCCTCCAGTGATGAAGCTCCCACAACTTCCAAAGGCAACTTCTGTTCCATTGGTTGATTGTTCTCACTGTCAGAAAATTTCTCCTTATTTCCAGGTTGAATCTCTCCTTGTTCAGTTTCCACCCATTATTCCTTGTCTGGCTTTCAGGTGCTTTGGAAAATAGCTTGACCCCCTCTTCTCTGTGGCAGCCCCTCAAATATTGGAACACTGCTATCATGTCTCCCCTGGTCCTTCTCTTCACTAGACCAGCCATGCCTAGTTCCTGCAACTGATCATCGTATGGTTTAGCCTACAGTCCCCTAATCATCTTGGTTATGAGATGAGAAAGTGTACATGCATGGGACAATTGTAGAAGAGCATCATATATGGGAGAGATCAATATGCATTATTCTAGCAGTATACAATCTCCATGTTTTTATTTTATTTTCATGCCATCAACTTCCAGGAAATTCTTAATCAGCCAACCCCATCTATTATATACTACTTAATGAAGAGTGTGCCCAACAAGTATTAGTAAGAGACTTGATATCTTCCAACAAAGATGCCTTCGTTGAATCTTAAAGAGTTACTATTTTGACCATGTTACTAACATAAGAAGTGCTCCAAAAGTGCTCCTCCTGCAAATTACATAACATAATCTCATGTGGAAGATTCCAACTTCCAGGTCATATACAGGTACCGTAGTCCTCGATTTACAATGGTTCATTTAGTGATGGCTCAAAGTTACAATGGCATTGAAAAAAAGTGACTTATGACCATTTTTCACACTTACGACTGTTGCAGCATTCCCATGGTCACATGATCAAAATTCAGACGCTTGGCAACGCAGATTTATGATGGTTGCCATGTCTCCGGGTCACCTTTTGTGACCTTCTGACAAGCAAAATCAATGGGGAAGCCAGATTCACTTAACAACCATATTACTAATTTAACAAGTAGTGATTCAGTTAACATCTCTGGCAAGAAAGGTCATAAAATGGAGCAAAACTCACGTAACAAATGTTTCACTTAGCAACATAAATTTTGGACTCAATTGTGGCCGTAGGTCGAGGACTACCTGTAATGTGTATGGAGAATAATTGAATTTCCAAGATAGCAATGAGATGGATCCCCCGATGCCAAATAACCGAGAGGACACCCTCAAATACATGGCAAAGAATTTCACAGATGACTTAAAGCAGGGGTGAAATCTATTTACCTTCCCTACCGGTTCGGAAGTACATGCGCCACGCGTGTCATGTGCGTGCTTGGACCCTTTGCGCATGCGCAAACCCTTCTGCACATGTGCAGAGGGTAAAAAACAGGTTACTTCCTGGTTAAAACCAGGAGGTAATGACATCCTGGCGGGTGGGCAGAGCCTCGCGCTGCCGCCGCTACCAGTTCTCCGAACACCTGCTGCTGCCGCTATCAATTCGCCCAAACTGGTGCGAACTGGTAGCATTTCACCCCTGCCTTAAAGACTTTAAACATCACGTAAGAAGATGCTGACGTATTCGCCCCAAACCAAAAATATTGGCGTTCCCGTTCTCCTTCATATGCTACATCAGTGTTTCTCAACCTTGGCAACTTGAAGATGTGTGGTCTTTAGCTCCCAGAATTCCCCAGCCAGCTATGTCCACAGATAGCTATATTCCCAGAATTCCCCAGTTCACACATCTTCAAGTGTTCAAGGTTGAGAAACACTTTGCTACATAGCATGGGAGAATCTAATGGTAGTGCTAAAAATGCCATCAACCACAGCCACCACTGCCCATAATGAAGAATTTTGGTGCTTGCAATATAAAATATTTGCAAGTTTACAGTTGGGGTTATCTTTTATTATATTTACTTTCTAGTCTATCAAATTTAATACTGCACCAATTTTCATAGATAATCTACGCCTCATGAGATACAAGTCTACAGCCATGAAAACTTTTAAGGGACAAGAAATCTACTGCTATACAAATTGTGATTGGAGCCTTCAGAGCAATCTAAAGGTCTCTCTTGATATTTGAACATTTTAAATTTATATTCTTTAAACACCCTATTATTATTAAATTTTTTGCTTGGAACTGCCTGTATCCTCAGACGCTACCTTAATATTCTTAGCTCCTTAGTTAGAACTTGATTTATTAAATTTTCATCAGTCTTTGACTGTCAATTACAGGTAACAGTAACAGAGTTGGGAGGGACCTTAGGGGTCATCTAATCCAACCCCCTGCTCGCACAGGAGACCTGAAGTAGGGATTCGAACCGCCGAACTGCCAACCTTTCTGATCGACAAGCTCAGGGTCTTAGCCACTGAGCCACCTAGTCAGTCAATTATAATAATTATATTGAAAAAGATCACTACAAATATCAGGGCATCCTCTAAGCTTACAAACAGTTAAGAAGGTTAGAAATGAATACATCATAAGAATGAAGATCTTAACATCCAAATTCAGTGGAGGAAATACCAACAAGACAATGGGGCAATTCCAGTCATTAGATGAGTAAGGTGGAATGGGAGACTGGACTCAAGAAGAACCAAAAACTCTGGATAGGAAAGCCAGAAAAATAATAACAAGAAATCATACCCTTCATCTATATAGTAATGGTAACAGATTCTACTAACCAAGGAAAATAGGCGGGTGTGGAATGTTGTAAGTTCATCAGACAGTTGAAAAACCAAAAAAGAGCATGAGAAGAAGGACAGTGGAGAAGATCAAGTGAAGCTAATGGATCTTGAAGGCTCCTTGAATATTGGAGATTGGAGAGACCAAACTGGCCTACAAGAAAGACCAACTGAAAAATAGGAAAAGAGACATGACAAGACAAAGTAGTATATGACCAGTAGGCAAACACACACACACACACACACACACACAAAACCTAACAGGCAAAGCAGATAACAAGAAGACAGACAATAGCCAAGAGCAGAAGTTAAAGAAAGAGACAGAGGGCTAATTCTGACAGCACAGGACCAAGCCTTAAGAACAAATGCATACAGAGGCAGGATTAAGAAGGCAGCAACAGAAACAAACACAACCTCCACAAAGAATCTGAAGAAATTGTGGACCACCTAGTCAGGTGCTGCGAGAAGATCACAACAGACTGACTGCAAACAATGGCAGGACAAAGTAGCAACAACGGTAGTAAAGTAGCAATCTGCAAGCTATACGAACTCACCTGCAAGCAAGAACTGGCAAGGCCACAAAATAGAAATAGAAAGTAAATACAGGTGTTCCTCGACTTACAGTTTATTTAGTGACCATTCGAAGTTACAACAGCCCTGAAAAAAGTGACTTATGACCATTTTTCACACTTACGACCATTACAGCATCTCCATGATCACGGAATCAAAATTCAGATGCTTGGCAACTGACTCATACCTATGACGGTTGTACCGTCCCTAGGTTCATGCGAAGACTTTTATAACCTTCTGGCAAGCAAAGTCAATGGGGGAAGCCAAATTCACTTAACAACCGTTTTACTAACTTAAGAAGTACAGTGATCCACTTAACAACTGTGACCAGAAAGGTTGTAAAACGGGACAAAACTCACTTAAGAAATGTTTCACTTAACAACAAAAAACTCGGGCGCAATTGTGGTCATAAATCGAGGACTATCTGTAGTTAAAGGGCTCTGGGACTTTAGAATCCAAATAGACAAGTTGTTTATTACATAACACCCCAGATTTAACCATTTGTTGTGACCCCGACTCCCGAGCCTGTCCTAACAGAGGAAGAGGACTCAGAAGGTGATGGGGAGGAACTGATAAGGCCTCCCTTTCCAGGACCCTCCTCTCTGGCAATGCCTCAGGTTCCATCCAAAGGCCAAGAGGAACAGCCTGGGATATGCCAGGAGGAAAGCATATCGGAACAACAACAGATAGAGAGCGAGGATGATGAATCCTGGCTTAATACCAGGCAGCGTCAGAAGGAAAAGCGTGCGCAGCAACGAGAGAGGCGTGGAAGGGCCAGAGATTGAGCTGAGTCACTGAGCCACACCCCACAAGGAATAAAAGTGTGTGTGATTGCTCGTCAGGCTTTGTGACAGTCAAAGTTAAAAACCTGAGAGTCACATCGCGTTACCTGAAATCTGGCTTGTGCATATTTGGATTGGACCTTGGCTAACTCTTGCTTTGTGGATTACTTTTTGCTACTGAACCAGACTGAGGATAAACTCTCTCTTGCTTACTGTGAGTGAAAACTGACTTGGCAGGCATTTTGCAGTTTACTGCCAAAACTCTTATCTGCAAGGGTTTCTAGTCTGATTGCTTAATAAAATCTTGGCAGGTGTGCCTGGTTGTGTGTTTGCCTGTGTGGGGAAGGGGGACAGAACACCATTGTTGATAAGAAAGACAAATATATTTGAAAAGACACTACAGGTAGTCCTTGACTTTTGACCACAATTGAGTTGAAAGTTTCTGTTGCTAAGTGACACACCTGTTCGGTGAATTTTGCCCCACCTTACAATCATTCTTGCCACATTTGTTAAGTGACAACACTGCAGTTATTAAACTAGTTATCGTAGCTATTAAGTGAATCTGGCTTCCCCACTGACTTTGCTTGTTAGAAGGTTGCAAAAGGGGATTACGTGGCCCCAGGAGACGGCAACTGTCATAAATATGAGTCAGTTGCCAAGTGTCTGAGTTTTGATCACATGACCATAGGGATGCCGCAATAGTGTAATTGTGAAAAATGGTCATAAATCACTTTGTTTCAGCACCGTTGTAACTTCAAATGGTCACTAAAAGAAGTGTTGTAAGATGAGGACTGCCTGTACCTGAAAACAGTAAAATAGAAGAGAAAGAACTGGTGCAAATCAAGAGACAAAGACCTGCAAATGGAAGTAGAACAACTGTGGTAAAAGAAAACAAAGGTAGTATCAATAACAGTGGTGGGTTGCCCCTGGTTTGGACCGGTTCTATAGAACCGGTAGTAAAACTGGCGGCAGGCTCCACCCACTGACCCTGACGTCATCAGAAGCGATCTGCGCATGCATGAGCAAGGCGCGTGTACAAGCGAAGCAAGCGCGCTAGCCAGTGGTGGGTTGCCCTCGGTTCGCACCGGTTCTATAGAACCGGTAGTAAAACCAGCGGGAGGCTCCGCCCACCGACCCCGTCACCAAAACACTTCTGCACATGCGCAGAAGAGCGTGTGTGTGGCCCCGCTGTGAACCAGTAGTAAAGGTATGTAGAATCCACCCCGATCAATAGGAATAGGCACCTTAGGTGTAATCTTAAAACAACTTGGACACCGTTGGCACTGCCAAAATCACTATCAATTGCAAAAGGCAGCTTTACTTGGAACAGCTAACATCCTACCACAATACCTTTAACACCATCAAAGAACAATCTCTGTCTATCCAAGGTCCTTGGAAAGAACTTGATAGGTGGATTAAAAAGTGCCAAATCCAATCTAAACATTTCAATGACTATGCAAATAATAATGTTAATGGTCTGCAGAGCAAATTACTAATGATAACAAATAAATCATTAAGTATAATGCGGTGGACTAACTAGAGAATAATTGGTCATTGGTTGACAGGAACCTAAAGGATATTCACAGAGAATAAGATAATCATTAAAAAAAAATTGCCCTTTCCTTCAGGGCTGAAGATATAGGGAAGATACCAATGCTTGAAGTGATATTTTCTATCTAAGGAGCTGAAGCAAACAGTGATGGAAACAGATGAGGTTCCATTTGTCAAACTGACAAATTGAAAACGTAATTCATCAGTATCCTTCCAAGAGTTTTTTTTACCTCAGATTAAAGATAGCTGGGAGACAGTTTAGTGTAGTGGACTACACTATATCACAATATGTGATATAGCTTTGAAGCTGTACTCCATACTAGATAACTGGAAAACACATAAAAAAAAAAACCTTCAGATTTTCAAAGCTACGCTTAGGTGCCAATTAATTTAACATGTGTCCCAGTTCAACAGGAGATTGCATTGATAAGGAAGAAATTGTCAGAAGGTCAATGTATGGAAAGATTGAGTTATTCTGAAAAGAAATGCATTTCATTCTGTTTTTGTGAATGCCATGTGGCAAATAAGTTAGAGTTAGGGTGACTAGAACCAGAGTACTCATGATTACCTGGTTATAGACATATCATTTTCTTTCCCCCAGAACTTCACAATTTGTGGAAACCTTTTGGGAAAAGTGTATTTTCTAAAACTAGCTAATAACGCCACTTTTTTTTTTTTTTTGGAGTAGTATCATAGAATTATATAACAACAGAAAGATAATTTAATCAAGAATGTAATGCAATAACATTTATGAAGGATTTGCTATTAGAATAGCAGTTACAGTATAAAGAAGAAAAGTGAAACACGTAGAAAAAAATGAGATATACAAAAAGTATCACCATGTCAGTTAATAGTTGGGTAACCTTTAGCATGAATTACAGCCTTACAATGTCTTCCCATGGAGTGAACCAAGTCTTTTAGTTCTGCAGTTGTTATAATGTGAAACCAAGATTGAAGGATTTCTTCTATTAACTGGGTTTTATTGCTGGGTCGCTTCTGACTAACAAGTTTTTTTAGTCGGCTCCATAGATTTTCAATTGGGTTAAGGTCTGGGCTATTCCCAGGCCATTTCAGCAGTGGAATAGGATTATCTTGAAACTCAATAAAAAAAAATAAAAAAAAATGGTGTTATTAGCCATCAAATCTCAAAAATACACTTTTCCCAAAAGGTTTCCGCAATTTTAGCCACTACTGTACCTTTATGAAATATAGAGTGTGATCCTGGTTAATAATTTCAACATAAATCAAGATGGCTAGGTGTAATTAATAAGTTATAATGCTTCCTGGATCACTTTTTGAATTATTAATATTACACTGGTATTATGCCTGCTGTCAACAAATGAGTTTCTCAGGTTTTTTTAAAATCCAAATTTATTGAAAGGGGAAAGATATTAAGTTACGGAAATCTCAATAACAAGGATTGTTTTCACACTCGCAAGCCATTTCAGAGTGCTAAAGCAGGGACCATTTCAGCCACTGAACCAGAGTCTCTCTATGAATTGATGGAGCCCATTCCTTCAACTGATGAAAAAACAATAATCCAGATATCTAGCATCGGAAGCTTTCTCAGGCTCTGAACACACATTTCCACTTACTCATCAGAGAATGATCTAAGAGGCAGAGACTGTTGTTACCTACAGTGCTTATATTTTGAAAAAGGAAGACATGAAACTGAGCCATCTTCAAATCTGTGCCGGGATACAAAACATTATGGTTAACATACCCATTACGGATAAGTCTTACTGTGTTTGATGTGACTTTTTCAGAAGAATTTATGCATACAATTGGCATTTCAGTCATACTGAGCATAACTAAGAGAAACAATTAATCCATAAATTCATCATCAGTATGCACCTGGTACGGAGGTCCTGTTTCCCACAATTTTGTGTTTGGCTGCCACACCGCCGACAAAGACAAAAGATTGAATCTATAAGAGGATATTGGTCAGCCATTTGTCAGCCAGTCCAGAATGGTATAAAGCAGTGATGGCGAACCTTTTCGGCACCAAGTGCTGAAAAGGTTGTGTGGAAACCGTGCGTGCGCTATCATTGGGGCCACACTCTGGAAAAGCCAAACTTCCAGGTTTTGGCACACATGCGCACCCAACCATCAGCTGGCTGGCACTTATGCGCATACTGGTTTTCGGCACTGCTGTGCGCGTGAAGGCAGATTGTCGTTGCATGTGTATGCGTGCCAAAAACCTGGAAGACAAACAGGCAAGGCCGCGCATGCCAGGCAATATGGCTTCGTGTGTCACTTTGGGCACATGTGCCATAGATTTACCATCACGGGTATGTTGGACTAGAAGACTTCCAAGGTCCTTTCCAACACTGTTATTCTCTAATAATTGGTCTTTGGTTGACAGATTACCATAAATTGTCTACAAGAATCCCGATGACCACTAGATGGCAAAATAACAGATATCCTGCATCTCTTTGGGCTCTTTTATATGCTGCCCAGAGTCACTTTTTGTCAGATGGCCATAAAACAATCGATAAATAAAAATAAATAAATATAATCTGTTGGTTGTCTGGATTTTATTTTATTTTTATTTTTATTTCTTTGCAACCAAGGTATGGTAGCCCTGTTTTAATTCTACCCAGAAGGAACAACCCTCTCCCCAAACCCATAAGCTGTAAATCAACAGAGTCATTTTTTAGACAAGGAGGAACCGCAAACCAATTAGAAATTATATTGCTGGGCAACCCACATCTAATTTAAGTTTCTGCATTTTGGATGCTTTATTTTTACCATTTGAAGAAAAACTGCAGCTTCTCATAGGGTATAATCATGTTTATTTAAGGGCGACATACCTCTCTGTGTGTCGGAAGGGGTGAACAGTTAGCTGGTAAATTGCTTTCAGCGAATTCACATACATGAAACCTGGAGAGAGGTCAGTGAAGGTAATTTGGTAGAATCTCCTGTAGATAAGAGGCAGACGTTGAATCTGATTAGATGGGGAAAAAACGGGGAAGTCAAGATCTCCTGATTTCACTACAAAATAGGTTCTCAACTTGCAGACGTGCCTTTAGGCCAAAGGATAATGTATCATCGCTCCACCTTGCCGCTTTTTCTTTGGGAGGGACGGACACAATATTCTTTCCTTCCCCAGGGAAATTCCCTAGAAACCTTAGAAGCAGTTCAAGACATTCTGCTGCAGGGGGAAAAGTTCAGCCTTTCTCCTGGCCTGCACTTCCTGCTCCAATTGATAATCTCGCTGACATTGGGCTCTCATTTCACCAATGGCAGACAATTCTTCATCCTACCTGAAGGCCTCGAGATGGCTGTGAGGAACAGCACAATAGGCTACACAGCTTCCCCAGCATTGTCTTCACCACTTACGTTTGCTTCTCTTGCCTGAGAAATTCAGCCTACTGATAGGATTGCAGTCACGTGACGTCCTTCTAATAAACTGCTTTCCATATTTTTACCCTTGGGGACAACGCCTTGGCCAGACTTTGTAACTCCCCCCCACACTTGCCCAAAGTAAATCTGAATGGACAGGGAAAACTAAGGTGGGGGGAGCACTTAGTAGCATATAACCGATAGGTATGCTTGAAACTGTTGATATTATGAATTGCCTAATAACATTTTGCCAAATGGATAAACAGCTAGGCATCTTTTGATTCGTTTTTCTCGCCATGCACATGTATACATCTGAACTAGACTGAGTAGTTCCTCCGTGTCATATATGTGGGTCAGTGGTGGGATTCAAGCAGTTTGCACCGGTTCAGGTGAACCGGTTGTTAAATTACCCATCCACTCCTGCTATCAAAGTGAATCCTGGGCGCTGCATTGGGCTGCAATGGAGAAACGGGCAATGGAGCGGCCGGTGTGAGGGAAGGAGAAG
Organism: Arizona elegans; assembly: GCA_022577455.1. Taxonomy (NCBI): domain Eukaryota; kingdom Metazoa; phylum Chordata; class Lepidosauria; order Squamata; family Colubridae; genus Arizona; species Arizona elegans. Next base: position 77,322,746 of record JAKOOJ010000005.1, on the reverse strand, counting down.
GCCACATTTCCTCTTTCTTCTCCCTGCTCCTCCTCTTTCCCTCGTGATTACCGCTCCATTGCCCATTTCTCCATTACAGCGCAGTGCCCAGGATCCACTTTGATAGTGTGTGTGTATGTGTGTGTTAATTTAACAACCGATTTGCCCAGGGTAGGTTGACTCACCCAGATTTTCACCCTCTTTTTGGAGGGAAAGAGGTGCGTCTTATACTCCAAAAAATACAGTATTTGAATCCCACCACTGATGTGGGTATATGCATATTCATTCATTCATTCATTCATTCATTCATTCATTCATTCATTCATTCATGTTTATATAGTGTATATTGGGGTGGTGACTCTTTGAGAGCTGTATGCAACAAAATTTCATTTTAATGTATGCCAATTAGTGTACATTCAAAGTGACAATAAAGTTATTCTAAGTCTAAGTCTCATTCATCAGAGGTCAAATAATGGTGGTGCAACAAGTTGGAGGCCTCTAGACATGTTAGGACTACAATTCCCATTCATGCTAGCTTGGAGCACTGGAGCTGTATCTAGGTCCTGAGGCTACATCTGCAGTCCTAAGATGGTTCTTCATTTCATTTGCATTCTGTGTCCTGTGCCCTGTGATCACATGACTGTGATTTATGACATTTTTGGCAAAAACAGACATTTATGTCTGGTTTTCGGCAAAAAATGCCCCATAGCAAACAATGGGTTTGCTTAACCTTGGTGTCTGCTTAATGACTGTTACACAAAGGTTGTAAATTTAGGTGGATCACAGTTTTACGACCATCCTGACTCACAACCATAAATGGCAAGGCTCCATTAGGGTTGTAAGTTAAGGACTACCTGTAATAGAGACCACAATTTGATAAGGTTAAGAAAGAACTTATAAACACAGTGAAATGTCCACACACTGCCATGTTCACAAAATATACCATGCTCCTCCAAATATATTTTGGTTTTCATGACCTGTTGCATATCGTATGGTCATTTTAAAAACACCAGCTGAGTTCCTTAAAATAGATTCACCATCATCAATACTGGGAATATTCATTGAAGATAATGAAAAAATGTAATCTAAATAGTGGGTGATAGCAGCAAGAATAGTGATTCTTAAAAATGCAAGAATGAAACATTAATCCTATTATATGAGTAGTTTGAGAAGTTTTGAGTACAGCAACAGTAACAAATCAACTTGTTCTTCTTTCAGCACAATTTAAGCCATGTTGCTTTCCTTTTGCATGACCTGGCAAGATTTCATTTTTTAAAAAATGAACTACTTGAATTTTGAAAGATGCCAGTTATTTATAAAATAGTTATTTATTTATAAAAAAAATTATGACTAGACCATGTTCCAGCCTGTCACTATTATGATAACAAAGCTGGGATGTCCTCAGAGTGTGTCAAAAAACAACAACAACAAGAGGACACCCCAATGGTGGGATCAAAGCTCTGCCCATTGTTATGTGTGTTGCATGTATATAAACAATACATCCCTAATGCACGTAAAAGCAGAATTCTTTTGCATCACTGGGACCACTATATTGACTTTTTTTGACCTGCCTTGTGGACACCCCAGAATAAGATTTCAAATTTCAAACAAAGCCATATACCTACACCTTGCATGGGGGTGGGTGAGTTAACCTGTTTTTAATCACTTTTTTAAATAGCCAGGTATCTCCCAAATCCCCATTTTAACCTGGTCTAGCATGCTGTATGTTACTCCATCCAGGGCACGACTAGATGCCCTGGTGGTATAGGGAGAGGCAGCGAAAGAGTGTGAGCGAAAAGGTGAAAACAATTTAAAGATAGTCCCAAAGGAAGGTGTTTTGTTTTTGTTTTTTCAAAAGGCAACCGGACTTTTGTTTTTCCTTGAAGACGTTTCTGAAGAAGCTTCTTGGATGTGAAGCGAAACGTCTTTAAGGAAAAAACAAAAACACTTTTTGGGGGGAGAAGCACGCTTGGGACAACTGTGACATTGATGACTGAGAATCTCCATAGACATTTAAAAGGTAGATTGCTGTGGGAGAGGGGAGGGGAAGGAAAGAGGATGAAGAGAAAAGAATAAATAAATAAATAAACCTGATGCATAAAGGCAGCAATGAGGGTGCGTTGGGCCGGATATGCTATGAGACTGAGATGCCGAAACAGAGATGAAGAGTACACTAGGGACTAAGAACTTGGATGGCTGAGAATCTCCATAGACATTTAAAAGGTAGATTGCTGTGGGCGGGGGACAGGAAGGAAAGAGGATGAAGAGAAAATAAATAAATAAATAAAAAATTAAACCTGATGCATAAAAAAGGCAGCAATGAGGGTGCTTTGGGCCGGGTATGCTATGAGACAGAGATGCCGAAACAGAGATGAAGAGTACACTAGGGACTAGGAACTTGGATGGCTGAGACACGCATTAGGGACTAGGAACTTGGTTTGTTGAATGGGTTAAAAGGAAAAACATGTTTCCGATGAGGAAAGTTGAAGACATTCCCAACGGATGGAGGGAGGGAAGATGGGGGGAGGGAAGCGACCTCCCGCGAGGCTCAAGACCACGCCCCCTTCTCCCTCCCGAGGAGCGAGGCTGCCCCTTCAACCCGCCGCCCTTTGGGGCTCGGCGCGGGGCGGCCTATCGTTGATCTCCAGACGCTGCCAACTCCTTTGACTCATCCTCTCTTCCTTGCAACCCAACCCAACCCGTCAGACCTGAACTTTTCATTTCCTCTGGAATCCCTCGGCGTTTTCTGCACAGCCTCGGGTCTCTCGTCCACTCCTGACAGACAACCAAATTAGGTTTATTATGGCAAAGGCTGCCGATGCGGCTAATGCCCTCTGTCTCTCCGAACCAGACGGCGGCGTCTCCGGCTGTAATGCTTCAATTCCGTTCCTTAACTCTAATTGCCAGCCAACCTGCTCCTTCCTTCCCTGTTCCTCCAGCCTGCCCTTCAAAACAGATATCCGCTTCTTGTTTATAAGCAGTGAGCAGATAGATGCCGGTTCCCTCCCTGTAGCAGTAGTGTCTCTAGAGATCACTTTGCAAGGTTTTTTGATCGTCTTAGCTTTCACTTTTGAACAAACCAAGTTCCTAGTCCCCAATGTCTATGAGAAATTATCATTCTCAGTCATCCAAGTTCCTCCCTGTAGTGCAGGGGAGTTCTTTTCCCTAGAGATCACTCTGCAGATTTTTTTTTTAAATCGTTTTAGCTTTCACTTTGGAATAAACCAAGTTCCTAGTCCCTAATGTCTGTGAGAATTCGCAGTCACCCAAGTTCATCGTGTTCCCCTGGTAGCTAAAACTTGGGAAGAATTCCACCATACAGTCTATGTTTATATAGAAAGAGATTCATATTGTATAAAGGTTTGAATACATACATGCAAGTATACATATTTTACAGGTTAAGATTAGGATTGAAAACTCTTGTCTAAAAAGTGGTATAACCAAGGGCTATTTTAGCACCTATTGACTTTTGTAGACTTGAAGTTCAGATTGTAGCCCATTTTAGCTCTTTGACTTTGAGCTATGTCCATTTTGTTATCTTTCCTTTGTCAAAATTATCTACTATATAAAAATATTTGGAGAGGTTATCTATTCATCTTACGGAAGGCAGAGGGACACAAGCGTAGCATTCGTATTATGCATCACTGGTTGTAAGACATTTTAATGAAATGTCATTAAACTCTTAATTTAAAAGAAGTACAAAAATAATGCAAACATTGTAAGTGCAGACTACAGTATATCACAGTACTAAATAATTAAAACATGTTTCTATAAATAAAAACGATAAAAATTTAAAACTTCTATTTCATTCTCATATATTTTCACCTTCTATCTCATATTGTAAACCACCTGTTTACACTAAACTCTAAACTCTTCCCTCGGGGCAATCAGAATTTCATCTATATTAATCACAGAAATACAATTTAACAGCTTGCCTTTACTACTACAGGTAGTCCTCAATTTTATTTTATTTTTTTATTTGATTTATATGCCACCCTTCTCCGGAAACTCAGGGCCTTAAGCAATAGCCTTCATACTTTTGTATATTCTATACAAAGTCAGCTTATTGCCCCCACAATCCGGGCCCTCATTTTACCTACCTTAGAAAGGATGGAAGGCTGAGTCAACCTTGAGCCTGGTGGGATTTGAACTTGCAGTAATTGCAGGCAGCTGATGTTAATAACAGTGCTTTAGTCTGCTGCGCTACCAGGGCTCTGGTAGCGCAGCAGACTAAATGAACACAGAATTATGGTCATTAGTTGTGACAGTTGTTAAACAGGTTGCCACATGACTGATCTTTAGTCCTTTTTTGTGACTGTCCTTAAGCAAATGCTAGGGTCTTAAAACAAATGCCATGGTCATTAAACAAGTCCAGGTCCACAATGGGCATTTTTTCACCAGAAACTGGAAGTAAACACCCATTTCTGACAAAAATGTTATAAATGAAGGTCACATCATCAGCTGCAAACAGCTATACATGCACGCCAGTTGCCCAGTGCCCAAAATGTGATTATGTGATTGTGGGGGCATCTGAACTTCAAATCAGGATCAAGGATCAAATAAGTCAAGAACTACCATACCTGTATTTCAAACTATGACTATAGCAGTTACTCTAAAACAGGCATGTCTTAAATACCCTCCCTTAGATCGAAAAGTCCAGACCCTGCAAAGAATTGGGTCTTAATTCCATCTTTTTTTTATCAACATTACTCTCTAGCTCATTGCAACCCAGAGCCTCCATCCTGAAATACTCACTGCAGTCTTATCCACTAAAGGTATCATTTAATATAATCATAAAAGATGGATTAAAATTTCCATAATTTGCCTATATAAATGCTTGTGTGGGCACACTTCCATCATTGTCCACAGCTTCATATTAAATCTACATTCCAAACTAATCCAGATTGAACTAACAGATAGAAAAAAAAACACAGAGGAAGAAATATGTCATTCTTATGATGTCATTGTTTGAATCTTGGTAAAGAGTCCATTTGCTCTTTTAAACTCAGAAGCATTTAAATGGTGACATGATAGCAGTATTTTAGTATTTGAGGGGCTGCCACAACGAAGAGGGGGGTCAATTTATTTTCCAAAGCACCAGACAGCAGGACAAGAAACAATGAATGGAAACTTATGAGGGAGAGAAGCAACCTGGAATTAAGAGGAACTTCCTAATGGTGAGAACAATGGTGAGAACAATTAATAAGTGGAAATGGCTTGCCTTCAGAAGTTGTGGGTGCTTCATTACTGGAGATTTTTAAGAAAAGACTGGACAGCCACTTGACTGAAATAGTATAGAGCAGGGATGTCAAACTGGCAGCCTTTGGGCGGAATGTGTCATGTGTAGGCCACACCCACCCAGGCTCCGCAAAGACAAAAATCATCTCGATATGTTGCAATACGTCATGTGACATGATCAAGTTTGATATCCGTGGTATAGAGTCTCCTGCTTCAGTAGGAAGTTAGACAAGAAGACCTCCAAAGTTTCTTCCAACCTATTCCCTTCCCTTCCCTTCCCTTCCCTTCCCTTCCCTTCCCTTCCCTTCCCTTCCCTTCCCTTCCCTTCCCTTCCCTTCCCTTCCCATTCCATTCCATTCCATTCCATTCCATTCCATTCACATCCTGCCTGTTTTTTTTTTTTTTTATTGAAAAAGTTTTCAAATACAAGTTTTTCCCCCTTTCCCCCCCCCTCTTCCCTAACCCCCCTCACCACCCATCCCCCCCTGTGACTTCTTCACAACAATAAGCTAATTCATAACTAATTACATAATATTTTACCATACCCTTACTCCCTCCTCAAAATACTGACCCTTAGCATAATATTCTTATAACTCCCATTTTCGCAATAATCTGCCCTTTTTCTCCTCCCCCAAACTTATAGTATATTATTACAACAACATAACATTTAATCTTTTATATATATTAATATAACATTTCAAAGCAGCCTTCTCCCTACATCCAAATTTAACATTTATTCAGTTCTATCCAATTCCTCCACTCCCCTAAATATATGACTTAAAAATCCTTTTTCTTAATCTAATCAATCAGTAAACTAACCTATTTCAACCCAATTTCCTGCAAAATTACCATACAATACAATTCTAAATATAATCCACTGCCCACTCTACTAAAATATACATATATCTATATATGCATTCCATTTTATAAAAAGAAAAAAGACAATAACTTTAAATTTATAATCCATATAATATCTTCTTTTATGTCTTTCCACTGGATTGTTAAATCCATCATCCATAATAGGGTAAAATAACATGCTGGTGCAACAGCTTGTTCAAGATCTTCAATCATCTTCTGCCCCCATCAGTAGTAGATATCCTCATATATATATATAAAAGTAAAAACAACCACCCGAATGACATTATAATTATATCCATATAGTTGTAATTGTGGTTTTCATCAGGATTATTAATTCCCATCATCCTAATGGGTAACATCCAGATCTTCTGCATGCCCCAGCGTGACTCTCTTGCCTTGTAACTCGAAATAGTTATAATATATTTACCAGTAAAAGAAATCCAAAGTAGATAATTCAAATCCAACAATGTAAGGCTCTTTTCACATCCCAAAATCACGGCATTGCAGAGATCTGCCACTATCCTCAAGATAATATTAAACAGTAGTTCGCCTCCACTATCTTTTCACATATTCATTCATTTTTTAAAGTCCCTGGCTTCACTGTTGCTTGGTTTAGAAACTACTATTTCTATGAGATCTATTTCTTTTCCTTTTCTTTTGCAGGTTGAATTTCCATCCTGGTTTCCTTCCTACAAATTGTGTATCAGCTGATCGATTTTCATTCTGCTTTATAAGTTGATCTTGTTGGTTTTGTTTTGTTATCTCGTATTTCTTTTCTATCACTTGTATATCAACTGGTTGGTTTACGCACTTGTCTGTAACTTGATGATTCATCACATTGGGGTCGGATGACACTGCTCTCATATTTATAGACAGTCCAGCTGGGGTATCCAGGGAGTCCGAAGACTTATCTACCACAGCCTCTGTAATTTGATATTTTCCCTTTGTTTCCAACTCCTTTTGCTTGTCCTGTATTGTGCCTAAAGATGTTAAATTCATTTTTAAATTTTTTTGATAAAATTCTTCTGCTTTTTCAACAGTGTTCAGTTGGTATCTTACTCCTTGGTGTCTCAATATTAAACCAACTGGGACATCCCACCTAAATAGGATATTTCTTTTTTTTAACTCAGTCACTAGAAAACCAAATTTCTTCCTCTCCATTAACATCTTAGGCGGGAGCTCCTTAAAAATCCAAATCTTTCTTCCATGAAATTGCAAGGTAGAATTAAAAGAGTTCTGCACAATATTATTCCTAATTTCTTTATCTGTAAAATAAATCACCACATCTCTAGGCAATTGCCTTTGCTTTGCCAACCAGGAGTTTATTCTATAAATTCTGTCAATCCTGCAAAACACTTCATCAGGTTGAACCTTTAAAATCCCAGCCAGAATTTCAGAAGATATTTTCCTTAAATCATCTCTGTTATTTTCCTGCAGACCTCTCAGTCTAATTGCATATTCTGTAAAATTATATTGGATCATTAAAACTTCTCTTTCAATCCTCTGTTGTACATTTTCTTCATTACCAGTCTTTTGATCAACCTCCATTTTAGGTTTGTCTTCTGAACTATTATCCTGAGTGTTTACCAAATCCTTTTTAATTTTTTGGATCTTGTCATCCAAATTCTCCTCAGTTTCTTTCATTTTAGACTCTAATAGTTTAGTATTTGCATCCAACTGAATCAGAAAATCTGATAAACCATTAGCTGTTTTTAAAATCTTTCGATCCAAAAAATCAAACTTTGATTTCACCAATTCACCAATTTCTTTAATTTCCTGCTTAAATTTTTCAAGTTGCTGGTTCACAATCTCATCCCTTCTTACAATTTCTTCAAGGAGAAATTCTATTATATTAAAGTCAGGTTTCTGAGACTGAAGAGTTAGAACTTGTTCATGTAATTTGTTAATGGGGGAATCCCCCCCCACTGCCTGTTTGTCTAACTGTATAAGTCTCAGTGCCATTTTCCACACAGGCAAGATTTACTGGAAAAGAGAAAAAAAAAGCTTGTTTCCAACCAAGATCAATATCAGATCCCCAGGAAAAAAAAAGAAAAAAAAACAAGAGTGAGAGTGAGGTTTTGCCTTCAATTACAGCCAGAAGTATTCATTCTGCTACTTTGTAATAGAAAACGGAAGGACTTTCCCTTTCAGCCTCTCTTCAAGCCGCAGCAATCGCCATTTTAAAAATCTTTTTTCCTTTCACTTCTTAAACAACTTCAGTAACTTTTCTAAAATAAGGAAAATACTTGCGCTTCAGGATCAGAGGTCCAGCTCACGTCTTCTTTAATTAATTTAACAGATTTATTAAATTAGGCTTGCTTTTGCCACCTAGCTCTGCATATAGCAGAGATCTCCCAGAGCCCGGAGCATCGGCTGGGGATACGGGGAGTCTCTTCCGCTCCGTCCCAAAAGTAAATAAAAAACTTTTGGGATTAGGCAGAGGACTCTACCCACCCCAGCCGGCTCTATCTCCGTTTCCTAATGGAAACGGAGTTTTTTCGAGCCGCCATTCCGCTATAAAGGCGGCTCTTACAGGCAGTGGGTTCGACGATCCCGAAGGAGCGTCCGGCGGGGACAAGCAGCAAACCGGAAGTCCTGCCTGGTTTTTTTTTAATACCCAAAGAGCACAGAAGCATTTCCATTGCTACTCTCCCACCTATTTTTTTTAGGAACTATATTCTTGGGGAAAATACTCCAGTAATTCAAACAAACAACATATATTAATCATTACGTAGAATTGTCCAGAGATGCAATGGCCTTGTTGAAAAAGTAAAAAAAAAAAAAAAAAGATAGGATACAGTGAACAATATTGATGTCTGTCTTTTAACAAGTATAGTTTACCGTTGGAAATCAAATCTTTGGGCTTGTGACCTGCTGTGCGCATCTCCCATCTCAAAGGGAATCAAGCTTTAGTTACAGAGCCCTGTAGCCAAATTAGAAAAGCAAAGCAAACAGCTTAAGCAGGTGGCTTACCTCTTTCTTTTTTTTTTCTGTTGTTTAATCATTATAGCTTCCCTTCTATCAAGAAATTAACTGGTTTTCCCCCTTTTATAGCATAACCTTTGAGACCTCAATCCACTTACTTCATGGGTTCAAAAAAAGGAAGTTTGAAGATGATTAAACTTGATGTTCAGGGCTCTACTCACCGTGTGCAATTTGCAATCAAGGACACACATGATGGGAAACCATTCTGAATAAATTTGCATGCCAGATCAGTTTGCGTGCCTCCAGGTCTCTCTCTCTATTAAAGATGAAGGTCCACTGACTTTAATAGATCTTATTTTTAAGCCATTTGTATGCAATACAATTAATCAGCAGCAGTGCCCTGAGATGCTAACAAGAGTTCAAAAGTATGCTTAGAGATCAGCTTCCCTTTAAAGGTTTCAAAGGATTCTTATGCCTAGAAAACTTCAGCAAAATGTGAGAGTTTATATACTATTGTGTGAAAATAGATCCATCCCAAGAGGAAAAGGAAGTGGAAGGCAGTAGTACTGCATTCCAAACATGGTCAGATTAGCCCATAGGATGAAGGCACCATTGATGTTCCCACCAACTAAAGCAGTCAAATATCTGAAGACCAAAAGATGGCAAAAAGCATTTATGCCTCTATAGCTACTTATTAGTTGTCCAGACCCTAGAATCTGTAACTCAAGTCTTAGAGGTTCCCCAGGTTGCACTCTTCGGTGGAAAGAATAGATGGAGAGAAAGGAATAACACAGCCATGGTGACACAGTGTTTAGAAAGTAGTATTGCAGGATAATTCTGTCGACTGCCAGCAGTTCGAGTCTTACCAGCTCAAAGTTGACTCAGCCTTCCATCCTTCCAGGATCGGTAAAATGAGGTCCTAGATCAGGGGTCAGCAACCTGCAGCTCTGGAGCCACATGTGGCTCTTTCAGCCCCTTGCTGTGGCTCCCTGTCACTCAAAATATGCATCACAACTGCCAATGTGTGACACCCACCAGCACACGATTTATTGAGCTTTTCAACCTCCAGTAGGCCAGCCATGGATAAATCCAAGAAAAGAAAAGTTTCCGAAGAAAACAGAATGTTTAATTCAACTACATATGCTAGTTTTGTGGCCGCTCAAGAAATAGTCAGGCACGGGAAGAGCTTTGTGGCTCCCGGTGTTTTCTTTTCTGTGGGAAATGGGTCCAAATGGGTCTTTGAGTGTTTAAGGTTGCAGATCCCTGTCCTAGGTTGTTGGAGGTAATATGTTGACTCTGTAAACTGCTTAGAGAGGGCTGTGAAGCAGTTTATAAGTCTAACTGCTATTGCTATCTCCAGTCTTTGTAGAAATGAAGATACAAGACAAGACATTCCTACATTTTTCTTTTTGGAGACAAAGTTATTCATTCCTAGCTTTTTATTGAAGTCCATTACACCACAATTAGGACCAGAATTTTTATTGCTAGGCCACTTGGTTGTTAAGTGAGCTACATACACCTGATTTTTGCAATCTTTTTTGCCCCGGTTGGTAAGTGAATCACATTTCTCTCATTGACTATGCTTGTTGGAAGTCATCTGGGAAGGTCACAAATGGTGAAACATGAACCCAGGATCCTGCAACCATCATAAATACATTCTGGTTGCCAAGCATCTGTATTTTAAGCATGAGACTTTGGGGATGCTATGGCAGGGGTTAAGTTGCAAGGACCAAGTTGCAAATAACTTTTTTCAATGTAACTTTGAACAAGTAGCTGTAAGCTGAGGACGACTCAAACATTTTGTGACTTCTACAGAGATATCAAAGAAACCATTATTCAAGAGATGGATTTAAGGATTCACCATGAATTCAACTTTTGGAACAGTGATTGCTATCTATCAGAAAAAAAGCAAATCCCTATAGACACAATTGAAAAAAAAAGTGTATTTTAGGGTACCGTGTTTCCCCGAAAAGAAGACCTCCCCAAAAATATTTAAATGCATGCACAGCCGGTCGCCGCCATTTCCTCTGGTTAGGGTTAGGGAGACAGAGCTGGAAATCAGGTAAGACGGCAAGAGGATCCCCATCTCCCTCCACATTCCCCAAAATAATAAGTCCTCCCCGAAAATAAGGCCAAGCGCTTATTTCAGGGTTCAAAAAAAATATAAGACAGGGTTTTATTTTTGGGGAAACACAGTACTTATAACTGAGCATTGCATAGCTAGCTTCAGAGGATATGGAATATAATGATCTCATTTTGACTTAATGCTTGCAGAAGCAAATATTCTGGTTTACAGTCAGAATTCCATATTCACTATATGATACCAGAGGTGGGTTTCAGCAGATTCTGACCAATTCTGGAGAACCGGTAATGGAAATTTAGAGTAGTTCGGAGAACCGGTAAATACCACCTCTGACTGGCCCCGCCCCCATCTATTCTCTGCCTCCCGAGTCCCAGCTGATCAGGAGGAAATTTTGCAGTAACCTTCCCCTGGAGTGGGGAAAGAATGGAGATTTTACAGTATCCTTCCCCTGCCACGCGCACCAAGACATGCCATGCCCACCAAACCACACCCACACAACCGGTAGTAAAAAAAATTGAAACCCATCACTGTATGATATATATATTAAACTAATCAGATATTAAACATTACACAATCACAATTTGATAACAGTTGTAATGTTGTAGTCTCACTCTCAAAAAAGGGTGCATAGCATTCTATGCACCCTTTTTTGAGAGTGAGATCCAGCATTGCAAACCGTTGCATCCAGAAACACAAATGAGTTATTCAGGAGGAAATTCATCGCAACTTCGAAGTAATTTCAAATTTTCAAAATGCTTGTGATCTTGGTAAATATTATTTTGAAACTCATTTTATTTACATTTGTTAGATAAAACCCCTTAGAGATCTTATAGTTAATGTGCTGAGTAAATACCACAACTGTTATTATGGGTAGTTTTGATGTTTTACTTTTCTTTTTATCAAAGCTGCCTTTTAAGAGCTAACTTTATGGATCTAAATAATAAAAAGGTGCCCCACCCTCCCACCAGAGCCATGTAGAACACTTAAGCCAAATTCCTTAAGAAAGGAAGACATAAGAAGACATAATAGGTGCTATAAACTGATTTTTTTTTAAAAAAAAAAAACCCTTCAACTCTCCACAAAGTATCCAAAACACAAACATTTTACCATGAAATGGTAAAATAACTCATCAAAGCTGTAGGCAGACCATATGTGAAAAAAGCCCAAATGCAACTAAATAGCTTACTTGAAACCCCAAACAATTTTTTTTCCTTAACTTTGTCAAGAATGTGCGGCAAAAAGGAAGTTCAAAAGTCGACTGAGAATCAGAATAAAATGAATAAAATAAACACCGCTCTCTTACAAATAACGTTCAACCATCCGAACAATTGACTGGCCACGGCAGATGAATTAAACACGTTCGAAACCCACGTCCCCTGCCTAACAACCCCCAAAGAAGCAATATAGGAAACAACTCAAGACATTTTGCTTCTGGGGCCCACTGCAAGATAAAAGATAAAAGGCTGGATTTTCTGATCTTAGCTAGTTAAAGCTGCAGGGTTAGGTCTGGTGCCAAAATGGGAGGGAAAGCCAGGGTAGCACACAGAAACATAAGAACACCAGTGAAGTACAAGAATCACCTGCTCGAGACACAAATTCAAGCTTTGATTATGTCTCTTTTGGATTATAGTCGTATTTTATTTTCCTGCCTGTTTTCATTTCCTGTTTAAAGTACAACTTGCATCATTGGGGACACTAAGCATGGTGTGTCCCTGGATCAGACTTTCTCTCCCTTATTTGCCTTTCAGATCCACTATGACTTACTGTAAACCCACTGATTGGTTGAGCCTTTCATCTTGGTGATTCTTGCTATGGTTTCTTTTTAAGATTGGGGGGAACAAACAACAGGTTTCAAACAGATTTCTTATTAACAACAGAAATGCGGGGGGAGGAGAAGGAGAGAAGGAGAGGAGGAGAGGAGGAGGAGGAGGAAGAAGAAGAAGAAGAGGAGGAGGAGGAGGAGAAGAGGAGGAGGAGGAGAAGGGGAAGAAGGAGGAGAGGAAGAAGAGGAGGAGGAGGAGAAGAGGAGGAGACGGAGGAGGAGAAGGAGGAGAGGAAGAAGAACAAGAGGAGAGCAGAAGGAGGAGAAGGAGAAGAGGAGGAGGAGAGGGAGAAGGAGAAAGAAGGAGAAGGAGAGGGAGGAGGAGGAGAGGAGGAGAAGGAGCAGGAGAGGGAGGAGGAGGAGAGGAAGAAGAAGAAGAGAAGAAGAAGAAGAAGAAGAGGAGAAGGAGAAGGAAAGGAAGGAGGAGAGGAAGAAGAAGAGGAGGGGGGAGGAGGAGGAGAGGAAGAAGAAGAGGAGAGGAGGAAGAGAAGGAGAAGAAGGAGGAGAGGAGAGGAAGAGGAGGAGAAGGAGAGGAAGGAGGAGGAAGAAGAAGAGAAGAAGGAGAAGGAGGAGAAGAGGAAGAAGAGGAGGAGGAGGAGAAGGAGAGAGAGAAGGAGAAGGAGAGAGAAGGAGAAGGAGAGGAAGGAGGAGGAAGGAGGAAGGAGGAGGAAGAGGGGGAGGAAGAAAGAAGAAGAAGAAGAAGAAGAAGAAGAAGAAGAAGAAGAAGAAGAAGAAGAAGAAGAAGAAGAAGAAGAAGAAGAAGAAGAAGAAGAAGTAAAAAGGCATGTGATATAATCTTATTTCAAGAAAACATGGAGGATGAAAAAGGATGTAGGTAGCTAACTAACTCATTCAAGAGCATTATCAAGCAGAACAATTTGTGAGAACTGCTTTTTAAATAGTCATACATATTGCACTAAGCCAAAATCTCAGTGCAGCTTGTTCTAGTGTTTAAGGCACAAGGATAGAAAGTGGGAGACTATGAGTTCAAATCCCAGCTTAGCCATGAAAGTAGTCCCATAAATTTGATAAACAAAATATACAAATAAACAATAAACAAAAAATAATAAATAATGAAGGAACAAATGTATGAATAAATGAATGCTGTTCCTAAGGGCTTGAATGGATTGTGTTTCACTCATTTTTTTCAGATTACCTTTCATGGATTACTTTTTAAAAATTGTTTCTCCATTTTATTTTATTTTATTGCTATCTCCACATATCTGTCTGTCTGTCTGTCTGTCCTCTACATAAAATGTCACTATGAAACTCTGAACGCAAGTGGCTGAATAGAAGGAAGACATACTTCCTAGTATGCTAGAGCATGAGCCCTTTAAACAAATGAAAATTTTGTCCTCAATTAAAATAGAAATAATAGATTTTCAAAGTAATAAATATATTTAAGTTATTTCAATCAATAAGACACCGGCAAACAGACCTTGACTCCACTTGAGCAACAATGTTATTTTTTCTTAAAAATTAAGACAGATAGGAGGAATACCAGTTTAAGAAAAATCCCATTGAAGAAGAGCCTATATTTTCTTTCCATGAAAAAAGCCAGCCCTGGAGTCTGCTGTATTTTGGCTATTTGAAATTATCACAAAAATTAATACTTCCCATTTGAGGCAAGATACTTGACTACTCATATAACATACATACCCCATCTACTCAAACACCTATTTTACCGTTCAAAAGAAATGGACTTTATGGACTGCATTTTTAGGAAGTAAGAACTGCCTCTCCTAGTCTGAAAACCATTGTATAAAGAAAACAATATATATATAGCTCAGAACTGAATTGTGGGGCTTCTGATTCTCTCAGAGTTTAGTTGTTTGCTTGTAGACATTTTATTACCCAAATAGCTATCATCATCAGTGCTAGGGAGTCAGTGGTGGGATTCAAAATTTTTTACTACCGGTTCTGTGGGTGTGGCTTGATGGGTGTGATATGGCTTGGTGGGCGTGGCTTGGTGGGCGTAGCAGGGGAAGGATACTCTAAAATCTCCATTCCCACCCCACTCCAGGGGAAGGATAGTGCAAAATCCCCATTCCCTCTCCACTCCAGGGGAAGGTTACTGCAAAATCCCCATTCCCTCCTGATCAGCTGGGACTCGGGAGGCCAAGAATAAATGGGAGTAGGGACAGTCAGAGGTGGTATTTACCGGTTCTTTGAACTACTCAAAATTTCCGCTACTGGTTCTCCAGAACTGGTCAGAACCTGCTGAATACCACCTCTGTAGGGAGTGTGGGACAATAAATATGGAGTGTAAGAAGTTATGTCGGCTGGCGACACCCAGGGGGAGGGCCTTCTCTGTGGGAACCCCAGCCCTGTGGAATGAACTGCCCCCGGAAGTGCGTAAGATCTCCGACCTCCGGGTATTTCACTGTGCACTCAAGACCCTGTTGTTCCGCCAGGCCAGGCTATCAACCTAATAATTTTAAATTGGGTGTTTTAAATTTCTGGGGTTTTAAATTGAGCCGAATTATTTAATAATTTTAAATTATTTTAATTGATGTTTGTCTTGTGCTTTTAATAGGCTGTACACCGCTCTGAGTCCTTCGGGAGAAGGGCGGTATAGAAATAAAATTATTCTTATTCTTATTCCCACCTTTACTGGTGATGTAATAAAATGTCTCCAAGCAAACAGCCAAGCTCAGAGAGCACCAAAAGCTGTCGTGTATGGCAGTCACAGCAGTGCTGACTTCTGTACTGTTCTGTTGACTGGCAACAGAATTTCGTTCTACTGATGTGCTTGTTAGATGAGGAAGTTCAAATTTAAGGAAAGAAATGCAATTTGAAACAGGATGCAAGAGAACTGAAGTCACGTTAGATCGAGTGCTTTAAGTCTTTACAAGCTATTATACTGGGTAGGTCCTCATAAAAAATTATAACTCCCTTCAAAAAGAAAGCCACAGCTGGGAGAAAGCCCACACCAATCTGCCAATATGGTTTCCATAACAAGCAGAACTTACATAGGATGACACAATGGGTGGGGGTGGGGGTGAAGAAAGAAAGAAATGGAAATGGAAAAACTCACAGGAATAACGATTGCGGTGGTTTCAAGCTTCTTCATGCAACGTTTGCTTTAACATTTGTCAACAAGTTACAGCCGTGTAAGACGCATCCAAATTAAAGAGATCATTTACGCAATGCCAAAAGTGTGGGGTAATAATAATAACACAGATATTTTACTGAATTGAACAGCCCAGTGCTGTGGAGATGTTTAAAGTTATTGGCTGGGTTTATTTATAATGTTAAGTCATAGTATTGCTTGTTTTGGTGAGGTGGTAATGTGATGCATGAACCCAGATGTTGCAGCTTAGCTGCTTAGCTGAACAAGCCAGGTTAAAATTGTCCTGGCATAAGGTCAGGCATGAATACAAGCCATTCCTCTTGACAATTATATTTGTATGTAGAGGTTTGCACTGCAGTCTGCGAAGTTCAATAAGGCTTACTTCAGAGTAATCATACATAAGACCAAAAGAGGAATATATCAGGGGTGAAATACAGCAGGTTCTGACAGGTTCTGGAGAACCGGTAGTGGAAAATTTGAGTAGTTTGGAGAACTGGCAAATACCACCACTGGCTGCTCCCAAAGTGGGGTGGGAATGGGGATTTTGCAGTATCCTTCCCCCAGGAGTGGGGAGGGAATGGGGATTTTGTAGTATCCTTCCCCGCCATGCCCACCAAGCCATGCCACACCCACGAAGCCACACCATGCCCACCAAGTCACACCCACAGAACTGATAATAAAAAAATTTGAATTTCACCACTGGAATATACCCCTTTTCAATTATTTAAATGCTACTTCCTGTGATCTATGCCATTAAAACACTTGATCAGGCTCTTTCTAGAAAAATAAGAAACAATGGATAGAAACTAACCAAGGAGAGAAGCAACCTAGAACTAAGGAGAAATGTCCTAACGGTGAGAGCAATCAACCAATGGAACAACTTGCCTTCAGAAATTGTGGATGTTCCATCATTGGAGGCTTTCAAAAAGAGAATAATTTATCTGAAATGGTATAGGGTTTCTTGCTCCAGCAGGGTGTTGAAGTAGAAGATCTCCAAGGTCCTTCCAACTCAAGAGCTATGGTAGCACAGTGATTAGAATGCAATACTGCAGGCTACTTCTGCTGACTGCCAGCTGCCAGCAGTTTGGCCGTTCGATTCTCATTGGTTTAAGGTTGACTCAGCCTTCCATCCTTCCAAGGTTGATAAAAAGAGGACCCAGATTGTTTGTTTGTTGGGGGTAATATGCTGATTCTGTAAACCGCTTAAAAAGGGCTGTAAAGCACTGTAAAGCGGTATATAAGCTATTTATGGATACTGAGCCTTTTTCTTCCTTTCCCCCTCTTCCATTAACCCCTGATAATAAAATCTTCTGCATACAAGCTTAGGTTACCCCATGGCTATAAGAGAGCCTCAGTTACCACTCTCCTAAGGAGACCCTGATCTGAAACATTGCGAGGCAAGGAGAAAGAAGGATGTGGTTAGAAAAGGCATCATTTAATCGCCTATCTTCCCTCTTAAGGCTCCCCTTTGGAGGAGGATCTGTTCTTTTTGCAACTAGCAGGTTTCCTGTTTCCTTTCCTCTGTTGTGTCTTCCTGACATCCAAGCTACAGAGATGAATGGGGATGGGTTCTGCAACTTCCTGGGATGGACAGAGGCCTGCGAAGGGAGGAGCGATTATGAGCATTTTTCCCCCCTTGAAATGTTTAGCTCCCCTCCATTAGAAGTGATAATAACTGTGTTTCCTGTGCTTTGATATTGTGTTGACAGGGTCTGCATAAAACCCTCCAGCTCAGTGAATGAGATAAAAGTAAGATTGAGGGAGAGAAATAGGCAAATCTGCTTGTGCGCCAGTTGCCAGAGAAAACACATAAGAACACAACAGTGAACCTTTTAGCTTAAATTCTTGAAAGATTGGGGGAAAGGATTGAATCCATGTTGGAGAAAATATATATATATATATATTTATACATATAATCTATCTGTGTGTGTGTGTGTGTGTGTGTGTGTGTGTGTGTGTTTTCTGAGGTTTTCGCGGGTGTTTGTATGTAGGTCTTTGGTTATTCGGGTTTTCTCCCACATAAAATTGGAAGTATCTTGGCGATGTTTCAACGAAATCTCATTTGTCATCTTCAGGCTGGTGTTTTCAGCTTCGTGCCTCCAGGAGCAAATGGAGGCATGATGCCGAAAACACCAGCCTGAAGATGACGAATGAGACTTTGTAGAAATGTCGCCAAGATACTTCCAATTTTACGTGGGAGAAAACCCAAATAACCAAAGACACATAATATATGTGTGTGTGTGTGTGTGTGTGTGTGCCGCCCCAATCTGTCATGACTCCATACAAATCCTCGAGGTGACAACCTCAAGACCAGTTGTTTATGATCTGTGAAATGTTTCAGTTGCTGTCTTTTGGCAGAAATGTGTAGACCAGGGGTGTCAAACTCGATTTCATTGAGGGACGCATCAGGGTTGTGTTTGACCTCAGGGAGGCAGGGTGAGCATGGCCAGGGTGGGTGTGGTCAGCTCGCTGTCACTCATGTCGGGGGCGCTGTGGTGGCCCAAGCACTCTGCCAGTGAAAATGGGTTCCTGACAGAGTGGGTTCTACTTATCGTTACTGCTGGTTTGCAATGGGAGCGCGCTTGCGCATGAGCTTCTGCGCATGTGCAGATTGTCAATTATGATGTCCGGGTGGGAGGGGGGAGCCTCTCGTTCCTTTAAGTACCAGTTCTAAAGAACCGGACTGAACCAGGAACAACCCACCACTGGGTCCTGAGCTCTGTGTTTTTAGCTGCCACGCCTCCTGCAACCCTCGACCAGTGAAAACGGAGCTCGGGGGGCCGCTCTGTTTTCACTGGCCGAGGGTTGCAGGAAGCCGTGGCAGCTGAAAATGGAGCTCTGGTTGCCGTTTTCTTTGGCAAAAACACCACGGGCCTGTCCTTTGCTTTTCCAGGGCGGCCCCACAGGTCAGATCTAAGTACCCCGTGGGCCGAATCCGGAGCCTGGGCCTTAAGTTTGACACCCCTGTAGTCAGATAAAACATACATAACACAGTTCATAATGATCAAAGCACAATGTCCTAAAGAATACACCACACGCCTCCTCCTCAACAAACACTCGTAAATTGTCCCAACAATTCAATTTTAGAAAGTTTGACAAGCATTAGAACCTGGCTGAATTTCCAAGTCTTGTTTGATTTTTCTGAAATGGCCTATTTAGGAGGCAGGTGAATCCCAGCTGTTTTCAGGCGCACTAAATATTGCTTTGGGGTTACTTTGACTGAAGGCGAATCTATTTGTATTTTTTTTTAAAAAAAAGAGCTTTTCTGTTTGAGATTTACACCTATTTATAGTACTTATATTCCTATAAAAAGATACAGCACGTAAATCATATACCAGAATTGGCGAAATTATGCCAATTTATCCAGTCCTGGAGGGGGGAAAAAAAACTTTTTTGAGAGCAAAGAATTGCATATAAAATTCTCTTCATATCCAAGCCAGTAGAAATCAGTAATCGGTCACTTGTCCCAATGAAGGCAAAATCAGTGAAATAATTTCCAAAAGTAAACGTTCTTTGCAATCAGGCTAAAAGTGCAATAAGTTACAATGCTCTGGATTTGCATTCATGGTGGTTATCAGCCAACCGGTGAAATCTATTTCATTTTTCATAGAAGCTTAGCTTGTACTAACTTTAATGCTAAGTCTTCAGGTTGCAGACCAATAGTATTTTATCTGTAGTTAAGTGGCATGTATGCATGCAAGCTTTGTCTGCCTTATCAAATGTCATAACTACTATGCCATTTTCTAAAAGAATGGCCCAGTTCCAACACTGTGCAAACTGTGCAAAACCAGGGTTCATTTTAAACATGATTTATTAAGCAAGCCACCATTGACTTAAGTCATGCTAATACAAAGGCACCACATCTTTACACAATGTGAGAACTGGGGACTATTAAGTCTTTCAGGCAAAGTATTGCTTGCTGATTTACAAGAATCCAACACCACACATCTCCCAGTCTAACTTAGCCTGACTTTCAGAATTTTGTCGAATTGTTAAGACTCCCATACTGCACACTGGAGTCAGTCGATTAAGTTAATCAATTAATTAAGCCTTTCCTAATTAAACATAAGGTCACCAGATAAGGCATATTTAAAAGTTTTTATTAAACTTGCCACCAAACAATTCTTAACGTTCAATATAATAAAACCAGTGTGTATAACGCATGTCAGAATAGACATCATGCAGCACTTTGGGAAAAATTAAAATTCCGTACAGTGTACAGTTAAGTGCCACACCCAAGAATTTACAGACACAGTAATTTACTGCAATTAGTCACTTGAAAAATAGTTTCTGAAAGAAACATGCCTTGTACTCCATTCGCAGAGAGGGGAAAATGCCAGAGTACTTTAGGGTAAACTCTGAAAAAAATAATGTCAGTCTTTTAAGGTATTTTCTGTAACGAGAGTCCCTCTGAGTCCATCAGGTTAAAAGAAAGCCAACGCTGCTAATGTCTCTGGCAAGTATGTAATCTTGAAGAGTTGCTACTGGTGTGGTCTTTTTGCAGTCGACAGGACAGTCCGTCCCCGCAGTAACACCGCTGGAAGAGTTCCAAACCATGGGAGCCTTTTTTGTGGTGCTTTGTACACACCTGACCTTCCTTAAGGACAGGTTTGCAAATCTTGGACCAGAAGTGGCGGGCACAACACAGTCCTTCAGCACAGTCTGAGGAGCGGAGACATACAGCACCTTCTTGGCCTTAGGAGCAAGAGAGAGAGAGACAGAGATTGTTGAGAATACAGAATATTTGTTCAACAGTCTCATTTCGTACTGAGGTCATTTGAAGACCTGATGCGGAATGGGACAATTCACCACAGCCTGCGGCCAACTTGCTATGGGAGAACTCACTGTTGGACACCCAACAGTGGACTTTCTGGTGGTTTTTTGAGAAGATGTTTTGCTTCTCATCCAAGAAGCTTCTTCAGCTCTGGAGAAGAGCTTCAAGCTAAAGCAGCTTCTTGGATGAGAAGCGAAACGTCTTCAAAGAAAAACCAGAAAGTCCAGTTGCCTCTTGAAAAAAAAAACACTTTTGGGGCAACCATGACCTGGGTGACTGAGAATCTCTACAGTCATTGTGGGACCATTTAACAATTCAATTATTTAAAATAAAAAAAAAATATTTTAAATGTTTGTCATTCACATTTTCATTCTGTCCCTTCTTTTTTCACCCTTGCTTTAATGAGTCTATTCCACCATTTCTTTGTTAGTGTAACTTTTGTCTTGCAGCGAGTTGTCCCGAGACAAATTGGCTGTGGCAAGTTGTCCATGGCGAATTGTCATATATCCAACCTGGTGCTCTTCCCATGATCATTCCAGCAGCCTGGCAAGGAAGGGCAACGGGAGTAGTGAGCTGACACACTTGGGAAGCACAAAGATGGAGAAGGCCAAGCTAATCTAATAGATTTGGCTTCATTTGAGAGAGAGTCTGAGTTGCTACTATTGGCATCAACCACAAGGAGGAAATAATTAGCGTACCTGCTGTACATACTGCCACAGGTTATCAAACTATATGTACTTGTAACACCCTTTGGTCCTGTGTCAAATACTTAAGCTCTCCTAGCATGCAGGAATAGGTCCCTGCAAGCCATGTAAGAGAACAAGCAAGATCATATTCTCTAGCTAAAGAGTATTATGAGAAGTTATCTACTCCGTGGTGGCGCAGTGGTTAGAATGCAGTACTGCAGGCTATCTCACTGCTTTCTCCAACAGTTCGATTCTGAGCAGCTCAGGTAAAATGAGGACTCAAATTGTTGGGGGCAATATGCTGACTCTGTAAACCGCTTAGAGAGGTCTGTTGTCAGGGTTCTTACAGAAATCGTTATTTATTAGGAGCTTCATGTCGGCAGTTCCCAAGTGAAGCCAGCTCTGACCCTATGTAATTTACGCCCCAATCATGATCCTGTTTCCCTCCTTCCCCAGGGTGTGTCATCAATCACATTCCACTCCCCTTGGGCCACTGTGGGTAACCCTGGGGTACAGCCTTGAGAGATAAGTCTGGAATGTGCAGTTGCCATGCCATTTCGTTGGTTTCCCATCCCCACTTGTTTATAGCAACTCGAGAGCAGGCCAGGGATGCTTGGTGAGTTTACACCACTTAGAGAGGTGTGAAGTGGTATATAAGTCCAACTGCTATTGCTATTCATACTAAATTATTCACTGCAAGGAATAATTAGAACATTGGAAAATGTTCCAATGGCATAGGGCCTAGCTATCTTCGAGACTGCCTGCTGCCACCGACAACCTCCCATCGACCCGTGCGCTCCCACAGAGAGGGCCTCCTTGGGGTGCCATCAGCCAAACAATGCAGGCTGGTGACCCCCAGGGGGAGGGACTTCTCTGTGGGGGCATCTACCCTCTGGAATCAGTTACCCCCAGAGATAAGGAGAATCCATGACCTCAGTGCCTTCCGCCGTGCCCTTAAAACCTTCCTTTTCCAACAAGCCGGGCTGGCTAATTCTTTTTAAGTGTTTTTAATTGTTTTGTTTATTGTTTTAATTAATGGGGCCAAATTTATATATATATATTTAACTGTATTTTAATATTTGTATTTGATGTTTTTACTTGGCTGTTCACCGCCCTGAGTCGTCAGGGAGAAGGGAGGTATACAAATTCTAAATAAATAAATAAATAAATAAATAAATAAATAAATGAATGAATGAATGAATAAATAAATAAATAAATAAATAAATAAAAGCACCCCGTAGAACTACAGCATGCAAATAAAATGCTGACAAAAATGAACAGAAATTGAAAACCAATCTAAATAACTAAACCTCACACAACAGTAGGAGTTTGAAGAGGAAATTAAAAAGCATGTCCATAGAGTCCTTAATAGTCTTTCTAACAGCAATTGAACCTGTACAGGTAGTCCTCGACTTACAATCGTTTGTGTAGTGACCAAAGTTACAACGGCACTGGAAAAACGTGACTTAACCGGTTTTTCACACTTAATGACCATTGCAGCATCCATGTGGTCATGTGATCAAAATTCAGATGCTTGGCAAGTGATTCATATTTATGATGGTCACAGCATCCTGGGGTCATGTGATCGCCTTTTGCAACCTTCTGACGAGCAAAGTTAATGGAGAAGATAGATTCACTTAACTGGGTTGCTAACTTGATAGTTAGATAGAGCCTTGATAATACAGTGGTCTACGCACCCTGTTATAAACACAGCTGCCTGCAATTTACTGCTGGTTCAAATCTCTCCAAGGCTCAAGGTTGACTAAGCCTTCCATCCTTTCTAAGGTAGGTGAAATGAGGACCCAGTTTGTGGGGGCAATAAGCTGACTTTGTATAAATATACAAAAGTATGAAGGCTATTGCTTAACGCATTGTAAGCCACCCTGAGTCTCCGGAGAAGGGCGGCATATAAATCAAATTAAAAAAAAAAACAACTTAGCATCTGGAGTGATTCACTTCACAACTGTGACAGGAAAGGTCATAAAATGGCACAAAACTCATTTAACTGTCTCACTTAGCAACAGAAAATTTGGGTCATTAGTCGAGAACTACCTGAATTGCTTTCCAGAAGGTATTCAGAGTTCTCCAACAGCTGATATTTTACATACTCCAAGTTCACTTGGATCAACCCAAAATCAAGCACCTTCTTTCAGCAATGAAATCAACATTACAACTGTTTATTCTTTCCTGGATTTAAAAGCAGTGCATTATTGTGACCTTACCTTTTATGTGGTACATTTGAGATGAAGTTGTGGTCCTTTTCAGATGGGAGTCCACAGTACCATGGTCAAAATTTTCTATGATGATCTCTTCAAACCTTCCAGAATGAAAATGGTCAAATTCTACACACATACCTGATAAAGGAGGGAGAAAAAAATCATGAACACCTGTCAACTTCCCAAGGATAAAAAAAAAAAAAGTTAATTTCTGGACATTGGTTCACTATTCAGATGCTAGAAGACTGCAGATGATCCATTTATGCAGAAACTAACTACAGTTCACGGAGATTTATTCTGAATCCAAACCATATAAATATATGGCTTTGGCAGACCTCTTTTTGGTTAGGTTTTCTCTGTTAACATAGGAATTTCCCTTAGCATTGGAGCCTGAATGAAGATCAGCAAGGAGTGTATCCAAGCACTGTTATCTTCTCATTAGAACCTTTCAAAGCTTGACTTGAGATAATAGGATAGCCTCAGAAAAAGGGTACAGCTTTGTAATTATCATATTGCACAAAAAATATCCAGGTTCTGCTTGGATGGAGTTTTATTAAATTTGAACAGCCCGTGATGATAAAAAAAAAAGATGCTAGTTAAGATGTTCTGTGGCTACTTGGTTCATGCAGAGAAAAAGAGTATTAAACTGTATGCAAGGAACTTTATGCATGAAAACTGTATGTAACAAATATTTGCTTCTTTATAATTGCAGAACTCTAATAGCCCTTCTTAAACAAGCCAAAATAGCATGTCTTGTTCCTTGCACAACCTATTCCAAAATACGGAATATACACCTTATATTAACACAAGCAAAGAGGAGCAACCTGGAATTAAGGACAAACTTAATCGAGGACAATTAACCAGTGGAACAGTTTGCCTTCAGAAGTTGTAGAGGCTTCATCACTGGAGGTTTTTAAGGCAGCCACTTGTCTGAAGTGGAATATAGGGTCTCCTGCTTGAGCAAGGGGTTGGACTAGACCAGGGGTCAGCAACCCGCAGCTCTGGAGCCGCATGTGGCTCTTTCATCCCTCTGCTGTGGCTCCTTGTCGCCAGTCGGCTCCACAATTGATAGGGCTTTTGGTTAGGACAGGTAGAAAGGAAAAAAGGATGCCGACCTAGGAGGAGATTCTATGGTGGGGGGAACCAGACTTCTGGTCGGCTCCAGAATTGAACGGGGGAGGGGTGGCGGCTTCTGGTTAGGACCTTTGTGGCTCTTTGAGTGTTTAAGGTTGCTGGCCCCTGGATTAGACCAGGAGTCTCCAACCTTGGCAATTTTAAGCCTTGGCAGACTTCAACTCCCAGAATTCCCCAGCCAGAAAACTGGCTGGGGAATTCTGGGAGTTGAAGTCCGCCAAGGCTTAAAGTTGCTAAGGTTGGAGACCTCTGGACTAAACAACCTCCAAGGTCCCTTCCAGCTCTATTCTGACTAGATTCCTCTTACTCCAAAAATAAGAATGCTTAGAATTTACAACCTAACCTCTTTTTTTGGGGTTTTGCCAACATCCCTTGGCCTTAAAAATATAAACATATACACAACACTCTCCTTGAAGGCATACAAGAGGAGACTCCAAACCCTACATAATCCACTATGAGTTAGCTAAAAAAAACCTCAAACCCTGTTAGGTTAAAAGAGTGTTTCTCAACCTTGATAGCTTGAAGATGGGTGGACTTCAACACCCAGAACCCCCCAGCCAGCACTGCTGGCTGGGGGATTCTGGGAGTTGAAGTCCACCCATCTTCAAGCTACCAAGGTTGAGAAACACTGGGTTAGAACCTGGGTTCAAGACCCGCCCACCCCCAGCAGCGCAAACCAGGCCGGGAATCCCAGAAGAGGGCAAGTTGGTTCCATCACAAGCACTACTCTATGGTGGTAGTAGTAGTACTGTAGTACTGTAGTAGTAGTACTGTAGTAGTTGTACTACTGTAGTACTATTGTAGTAGTAGTAGTCCTGGACCAATGGAGTAGCGGTACTCCATGGTCCAGGTAAGACCTGAGCAAACTTGAGGGACACCATCTCCACCCCATTCCAGGACCTACAAAAGCCTTTCCCCAAAAAACTAGACAATCCTTCGGAAGGCAGGGTGAAACAGGGGAATTCTTTTATCGGACGGACTCTTTAAAAAAGTTTCTCCGCTCCTTCCTCTTTCTTGGAAGAAAGGAGAGGAGGAAGGGAAGGGGACAGGAGTAGGAGTGAAGGTGAGAAGGGGGGAAAAGAAGAGAGAAGTGGGGGAAAGGAAAAGGAAGTAGGATGAGGTAGGAGAGGAGGTAGGAGAAAGTAGGAGAGAAGAGGGTGGGAGGGAAGGGAAAGAAAGGAGAAGAAGGTTTGTCGTGGAATGAGGGAAGAAAGAGAAGAAGAGCAACTCCGAATGTAATTAAAATGTTTTATTTTAATGCTTTCTTTAAGGGAAATATGTATATGTAGGATTTATTATGTATACGAAAATGCATATTTTCTATTATGTGGGGAGGGGGAAAGGGTGGGGGGGAGAAAATTGTATTTCTTATAAAACTTTTCAATAAAAAAAAAGTTTCTCCACTCCTTCCTCTTTCTTGGAAGAAAGGAGAGGAGGAAGGGAAGGGGACAGGAGTAGGAGTGAAGGTGAGAAGGGGGAAAAGAAGAGAGAAGTGGGGGAAAGGGAAAGGAAGTAGGATGAGGTAGGAGAAAGTAGGAGAGAAGAGGGAGGGAGGGAAGGGAAAGAAAGGAGGAGAAGAAGAAGGTTTGTTGTGGAACGAGGGAAGAAAGAGAAGAAGAGCAACTCCGAATGTAATTAAAATGTTTTATTTTAATGCTTTCTTTAAGGGAAACATGTATATGTAGGATTTATTATGTATAAGAAAATGCATATTTTCTATTATGTGGGGAGGGGGAAAGGGGGGGTTAGGGTTAGGGTATTGTTTGTATTTCTTATAAAACTTTTCAATAAAAAAAAAAAGTTTCTCCGCTAGGCTCCCTCTCTCCCCCGCTCCCTCCCGCGAACCCTTAAACGCACCGTTGTTGCAAAAGTTGCCCGAGCAGCACATGGCGTGGCGGAAACAGCGCTTGCGGCGTTTGCGGCAGGTCAGACAAACCAGCCCACCTCCTCCTCCTCCTCCTCCGGAGATGCCCCCCCGGGCAGGGGTGGAGCAAAACTCTTCGGCGTTGCAATCCTCGTCCGCATCACACAAGGCGAGCTGCGAGGGGGGTGCAGAAGCGGAGGGGCAGGTGAGACGCAAAGCCAAGGCGCCCCCCCCCCGCACCCGGGCCACTCTCTCCCTCTCTCCCTCCCGCCCC
Source organism: Arizona elegans (assembly GCA_022577455.1). NCBI lineage: Eukaryota > Metazoa > Chordata > Lepidosauria > Squamata > Colubridae > Arizona > Arizona elegans. Next base: position 77,295,820 of record JAKOOJ010000005.1, on the reverse strand, counting down.
AACCTGTAGTATCGCCAAAGCCGGCCCCTCTCCGCCGCCCTTTACCTTCTGCGAATCGCCGGCGCGGCTTTTATTGCTCCCGTCGTATATAGCCCCGCTCCTAAGCGAGGAACCGCCGGCGGGCGGGTTCTTAATGGAGTTGGAACTCAGCGCGTTCGCATGGAAAGGGACGCCGGCGGCTGAGGCTGAGGCGGCGCCGGCGCCAAACCAGGCGGAGAAGCAGAGCGCCGCGGCTACGGCTGTCCAAGCCCGGCAGGATCCACGCCCGCGAAGCGCCAGCATCTTCGCCGACCGAAGCAACCTGCGGGATGAGGAGGAGGAGGAGGAACGCAGGCAAGGCAGGCAACTCGGTGCGTGATTTTTTTCCCCCCTCCCGCCCGGGAGTATCCTTTAAGGGACTCTGCAACGAATTGGAAACTCCTCAGGGGCTTTTGGCGCTGCCTTTATAGGCTCCACGCCTTTCGGATTCCCGCCTCTCCAAGGGGGGGGGTGTGAGGAGGAGGAGGAGGAGGGCGCGCAGAATAAGCGAGGGTGGGGTTATACAAACGGGAGGGGTGGGGTGGGGTGGGGGAGGTACGAGACCTCTCCACAAAGTCACGGCTCCTTCTCCATCTGCATTTAAAAGCCCCCCCCCCCACTCTTTTGAAGACGGCAAAGTCCCATATTTTGGACGGGGGGGGGGTTGAAAAGAGGGCTCCAAGAGGCCATCTGTGTCAAAACGGGGCCAGCCCTCTTCTCAACAGAGGGGGGAAGGAAGGAAGGCATCATCTCTCGCTCCAATCTACAACACAAGTCTTTTCCACAGTCCTTTCCAAGAAGGCACCCAATTTGCACCACTGAGGACACCGGTCAACCTCCAGGTGACCTTCTCGAACCGCTAAAGATGCAAAAGGTCCAGCTGTTGCAAGGAGTATCAATCCTTCCATGGCCCGCCATCCCACTCAGAGCTGAAGAAGCTTCTTGGATGAGAAGCAAAAGGTCTTCAAAGAAAAATCAAGAAAGTCCAATTTGAAAAAAACATCTTTGGGAACGGGGCTCATTGGCCCTTAGGTATGTGGGGAGTGAGAGAGGGGAAATGTATTTTTGACAATAAATGAATGGTTTTCCAAACAGTTGGGCACGGTTGCAATTACTACCATCCGCATCACCCGCAGTTTCCACGCGAGAGGAGCCCCTGCTTTGATCCCCATTTGCATTGAGGGGGCGCGCTGTGCTCTCGCAAAAGCGGGAGGGCTCTGTCCTATATTGTTGCTTCAGTCGCCCCCACAGGAGGGACCCAGAGAAATCGGAGGGGGAAAAAAAAAACCCTTTGCCTCCTTTCTCCTTTGGGCACCAATCGCGATCGGAGTTCACTAGGAGTGTTTCGGAGTCACTCCAGGTCCCCACGCAATCGGGGATTGGGGAGAATCCGGCGCCTAAAGGTGTTAAGGAGCAGAAACGAGGCTTTGGATCTTGCAAAACCACACACACACACACCCTTTTACTATTCTTGCACTTCCGTCCTAAAGTGGATTTATTTCCAAATTCAAGCCGGTTCAATAAAAAATTAATTCCCCCACCCCCAAGCCTGGATAGATCTGCTCGCTCTCAAAAGAGCCTAAAGGACTATGAATGGGCTCCATTACTGTATTTTGACTCCATTAAAAGTTGGATGGGGTCTCTATATTTTATTCAAAATAATAATAATAATTAAGAGCCTTGGTGGCCCAGTAGACTAAAGTGCTGTTAAATAGCACCAGCTGCCTGCAATTACTGCAAGTTCGAATCTCACCAGGCTCAAGGTTGACTCAGCCTTCCATCCTTTCGAGGTAGGTAAAATGAGGACCCGGATTGTGGGGGCAATAAGCTGACTTTGTATAAAAAAAGAACACCACTTAGGGGGAGCCGAAAGCCCTACTAAGCAGGTATATACAAAAGTATGAAAGCTATTGCTTAACGCATTGTAAGCCACCCTGAGTCTCCGGAGAAGGGCGGCATATAAATTGAACCAATAAATAAATAAATAATAATAATGCAGCGGGGGAGTGGGGAAAGCGCAGCATAAGCACGCCTTTGATGAGATCACTTGTAGGTTTTGTGGATTGCAAGCTCTTAAGTCTTCAGGCGAGGAGACTCAAACCCTTCCCCCCGCACCCCTTCCCGACTTTCTCTTTAAAATCTATATTTTTAGTTCCAGAAGAATGTCGTTGTCTTAACGGGGCTGTGAATGGGTAACAGCTGGATACTCCCCCCCTTGATGTTGCATTGATCCGCCTTGTTTCCACCGATGTCCTCACCAAAGGGGCGCGATTTCCATGCCCCCCCCCAAGAAAGATACTGGCAGGGGCGGGCCGTCCTAATAATTGCACTTTGATCTTTGGCTTTTAGGCAAGCCGGAGGAAAGGCGAGAGACTGCCGTTTGGTAATTGCCGATTAAAAGGAAAGGGAGCGAAGGAAATGGGCTCTTGGGAATTTGCAAAAGGGAAAAAGGAGCCGCGCGGTTTAAAACATCCCTGGCTCGCTTCTTTCGATCTCTGCACTTGATCGCAAAGAGCCTTGGTGGCGCAGTGGACTAAACTGCTGTTGTTAAAGTAGTACTTAGCTGCCAGCTGCCTGCAATTACTGCGAGTTCAGTTCTCACTAGGCTCAAGGTTGACTCAGCCTTCCATCCTTTCGACGTAGGTAAAATGAGGACCCTGTTTCTGGGGGCAATAAGCTGACTTTGTATAAAAGAACACCGCTTGGGGGGGGCGAAAGCCCTACTAAGCAGGTATATACAAAAGTATGAAGGCTATTGCTTAACGCATTGTAAGCCACCCTGAGTCTCCGGAGAATGGCGGCATATATAAATTGAACTAATAAAGTTGGGTATTTTTCCAGCCTCCTCCTCTGAAGGGGTTGGAAATGGCCGGCCAGCGGGGTGGGGGTGGGTAGGAAGAGATCAAAAGCCCCGGAAGAAGCTCTGAGCGAAATCCTCCTGATCGCCTTTTTCAAAGCCCTCTCCGAACCAGATGGCTTGATGAACTCAGGTCGATAAGAACCCTAACCTCTCTGATCCTCAACTTTGGTGTGGGGGAAGGGAGGTGTTAATTGAGCCCAGTCTTGGCTCTAGATCCGATAACCAGGTTGGCTTGATCGAGAGTTCAAAGACAGCTGGCAAATAACCTGGGATCCATAAACCCCTTTCCATGTGGTTCTTTTCAAGATGAATGGGGGAATTCGAATGAATTCTGCTAAAGGGTTTACATTTAGGAAAACCTGTAGTTCTCAAATTATAAACTACAATGGTGCTCCCACCAGATCTACTGAGTTAGAATAGAATAGAGCTGGAAGGAACCTTGGAGGTCTTCTAGTCCAGCTCTCTGCTCAAGCAGAAAAACTATACCATCTCAGAAAAGTGACTCAAAAGTTCAACAGCTTTTATTCCTAAGGGTGGACATGCTTTCCTTCATCTATTATGCTACCAAAACATGATTTAAGAAAAAAAAAAAAACTTGAAACCTTTTCACAGTGAGAATTGTAAAATGAAATGGGGAGTCACCACTAGATTGATTTCATAGGGTTCCATGGGTGGCAGAGGAAAAATACTTTAATATAGTGATTGTTTAAAGTAAATATTTATTTCTGTCTTGCACCTTACACCTTGCTTTTTCACAATACGCTTCCCTAGAATGCCAAAAAGGAATGTGGCATTCTGACTCAAGGGAATACTTGGTTTTTAGGGGGTATAAGTAGCTTCAGGATTAGTATCTGGTGAGCCACAGAGATAAAGAGGTAGCAATTTGCTCCTGGCTAATCAGAGTATTTCAGGCACCTTTAGTAGAAGGGGGACACAGAACAAGGAGTAGGCTTGGAAGCACTGGAATATTTGGGAGCACAATACAACCAGTAGTAGTGGTAAAGTTGCTCGGGGTAATGGGATACGAAGCCCAAAATATCTGAAAGGCATTTGATTGCCTTAACTGCATGATTATTAATTATTAAAGAATATTTTAAAGTTAAATCCAGATGAGTCACTTTCCCAGACTTCTGCTCTTATTCACATGTAGCAAAATTGTAACAGATGGAACTGGGCGTTGAGATTATATAATTTGAACTGCTTACTAAATAAATCTAGGCACAGATGGTTGTTTAGCCTTGACTTCCGCCATGGAGCAAAGGAGAACTCCCCATCAATTCATTGTTTCGTATTGTTAGAAAGCTTATTCTGTTAATTCAGTCAAAATTGGCTTTCATATGATTTAAATCCAATATTCCCTGTTCTGCATTCTAGAACAATGGAGAACAGGCCTTGGCCTGCTGTAGGATATCCTTCTAGGGATTTGAAGAATGACATCATAGCCTTCTTAATCTCTTCAAGGTTAACCATTCTCAATTTCTTCATTCTCTCCTCATAGGACTTAATTTCTAATCCCGTGGTTTTCAGTTTCTCATGATAGGGCATTAAATATATTTCTAGTAACACAAACACAGATGATTCAAGGTTGAGGGGCAAATAGGTAAGTTGCTTTTATTTCAGGTTTGGAAGAAGCTCTACCAGTGGTGAAGATCAGGTCTACAGAAGCTAGTCATATTCATTCCTCATGTCTGGGGTTTAAATGGTGTCTCTTTTCCTGCCTTCCCAACACTATGTGAAAGCTGGCTTTCCATTTTTCAGGAAAGCGTCTATACCCGTGATGGCGAACCTATGGCATGCGTGCCACAGGTGGCACACATAGCCATATTGGTGGGCATGCGAGCGTTGCTCTAGCTCAGCTCCAGCACACATGTGCATGCTGGCCAATTGATTTTTGGGCCTTCTGGGCCCAACGGAAGTCAGCAAACGGGCTGTTTCCAGCCTCCAGAGGGCCTCCGGGGAGGTGGGGAAGGCTGTTTTTACCCTCCCCAGGCTCCTAGAAAGCCTCTGGAGCCTGGGGAGGGTAAAAGATGGCCCTACCGGTCCCACCATGCCATCATATGCCAAAAGCAGGGGGAGCATGGGGGGTCGCGCACGTGCGTGGGGGAGGGGCAGGTGCGCAACCACCCCATACTCCCCCAGCTTTTGGCATGTGACAGCAAAAAGATTAGCCATCACTGGTCTATACAATCTTTTGACGGCAAAAGAGATACCTACAAAAATCAAGCCATGGTATTTCTTACCAACTAACGTTGTTAGTTGTGAAGTCGTGTCCGACCCATTGGGATCCCATGGACAACGTTCCTCCAGGCTTTCCTGTCCTCTATCATCTTCTGGAACCCATGTAAGCTCATGCCGACTGCTTCAGTGACTCCATCCAGCCACCTCGTTCTCTGTCATCCCCTTCTTTTGCCCTCAATCTTTCCCAGCATTAGGCTCTTCTCCTAGTGAGTCCTTCCTTCTCATTAGGTGGCCAAAGTATTTGAGTTTCATCTTCAGGATTTGGCCTTCTAAAGAGCAGTCAGGGTTGATCTCCTCTAGGACTGACCAGTTTGATCGCCTTGCAATTCAAGGGACTCGCAGGCGTCTTCTCAAGCACCATAGGTTCAAAGGCCTCAATTCTTTGGCCATCAGCCTTTCTTATGGTCCAACTTTCACAGCCATACATTGCAACTGGGAAAACCATAGCCTTGACTATACACACTTTTGTTGGCAGGGTGATGTCTCTGTTTTTTTGTATGTTGTCTAGATTTGCCATAGCTTTCCTCCCCAGGAGCAAGTGTCTTTTAATTTATTGGCTGCAGTCCCCATCTGCGGTGATCTTGGAGCCCAGGAAAATAAAATCTGTCATTGCCTCCATTTCTTCCCCATCTATTTGCCAGGAATTGAGAGGGTCGGATTCTATAATAGCAAAATCTATAGTGGATTTTGAAGAGCAGGATAGGATAGGATGGATATGACACTACTGAACTTTCATTTTGGAGACTGAGAATACCAGAGGTTGAGAATAACCATGGACAATCAAGAAAACATACCAATGGATTGTTGGTTAAACCCATTAACCCAGATTTCTCATTTAAGGCACAAAAGACCAAGTTCAAATCATCCTTCTTTGGATATATTGTGGAAAGACCTAGCTCCCTGGAGAAGGCTCTTGGAAAGTTTGAAGAAAAGAGGGCAATCAAAAGAGGATGACTAGAAGGATTAGAAGTGCAGATAGTCCTTGATTTACAACAGTTCGTTTAGTGACTGTTCAATGTTACAACGGCACTGAAAAATGTGACTTATGACCATTTTTCACAGTTTCGATCTTTGCAGCATCTCCCAAGGCCATGTGATCAAAATTCAGATGCTTGGCAACTTGCTTAACAAATGTCTTGCTTAACCACAGAAATTTGGGGCTCAATTGAGGTAGTAAATTGAGGACTACCTGTACTAATTCAGCTTTTTTTTTCTTCTTACTTTATCATGGTGCTTCTGAGACGTACACAGGCCCAGGATTGAAACTTGTTACACTTCAGTTGGTAGCCAATTTATCCCACATTTCTACTCCTTTTACATTCTTCATAAAGGTTTTCCTATTGATTAATGTCATGTCAGAGATAGCTAATTCCTGTTGTGTCTTTTTTATCCTCTCAGTGAGCAAGATGTCAATAAGGCAAATCAGGAATGTCCTGGAAGAACCATGATTGACACAGTTGGGCTCCTTGGAGACGCTACAGAATTTAACCATGATTAGGGAGCTAATCTGTGCAAGAAGCTATCCAATGCTCCACGTCATCCCAAGCTTTGACAGAAAATTGAAACCAACACGAAGTTACAGTATTACTCTTTACTCTGTTCTTTTGGAAAACTTAAGCCCGAGTTTGTTTTCATCCTGTTCTAGAAAAAACATGTGAGAAAGAGAAATTCAGAAGATGGGATTTGTGCAGCACCAAATTGGAAGTGAAACATAATGCATCTCTCTGCCTTCTACAAAAGAGACCAGATAGAGAAGCTTTGTTTATTTATTTATTTTTTAAAAAAGAATGGAAATCATATGTTACCATACCATGCACCACAAAGGTGGATGAAAATAAGAGTGTGCATGTGTTTTTTCTGGGAAGATAAAAATGGGTTACTATCAGGGGAACTGACTTTTTAACTATCATCTCAGATTCTCTAGGTTAGTGATAGGTAAACTTTTCCAGACTGAGTGCCCAAAGTGTGCGCGCCCAAACTCCCAAAATGCAATGCACACATGGCTCCCATGCATGTGCCCCACCCACACACATGCGCATGCCCCCCACCCCCCCCACCCCATGCACGCACACTTGCTCTGCATGTGCCCCACCCCCACGCATGCACAGGCGTTCCCTGCAATCCCCCGCCCCCGCACATATAGCAGGGATCCAACGACCAGCTGACTGGCGGGAGGCACGCTGAACTGGGGTGACCGCTTGCGTTCCCACAGAGAGGATGCTGCATGCCATAGGTTCACCATCACGGCTCTAATGACATCTTGTAGCTACAAACCAAAGATTCAATGCTGACAGTGAAACCATTTTTGTCCTTGTATCTGGGAGCAGCAGATCAATTTCTTCAGAACCTAGGATTGAGTCCCGGATACCTGACTGCTGTCCGCTTCCTTGGTAGGCGGTTGCCTTCAAGTTGTCAAAAGACTCAAGATGGCAGCACCGATGGTGCCACGGAAACTCCACCCATTTGTAAAGTGCACCAAGGACACCCCTGGTCCTTTCTCTGTTGAATGGTAGCTCTGTGGAATGGTAGGCAGCCGGAGGGAAATCCAGCTCTATTTCTCCGGGAAGGGGAAGGGATATGAATCATCATTAAGAAACTCAGTGCCTTGGAATGCATGGTGTCACTGAAAACTGCACTTATAATTCATGTGTTTTCCAGCGCATACAATCCACTCAGACTCCTTCTCTCAATTAGTCTGGCGGTATTTCCTTCCCTCTGGCCTGTTCCAGATGTACTGAGTTAAAAATTCTCACCAGTCCAGGCATTACAGGTAATAATAATAATAATAATAATAATAATAATAATAATAATAATAATAATAATAATAATAACAACAATAAATAATAATGATAATAAAATATAATAACAACAACAGAGTTGGAAGGGACCGTGGAGGTCATCTAGTCCAACCCCCTGCTCACGTAGGAGACCTAGGGATTCGAACCGCCGAACTATCGATCTTTCTGATCGACAAGCTCAGTGTCTTCGCCACTAAGCCACCTAGTCCTCGAGTTATGGACCACAATCAAGCCCAACATTTACGTTGCTAAGCGAAGCATTTGTTACGTGAGTCTGCTCCATTTATACGACCTGTCTTGCTTCAGTTGTTAAGTGAATCATTGCATTTGTGAAGTTAGTAACTCAGTTAAGTAAATCTGGATTTCCCCCCCACCCCTCTCCTTGGCTTTGCTTGTCAGAAGGTCGCAAAAGGTGATCACACAACCTTGGGACACAGCAACGGTCATAAGTATGAACCCCGTTACCAAGCATCTGAATTTTGATCAGGTGACCATAGGGATGCTGCAATGGTCATTAAGTGTGAACAATGGTCACTTTTCTCAGTGCCGTCGTAACGTTGAGCGGTCACTAAATGAACTGTTGTACGTTGAGGACCACCTGCCTTCCTGAAAGGAAAATGTTCCTGCTGCTCCTCCTGTTCTTCTGGCCAGGTTAACTCTGGATTGTCCTACCTTAGAAATGCAAAGCGGGGCATTTCCCTTGAGGCAAAAGGAAGAAGGAAGGGCCAGCATAGAAGGCCAGCAGTGCTGCCTAGAGAAGGGGGAGAAAAGAAAACTCGCACTTGTGTTGATTCACAACCCAAGCTCCACCCCATCGCTTGAAAGGAGGAGGAAGAGGAGGAGGAGATGGCTGCCTTGGGCTCTGCGCTGTGTTTTCTCAAGCCAAAGCTGGGCCACCGACCGGGGTCAAATGAAGCTTGCTGGGGCCTCTCTTTGAAGCGTGGAGGTTACAAAAATAAAGTCCCAGGACTCCACACTTTCATCACCCTTCGGGCGGCATCTGCAAACAGGGCTCTCCCCAGATCTATCTATCTATCTATCTATCTATCTATCTATCTATCTATCTATCTATCTATCATCTATGTATCTATCCATCATCTATCAATCTATCTATCTATCTATCTATATCTATCTATCTATCTATCTATCTATCTATCTATCTATCTATCTATATCTATCATCTATGTATCTATCCATCATCAATCAATCTATCTATCTGTCTGTCTATCTATCTATCTATCTATCTATCTATCTATCTATCTATCTATCTATCTATCTATCTATCTATCTATCTATCTATCTATCTATCTATCTATCTATCTCGCTCTCTGCCCCCCCTCCCCTCTCCATCCTGAGCCGGCCCGTCCTTGATTGAGGGCAGTTCCCGGGCAAAGCAGCCAACCGGCGGGCTGTCTCATCAACAGTTCATCACCCTCTCCAAGCAAATGAAGGAGAGAGCAGCGGCTGGGATCGCACCCGGCGCACATCTGGCAGGCGCGGAGAAAGCCCACTCGCGCAGCTCCCCCTGGTGGAGGCTCGGCTTTCGTTGCGCCGCGGGCGAGCTTTTGGGGTATCGGGCGAGAGCGAGACTCCCGCTTCAAAAGGGTAGGGGAGGAAGAGCTCGGAGGTGGTGGTGGTGGGAGACCGGGAAGACATTCTGGACCCCGAAGCTCGCTCCCAACTTGCTTTCCTACAGCTATCCCGAACCAAAAACCGGGAATCTCTCTCCCCCACAATAAAATTTCTTTGAGCTCCCTCCCACAAAAAAAAGGGGTGGTGGTGGAAGAGAGAGAGAGAGTGGGTAGGTAGGTAGGTAGGTAGATAGATTAGATAGATGATAGATAGATAAATAGATTAGATAGATAGATTAGATAGATAGATAGATAAGATAGATAGATGATAGATAGATAAAATAGATTAGATAGATAAAATAGCTAAGATAGATAGAAGATAGATAGATAGATAGATAAGATAGATAGATAAGATAGATAGATGATAGATAGATAAAATAGATTAGATAGATAGATAGATTAGATAGATAGATTAGATAGACAGACAGACAGACGGACAGATGATAGAACAAGAAGTCCAGAAATTAGCTCACCTTGGGTTAGTACCTTCACCAAGGAAGGAAGGTTGGATGGGTGGGTCTTTCCAGGCTTGGTCAAAAAAGTCAAGAGTGGGGTTGGAGTTCCATCTATTCATAAATAAATGCATCTGCAGAACTTTTCCCAACCTTCCCTTACCCTGATTTTGGCTATTCTCATCTAACAGAGACAGTATTTAATAGCACCTAGTTGAGCAAGTTTGCTGTGCATTACGAGCAGCCTATCTGTGAAATGCTTGCAGTTTTAAACGGGAATGGATGGTGTCTGAGGTAGAGGTCGAGCATTTACCGACTAATAGCATTGTTAGTCCTTTTATGAAAGCACTGTTGCCCAGATGCCACTGGGAAAACCATGATAAAGCCCAATATTTTCAGTGGGCTGCTGTTACTAGCTGATGTACAACCACAGGCCAAAGAATCATAGACTTCTTTCTTAAAGAACAAGGCAAACTGGTTGTTTGGATTAGTTGAGGTATTTTCCAGGGGTGAAATCCAGCAGGTTCTGGAGAACCGGTAGTGGAAATTTTGAGCAGTTCAGAGAACTGGTAGCGGAAATTTTGAGTAGTTTGGCAAACCAGCAAATACCACCTCTGGCTGACCCCAGAGTGAAATGGGAATGGAGATTTTGCAATATCCTTCCCACACGTGTGGGGAGGGAATGGGGATTTTGCAGTATCCTTCCCCTGGAGTGGGGTGGTAATGAAGATTTTGCAGGACCCTTCCCCTGCCATGCCCACCAAGCCACGCCCACAGAACCAGTAGTAAAAAAATTTGGATTTCACCACTGGAATTTCCCCAGTACAGTTGATTAAGTGGAGTTTGTTTGAGCCCGTGAAATATCTGCTTTTTAAATATATTTAGTTATGTATAATCCCAGATCAACTGAAGACAGGTACAAAATTTAAACAACCCCAGCCGTGTAACATTAATGAAGCATATAATAAAAAATGAGGGCATACATTCAGATTTCTGCAAATCATAACTATTTTATTTATGTATCCATTTATTAGATTTTTATTCCTCCTTTTATTTTATAAATAACACAGGGCAGCTTCATCTCATTTTCCACACAAGAACCCTGTGAGGTGGGTTGGGCTGAGAAAGAGTAACTGATTCAAAGTCAGCTATAGCCAGCTTTGGGACTAGAATTAAGTTGGGACTAGAACTCACAGCCTCCTACTTTCTACATCAGCACTTTAACTACTCTGTCAAACGAGCTAACTTTATAGTGGGGCATTTTCTCCCCTTGAAACTTTGCTATCTCTGATTTTGGCTGAACCTTTTATCCTCTTGTTGAAGGGTAGAAGACTTAATTCCTTTGGTTGTCTGAATGCTACTGGATAGGTTTTCTTCATTCCCAAGGAAGCAAATTAACTGAGAGGACACCTGATCTTCATCCAAGCTTTTAGCAAAGAAATGTGAGATTCTACCTGATCTGTTGTACTTTTCATCTTTTATTGAGTTTACTGCTATGTCTTGACATTATGTGTCCAAAGTAAGATCATTTGAGCCTACAAGGTCACTTGTGTCTTGAGTGAGACTACTGAATTAATTTGTTCAATGATCCATTTGTTTCTCAGCTGTCCATGATACCCTCAGAAATCTTCTCCAGAACCTAAGTTCAGAGGTGTTAATATTCTTCCTGTCCTGCATCAGTTAGTTGCTCCAAAACTCATATTTCTTTCTGGCATCATTCAATAATGCAACAGCTCTCTCACCTTTTGGGATTTTTTGATTCATTACAGTAGCAATACACCTAATATATTCATAGTTGGGGCTGTTCCATCAAGCCTTATGTTTCCCTTGTTTAATTCATTCCAATTCTTTTGAAAAGTTTTTCACCATTCCTAAGAAATGTAGGCAATTCATTTTACTGATTTCCTTCACTCAGGGAAGATAAAAATATCATTAAGCTTATCTTTCATACGAAAAGGGCTTTCAAAGTAGAAAGACGGAGCAATAAAATTCCATAGAACTGCACTACTATTCATTTTATGAAAACGTAGAGACTGCAAAGGTCAATTCCCTTTAAGAGCTGGGTGCCTATATTTTAGAACAGAACTCTTTAATTACAGCATGTAATTGGAATTAGCTGACTGTCTACAGGTGACGTTTTTATAGCTAAAATGCTCTCAGGTCCTGCAAAGAATTGAATACTTGCTGAGGCCAGAAAATAGATAGGAACTGAAAATCGAGGCAGCATCAGAATTTGTAGAAAATGTCTTGCCGTGGCTTTACAAAATTAAAAAAAAAAAAACTTGCTATAGTATGGACTGGATTTCAAAGACTTTTTTTCAAAGGAAAAAAAATCTACATCTTTCTGCTTTCAGAAGGGTATGAGACAGAGGTGGGTTTCAGCAGGTTCTGACCAGTTCTGGGGAACCGGTAGTGGAAATTTTGAGTAGTTTGGAGAACCGGTAAATACCACCTCTGACTGGCCCCACCCCATCTATTTTCTGCCTCCGGAGTCCCAGCTGATTAGGAGGAAATGAGGATTTTACAGTAACCTTTCCCTGGAGTGGGGAGGGAATGGAGATTTTACAGTATCCTTCCCCTGCCACGGCACCAAGCCACACCCACAGAACCCGTAGTAAAAAAAAAAACACCATTGGTATGAGATACATCACACTCACTTGCCAATAGCAAAGCAATCCTTGTCCTAAAAAATTACTTCATTTGCACATCTTTTTGTTGTTATGATTTAAATCTGTGACGTGTTTTGTCTACTCCTCACCAAAATGCTTGTCATTAACCTGGCTATCATATAATGCTGTGACTTTCCCCGTCTACTTACATAAGGTAGATAATTACAAGACTTTCTTTAGAGTAATCGTATCTCTGAACCTTAAAGGGTCTCCAGGGGATGGTAGAGGACAAGAAGGCCTGGAGGAAAGTTGTCCATGGGATTATTTTATTTATTTATTTTATTTTATTAAATTTCTATACCGCCCTTCTCCCGAAGGACTCAGGGCGGTGAACAGCCAGAAGATAAAACACAGAAATACAAAATTTAAAATAAATTAAAATGAATTAAATAATTTAGGCTGAATTTTAAAATACCCCATAATTAAACAGATTAAAATTTATGTTTAAAATTTAAATTTAAAAGAGGAGATGATTTAGGCCAGGCCAGCTTGATGAAATAAAAACGTTTTAAGCGTGCGACGGAAGGTGCGAAGATCCGGGATCCTCCGTATCTCCGGGGGGAGCTCATTCCAGATCGTAGGTGCCCCCACAGAGAAGGCTCTCCCCATAGGGGCCGCCAGTTGACATTGTTTGGCCGACGGCACCCGTAGGAGCCCCTCTCTATGGGAGCGTACTGGCCGGTGGGAGGCTATTGGTGGTAGCAGGCGGTCCCGTAGCTAACCAGGTCCTAAGCCATGCGATTGCGATGGGTCGGACACGACTTCGCAACTAACAACAACAACATCTCTGAACCAAATTTTCCTGTGAAGGTCATGTGGTGTTGTTTTTAATTTTTCTTTAAACAATTTTTCACATGCCCAGCCGTTTCCTTTTTGCATGCTGGCATTTTAATGTGTTGCTATTCTACAGTTTATTGTGATGTGATTTGAAAGAAATCATAACCATTCTGCACTAAAATCGATATCCTAGGATAAGTCATTTTGAGAGCATTTGACTAAAAACCCCATAACATAACTGAAAAGATAGAACTTTAGGGTGCTTTAGTTATTTACATTTCAATTTATGTAGCCAGCCTTCTGAAATCTTACTTAAAACCTTACTGAAACCGTAATAAAACTACACCTGGAATACTGCATCCACTTAAAAAGACCAGGGGTGGGTTCTACTTACCTTTACTACCGGTTTGCAACGGGAGACAATATTAGAATTACAGTGTATTTTCCTTGGTGAGGTTCCAATACAGCATCCCAGTGTTTCTCAACCAGGACAATTTTAAGACATATGAACTTCATTTCCCAGAATCCTCCAGCCAGCAGAGCTGGAGTTGAATTCTGGGAGTTGAAGTCCATATGTCTTAAAGTTGCCCAGGTTAAGAAACACTGCATGCCCAAATCTTGTTAATGGCAGTCATTTGAAGATACCCTGTCATTGTGGGTATTGGAGTCATTGTGAATCCCCTTGGTGATTATTGTCATTTGCTTGATAGGACATTTATTTTTGAAGTACATTTATGTAGTTATTACAGATGATTTTGTAATGCACGTATTCATTCCTTTATCTATCTGTAGATAACTTCTGGCAGAGACCGGAGTTCAAAAACAAATTAAGTACAGCTAGTCCTCAACTTACCAACATGATTGAGCCCAAAATTTATGTTGCTAAGTGAGAAATTTATTAACTGAGTTTTGCCCTTTTTTTGCCCATTTTAGGACTTTTCTTGCCCCATTTGTTAAGTGAATCACAGCAGCTGTTAAATTAGTAACATCGGGTGGGTTCTACTTACCTTTACTACTGGTTCGCAATGGGAGCACGCGCTTCTGCGCATACACAGATCATCCATGATGACGTCCGGGCGGGTGGGTGGAGCCTCCCGCCGCTTTTATTACTGGTTTGCAAGAACCGGACTAAACCGGGAGCAACCCACCACTGAGTAACATGGTTGTTAAGTGAATCTGGTTTGCTTGTTAGGTCACAAAGGGGAAATCACATGACCCCAGGACACTGCAACGGTCATAAATGTGAGTCAGTTGTCAAGCATCCAAACGTAGATCACGTGACCATGGGGATGCTGCAACGGTCATAAGTGTGAAAAACTGTCATAAGTGACTTTTTTCAGTGCCGTTGTAACTTTGAATGTTCCCTAAGCTAACTGTTGTAAGTTGAGGACTACCTGTAACGGAGCCGTGATTTAGATAACAATTCCCTTCAAAAATGACATATGGACGACACCGTTCAAAAGTAAATTTTTTTTTATTTCAACTCTATAAAGTATACAACAGGCACTCGGCAATTACAGCTGCAGGGAAAATACAGAGCAAAACAAAAGCAGTTAACTTCATGATAAAAAGGTTTTTTTTTTTTTTTTTCAGTCTACATCAAAAGAGTGCAACTGGTCAAAGACCACTTGATGAAAGTGTATTATTCTTGGACAAACAAAACTTAACTCCTCCTCCTTCGTGTAGAATCCTTATGGAGAAGAAAAAGAGCCATCAGGATTATAAAGGAAACCACCGTGTGTAAAAACATCATACATTGGAATAAGTACATTAGTTAGGCAACTCTGAATCGAATTTCCCTTTGCAATTAAAGCCTGAAACGTCGAAGTCTCAGGGCTTGGAGCTGACTGTTCACAGAGAAGTGGACGAGGCTTTCAGTGTATCACTTTCTAGATATACTACCGAGAAGGTGTCTCAGAAACAGTTTGCATATACATAAAATCGTAGGGTTGCTTTCAGATTTAAGCCAGCTATGCGTATACCGCTAACAATGGAAGTTACAATTTTTGTAAGTCCCATTGATGGGAATGAGTCAGTAGTGGGTTTCAATTTCAGTCACTACCGGTTCGCTTGTGGGCGCGTGCAAACTGGTAGCACGCACACTCACGCACAGAGACGTCTGGGCGGTTGGGTGGAGCGTCCCGCTGCCGCTGCCACTATCAGTTTGCCTGATCCGGGGTGAACCGGTAGCAACTCACCACTGCAATGGGTGTACTCTAAAGGTAACTAAGTCTGGAACTAACCCAGAGAAAGCACGGGGCCTGTTTTGTTCAGTGGTGCAACAAGATTCAATCCCCCCCGCTTTTTTTTCTTCAGTCAATGATTTTCCAATCAGAAGGATTTTTCTTTCCTCCCCCCTCCCCATTTTTGCTATGATGTCAATTTTATTGTTTAATATGCCCGGTTGGATTTTTTATTTTTTTATTTTTTTTACTATGGAATCTATTACAAAATGTGGCATGTCTGAAGTTTTACCGCACTACTGTTTTAAAATTTGCACACCTTAGCAAAACAGGAATACCTGTATACAGATTGATAGTATGTCATATATTAATTTGACCTGCACGTACATTTATACATTTCACAGAAATGATGCTGTATCTCATTAACAGATACACAGCTCTGGTACATTTATAACAGAAATAAGAGAACAACGTCATCATTTCTGTAATTCATCAATATTATATAGTAAAGGCTTATAAACTGTTAGCCGAAAGAACTGTAAAACGCAGCAAGCTAAGAAAGGACAACATTTTGAGGTGTGTTTGTCTTGGTCATGCAGCATAACACCAAATTTGTATTTTTTTTTAAATAGGATGCCATGAATTTAAGGCACTTGCAACAATGCCAAATAACTAGATGATGTTCTAAACTATGGGACAAATGGACAACGGTACAGTTGACATAAACTTCAGTAATACTGACAATTATGACATTAATTCAAGTCTACGTTGATCTAAAAACATTACCTTACAAATAAGAAAAATGAAAATAATGCAATGGAGGTCTAAAGAAAAAGCTATATGTATACCATAAAATATCAACACGAAAAAATATCTATTTACATAAATATTTGCCTGTGGTCCTATCATTAAATAATTTTCTATGGAGAATGCAGCACTGTGTTGAGCTACAGTTCATCTGTGTGTCTTTAGAACTTAGTTCTAAATCAGTGTATCTTGAATTTGTTAGCAAACTCATTTTTATGCAGATACGCCATTGCACCTTTCATTGTGGAAAAACAAGGTCTCAATTTCAAATGCATTATTGGGGAACAAGATGTACCAAATCAATGGGTCTTAAGTAAATCATGAGTAAGTTTATTGGAGGACTATATTCATAAATAATAAGTTGTCCACATACTACAGAGCCAGGCCAAGCCTGTAATTCGGCCCTGACAAGTTTACCATTCCCAGCTGTAATGTGTAGTTAGCATTTCCATTTCACCTATTAAGTTCAGCAAAAACCAAGAAATCTGCAACATTATTGCCCTAATTTACATGTTGAGTAGCACTTAATCTTATTGCTGGGGATGGAAAACTCACTATGGGAGGCTATTTTTGGTGTGATCTGCATGGAAGGAGTAACATGTGGACTAAGACAGTACATTGTAACATAAACATGTATGTTGATATATATCTATATTTATATATATGTAAATAAAATATATTACTTATAAATGCAGGGTTTGCTATTATACATATGCTAGTTTAAGTTATTGAAAATACATTTGGTAAAGAAGATGCAAGTGAGCCATATGACAAAATAAATTTATATTAAGTGCACACCACACCAATTATATATTATTGAGTGCAGTTCAAGGACAAAATGGAAGGAATCAAGCATAATAATTCATACCACGCTCATTCGGCAACTTTTCTTGCATAAATATTTTTTTTAAAACTCGTGACTACTTGTCAGCTGAGTGCTTGAGGACGACCTAATAGCACTGCAACTGCTTAGATTGGAGACCACTATATATATTTTATAGGAAAAATCCAAGAGTTGAAATGAATAGATTTTAGATTTTAATTGATTCAGGATAGGCACATCACTTGTTTAGAGGTGAAGTGCAGAGAGATCTTTGTCTAATGATCTCAGGTGTAATGTATAAACAAGGAAACTTGACCAGAATGACTATGGAAATCTTTTAGCCCTATTAGCAAAATCAGCATTATTTATATTCTAAATTATGTGTTTTTGTTAAGACTTGTTATATACAATTAATTATGCATGACTAACAAGCAGCAGAAGTGATTAACAAGTGGGGCAGTGTTTGTATAGTTGCTCACTGATGTGTATTTGTAAAAAAAACAAAAAACTATAAATGAAGCTTGGAGTCCTTCTAGAAAACTGATGTTATATTAACTAAGCTATGGCGCTGTGTTTCTTTCTGGAATATTCCACTCAAGCTATAGGCACCCTTATGAATGTGAAAAATTATCTGATGAAACTGACAATAGAAAATTCTGAAAGTGAATCCCAGACGTTTATGCTTTCTTGCACCTTCAAGCAAATGAATCTAGTTTCATGGATATGAGAAGAGGTGAAAATGTCTGGTTAATTTTAACAAGGAAAAAAACACCTGTCGTCCCCACCCCCTCCTTTTTTTCTTCTGTAGACTAAATTTCAATTTGGACTGACAAGATTGAAGATTACTTCTGCTCTTCAAGATTGTACAGCCTTTGCCTCCCTACGCAGCTAGATATTATTCTAATTTATTCTAGTTATTCTCATCATCACGCTTTCTAATCTCTGCTTGACTTGTGCCTTAACATTACATATGTATTTTGCTCACTGCTTATGAAAAAATTGTGTCATTCCGATTCTGTGAGGATGGCCAACAATATTTCTTCCTGTGTACGAGGAAAGGTTATGATTTGCTATCTTACAAGGTTGTGAAGTTTAAAATTGAAATACCAGGTTATATTTTAGACAGGAAAGGAAAAATATATATATCCCAGAAAATTATAGTGGCCTATCACTTGCTCTTCCCAGTAACTAAGCTCAATTAAAAAGATTTACCTTTACTAAGGTTTGGAAGCTTTTAGTAAGGCTGTTTGATGTACAAGTGATTGGATGCTAAATGCCACATCAAGGATTCCTACTCATGGTCCTACATCTATTGGAAGCAGAGTGCTATTTCCAGGACAGATTTATTATATCATACCAGTCCTGGTTGATGCTGGTTCTTCATTATTATTTTTGGTGGAAGCCATCACTAGGAACAGACAAACACTATGGTATTTTTCCCCAAAACTAAATATCTTAAAAAGAAGCCACAAGTTTGTATAAAATATGTGAGAATATTATGAAGAGATTATCAACTCTTTCTGTTTTTTTATCCTTCAAACTTCTGTGTTGTCTTCAGATGTATTAGATTAGAGAGTTTTTTTTTTTCACTGAAATAAATTGCTGATAATTGGAAGTAGCCAATGAGCTTCATTTCTGGATGTTTGGGGGCTAATCTCTAAGTATCAGTTATGAGGAAAACGAACTTTGACAATTTTAGATATAATGCTAAACCAGTGCAATGTATTCAACAGCCAGTGTTTTGCTTCAAGTTCATCTTACAGTCCTGTTCAATGACAGGGAAATTCTAAGTTATGCAAACTGGATTAGATCCAGACAATCCTATATATACCTATTTCAGAATAAATTCTGCTGAGCAAGGTAGGTCTTACTTCTGTCTAAGCACACACTGTACCGCATTGTAAAATAACTAAAATAGCTAAATGTTGGTATCACTGAAAATGGTGGTACAAGCTAGTCATGATTCATATTTCATACATTTCAGAGGAAAAAATATATAAACTTGCACATGTCTAATCGGATGGGCCCATCATTATGTTCAATGGAATTTATTTCCAGTAAAATGTAATAGCATTATAGCCTATATATGGTAATAACTTAGTCTGAATCTGATCCTCATTAATAGGATTTCAAATGCTGAATAGGGTGAAGTAAATATACAGAATGGTATTAGGCAACATACGGGGAAAAGATAATGGGAGGCAAGCTAAATTAACGCATGGTGACAAAACTAGAGGTGTAAATTTATTTCTGGATTTTGAGAAAAGAGTAAGTCTTTAAACTCTGAAGAGAATTCCAAAGGAAATGGACATCTGTAAATGTGGCTGTTGGTTTTCTCTTTATGGAACTGATTTAAGAAGCTGTCACAGATGCAAGACTACTTCAGCAGCATATTGACAAACGCTAACAAAGTTGTACTGATACATGGAAGTCTTTGCTTGGAATTGCCTCGAAAATTGTTATCTATAATAGCCTTTTTGACATTTCTGTCCTCTGAACATGTTGAATTCCCCTAACAAGTATGGACAAATTAGTCTGTAGCACTGACCATTAAAAGATTCATAACTGGTAGATATAATTCATAATTTAGATGGACCCATTTAAAGACTTGGCCACTTCAACAGGACATATTTAAAGGTGAAATTTAATCTTCCTTTTAAAAGGAAGGGCATATTGAAGCATCCTGTTTCAATTACATTGTTCCATGTTTGTAGACTGATCTGTAGGAGTTATATTTTACAAGGAAAGATTGACTAATTATCTTTGGGGGAAATAATAAAATACTTGTGGGATCTATTTGTGGGAAAAATAGAAAAGAAAACAAAGTGAAGGCAGTACTGCACAGTAGCATTAAAAATATGTATGTATGTATGTATGTATGTATGTATGTGTATATATATATATATATATATATATATATATATATATATATATATATATATATATATGTATAACCTATGTATGAGTGTGCACAGGAATACACCCACTCATACTGATAGTGAAATTTCTTGCTACATCTTTTTTTTCTGAAAAAATGAGCGTGGAAGTTTGTTTTCTTTCACAGATGAAAGATGTCCATAGCACCTATATAATTATGTAGTGGATTTTGCAACTTCAGGGGGCTCTCAATGTGACTGTTATTTTAAAGTAACTGTAAAGTAGCCTAATATTTACAGTTTGGTTAATATTTTGTTTTGTAGGACCTCTGAAATAAGCATTCTTCCTTTTTTCTTTTAAAAGATGGTTATGGTATATACGTAAAACAAATAGTTTTATGAACATTTTTTTCACATGATCTTAGGCATCTGTAATCCACAAAAGAAACGATAAAAAGTAAGTTCTCAGACATATGATTTGAGGATTGACTGACTGTTAATCCTCTGTTAAACTTGCTTAACAGTTTAGCAGGAAGTGTAGCAGTTGTGCTTCTGTTATCAGTTGGGAAGAAAAGCGTAAAAATGGAGAAAGGTAACATTCATTCTTGTCTTGTATACTGCTTGAAAAGAAAGACAAATTATAGCACTGCTTTGACATGAGCTCCATTTTTTTTCCTGGTCCTCCTTAGTTTAACACATTGGCCTTCTTTAAGAGGCTCAATGCACTCAACCTGCAGTTTGGGGGGGGGTACCCCAGTTACTGTACCATAGATTCTACAGGCATAGAATCAGCTACAGTACTTAAACAGCTTGGAATATATTTATCAATAAAGAAAAGGAACTTAACAGCTAGAATTATGTGCATCTTATTCTATGAACTTTCAAATCGTAATGGAGGCATAGCATGTTCGGTACCATGATAGAAAACACATGTAAATTATTGGTGAAAAAAGTTTCGCTTCAGGACCACCATGTCAACTGCTGTGTTAAATTCAAACAGAAAACATGTGAAGAGCACTATTGTCATCTAAACAAGAAGTCCTAATGCCACTGTAATTACTGTAGCAGCATCAATCAAGGCATCGTGGTGACCCCGAGCATGAATCCTTCCCAAATCTTTCAGGTCTGCTGGCAGCCATGTCTCAGGAAGCTGTCTTCAGCAAGGCAGAAGCAGGTAAGAGAAAAACATTAAAAGTCTATGTCCCATCCTGAGTTGTCATCAGGTGGTGGTTCATCGTTGTCCTCAGGGAAGCTATCAAAATTGCTTGTATCAGTTGGAGATGCAACCTGTCCAATGAAGAAAATTAAACTATTGGTAGTGTTAGTTGCTGCATTTGGAATCTTTAGACAATTTTCTGATTTCAACGGTGAGCTCTTTATACCACTTGTGAATTCATGTTGGCCAGTGAGAGTTAGAGACGGCTCAGAAATGTAGGATTCTGCCATTTTCATTCATAATATTGTTCTAGGTAGTGCTATTAAAAATATTCTGTGAATGGGAATATCATGGTTAGGAGGCCTTTAGTTCCTCGACACCCAAAAGGGTAAAAGAGGAAGTAAAGAAGTCAAAAGAAGAAGGGTGCAAAGTGCATTCTTCAGAACAAAAATAATGAAAAAAAAGTGATGGAAAAAGATGAAAGGGTATAATGGGCACCCCATAATTTTTTTTTGAATAAGGCAGGCTGATTGTATACAGTAGTAGCCAAAATTGTGGAAGCCTTTTGGGAAAGGTGTATTTTCTAAAACTAGCTAATAACACCACTTTTTTGGGGGAGTAGTACCATAAAATTATATATCAATGGAAAGATAATTTAATCAAGAATGTAATGCAATAACCTTTATGAAGGATTTGCCATTAGAATAGCAGTTACAGTATAAAGAAGAAAAGTGAAACACGTAGAAAAAATGAGATATACAAAAATTATCACCATGTCAGTTAATACTTAGTTGGATAACCTTTAGCATGACGTCGTCTTCCCATGGAGTGAACCAAATCTTTTAGTTCTGCAGCTGTGATAATGTGAAACCAAGATTGAACGATTGCTTCTATTAACTGGGTTTTATTGCTGGGTCGCTTCTGACTAACGAGTTTCTTTAGTTGGATTTTCAATTGGGTTAAGGTCTGGGCTATTCCCAGGCCATTTCAGCAGTGGAATAGGATTATCTTGAAACTCCAAAAAAAAGTGGCGTTATTAGCCATCAAACAATACACTTTTCCCAAAAGGTTTCTACAATTTTGGCCACTTGTGTATTTAGAAAGTAATTTTGAAGTAACCTTCAAATGAATGGGTTTGGCTTCTTAGTATGTCCTAACTAGAATGGAGAGTTTGACAAAATAATGTAAAGATTTCTTAATGA
Source organism: Arizona elegans (assembly GCA_022577455.1). NCBI lineage: Eukaryota > Metazoa > Chordata > Lepidosauria > Squamata > Colubridae > Arizona > Arizona elegans. The sequence continues at coordinate 77,273,330 of JAKOOJ010000005.1, read as the reverse complement.
CATTGACAGCCCTTTGAACTGATCTACAAAGCTGGGATTTAATGCAAATGCATGGCAGGTTATACTGTATGTGTGAAAAACAGAATTGGCATACAGCTGTTTAGAAAATGCATACAAGCAATGACAGAGGAGAAAGAAATTGCTGCCTTTGTCCATATCTAAAAGGTCTGTGTTTGTTTATGCCACATATGACAGATAGGTTAAAAAAAAGTCAACAAAAGTTTAGAAAGTGGGAAAACAAATTGTTGGTGTTTTCCATTTAACTTGATGCTGTATGATCCCATATTTATTGAATTAAATATGGTAGGTTCATGATATAAATTTCAACTGCTTTTGTATATCATTTGACTTGGGAGAAATCTGTTTGCAAGAATGTGAAAGACTTAATAAGGAATATAACAAATTAGAATAAATTGAGATTGATTGATTTAAACTTAAAATAATATTGTATATTGTAAAATATACAATAAAATATATCGTATATTTTAGAAAAGTGGACTCAAAATATTAAAAATTAACAAGGCATAAGTAATATGATATGATAAGTGTTTCCCAGTAGTATCTATATTTGTATGTCTCCCAGGAATAATATTTTTTCTTCATATTAGCACCAGTAGTGAAGTATCTGTTTAATGATTAAAAGCCAATATAATAAAGACAACACAAATATTCTCTCTCCTCCAAAATAAATTAAATCTTGTAGTACTGTTCCTGAAAATTGTCATTGCTTGGGGGGTGTCACGATAATAGACTGAATGACAGAAGAAAACTTACTATTTTGAGAAAAATTACCTTCCTGATTGCTAAATAGATTGAAATGTACATTCATTCAAACAGAATTAGTAATTCTTGAATATGTTAATTATTATTGGGGGGGGGGGGTTATACATAATTTACAGATTCCTATGTATTATGTACTTTTCTATCTACTAGTTGTAACACAGGGTAAAGGAATTCAAGAATTCCACAGTGAATGTGTGAAAATAGATCAGAAAAGTCAAATATTTTAAATTTCATTCACAATGAGTATACATTCAAATCTGATAGGAAATATTTGTTTCATGTGGTAAAATACAAATAATATGCAGAAAATTAAACTAAGTACAAGTTGTAGCAAAGTAATGTGTATTGAAAGAAAAGCAATCACATTAATCACCACCAGAATTTAACCCAAGTTTAATTAGCACGTCCACCGTTCTCATAATAATAGTTTCAACAGACCACAATTACAAGAGGGATTTCCTTTATATTTATCTAACCGGAATATTTTTCAGGCTTGTCTGTCTTAAATAGTATTCTCAAACCATGACTTCTTTCTGCTAAAAAGAGTTATGTTTTATATAGAAATAGATGTTCTTAAATCCATATTTAACAGAATGGCACTTGATCTTCACTTTTTTTCTTTCTTTTTTTTTTTTTTACAAATTTAGTGGAAACAAAGGGAAAAGACTTAAGCCAAAGTTAAAAATAGGTATTTCCCTTTTTTCTTTCAATAATATTTTTAGGGCCCTATTATCAGTATTGATACCAATATTTACTGTTGTCCTCAAAATGGCTCTGCATGGAAATTAAGGTGGCTCAGTGCCAGGATACTAAGCTTGTCAATAAAAAAGGTCAGCAGGGGGTTGGACTAGATGATCTCCAAGGTCCCTTCCAACTCTGTTACTCTTAAATCTTACTTATTTATGCCAAATTGGAAAAAAGTATGACATGTTGTCCATTGAGTACAACAGAGTATGATCTAATACGACATTTAGAAACTGATGGCGTGATAGAAGAAATGAAAAGGAGAACTGAGGCAATGTAAGTTGGAAGAAGAACAAAGAAGCTTTCGGTAGTAAAGAGGTAAAGATTTCATTAAAATACATTTCAACCTAAACTTTTGTATTTTACTATAAGGTTCATCACTGATTTCTTGTCAGAAGAGGTCTTCAGATACACTCTTACTGCACGTCTCTGAAAATGAAGTCAAGCAGAGGGAATGGGAATGCTAATGTGAGATAAAAACACATTTCCATGTTTTGACTCAGAGCTCCTGCTTGTTTTTTCCAATGAGTTTATTCAGCAACTTTCTTAAGTTATGATTCCAATATATACATTTTAGCAAGTAATAAAGCTATACTCACACTTGGTACAATAGGAGGTGTCAATGTACCTTTTCTTAAACCTTCCCAGTTAAAGCCTTCAAACCACCTAAAGTCAGAAGATAAAATAATACAAGGGCATTGATATGATCCATTACCATTGCAGCAAGACCAAGTAGCCTAACATTAAACATTGCAAAAATTACATTTCTGAAACCCTCTAACTTTATACTTGGGGGCAGATTTGTGGAACACATTGTTTTATATCAGGGCTGTCAAACTCCCAGTCTGTGTGCTGATGCATCATGCACTGGCCACGCCCACGCCCAGTTTAGCGAACGGGAAAAAAGTCCCAATACATCACGTGACACTGCCGTGACATGAGTTTGACACCCCTGTTTTATACTAATTGTGGGTAGTTAGGATGGTACCAAGAATTTTCCTCAGTTAGAGAAAATTCTGAATCAAGGCTCTGTCCAGATGCAGATGTCTAATTTGTGATGAAAAAAAAATAAATAGAATAAGTCCATTAAATGACATGAGATTCCCAGATGCTGAAGCAGATGGACAGATACTTTGATACTGGCTATCTGACTTCTTCAAACATGTAAAAAATTTTTTAAAAAGCTAATGAATATCTTTAGGAGATCTGACATTTGGATATTTGTAACCCTATTTACATTTAACCTGTCTCCTGTTTATGTTGTATTATGTTGAACAGGAATTGCTGATTGGCTTCCGAAGCAATTTCATTTATTATGTTGTTACATTATGTTAAATTTATTGTATTATATATCATTATGTTATTGAATTTTGGTGCTACCTGATTCTAATTGACTTTGAAGTTGTTTTCATTTATTTCCATGGCAAAATCTTTAATTCTGCATAGATAGTTAGCACATCCAGGTTTGGGGTTATGATACCAAATTGAAGCCCACTCTACTCAGAATATATGCAGATGCATTCTGCATAGCTGTCTTATAATAGTCAGGTTTCTGGTGCAAAATATTGCAGGTATTGGATTGTGGTAACTCTCCTTTCATTCAGTTTTTCTTCTGTGCAAAAAATACACCTATATATTAAATATATTGATGGATTTAAACAGAGGATTACTTTTTCTCCTGAAATATACCTACTTGTGCTTTTGAATATCCTTGACTCCATTTTTCAAGTTACCTAATCTTTCTGATGGGTTGTCCCTGTTTAAAAATAAAAGAACAAGAAAAAAGTTATAGAAGAAAGTTGGAAATCAAAAATTTTTCTAGTATATGTGTGTGTGTTTGTATTAGAAAAAGGTTTATATGTGTGTGTGTGTGTGTGTGTGTGTGTTTCTATAAAGATTAGAAAAAGCTTTTATATACTGTATACTATATATATATATGTATTCCTGGCAAATAGATGGGGAAGAAATGGAGGTAGTGACAGATTTTATTTTCCTGGGCTCCAAGATCACCGCAGATGGGGACTGCAGCCAAGACATTAAAAGACGCTTGCTCCTGGGGAGGAAAGCTATGGCAAATCTAGACAGCATACTAAAAAGCAGAGACATCACCCTGCCAACAAAAGTGCATATAGTCAAGGCTATGGTTTTCCCAGTTGCAATGTATGGCTGTGAAAATTGGACCATAAGAAAGGCTGAGCGCCAAAGAATTGAGGCCTTTGAACTATGGTGCTGGAGAAGAGTCCTGCGAGTCCCTTGGACTGCAAGACGATCAAAGTGGTCAGTCCTAGAGGAAATCAACCCTGACTGCTCTTTAGAAGGCCAAGTCCTGAAGATGAAACTCAAAAACTTTGGCCACCTAATGAGAATGAAGGACTGGAGAAGAGCCTAATACTGGGAAAGATTGAGAGCAAAAGAAGAAAGGGACGACAGAGAATGACGTGGCTGGATGGAGTCACTGAAGCAGTCGGTGTGAGCTTAAATGGACTCCAGAGGATGGTAGAGGACAGGAAGACCTGGAGGAACATTGTCCATGGGGTTGCGATGGGTCGGACATGACTTCGCAACTAACAACAACAACATATATATGTATATGTGTGTCTCTGTGTGTATTTCTATATGTACTAGAACAAGCTTTTATATATACAACACACACAATATATACTGCTCAAAAAATAAAGGGAACACAAGCAGAAGACATCTGAGATCTGAATGAATGAAATAGCCTTATTAAATACTTTGTTCTTTAGATACAGTAGTTTATACACTGCTCAAACAACTAAAGGGAACACAAAACTACTGTATGTAACGAACGAAGTATTTAATAAGGCTATTTCATTCATTCAGATCTCGGATGTCTTCTGCTTGTGTTCCCTTTATTTTTTTGAGCAGTGTATATGTGTGTGTGTGTGTATGGCTTACAATGGCTAACAATGTCAGTAATAGAGAATGAAAACAAAATATTGACATCAATGAATTTAATTAACAAGAACCATTAAAAATTAATACACACATATATATACACACCCACACACCACACCCACCCACATATATATCTTTATTTGTGAGGTTACTAAAACATATAAAGAATTTACCTGCATAGTTTTTTAATTAAGTTAGCAGCATTTTTGGCAATCTTCTTTGGAAATTCAATCATGTCAATCCCCCTTAGTATGATGTTATATGTTTTCATGGGATCTGGGCCTGAGAAAGGTGGACTATAGAAAAAGAAATCAAATACTAATTAAAATCTAGTAATTAATATATATATATATATATATATATATATATATATATATATATATATATATATATATATATATGTATATATATATATGTATATGTATATACATATGCAAATAAACTGAAACCTGCTTTACCTTATTTTGGATGATTATGGATGATTACTATATGCTGCTTATAATGTAGTTATTATGTCTACATCACAGGTGAAAATAAGAAAATCACTTAGGACGCTGCTTTTATCCTGTTACAGAATAAAAGCTATCCATAAACTACCAGAAAACCAAAGTTTTACCGTGTTTCCCCCAAAATAAGACCCTGTCTTATATTTTTTTGAACCCTGAAATAAGCGCTTGGCCTTATTGCCATGCACTCAAAAGCCCAATTGTGCTTATTATCAGGGGATGTCTTATTTTGGAGGAAACAGGGTAATATTTGCTCAATTATCGTAAAAGTCACAAATGGCAAATAAATGGGACTCAGATTATGCAGATGTGCAGCTATACATATCTTGCAGTTCACTTTCATGCTTTTCTGTCCTTGAATGATATTTTTTTAAAAAAAGTTATCAAGATTGAAAGAACAGCCAAGACTCCAAATTTGGGAGTGCATCCTAAATTGCTAAACTATTTCCTATCTTCATCACTCAGACTAGTGTTTCTCAACCTCAGCAACTTTAATTCATGAATTTTGGAAGTCAAATTCCACCCATCTTAAACTTGCCAAGATTGAAAAACAGAGTTTTGAGAAACATCTGGAACCCTCAAATTCCCAGGATCAGTCTGGGAAAGTATTAACCATTGCACAGAGCTTATAACATTTTACATTTTTTCTAGAATATTTTGTAAACAGTAGTTTGGTAATAAGCAAATAATAAAGCTTTGTGCTATTATTTTACCCAAAATGTTATGGAAATTCATATGCCAAATATTGGGAAAACATACATGCAGGCATGATAGGAAATTATTGCAGTTCATCCTGTAAGAATCCAACTGAGTTTGTCACTTACAATGATGTATTTTATTCTTACAATACTTCATTACAGGTAGTTCTTGACTTATGGCCATAATTAAGCCCAAAATTTCTGTTGCTAAATGAGACAGTGGTTAAGTGAGTTTTGCCCCATTTTACAACCTTTCTTGCCACAGTTGTTAAGTGAATCATTGCAATTGTTCAGTTAGTAACATGGTTGTTAAGTGAATTTGGCTTCCCCTTGACTTTGCTTGTCACAGGGTCAGAAAAGGTGATGATATGACAGGATACTGCAACTGTCATAAATATGAGTCAGTTGCCAAGCATCTGAATTTTGATCACATGACTATGAGGATGCTTCAGTGGTTTTTCTTGTGAAAAAGGGTCGTAAGTCATTTTTTCCAGTTTGTTGTAACTTTGAACTAAGTGAACTGTTGTAAATCAAGGCTTATTTGTATAATGGACATATCTAATGGCTAAATTCCAAAGTAATTTAAAGACATTAGAGGATGCACAGTTTGGCACTAATGTAAGGATCTATTACTATAGATAGTACTGTTATTATTATTTACTGGACTGTATAGCATTTCTAAATGTTTAAAGACTTCCGTGTTATTCTGTGAAGTAGGTAATAATTCCTTTTAAAAACAGTATTTTGATTTTGTAAGGATTTTTAATTTTTTAATTTTTAATTTTTTTTTGTTTTGTTACAAAAGAATGATTTAAATCCATGAGTTGCTGGCCTAAGTCTGTTGAGCTGCACATAAAATTATGCTAATCTATATCTTCCACTGATGGAAGTTCTTGAAATCAAGCAGCTCCGACTTATTTTTATATTATGTTTCTAACTTTAAGAAAAGAGACAGTCTATTAAAGAAAAAAAAGCTGTAACTCTGTGTTGATTGTTTGCAACGTATATAGGTATTTTTCTTAATTTTCAGTGGCACTATTGTAATGATAACATCCAAAAAAAAAGCAAGCCATTAGGCCAGAGGTCTTCAAACTTGGCAGCTTTAAGACTTGTGGATTTCAAGTCCCAGAATTCTCCAGCCAGCTATGGCTGGAGTCCTCCTGCCTTCACTTGTGATCTGAATGGAATGTTGTCAGAGATAATATTCTAGTTCTAAAATATAGACTCCAAGGGGGTTCAGCTAGCAGCCTCTAAAATATTATATTCAGAAATCTTTTACTTATTTGATCATTTATATCCCATCTTTATTAATTTAACAAATAACTCAAGACAGCAAACATATCCTTCCTTCCCACTTAATTTCCCCACAACCTTCCTGCTTACTTTCCCCACAACAACAATTCTCACTGGAGGTGAATTGGGGCTGAGAGAGCGAGAGAGAGAGAGAGTAACTGGCTCAAAATCACTCAGCTGACTTTTCATAGCTAAGGCAGAATTTGAACTCAGTGATTTTTTGCTTTCTAGCCTGATGCCATAACCAATAGACCAAACTGGCTCCCCTTTAATCTCCCTATTCAATGTCTTTAGTGATTTTTTTAAAAAAAGAAATAAAAGCTACATTCAACTTTTCTTTAGAAATGTTTGTTTCAAAATGCTACCTAGCTGCTTTCTAGCATGTTTCCATTTTGTTTTGATTGCCTTATGTTCTGAAGAGATGTTTCAAGTTCCTTCTTGAAAATTGAAGTTCAGTTCAATTTGCATCGATCGAAACATATCTAACTGGTACAGGGGTGAAATTGCTCCCGGTTCGGACCGGTTAGCTCGAACCGGTAGCAATGACGGCCGGTGGTTTGGAGAACTGGTAGCGATGGCAGCTCAAGGCTCCGCCCACCCGCCCGGTTGTCGTTACTTCCTGGTTTTAACCAGGGTTTGCACATGTGCTGCGGGTCGGCGCGTGCACTTCTGAACTGGTAGGGAAGGTAAGTAGATTTCACCCCTGAACTGGTACCATGAACTCATGATTTGGTGAACTGGTAGAAGAACCCAGGTTGATTTGGTATTGTGGGTGGGGGCAGGGGCAGGGAAGTGCTCACCAATTAGAATGAAATGAACAAAAATAGTAAATTTGCCTCATCAATACCCTTTCCTCTTATAGTGGTCATCCAAAGACTTTAGTTGCTAGAAAGCAGGTTGTAAATCCTTGAAAATCATAATAAGTAACTCCATAGTATGTTTTTAAACACTATTTTTGTTTATCATAGCGTATGCCAGCTCTGAATCCCAACTCTTCTAATCAAAGTGACAACAGCAGAAATATTCTCCAGTTTGCTGAACTATTTTTATCTGCAGCTCCAATTTGATGCCCATACCTGCCAGTCAAGAGCTCATACATTAAGATTCCCAGTGACCAGTAATCTGCTGAAATATCATGTCCTTTGTTCAGAATGATCTCTGGAGCTACGTACTCTGGAGTTCCACAAAAAGTCCACGTTTTCTTTCCAAATCCTATTTTTTTTGCAAAACCAAAATCGACCTGTGAAAGAAGGTTCACACACCCATCAAGGAAGACAAAAAGTTAAAAGCACTTTATGCAGGCACAAACACATAAAGAGATGGTCACAACACAGGTTTTCACGAGCACATCTAAAGAATAGGCTTCATGAGAAAATTTTCAAAGGAAGAGTATTAAAAGAAAGCTCTGGAGGAGCTGGGTAGTCTAGAAATATGAAATGTAAATAAATAATTAAAAAAACCCAAAAGTCATAGTGGGATAAATTTTATAATCATATTTCTTCAAGTTCATTAAGTTATTAAAATCTTGCTCCAGTTCCAGAAGGGTGCAACAGAAGAAAACAAACTTCTGAAATTATAAGGAAAAGAACAATATTCTTTGATAAACTGATTTGTCCTAGAATTGCAGAGATGAATACTGCGTTTCAGCTAGAAGTACAGTTTTATGGCTGTTAGAAATGTCATTTTATGACAACGGGAGTGGCAACTGAACTTTAACTACAGGGCGATGTAATATTTTATCGCTGTTTGGGAGGAAAACTTCCCCACCACTCACCAATTTGGCATAACCTCGGTGATCTAGGATGAGGTTTTCTGGCTTGAGGTCCCTATAAATGATTCCTTTGGAATGCAAATAGGCAAAAGCTTCTACCACACAAGCTGTATAAAATCTGGTTGTAGAATCTTCAAATGAACCTCTGTCAAGAGGAGAGAAAAAGAGAGACGGAGGGAGGGAGAAAGAGAGGGGGGGAGGGAGAGAGAGAGAGGGAGGGAGGGAGGGAGAGAGGTTACTTATTCATTCAATTCAGGATCTGGGGCAACAATAAAAATAAACATGATAGCATCATTACTATGTAATTATAATGTAAAAACAAAAATGGCCAATTAATATTGGGAAGATAAGTATAGAAAACATAAATATTTAAAAAGACTTAAAAAGATATGTATTGAGATTTTAAAAAATCCAACAGCTCTAAGACACATTTTTAAAGATACATTTGAGCATCAAAATGCATTCCATTTTGACAGAATGGTTTATATGGAAAATCCACAAAATACCACGTGGACAGTTCTAGAAACGTTAATAAGTAAATTAATTGAAATGCTAATACTCTAAAGTACTTCTATCCAGATCTAAGTTTTCAGAGTTCCTCTAAAGACAGCCTCTGGTGATGAGCTTAGAAGTCAACAACAAATAGAAAATTCCAGATATTATGCTTCACCTTTATACTTCATTCTTTTTTTTGGAGGGGGGTGGACAGAAAATCTCACAGCCTTACTTCAGTACAAAATAAGTCTGTTCAATGAGTAAACCTAGTGAAAATAATGGGATTTGTGTTCATCATGTCTTTCTCTTTGATTTTAATAGAACTGATCTAAGCGTGACTAAGTCTGAATCCAATCTGCTTTCATCCCCATATTACAGATAAAGGATCTGAAAACAAGAGAAAAGGGATTCGTATAAGCCTGCTTACGAAAACAGAATTTGGGGGCATCCTGGCTCAAAGCAAAATGCTTTAGATATTCTATTTTCCTTGTTCTAGCATGAGGAGGTAGCATCACGTAAGGAGGGTATGTATGTGTGGGTGTGGGTGTTTGCGGTTTGTTTATTTATTTATTTATTTATTTATTGATTGATTGATTGTTTCGATTTATATGCCACCCTTCTCCAGAGACTTACAATGCGTTAAGCAATAGCCTTCATACTTTTTGTATATATCTGCTTAGTAGGGCTTTCGGGCCCCCCAAGCGGTGTTCTTTTTATACAAAATCAGTTTATTGCCCCCATAATCCGGGTCCTCATTTTACCTACCTCGAAAGGATGGAAGGCTGAGTCAACCTTGAGCCTGGTGAGATTTGAACTTGCAGTAATTGCAGGCAGCTGGTGCTACTTAACAGCACTTTAGTCTGCTGTGCCACCAAGGTTAATATAAACACGGCCAGTCCACTAAGATAACCTTCCAATTCCTGGTTTTGCATCCTTGCACCCACCATCTGATGTAGGTGCAAGATGATGAATAGAATATGTCTAGGAGTACAAATGTAGAAATACTACATGCATTAGGAAAGAAGTGTCAAATTAGATTTTATTGAGGGCTGATCAGGGTTGTGTTTGACCTCAGGGGGCTGGAGTGGGCGGGGCCAGCACTCATGTCAGGGCACCTGTAGTGGACAAGTGCTAAGGCAGAACTTTCCCCAGACCCTCCCTCACTCTCATTATAATCTCTCTCTCTCTCTCTCCTTCCTTCCTTCCTTCCTTCCTTCCTTCCTTCCTCCCTCCCTCCCTCCCTCCCTCCCCCCTCCATTTCCTTCTTTTTCCTTCTCTCTTTCTTCTCTTCTTCTTCTTTTCCTGCCCCTGTGGGACAGTCCTTCACTGTTTCCAGGGTGGTCCTGCGGGCCAGATCTAAGCACCCCGTGCTTTGGCCTTGAGTTTGACACCCCTGCATTAGGAGGTGAGGAAAAGATAGAGACTTTCATTTCAGAAAAAGAATCATAGTAATTTGGATTGGGCTCCAGTATTAAGTTGATTAATGTATTAATTTGTGTTGCTCAGTGCTGACTTGGTTAGTAATAAACTAGTCCTATTCCAAATGATTTGCTCCTTTTTAATCAACTCCATTGTACAGTAGTAAGTGTTATGCACATTGTCAAATTAAATGGGAATGAATGAAAACTGAGGTATATGAAAATACTATTTGGAATTTACAAATAGGTAAGGATAAGTCATCTTAACTGGCTGTATTATTATTATTTTCTTAAAACTTGATACAGCACCCTCAACCTCAGCCATCATCATGGCTTCCAGAAGACAAAAAAGCCAAAATAGGAAGGACAACAGTGTCATTGAAAGATGCTGTTGAAAAGAATAATGGAGCGCGGCTGATTTTCCCCATTTCCCCAAAACCAGAGATTTTGACACTGACAAAAACAGACATCCAATTATCCCAAGTCTACAAGATATGAGGACATTAATCTTGCTTCATTTAGATCAGCTTTTGGAGCAGTGCAGTGAATTACAGGTAGTTCTTGATTTATGACCATAATTAAGTCCAACATTTTTGTTGCTATGTGAGCCATTGGTTAAGCGAATTTTGCCCCATTTCACAACCTTTCTTGCTCCTGTCGTTAAGTGAATCACAGTGATTATTAAATGAGCAGCATGGTTGTTAAATGGCTTCCCCATTGACTTTTGTTTGTCAGAAGGCCGCAAAAGCTGATCACATGATGTTGAGACACTGCAACCGTCATAAATATGAGTCAGTTGCCAAGCATCAAAATTCTGATCAGGTAACCATGGGGATGCTGTAATGGTCGTAAGTGTGAAAAATGGTCATAAGTCACTTTTGTCAGTTGCATTGTAACTTCAAACATTCACTAAATGAAGTGTTGTAAGTCAAGGACTTAAATATGTATAGGATTTTATGAGTGGAGTACTTGGCAGTGCTTTCCTCAGGCAGCATTATATCTTGCAAACTGAAAATCACAGTTCAACTATTTTTGTGTGAAACCACTGAAAGCATCAGAAGAAAATACTTTATTTATCTAATGACTTGACTGCAGAAGCCCACTAGCTATCAGAAGAACCAGACAGCAAAATAACTGTAGGCTATGATAGAATCACATTTCTCTGTTTATTGCTTATTCTGAGATCTTTAAAAAACAACAACCCAAAAAACCCCTCATACATTTATTCTCCAAACTGAATTTATTTTTCTTCATTCCCTTCCAAATAAAAAAGGCACAGAGATCAGAAGCTTTACTTTCAACAAATCACAAAATCAACAATCACTGCTATATATTACAGCCCACTTCCAAATTAAGTTTTAAAAGGAGAAACAATATGGTCAGTTTTCCTGACAGATGCAGTTGGCTTCACATTTCACATTCCCCAAATTAACTGCTGGGTAAGTACTTTAAACCCTATACTTTATATTTAAGGATATAAATATATCCTAAGGATATCCTAAGGATATCCTTAGGATACCTATAAACTGACATTTTGCTGTATAAGCCTGTTCCAAAGCAGGCATGCAGCCTAAAACTAAAACAGCATAAAAAGTTAACAAGGTTTTGCTAGTGCTAAGCATTTCAATTATTAATAAATGACCTAAGGAAATAAAAAGAAACATTCTTTTTCGTCGCTAGATGGCAGCAGATACCAGGAGTAGACAGAAAAAGTATTAAAATAAAGGTTCAAAGACTTATGCAAACAATTAAAAGAAATCTGAGCACAACGTAATTTGTATTGTAATTTTATTTTTTTTAAACAAATTAAATACAAGTAAATGTTTGGAATTTAAAATGATAATAAAAACAATACTATAAAAGTAAGTTTTGAGGTTTCATGACTATATTTCTGTCTTATTTTGCTGTACCATTTATGCAACTGATAGGTTTTAAGTACAGTATTTGCTATCCAATCATAACCTAAGTGATATACTTTTATTTACATAATTTCAATCAGGTGTTAGAGTACATCTCATAGAAGCACCACCAGGCATATTTGCCAGTAAGTCCATTCTTTCATATCTTTTGATTTTGATATTTTATTACTGAATTTCGTTTTATTTCTAATATATTTTAGAATTATAGGAATACTGCTGACTCTGATTTACATTCTGCCTCTATATTTGGAGGAAGGGAGGTCTAAAAGTTTAATTATCGTCCTCCTGATAGGGTTTTTATTATATTTATTCATTCATTTATATTTATTTGGCTTTCCGTCTCAAAGGAAAGACGGTGGCAGACAACAATTAAAAAGTACATTAAAATTATATAAAAACCCCATAGAAATACTGATCAGAAGCCAAGGTTAAAAGAAAAACTAAGTGACAGATTAAACACAATGACTGCACAGTTTTCCACACATCCAAACTCTCCAGCACAAGGACAAAACTGCATCTTTAAGACCTTGCAAATCTAATCCCTGGAGAGATGATGTTACAAAGGGTGGGCGCCACAACAGAAAAAGCTGTCTTCCTGGGCTCCATCAGATGACATTCTGTAATAGATAGGATCTGGATCATTGATGCTCACTAAAAGAAATATTTTGCTTTGGTTGGACCGTGGCTGTGACTACGGATCAGTGGTGGAAGTCAATTTTTTTTTACTACCGGTTCTGTGGGCATGGCTTGGTGGGCGTGGTGTGGTGGGCGTGGCAGGGAAGAATACTGCAAAATCTTCATTCCCACCCCACTCCAGGGGAAGGACACTGCAAAATCCCCATTCCCTCTCCACTCCTGGGGGAAGGAAACTGCAAAATCCCCATTCCCACCCCACTCCAGGGGAAAGATACCACAAAATTTTCATTCCCACTCCACTCCATGGGAAGGATACTGCAAAATCTCCATTTCCACCCCATTCCAGGGGAAGGATACTGCAAAATCTCCATTCCCCCCTACTCCTGGAGAAAGAATATTGCAAAATCTCCATTCCCACCCACTCTGGGGCCAGCCAGAGGTAATATTTGCCGGTTCTCCAAACTACTCAAAATTTCCGCTGCCGGTTCTCCAGAACCTGTCAGAACCTGCTGAATAGCACCCTTGCTATGGATGATTCCTCTAGCTCGGCGTGTCAATCTCGATTTCAGGGAGGGCCACATCAAGGTTGTGTATGACCTCAGGGGGAGGGCATGGCCAGCTCTACATCACTCGTGTTGGGGGTGCCTGTGGTGGCCCGAGTGCTCTGCCAGCGAAAACGGAGCTCCGTTTTCACTGGCAGAGGGTTGCAGGAGGCCGTCGCAGCCAAAAACGGAACTCCATTTCCACTGGCAGAGGCTCCATGGGCTGGTCCTTCACTGTTTCCAGGGCGGCCCGCGAGCCAGAACTAAGCACACCCAGAGGGCTGGATTCGGCCCATGGGCCTTAAGTTTGACACCCGATCTAGCTGAAATGGTTTCCATGGTATTTTGAAAGGAGATCTGGAAGAACATTAGTTGTATGAAAGAGAATAGATAGCTCCCTGTCTGAAAGTGATAATGCAGTGGGGGTGGGGTGGGGTGCCGGGACAGAGATGGGGGGGAGGCTTAACTTGAAAGCGTCAAGGAGAACTTTTGAAGGACCACAAGGGGGAATACAAGTAAGTAGGAGGTCGGGGTGAGATGCATTGCTGAAAGTGTTTGAAAGAAAAGAGATCATCAGTAGTGGGTTAACCAGATTTTAGACTGGGGATGGAGAATCCTATTGGAACGGTAGAGGAGGAATCCCATGCTATTTAATACCTTGAAGGGGGTCAAACATCAATTTGAGTGAGGTATCATTAATACTCTGATCATACTCAGCTAATTCGTTACCTGAGCCATAGATCTATGGCTCAGCCATAGGAGATCCTTATTCAATATCTGGAAGCTGAAAAGGATTGAATGGGAAAAACTGGGTAAAATTAAACCTGTTAGGAAATGGGTATTGCCTAATTGGTTGGCCAGGAAATATATAAGCCAACATTGTATGTTTGTATTATGTGAATGTATTATGTAGGTTTGCTGAGTCATTCTGCATCCTGATTGGCTGAGCTCTGCAGCAAATGTATTTAAGGAGAGCTAAATTATGGTTAGCCAGAACACTATATCATTTTTACCTGCTGCTATGCTGAAACAAACTGTTTCCGTGCGTAAAACTCTAATGGTACTCTGCTTTATAAGCCACAATTTCGGGTGTAACTCAATAATATCCTTAACAAAACCCAGGCAAGGTGAGAAGTAGTGTTCATAAAAAAGATTCAGACTTCTATTTTGGCTCCGGACTAGGTTTATTTATTTATTATTTATTTATTTATTAATGAGATTTATATGCTGCCCTATCTCCAGCCGGACTCAGGGCGGCTCACAACAGTAAAAAAAACATCTAATGAAAAAGTTAAAAAGAAATTAAATCCAAATCTCATAATTTAACAGTTAAAAGTTAGTCTTAAATTAAGACTAACAAGTTAAAAATTAAAACCTCATCAGTCCAGGCCAGCCAAACGAAACAGCCACGTTTTCAGGTCGCGACGGAAGGAGTGGAGGTCGGGGGCCACCCGGAGCTCCAGGAGCAGTTGATTCCAAAGGGTAGGTGGGTCCACAGAGAAAGCTCTCCCCCTGGGGGTCGCCAGCTGACACTGTCTGGCCGACGGCACCCTGAGGAGGCCCTCTCTGTGGGAACGCACCGGGCGATGGGCAGCTGTTGCTGGCTGCAGCCCCAAATATCCTGGGCCTAAGCCATGTAGGGCCTTATAGGTAATCACCAGCACCTTGAATCTCACTCGGAGGGCAACCGGCAGCCAATGCAAGTCACATAGGAGAGGTATAACATGGGAGTATCGAGATACTCCCATCACAACCCGCGCGGCCGCATTCTGCACCAGCTGAAGCCTCTGAGTGGTCTTCAAGGGCAGCCCCATGTAGAGGGCATTGCAGTAGTCAATACGGGAGGTGACAAGGTTACCTTCCCTACTGAGTTCACACACATTCACAAGCCTTTCTGAATTCAAGCTCCTGCTTGATCAGCAAATAGTCAAGGTGAAAAAAAGACTTTTGCCCAGCTTCAGCAGGTGCCACAATAAAATCCTCTTTTTTTTGGTGGTGGTGGGTAACTTGTGATACTAACTCATCATTCACACCTCTACGATATAGGAATGCAACATATTTTTCCTGGAGCTACTTTTGAAGGCATGTGAGAAATTGCAGTTGGTCAAAGATTGCTATGGACTGGTTAACCCACTACTGACGATCTCTTTTCTTTCAAACACTTTCAGCAATGCATCTCATCCCGACCTCCTATTTACTTGTATTCCCCCTTGTGGTCCTTCAAAAGTCCTTGCACTTACGACCAGTCCTCGCACTTACGACCCGACTCATTTATTTGCTTTTAACACTGATTAATTAATTAATTAATTAATTAATTAATTTATTTATTTATTTATTTATAATTTATATACCGCCCTTCTCCCTGAGGACTCAGGGCGGTGCACAGCCAGAATTAAAAACATGAAATACAAATATTAAAAACAATTAAAATCTATATAAATTTGGCCCAAAATTTAAAAAACCACAAACCAATTAAACATTTAAAAAATTTTTAAAATTTCTTCCAAACCAGCCCAGCTTGCTGGAAAAAGTGTGTTTTAAGGGCACGGCAGAAGGCACTGAGGTCTTGGATTCTCCTTATCTCTGGGGGCAGCTGATTCCAGAGGGTAGGTGCCCCCACAGAGAAGGCTCTCCCCCTGGGGGTCACCAGCCTACATTGTTTGGCTGATGGCACCCTGAGGAGGCCCTCTCTGTGGGAGCGCACGGGTCGCTGGGAGGTCGTCGGTAGCAGCAGGCGGTCTCGAAGATAGCTAGGCCCTATGCCATGGAGCGCTTTAAAGGTGATGACCAACACCTTGAAGCGCACCCGGAAGACCACCAGGAGCCAGTGCAGCTTGCGCAGAAGCGGTGTTACATGGGAGCGCCATGCTGCTCCCATCACTACCCGCGCTGCTGCGTTCTGGACCAGCTGGAGCCTCCGGGTGCCGCTCAAGGGGAGCCCCATGTAGAGAGCATTGCAGTAGTCAAGGTGAGAGATGACGAGGGCATGAGTGACTGTGCACAGGGAATCCCGATCAAGAAAGGGCCGCAACTGGCGAATCAGGTGAACCTGATAAAAGGTCCCCCTGGTTACAGCCGTCAGATGTTCCTCCAAGGACAGCTGCATATCCAGGAGGACTCCCAGATTGTGAGCCCTTTCTGTGGGGGCCAAGGACTCACCCCCAATAGTCAGTGATGGAGTCAACTGACTATATCGGGATGCCGGGAGCCACAGCCACTCAGTCTTGGAAAGGTTGAACTTGAGCCTATTCCTCCCCATCCAGATCCGCACAGCCTCCAGCTGTAGGACGGCCCTTTGGATCCCCATGGCAAGAGTTTAAACAGTTTTTTCCCCTCTAGTCATCAGGAGGCAGCAATAGATTGGGGGTGGGACCAAATAAAAGGTAAGAATAATGTGGGTGGGTGGGGGAGTGGGAGGGCGGGGGTGGGGAGAACCGGTTTGGTGACGTCATATAGTCACCGCTACCGGCTCGGCTGAACCGGACTGAACCGAGAGAAACCTACCACTGCTGCCAGTGTCATGGTAGAGCCTCTGGATAGTTAAAAACAAGTTTTAACATAAGACCAAAAACCAAACCAAATTAACCACAATACAAAGCAGGCCTTAAAATAAATAAATACATTAATACATGTTGGGAGGTGGAAGCAGACTTCCTTGATTGCATTGCAAACAGCTTCTTCTACAAGCTAAGATTGCCTCCTTCTCAGTTTTGTTCTCCCAGGTATTTGAAGGATCAGGGTTGCTGGGGCAGCTGGATTTGAGTGGATTGCTTGCAGCAAAATGTCTTTTTGTGGCTTTTGTGAGATGTATGGTTTTATTGGTTATATTTTCTTTCTTGCTGTATATTGTAAACAACTCAAAGTACTGAGATTAGAGTGGTAGGCAATATAAGAAATCCTCCCAGGTAAGAATAATTGAATTTAATGGAAATTCTGTTGAAGTCAGGATTGCAGCATTACTTACTTGAATACATACCCTGTTGTCTGAAACTACCTCGAACAAAATTGCATGTTGAATATTTAAAAGCACAATGTAGCAGTCCATCATAGTAGTGAAATCTGTCAACTTTAAGAGAACAACACTAATTCAACAACTGAGTGAGTTGGGTGGGGTGATGAAGGAACCCTTTGCTGTACTTTGAGAAATTTATTTCTGCTGGCCGACGCCAAAGATTTTTTGGCAGAGATATCTGTCAGAATTGTCCTGATGGCCAAGACGAGGATCATATGAGGACACTCTTCTATTGCCGCCAGCAGTCCTAAGTAATTTCCTACAATAGGCAGCATGTCATGATGGATAAATGTTGTCTTCAGTAAGAGTGTCTTCTCAATATCATTAGCTGAAGAAGGTGAGCGGAAGGACTAATATGTCAGCTAATGGGCTTCCCATAAACATCTGATCAGCCATGAGGTAAAGCCATGAACCAAGCATGGCTATCTTTAAAAATCAGTTGGTAGTTAGCTCAATGCCATAAATTCCACTAAATACATACATTTTGGACACATGTAATCTTGATCATCATCTAGAGAAGGGGTGTCAAACTCTTATCACGTGCTGGCCCTGCCCAGCTTTAGCAAAGGGGGAAAAAGTCCCGATACATCATGTGACGCCACTGTGACAGTGCAAGTTTGACCCCCTGATCTAGAGCAGTAGTCCCCAACTTTTGTGGCTTGGCGGCATGATGGGGGTGGGGTAGAGGGGACCCAGGCCTCGCGAGCGGCGGGCCAGTGATGGACTGGCACACATGTGCACGCACAGCTCAACTTGCACAAGTTGTGCTGTGCATGCATCTGCACAAGTACCAGCCCGCTGCTCGTGCGGACCGGTTGTGAATAGGCCATGGCTTGGTAGTGGGACACCACTAGAGCAGAATATTGTCTTACATTGGAAGGCTGGATCACATCTATTTGCCATAGAAAGTAGTTGCTTTTTTTTTTTTTGTCAGCCCTAGAAAATGAAGAGTTATTTACATGGCAGCACAACACACTAGATTATTACCAATTTAGATTACATTTTGAATCTTGCTCAAGGATACCCAATTGGTATCGTAGCCAAGCCAGAATTTGACTGTTCCCAAATTCATTCTTTCCATTATACCGTTCAAGTTCTTTTGACCCAAAAGCCTGGAAGACGATTCCTATTTCTTTACTAAAATCAGGGGACTAGCTATGTAGGTTGCATTTCATATACACATCATCTCTGCCAGAAATGTTTCTACAATAAAACAACTTGGACTTAAATGCTGTCAGAGCATGAAGATGACAGAGATCAAATTGGCTGCATGTATCGCTCAGAATAAATGCTGTAGGGATGTGCCTTAGAAAAGACATGATAAGTTACAGTTTACCATTTGTGCAAAGCAAATAAATGAAAAATTCTGATAGGACAGAGACAATGGGGAAATAATTCTATGAAATGATGCTTCTTTCCCACATTATATTAATAAAAGAGAACTTCATATTGGAAGTGGTTGACTAGTTAAAACTCAGTGCCACATCCTTTCCCCACCAACATCCTGTCGCCGTGTGTCTGGCTCCCTTCTCTGCCATTTTGTCTATGCAATTTTATCTGCTAATGTTTTATTTTCTGTTTTTTTTAAATAATGGATGATTTTAACGTTTTTTAAATGTTTTTTTAAGTTGTAAGCTGCCCAGGGTCATTGGATACAAGATGGGTGGCAAATAAATTTAATACATGAATGAATGAATGAATGAATGAATGACTACCAGGTTTTATATTTTGGGTGTAGGTTACATATTGGACTGAGTAGCATCTGTGTGTAGCTCTTTCAGCTGCATGTGGTGACATGCAGACAACAACAACAACAACAACAACACACACCTGTCCTTTGTGTATTCACACTTGATAAGTTCACATTGAGGACCACATGACACCCGACAGAACACAATTAATGTTTCTAGTTTCTGGGCAAGATCTGTTTAATTTATACAGTATTTTAATCTTGTATTTTATATTTTAAATTTTATGGCATATGGTAGTATGCCTTATTTTAATCGTGACAGGAATAAATCAACAAACTCTAGAATTTTTTTAATTATGCAGATTGTTCAGGTGATCGCATTTGGTATGCCAAGCGAATGTCATTTCCTATCACAACAAACCTTATGACATCTCTTACCTGTCCCTGAGAATTGTCCAAAGCTCTCCACCTAAACAGGCTTCCATCAACATATATAAATACTTGCTGTCCTTAAATGTCCTATATAGCCTATAAAAGAAAGGGGGAAAAGAGTTATGAATGCTTACTGGACTTTGAAATGTTAAATACAGTCTATGACCTTCTGCCACTTAAAGAATAGGTGATGGTCTTTAGGTGTTGTATTATTATTACCGTTCTGAGAAAAAATGAAGTCTACTCAGACTTCTGTCAATTAATTCTTTTTTTTCTGAATTCAGTAGACAACATGTGACTTAGCTTTTGAGGATTTCTGCTACTTTTTTTCTTTTCCTGCATCAAGGGAATATAAATACTGGAGGCTTACTATGCCAACCGTTACCAATCTCTAATAAATTATAGATGATGTAAGACATTTGGCCAAAAGATGCCCTATCATGAATGCCTCTGTCTGTGGGGGTTCCCAATTACAGAGGATATGCAACATGTCCTATGATACTGTAATGTTGAGAGGGACTTGAGTGCTACATTAATTAGACATCTCACAAAAGCACTGCCAGATGCAGAAGAAAACGGGTGTATCTCTTTTTTGGAAGCAGAGTATATGAGCTATGGATACCCATAATAAGCCAAAATTTGGTCTAGCAGCTTTGAAAACATGTTTGTAAATACAATCCAACAGGATTGAATTATTTTAAAACTTCTGTCTTTTGATTCTGAAATTGCCTTACAGATTATTTCAAGTTCTTTTCTGGATCTTCCATGATAGCAGTAGCACTTAGACTTATATACCGCTTCATAGTGCTTCACAGCTCTCTCTAAGCGGTTTACAGAGTCAGCATATTGCTGACAACCTGGGCTTCTCATTTTACCAACCTCGGAAAGATGGAAGGCTGAGTCAATCTTGAGCCAATTGAACAATTGAACTGCTGGCAATTGGCAGAATTAGTCTGCAATACTGCATTCTATGCACTGCATCACCACTGCTCTACTTATGGATAATGAAGGGTCTTAGGTGTATATATAGTCCAAGACTGTACTAAAAATGTTTTGTTTTTTCATTTCTTGTCTTGTCTTTAGTACTCCCTAGCTTGATGAGAATTCTGACATATAGAAATCTCACATTTTTGCAACATTTGGATTGCTTTTGATCAAAATAAGCTATTTTGTGAAGGGATTTTAGTATTTTTTTTCCCTTAATTTCCCTTATTTTTCTAATCTTTTTGCTAGAAAGCTGGATATTTTGAAATAACCCTCAAGCAGAAATAACTTTTACTTGTATTTTTACTATTTTATACAAGTTTCATAAAATTATAATGAAGGTGATTCAAAGGAGGTTAGGGATCCAAGTATCTAAAGAAGCCAAGGCATAATTCAATGTTGTTCTAAGCCACCTTGTACATTTTGGAGGTACAAATGTGTGCATATTTGTGTGTATCCACCTATACACAATGAGTTACTAAGATATGACCTGTGCTGCTATAGCTATTAGTTAAGAATGGGAAGGAGAGCAGAAATAACAATAGCAGTAGCACTTACACTTATACAGTGTAGGCTGTACTTACACAGCCCTCTCTAAGCAATTTACACTAAGTCAGCATATTGCCCCCAACAATCTAGATCTTCGTTTTACCAACCTCGGAAGGATGGAAGGTTGAGTCAACATTGAGCCAGTGAGAATCGAATGGCTGGCTATTGGCAGAATTAGGCTGCAATACTGCATTCTAACCACTACGCCACCATGGCTTTTTGAAACGTAGTTAACATGCCTTCAGTTAGGCATAACATTTCATCGTTATTAATAACCAAATGTCTATCTTTAAAAATGAATTGGCTGTTTTAAGTTATTTATTGCCTGTTTTTTTTATGCACATTGCAACTTTACTCTTCATTTAAGTTACACTGTGGTATTTACAATGATAAATAACGTAGTGAGAATTCATGTACTCGTTGGATATTTCAGGCATTTGAACGAATGTTTAGAGCAGATAAGGCATTATATAGCAATTTGATAGAAGAATGTAATGAAAAGCTGAGAACAAATTCTGCACTCTGAAAGTTTTATCCAAGAACACAAGTCATACCTCACAATAAAATCTGAGTGAGCGCCTTGCATGATCTGTTTTTCTGAGCGTATATGTTCTTGCTGTCTCGTGTCTACTATGTGGCGTTTCTTTAGTATCTTCATTGCAAAAGTTTTTGATTCATCACTTTTCAACTGCACCTTGAGGAAACCAGACATTTGAATGATCAGAATCAGTGGTTATAGTAGGGCTCCCAAATGTTGAGCTTTGAGTATATAATCGCTAGTCGTTACTTTCAAGTGCAAAGTAATACAATCAACAGGCTTAAAATTCTATATTCAGACTCAAGTTAATGGCTGTGACATCTTATTTTTCCTTTGAGTAAAACACATGTGAAGAAATGTTATCAACTGCCCCCAGAGATATGAAGAATTCAAGACCTCGGTGCCTTCCGGCGTGCCCTGAAGACCTTCCTTTTTCAGCAAGCCAGGCTGGCTTAATGCTTTTTAAATGTTTTTAATATGTTTTGTTATTGTTTTTTAACTTTGGGGCCAAATTTATATATTTCTTTTTAAACTATTTTAAATGTTTGTATTTATGTTTTTTACTTTGGCTGTACACCGCCCTGAGTCCTTCAGGAGAAGGGCGGTCTATAAATTTAATAATAAATAAATAAATAAATAAATAAATAAATAAATAAATAAATAAATAAAATTGCTCTAATTTTCACTCAGATTACTAATGAGTTGGGATGGAAAACATGTTGGAAGGGACTAATCTGATTTTAGGGAGTCAGAATAATCATTTTCAGGAAGGAAGTAATCTGATTATTTAAGAAGATGAATGTGATGAGAAAGTCTGTTTAATTATGAGGAAAAATTGGCATGTTATTTGAAATTATTATCATATTTATGTATTTTAAAATGTGTTGGTAGTGGTTTATTATCCGAGTTTGTTGTTTAATTTCCAAACGTTCAGAAGCTAAACAACAAACTGGGATAACAAACCACCGCCACCATCTACCACCCGAGCTACAAATATTTTCCGCCATTTCTAATTTTAAAATCTTTATATCTTGCATCTTATTCAGTAATGGGAAGCAAGATGTATCCTTGCATCCAGGTCAGGCAGACGATGTGATTGTGGTGCTGACCGAGTGCCTGGAGACTGAGAGTTTGGATGGGGAGAAACTGACTTTGATTCAATTTTGGCAAAAGGCAAAATTTTGGCTTTGGGGTTTTGACCTCACCATCTTCAGGGTCTGGTGATCTGTCATAATTGACTCTGGACAGGGTTGCACCTCCCTAGATGAGCTGATGTGTAATTTGGGAGAGTCTTACTGGACTCACCTCTCCTGCTTCAGAAGCAAGTGGCACCCATAGTTAGGAGGGGCTTTGCACAGATTTGTCTAGTGCCCCAAATATGCTTTTTCTGTACCCAGGGGCTATGCTCGTGATTACTCATACTTTAGTCACTTCCCATTTGGATTACTACAATGTGCTCTATGTGGTGCTGCCCTTGAAGACTACTTGGAAGCTACAACTGGTCCAGAATGCAGAAGTGTGTGTGGTATTGCACATTTGAGAATGTTGCACCTATGTTGTGCAGGCTACACCGGCTCCCAGTTTCCTTCTGTGTCAAATTTAAGGTGGCGGTTACCACCTTTAAAGATCTTCATAGCATGGGATATGGTTATATGCAGGACCATCCCTCCCTGAGAGTGTCTGTCCATCCTACCATGTTGGATAGGTGCCATGCTCTTCCACTGACATCTTGTTATCTAATGAGATCTCAGAATTGTCCCTTTTCTATAGCCGCTCCTACTTTAAGGAATATCTTCCCCAACAAATGATTGGGCAGGTGCTCACTTTTTTAGTATCTTAGAAGGCTATCAAAATCTGGCCTTTTACTCAGGTACTGGAATAGAATGAAGCTATCTGGAGCTGATTGTGGGGCATCATGAGTGAGGGACTGTATTTTTGTTTTATTTTATAGCTTATGATTTCATAGTTACTAGTTTTGTTTTGAGCCACCAAGAATTGTGTTTAAGATGGGCAGGCATTCATATAAATAAACAAATACATGAAATACTAACAGAGATGGAAGCCATGTCATTTACCAAGTTTCCACAGCTTAGTCTAGAACATTCCTCATTCCATTCCACCGCTTTAACCACTACACCACATTCCCTCTCTTATTTGACTTCGTTTTTCTTTACTCACCTTCAGCAATGACAACTAAACAGACCAGCAAACCCTTTACCTTTCCGCATGTGTTTTGTAATGACATCTCTTTTCAACATTTATTTTAGCTTTATGTAAAAAATAGCTCCTTCAAACATAGTACATTATATAAAATTTGGTCAAATGTTTAAACAAAACATTTAACTTTGACCATGTAAAATAATTTTCAACAGTCCTTTCGTTATGCACTCCAATAACATTAAATTATCTACAACTGCATCGTCCTTATTCTCTTATTAAGAAAATACTGTATACTGTACAGAAGGGTTAGGGTTAGGGAATATGAAGGAAATGTTGGAAATGAAAGGAAAAATGGAATAGAAATGGGCTATCTCTACATTCTATTTTCTTTCTAAGTATCCTTACAATGCTAATAATGAGATTTTAATTCTGCCTTGAATGTAAACATGGAAAAGGTTGCATGTTCTACAGTATATTAAAAAAAGAAAGAAATTCTACTTCCTTCTAGCACTGATGATATTACCTAGTTTGGTAATGAAACATCAGCAAGAAAAACTACAAAGTTCACACAGCACTGTAAATCCTACCAATAAATGTCATAATAAATAATGACTTTATTTATATTGATTTTATTTCTATGGACATCCATTTTGTAAATCTAATTCATCTAATAACATATTAAAAATAATACAGAAGAACAAAAGCATGAAAATCTAGAACATCTAGAAGCCACCACGGGTTTGTTAAAAACAGATCATGCCAAACCAATCTTATTTTATTCTTTGACAAAGTGAATAAATTAGTAACCAAGAGAAATTCTGTGGACATAGTATACTTTGAGTTCAGTAAGGCATTTGACAAAGTAGACCACAACCTATTTTTTCTAAGCTAGAAAAACGTAGTATAGACAGCATCACCACCAGATGGATTTGTAACTGGCTGACAAACCATACTCAATGAGTCGTCCTTAATGGTGCTACATCTACATGGAGAGAAGTAAGCCATGAGGTTCCACAAGGTTCTGTTTTAGGCCCAGTACTCTTTAATATCTCCATAAATGATTTGGATGAGAAAATAGAAGGGGAATTCATCAAATTTGCTGATGACATTAAACTGGCAAGGATAGTCAATACCCCAGAAGACAAGCTCAGTATCCAAAAAGACCATGACAGACTTGAACAATGGACCCTATCCAACAACATGAAATTTCCTATGCAGGAAAAACCAATGGTACAATTACAGATTAGGTGAAACCTGGCTCAAAAACGGTAACTGTAAGAGGGACCTTGCAGTCCTCGTGGATGATCACATCGTGAGCTAGTCACAGTGTGCATCCACCGCCAAAAAACTAATACAGTCCTTGGCTGTATAAACAGAAGCCTAGAATCAAAAATCACATTAAATATTAGTACTACTTTATAACGTCTTAGTAAGACCTCACCTGGAATACTGCATCCAGTTTAAGTCACAACATTACAAAAAAGATGTTGTGATGTTGGAAAAAGTGCAAAGAAGAGCAACTAAGATGATTAAAGTCCTGGAGACTAAAACATATGAAAAATTGTTACAGGAATCGGGTATGGATATTCTAGGAGTGACATGATAGCAGTAGTCCAGTATTTGAGGGGCTGCCACAAAGAAGAAGAGAGTCAACTTATTTTCCAAAGCACTAGAAGGCAATACAAGAAACAATGGATGGAAACTAATCAAGGAGAGAAGCAACCTGGAACTAAGAAGAAACTTCCCAACAGTGAAAACAATTAACCAGTGGAACAGCTTGCCCTCAGAAGTTGCAGATGCTTCATCGCTGGAGGTTTTTCAGAAAAAAAATGAATAGGCACTTTGTCTGAAATGGTATATGGTCTCCTGCTTGAGCAAGGGGTTGGACTAGAAGACCTCCAAGGTCCCTTCCAGCTCTAGTCTGATTGATTGAAAATCTACACTGGTTGCCAATAATAGTCCAAGTAAAAACTCAGTAGAAACAGTAGCATCTCACATAACATCTAACTCCCCAACTCTCATGCACTGAGCCACTGGGCCACCTTTTAGTCTCCAAAGGTCTCCAAAAAGCCATCAAGGCCCTTCCTAAATTTAACCAAGTTTGAAGCCAAATATATATGGGGTGGCAGCAATCCATTTGGGAAATTCTAAAAGAAGATGATTCTTGTACTTTTTCCAAACAAGTAGATGGAACAAATATTTTAAGGTAAATTAAAGCGCCTTACAGCAAGGAACTCTGACTCAAGAAAATGAATTTATTTCCAGAAACTTTTCAATGGGGCATTGAAACAGCATGCAACCTTTTCTAGCTTTCACTGGAGGAAACCCAATGTCACAATTCACTGGTTCACATACTCGACCAGAGTTTGTCGTCTCCGTGTCTTTCTGAGGTCAGAAAGAAATCATTTTGAAAGAGCCGAAAAATTGCTCAATGATTGGATGGATGAAAAATGCAGATGTGTGAGAGAACAAGGGCCAAAATGTCAGTACTTCACGTTGCCAGTTTTTGCTGTACATTGAAAGGGAAATTGTTCACCTGAATAGTGTGGAATGAGAGTATTTATGATGCAAGTCATCCAGTCAAATGAGCTGCATTTGTATGCTACCCAAGACAAAAAGCTGCTTCATTTAACAACTCTGTTCTCTGATAGCTTGACATCGCCGGTCTGCCAAAGGAGGAAAGCTCTCTTTCAATCTAATTTCCTTGCTGTTACTAAAGGAGATGCAATTTGATCATTTGTTGAAAGTTTTCTGCCTAGATTCCTCTTTTGAATGCAATTGGCATTTTCTCCAATAGAAGCAACCTGAGCATGTCAGACATTTGGCGTTTCAATCAAAGATGGGGCAAGACAAATCAGCAATATCTCAAAACCGAGGAAGCAAAAAGTAAGTTTTTGTGCAGATCATTAAGTTCTGCAGAGCTTTAAAATAAAGCTTTAAAGACAAACCCAAAGGTGCATATAATAAACTGTTTGGATGTACTTAAAGAAGTGTACTAAAGTCAGTGGGACTCTGATGCAATTTCTCACTAACCCAAAATCTTATTAAAGCTCATAAAATTATCTGCTACAATGACTACTTCAGCTTCAACCACAACAATACATGAGCACATAATAGATACAAACTTAAGGTAAACCGCATCAAACTCAATTGCAGAAAAAATGACTTCAGCAACAGAGTGGTCAATGCCTGGAATGCACTACCTGACTCTGTGTTTTAATCCCCAAACCCCCCAAATTTTAACCTAAGATTGTCTACTGTTGATCTCACCCCATTCCTAAGAGGTCTGAAGGGGTGTGCATAAGAGCACCAGCGTGCCTACCCTCCCTGTCCTAATGTTTCTTCTATTTGTACCTATTTTATGTATCCAATCCATGCTTATACTTATTACCAAATACGTTCTTGACAAATAAAATAAATAAATAAAATAAACGTACAATTAAATCTAGCTTCAACTCGGTATGCTTCATTTGATCATTGCTTCTTAGAAAAACAACATTTATATTTCTAGCATTCAAGAAATCAAGATGGTTTCCAAACCTTAGTTATACTTGTGAGAAATGAGTGCTGTATAAAAATAGGTGTTATTTAGAAATATGATCTTCATAATAGCTATAGAATCTACTTTGGCACTAATGACTGAATCATGAGTTCTCGTATTGCTCTTAAATGGTGACTCCCACTATGACTGTAGCCAAAATATGGCCACTAAGTAATAATAAAGGAGATTAAGGATTTCTCCATCTGTAATGTGTATGTATGTATGTATGTATGTATGTATGTATGTATGTATGTATGCGTGTATATATATATATATATATATATATATATATATATATATATATATATAAAACTATAAAAGATCACTATTTCATCCCAAATGATTACAGGTTCTGCTTAGTGCCAACCAAAGTAGTATGAATATTGGGGGAAAAAAACTATATGGAATGTACAAATACAAAAGAAATGTTCCTGTTTCAACCAATAATTGACTGGAAATCCAAACAGAAGCCTTCCTGTTAAAAAGGAATGACAGTCTGACATTTTGCTGTGAAACGTCTACTTATTTTTCTCAAATAGGAAACTTTAAAAAAAAAAAACCTCAGGTGGTTGAATGCTAAATAGTTTGGACGTGAGGAAGAGCCACCCACAAGTAAAGGAAGGGTTTCTAATATTGGCTGACATCCAGCACAGCCTGCTATGACTTTCCTGTGAGTGAAGCTAATATCTGGAGAAACATCTGTTGCTGGCAAGAATCCATATGACAACTGCTCTTCTATCCTGTAATGGAATGGGAAGCATCTCTGCATGAAAGGAACTTGTTGTATCAATATACCAGTGGGTAATCCTTCTCCCGGTCATATATATATAAAGTGGTTTTCTATCGAGGCATCTGGTCTAGCCCAACATATGAGAGGGAGCATACTGCTTCCATTTTTGCCTTTGAGCTCCAATCCAGGAGCCCTCAAACAGTCACATTTACGACAAACCATTTTATACCAAATTTATATTTTGCTGATAAAGAAATAAAGGAATAGATCTACACGAGTCTCCCTTTATTTCTTTATCAGCAAAATTATATATATATATATATATATATATATATATATATATATATATATATATATATATATATATATATATATATATATATATATATATTCTGAGGTTTTCGCGGGTGTTTGTATGTAGGTCTTTGGTTATTTGGGTTTTCTCCAGCATAAAATTGGAGGTTTCTTGGCAACGTTTTGACGAAGTCTCATTCGTCATCTTCAGGCTGGTGTTCTCGGCTTCGTGATTCTAGGAGCATTCGTGCTTTCCAGGCATTGACCACTCTGTTGCTGAAGTCGTATTTTCTGCAATCGAGTTTGGAGTGGTTTACCTTAAGTTTGTATCTATTGTGTGCTTGTGTGTTGTTGTGGTTGAAGCTGAAGTAGTCATTGACAGGTAGGACATTGTAGCAGATAATTTTATGTTCTACACTTAGGTCTTTTTGTTTAAAGGTTTTAAAAAACAAGCAACAGTATCTGAAAAAAATAGTAGCTTGGAGTTAAATTTTCTCATTCTAAGGAAAAACAAATAAACCCCCAAGATTTAGATAAGTAACCTAGTCTATTTTAGGCATTTTAAGCACCTCATTCATTTCTATAACAAAAGGCAAAAAATATTTTAAAACATTTCCAACTATACCTATCCTTAGCACACAAACAGTAAAATCGTTATGGATCAAACATTTGTGGGATTCTAAGGCACTACATTTTTGTATCTTAATGCTACATTTGGAAAGGTTGGATTAAAGTAGCAAATTCAGGAGTTGCAATTAAAGTATGTTTTCATGGAATATGAAGGGGGTACTTTCACTTCATAACTCTTTGAATGGGTCTTCTGACTTCATCCTAGACATGATTAGAAAATAATTGCAAATTATCCTGAATGTGGCCATGTACACTATAGATATGATCTAACTTGTTGTACACCCAGCACAACAGTTGTGTGAAACTATTGTACTTCTGAGAAATGGGGGTTTGGGACAGTGGTGAAATCCAAATTTTTTTATTACTGGTTCTGTGGGCGTGGCTTGGTGGGCGTGGTGTGGCTTGGTGGGTGTGACTTGGTGGGCGTGACAGGGGAAGGATACTGCAAAATCTCCATTTCCACCCCACTCCAGGGGAAGGATACTGCAAAATCCTCATTCCCTCCCCACTCCTGGGGGAAGGATATTGCAAAATCTCTATTCCCACCCTACTCTGGGACCAGCCAGAGGTGGTATTTGCCGGTTCTCTGAACTACTCAAAATTTCCGCTACTGGTTCTCTGAACTACTCAAAATTTCTGCTACCAATTCTCCAGAACCTGTCAGAACCTGTTGGATATCACCCCTAGTTTGGGATCTTGTTCTGATCTGTGCCATTCTTTTGCATAAATTAATTTGGTGATCTTTGATCTGAAACCATTTGATGACAATATGAATAAAACTGGCTATAATGATGGAAGCTAACTAACTACATACAAAGTTAATAAATAATATTCCTGAACTAATTTGGTGGGGCTATTTTATTTTAACAGAATGTATGAGGTCTATCAGGGATTTTATATATGTATATTGCTTTGTTGTACCTCGACTATCCCAGCATATTAAAAAAGAAAACTGACAAAGGGAAGGAAACAATTCCTATTTGTAATGCCTGCACTTCTAACATGGATGGTATGTTGGCTTTTGTCTGAAAATTGTTCAAGTTGGCAGCTGTTTTCTTTCTTTTTCTAAATGCATAATTTTGAGAGCAGCCTGTGCCATTTAGTAAAGCTAAATGTATTGGAAAGGAAATATGCAACCATTTTTTGAACAGCAGTACAGCACAGAGAGGATAAATGTGACACTTCAACAGGAAAATATGAAGAAAGCATTTTCCTTCCAGTTCAGCAAGTAAAATCTAAACAAACTGCGAACTTAATTTTCATTTGAAAAATAAGAAATGAATGCACCCCTCTCCCCTTTATGGAAAACAGGACTGTTCCTCCTTTGAGAAAGGGAACTAAGCGTCATGATGGTCTGAAAAAGCTAACAACTCCACTCACACTGAAATAAAATAATGAACACCAGAACTGCTATAATACTGAAACTCAAACCCATTAATCCTGTAGTATGAACCAGTGGTGGGTTCCTCCCGGTTCGGCCCAGTTCCGCCGAGCCGGTAGCGGTGACGATATGATGTCACCGAACCGATTCTGCCCCCCCTCCCCCATCCCGCATTATTCTTATCTTTTATTTGGCCCCACCCCCAATCTATTGTTGCCCCCTGAGTCCCAGCTGATGGGCTGTAAGGAAAAACTGTTTAAACCTTTGCTGTGGGGCTTCAAAGAGCTGTCCTACAGCTGATCAGTGGTAAAAGGCAGTTTGGTGGTAGACCGGTGCCTCCAAAAACAAATGACCGGTGCCTGCAAAAATAAATGGGTAGACCAGTGCCCAAAAATACATGGGTAGACCGCTGCCTGCAAAAATAAATGGGTAGACCAATGCCTGCAAAAATACATGAGTAGACCAGTGCTGCAAAAATAAATGGGTAGACCAGTGCCTGCAAAACTACATGAGTAGACCAGTGCCTGCAAAAATAAATGGGTAGACCGGTACAGCTCTGCAAGCAGTTAAAAGCCTAGTAGACCAGTACCTCTGCTAAATCCTAAAGAATTGTCACATGACCATCAAGCCACGCCCACAAAATAAGCCACGCCCACAGAACCGGTAGTAAAAAAATTTAGAACCCACCTCTGGTATGAACAGATATATAGTCATAAGAAGACCCCCTGGAACATCACTCAAATTTGTTAGAATCTCATCGAATGCTTTTCTCCTCCAGCTTTGCTCTCAGTGGGGTCTGTAGAGTTAGATCACCTGTTTAGCTGTAGAGTTAGATCACCTGTTTAGCTGTTAGATCACCACACAGTGTGTCTATATAGCAATTCTTGTCATTTGATTCCTCACCAGGTAGTGGGGAAGCTGACATTCTCAAGAGTACTGCCTGGAGTCCTAATTCAAGCACCAGCATTTCCACATGTAAGAAAATGGTCTTTTCCTCAAATCATCATCTCCTCTTTTAACCACCACATAATCCCTTGTTGGGTGGAGGCTGGGCAACTGAATGGAGTTGTGTGTTTACTGGCCAGATGCCCTTCCTGTCTCTAATGTGGAGTTTTTTTGGAAGCAGATATATTCTCAGTGTGCCCAGAGAGAGAAATCTCTACCTCTACCTAGGATCGAACTCACAGCCTCCTGATTGTGAGGCGAGAGCTCTACCTCTAGGCCACGGCACCACTCAGTTTTTTCCTCAAATGTCTCACTTAAAATAAATCAGAGGTCGGGGCAGGATTATTCTGACAGCAGTGGCAGTAGTTCAAGTCTCCAAGACTTTCTTCTGAATGAAGAAATGCTGCCATGTTTATTAGAAGTGAGCAAAAGATACAAAATTTAAGGATTCAGAATACCACAAATATCCTACAATTAAGAAATGCTCCATGAAATATTCCCGATCTGATTTTTTTTCAACCCCCCCCCCCACAAAACTCTATACTTTATAAAGTAAGTCTTTACTGTTGCAATGGTCCTTGAGTAAAAGGTAGATGGTTATCCTGATTTGTGTTTCTTTCATGCTATACTGTATATCTGTTTCTTTCCTGCAGCATTACATCCACTTAACACCATCTACAATGAAACCCCGATTTTATGGACCATTCAAGAGAGAGGTTGCCTATTATACCTCACCTTTGATTAAACCTGTACTGGTATCATGTGTGTACCAATTTTATTAAGACCCAATGAACTAAACACATACAAAAACCACATTACATCGCTTTCATACCTACACAAATGATGTAAGTTGACAAATGACATTAATTTATAAGAAAAATCCAAATTGTACTTGCAACAGACTTGGCTATTATTTGAATGGGAAATCTGGACGCATCTTATCCAAAGTTCACTAAAGGGAGGGGGTCAATTAAACCAAAAATTGCCTATAGTACAGTGGTGGGTTGCTCCCGGTTTGGATCGGGGTAGTAAAACTGGCGGGTGGCCCCACCCACTGCCCCAGATGTCATCATCAGTGATCTACACATGTGCAGAAGCTTCTGCGCATGCACAGAAACAAGGCGCGCACGCAAGCAAAGCAAGCAAGCAAGCATGCACAATCCTGTTGTGAACCGGTGGTAAAGGTAAGTAGAACCCATCCCTGCAATAGTAGTTTTTTTTTCACATGCCTTCAGTGTACAGATTGCATTTACAACAAGTACATGTGACTAGATTGTAAATGGCTAGAAAGGAAATTGTTGTGACCTCAGCTTCCTGAGTCATTAAAATACACAAGTAGTCCCAAAAACCTCTTTTATTGCAACAGCTGTGAATTATGTTCATTCACAGCTGAGTCCCAATTGCAAAAAGTCCTTTGGGAGAAGTCCTTCGGGATAATCACCAACCTTTATCTCCCTTGACACGTTGCCAAAGACCTATTTGGCAAAGCCACACGGATTCCAGAATCAAACAGAGATGCCAACTGGGAACAGAATTAACAACATTGCTTTCCTGCAAAGGGCCCACACATGCCTTTGCTCCTCTTTTAAGCCTTATGGGAGGGGCCAATCATCTCCAGGCCTTAATCCCGAGTCGCCCTTTTGTTATAACTGTTCTTGCCTTCTGGCAGCTCTGTGCATGCGTGCACTAGGAACAGTCTCCTCCTGTTCTTCTGCCTCTCTGATGTCTGACTCTGGAGGCTCCGGAGTCCACGCATCACTCCCAGATGGCCCTGGCCCCATCTCTGCCTCCGACGCAGAGCCCTCATCCGGGCCTTCCCCAGATTCCAGGACAGGCCCATGTTCCTTCCCAGCCTCCTCACTGTCTGACTCCACTGCCAGCTCTGCAGGCTGTTGGCAGACCACAACAGAAATGCTCAATTTATCTCTGATCATGTTCTTCTAATTCAGGGGTGTCAAACCCACTCGCATTGCGGGCCATATCATGACATATGGGGATGTTTTTTGCCTTTTCGGAGCCAGGGTTGGTGTGGCCTGTATGGACCGTATGCAGCCTGTGGGCTATCAGTTTGACGGGTTCTAGTTCCTTCCATATAAAACTCAAACCACGGAGTTGTGGATTTGTACTCTTTGAAGAACATGTGGGCATAAGTGGTCCTGATATGTTCAAAAATCTGCCTTGCCCTTATTCTATTGCAATTACTTATGAATAGAATAAACAAAGTCTGGAGATCTTCTAGTCCAACTCCCTTGCCCTAACAGGAGGCCCTGTACCTTTGCAAAGAGATGGTTGTCCAATCTCTTCTTAAAAACCTCTGATGTTGGAGCATTCCAGCTTATGCTATTTTACATGAGCAACTATAATCTGGTGGGCATGCTTTGGGTTACAATGGCTAAGGAATGTCATTTGATGCGGACTGTCAAAGTCATGCCTTACCTACTATGGTGCCCACATTATGGAACATTGTCCCACTTTAGATAAGGATGAAACTCAACCCTGCTTGTTTTCCATTCATTTGGGCCCGGGCCTGGGTCTGGTGCCTTAAGTATGTGCAGGTTATGTTAGTGATACAGTTGTATGATTTATTCTCAGCTGCTATGTAATCCAAGTTTTGCCTCATTGTAATTCTTTGTATTTTCATTTTAATTTTGTTTCCTGCTGAGAGTCATTTGTTGAGATGGGCAGCCATACATAAACGAAATACATAAATAAGCTAAATCTTGCAAATTTTTCAGAAACAACCTTACATCTTGCTTTGAATAACTCCTTGCGATTTCTGCTAAATGTGGACAGAATAACAAAGAGCCACAAGACAACAGCATTAAATGTAACCTTGATTCTCTGTCTCCCTTTGCTGATATCTGGAGCACCAGGGTGAAATATATAATAAAGTTAACATCTCACTTTTTTTTTTTTTTGGTAGATGATCTTAGTTAAAAATAAATTAGCCAACACATACAGAAACATGAGAAAAGCTGCGTCCATTTATTTTCAGAACTGCTTTACTTCCTCTTATATCATTTCCAAAATTCTGCACAGGTGTTTAATTAAAGCAAAACCATAGATGGCTTTTTTTACACAACCTTCAGCATGCATTCCTACTCTGCTACCTTGTCCTCAAGGTGACCAAGTGAGATTAATCTCATGAAATCTGGTATTTAGGAAATATAAGTCATGACCACATCCACCGTGTACAATGTGTAAACTGACATTGCAACTGATCTTGACAGGCCAGATTTACTGGGAAAGATCAGAAGCAACGCGCCTGCTAAACAAACAAAGAACAAAATAGCAGCATCGTATCTGTATTCCCCAGCAAATGGTACTGGAAGAAATGCTACCTTTGCTACAGGAAATGATATGTCATTATTGTGAACAGCAACCAATTTCCATCATTGTTTCATCATTTACAGGGAGAAGGATAATGAGGTATCAAGGAAGGCAATAGAGAGCAGCTATTAATTTTTTTTGCACTTAATCTTGTATTGGAGAATTAGGAAGGTGTCTATGGAAATTCTCAATAATCCAGGTCATGGTTGTCCCAAAGGTGCTTTTTCAAGAGGCAACTGGATTTTCTAGTTTTTCTTTGACAACATTTCATTTCTTAGCCAAGAAGCATCTTCAGCTCTGACTGGATGGTGGAGAATGAAAGGATTTATACTCCTTGCAGACAGCTGGTCATTTGCATTTTTTAGAGAGTCATTGAGGCCACTTGAAGGTTTGTCTATGTCCTCAGGGTCACCTGAGTAATGTCCATGGATGTGGAACCTGTAAAGGACTGTGTCCTTTCAGGAGTTCCAAGAAGGCTGCATAACTATTTGCATTACTCAGGTGACCGTGAGGACACAGACAAACCTCCAAGTGGCCGCAACAACTCTCTAAAAGAATGCAAATGACCAGCTGTCTGCAAGGAATATAAATCCTTCCATTCCCCACCATCCAGTCAGAGCTGGAGAAGGTTCTTGGGTGAGAAGTGAAACATCTTCAAAGAAAAACCAGAAAGTCCAATTGCCTTTTGGGCTTTGGGACAATTAGAAAGGTAGTATGGTATATTGTACATTATCACCTTCATCAACAATAATTTGTATATACAGAGGCGGTTGAAAGAAATAGGGCATCTATAGTAGGATTATAAATTTAAATTATTCAGTAGACAGTTAATCCAACAAAAACAATAATCCAACATCATATTTAACCTAGATGGCCTATCAGGACTGTCTTTCTGCGCCACACCCAAGCTTTGTCTGATACTAGTCTGCCATAGGACCTGGGAGGGAGGGAGCTATCAGGAGGAGGGAATAAGGAGGAAAAGGGATAACTGAAACTGTGTGTGCCCTGCTGTCCCGTTAGAGAATCTGGCTCCTTCAAGGTCAACGGATGGAATTCACTGGCCAGCCTACAAAAACAGCCCGCAAAGCAGGAATGAAATCCAGCAGGTTCTGACAGGTTCTGGAGAATCGGTAGCAGAAATTTTGGCAAATACCACCTCTGGCTGGCTCCAGAGTGTGGAGGGAATGGAGATTTTGCAATATTCTTCCCCTGCCATGCCCACAAGCCATGCCCATCAAGCCACACCACGCCCACCAATCCATGCCCACAGAACCAGTAGTGAAAAAAATTGGATTTCACCATTGCCGCAAAGAAAGGAACAGTTACCAAAACAATTTGTCTGAGCCTAATTGGACACTAAGGGATAATCAGGGGGAACATGGGGAAAAGGCAAGAATCAGCTTCAATGTGTGAAAATCCCAGTTCCGGCTTTGCTACACTATAGCCACTTGGTTGCAGTAAAGTGTACTTTTGCTAACAGTGGATTCGAGAGTCTTTCTTTTCTAACTGGCCAAGTTGGGACAATTGACATGGCCCCAGCCAGCCCTTTAAATATTTTGCAGGTGAAGTAGAGGCAAATCTGATTTTACCAGAAGACTATTCCAAAATAAAAATGCTGATACCAAGGATCTGCAGTTTTCTATTCTATATCTCAACACTTCTCAATTCATAGATGTGGAAAACAGCCAGAAGCATTTCAAGTCAATCATGTTGGTTGGTCAGGGCACCTGTGAATGGAGAATGTGGTTCTGCAAAGTATCCAAACACTAGGTATGCATATTTTACTTTTACTAGTATATGAGACATGGTTTAATTTGAGCTGTACCTGGAAGTTTACTGAAAGTCAACATGGATCTTGAAGTAACTCAGGTCAATTAGCAAACATGCCACTGTATTTTATACCAACTTCAGCATCCAAGTGGTCTTCAAAGATAGTCCCATGTCAAGCACATTGCAGAAATCTAGAAGAGTTGTAACAACATCAACTGCCTACTGTCACAAAACCTTCATCCTTTATTATCAGCTTTCCTTTCAATGATGTATGGGAGCAGAATCTAACTCTCCTTCAAAATTACCACCACTATCTTTTCTTTATACATTTTCATCATGCATCATAGGAATAATTCTTTTTTTTTTTTTCATTTTCACCACTTTTTTAAAAAGGTCAACTAATTTATTTAGGAGCATTATTATCTGTGCATTTGAGGCACTCTTGATTTTTGGCATTTGCAGTTTTCTTGGCAAGATTTTCTAAACTGGCTTGTCACTGCCCTCTTCCTAAGGCTGGGAGAGCATGACTAATCCAAGATCTGGCTTTATACCTAAGGTAGGACTAGAACTCACAGTCTCCATTTTCTAGCCCAGTGCTTTAACCACTATACGAAATTGGCTCACAATTTTACTGTAAATTTTATTGATGGGTTCCAATCTTTATCTAGCATTTTGCATGTTAATTTTATGTAAAAGTCTAGCTTTAGAGAAACTGAAGGAGAAATCATGTTCTCCTTAAATGGTCCAAGTTTAGACTATTGCTTGACATTGGTCTTCTGGGGCTTTGTTTTAAGGTGCCATTTTTATAGAAAAATAAGATATTAAGAAGATTCTAATCAAAAGGGGGATTTAATTTGTTAGCAACATTTGTTCAGGTGCTTTCCCACATGTAGCCGAGTTGAAGAATAAATTTACTGTAGTTTTCTCATGTGAAGTACCATTTATTTAGCTTAAGCCTAAATTTATCTTCTTTGATAAACAGCCAAATCTGTTAATGATGCAATTTTCCCTTATCATTTCTCCTGAAATATGTAAAACTGCAGGTAAAACTTCCATGGATAGGACATTGCACAAATAAAGCTCTATACTTTTTAAATTTGTGGGTCAATTGCAATTCTTGCCAAAAAAGCAGCGGTTTTTCAGATTGGTTGAGATCATCAACATGACGTTTTGTCAACATCACAAACACATCTGCAAGGATGCTTCTGTTTAGGAATATTTTATTAGGAGGAATTATGATCTGAGATTTGTAATAATCTGAAAGACTTAACAAGTGTTTTACTGTATATATCCCATAAGAGACCATAAGAGCTTGTCAGGCAGAATTGCCTACCAGCTATGAAAGCAAAGAAAATTTTGAATCTGTCAAATGTAAGAAAAATGCGTTGACCACATACTTGCTTTCACAAAAGCAGGGAAATATTTTTTGTTGGTTTCTACAATATCTAAATCAATATGACAGGGCGTAGTGTAATTTTGTTTTTAAGTCAATTTTACACAGGATTTAAGTAGTTTTTATGTACATTATACATAAAATTAATATTGCTACTAAAATTAGAGAGAACATTCTCTCACATCTGTCTTGGAATTTCTGTTTTATTTACTTAATATATGCATGATTCATTCAGCTTCACAGAAAATGCTTCTTTGCTGGAATCTCTCCATGCAGTTACTCATTTACTAACACTCATTCTGTCCAAGACATGATATTTTTCTTGTAAAACAAGTGTTACTGAAATGCTGATAACAATGTATTTTAAGCTAATAATACAGATTTTCATTTTCCTGGATAGTTTGATAGTTATTTAAAAAAACAGGAATTATTATCTTTACAATGTTCGGTAGATCCTGGAGCAAGAAATTCTCCAATGTCTCTGAATGATTAATCAAAAGAGGTCTATATTTTGCCTTTAATCAAGATAATGAAAGGTAATCTGATAATACCAAGAGAAATGTTATCTGAGGCAATCTTACATCGCTTCGAAGATCAGAAGGAGGAGTCAGAGGTTGTTGGTCTATAACAGATGAAGCAACCTAATTTATCAAGCATAACTGCCATCTTACTCCAATTTAAAATCTGCTTGAGTTATTTATGCCTTTTCCTGCTTTTACAAGAAAAATTTACACCACTGATTTAGTTTTACCCATCACCTTGTATGAAATAAAAGGGTGCTTAAAACTGATTAGTTTCTCCAAATAAAGTAAAATAAAGAAAGAAGTGGCTAAGTATTTTACAAAGGTAGGGAGAAGATTGTGGCCCTTAAGTCAAATAATGCAGTGATTATTCAAGATCTTTTAGAATTCTGTCACTCATCAATCTTGCCCTTGAATGTTAAATGAGGTATAGAAATGGTGCTGACATAATTAGCAATTATTTATCTCCTTCCTGAAGGGTATGAAAATAAATGACCCACGCAAATGAACTCTATACTTTGGCACAGCTCATGAGCTTTTAGCCCCATGGTAAGGGTTAACTCATTTTTAAAATAAATTATTCACTCTGAAAGGATACAGAGCATTGAAGAGTGATCTGAAGTCTACATTAAAATAAAGCGTGGATTTACCAGTCCCCAGCATTTAGCAACAATAAGTTTGATATTGTTATTATTTTCTCTGAAAATACACAGTAAAGCTCCCTAAAACATTAATGCAACAGTAAATAATTATCTTTATTTCTGTGTTTAAATATTTAAACATTTTTTAAAAAGAAAATGTTGGATTGCAATTAATAGGCAACAGTTTTAAACAAATATCATGTTTTCCCATTGACACACACTGTACAAGATGGAATAAATTATCACTGGAGCTGCAAACATTTTGGAGTGCAATGGATACCCATTCAGCTAATGTGCTCCAGTGCCAATAAATCAATATGGAATATTGCAATGATTCGATATAGCAGGTCTGGGCACTTCGGCTGTTCCTGTCCAGCCTGCATGAGGTTAACCGGACATTAGAAATCAAATGTAAATAAGTGCCTATCAAACATGCAATACAATTGCATTGCTTTTATTTTGAAGGCTTTTGTTTTTTTGTGGAGCAAACGTATTGTAAATGTGGCTGGGTCAAAAAGATCCACATTGGGCAAGGTTTGGCTCTACTAATGATTAATTCTAGATCTGCTTCTCTTCTGGAGCCAAAATGATTTCTGTAAATTTGAGCTCAACTCAAAACTTCTACAGTACACCTTTTTGTCAGTAATTGTAATCTCCAGTTAGTATCATCAGTGTCATTTCATTATTATTATTATTATTATTATTATTATTATTATTATTATTATTATTATTATTATTATTATTTAGAATGCATCCCTGGACTTCAACAATGTAGACATAGCACATGGACAGCCAAAATTAGCAACAGCTGTTACTTATAGCAGGATTTAAGCAACACCAGACACGTACAGAGTTATATTAATACTAGTAGAGATGAACTGCTGGATTAGCAGAGGCAATAAAGATTTTTTTTTCCCCGGCACAAGAACATCACGTAGTCTTGGCAGTAAATAAATGTATCTGGTCGGGACGTATTGTATCTGCAATCAATGATTTTTAATATAGACTTGGAAAGTGCATAACTCTCCGCTCGGGAAATCACAAGTTTGTAGTGATGTCCAGATTGATCCAGTTGGGAAAAAAATTGTGTTATCGTTCATCAAGTTATCAGAGTTGCAATAACAGTGTTCTCTTGAGGCCATTCCAACTATCTCCATGTGGGAAGGCAGAACGAGCCATTCTTGGGTATGTTAGTGGAATATGAAATCAATGTATTCCTCTTATTCCAACAAGCCGGCCTGGCCTAATTTTTCTCCCCTTTCTTTTAAATTTTAAATTGAAATTTTAATTTGTTTTAAATTTATTGGGATTTTAATTGTCATGGGCCAATATTATTTAATTTGGTTTTAAATTGTTTTTAACTTTTGTATTCTGTATTTTATCCTGTGCCTGCTCACCGCCCTGAGTCCTTCGGGAGTAGGGCGGTATACAAATTTAATAAAACTAAAACTAAACTAAACTAATGTAATCTTGCAATAATCATCACACAACTCCTATAAATTGTCTCACAGAGTTAGAATCCCAAGGTGTCTCTTATAAGAGTGACAAAAAGATGACAAAACATGACAATTGGACACACCTATAGTACAGGTGGTCCTCAACTTACAACAGTTCATTTAGTGACTGTTCAAAGTTACAATGGCACTGAAAAAAGTAATGTATGACCTTTTTTTCACACTTACAGCCATTGCAGCATCCCCATGGTCAAGTGATCAAAATTCAGATGCTTGGCAACTGGTGTTGTGGCCCGCCAATGGCCTGTGTGGATCGTGGCTAATCCCGATGACAAGAAGGCTGGTGTGGGGTCGCACCAGCAGCCTGTGCAGCCAGTGCTCACATTGGACAGCGAGGAGGCTGAAGAGGATGTGGTGCCAGAGGCAAAGACTCAGCCAGGGCCTTCAGAACCTCCAGAGGCTCCTTCAAGTGAAGAGAGTGAAGTGGAGGAGCCTCTTCTCAATGCTTGAGCACGCAGGGCTGCCAAAAGGCAGGAGTGGCTACTCAGGAGGAGGAGGTCTACTCGAGAGTAAGGCTTGAGGATAACTGGCCACTCCCTTAGCCTATTTAAGTCGCACGCAATTAGTAATTTCTTGCTGGAAACAACGTGTAATTATTACAGAGCATTTTGGAGAGTGAGTGTCTTATCATATCTTGTTTTCTGGGCTGGTTGCCAACCTTTGCTGGACTTTGTTTATTCTTGGTACGTTATAACTTTGATAAGGACCGTTGGTGTGTGTCACAATCCTTGGGAATCCGGAGCTGGGGCAGAACAACTGGTTCATATTTATGACGGTTGCAGTGTCCCAGAATCATGTTGATCCCCTTTTGAGACCTTCTGACAAGCAAAGTCAATGGAGAAGCCACCTTCTCTTAACAACCGTGTTACTAACTTAACAATTGCCATGATACATTTAACCTCTGTGGCAAGAAAGCTCGTGAAATAAGGCAAATTCAGTTCAACAAATCTCTCATTTAGTGACACAAATTTTAGGCTTAATTGTGGTCGTAAGTCAAGGACCACCTGTAAATACACACGCAATGACAAAAAAGGCATTTATCTTTCTTCCAGAGAGAGAGAACGAGAAAAGGCGGAAAGGGAGGATACAGTACATTATAACTGTATAAAGTTTGTTATTTGAACTTGAAGCACTAATGGAATGATAAAGAAGATACCCCATTGATCTTGGAGGCTTATGACAGGTGGTATGTGAGGCCATCAAAATGAATTGTATCTGAGACTATGTCCAATTCCTGAATCCAAGGCAACAACTTGGGAAACACAAACATGAAAAAGCGGATGTCTAAAGTATATCTTTGGAAACATCTGCTAAATAACACCTGATGTGTGAATGCATATTGGGGGATATGAATGAAAAAAGCTCTATTAAGCTGAAGCTTGTGCTTTGCATCTAGATATTGAGAAAAATCTATACAGAGTAAAGAAATGGCACAACCTCTCGAGCAGAGTGTTATGCTGTAGTAAGTACCATGTTTTCCCGAAAATAAGATCCTGTCTTATATTTTTTTTGAACCCTGAAATAAGCGCTTGGCCTTATTTCCAGGCGCTCAAAAACCCGATTGGCCTTATTATCAGGGGATGTCTTATTTTGGGGGAAACAGGGTATCATGCCAGACGGCTACCAACTAATGAGCCTGTGAGCACGAAAATAAATGGAAAGCTTTTATCAATTGCTTTGACTGAATGTTGGCCTAGGACAGTGATGATTAACTTTTGGCACCGAGTGCTGAAACTGGAGTTTGGGCGTGCATGCACGCGGTGGCCAGCTGCTCTCCCGGGTTCCGTCACATGCATGTGCATGCTGGAACCCGGAAGAGAGCAGCTGTCCAGTTGACCGGTGCGCATGCATGTGACAGAACCCAGAAGAGGAGCTGGTGAAGGCACGTGTGCCCACCTCTGTCACGTGTGCCATAGGTTTGCCATTACAGGCCAAGGAAAACAGCCTACAATTTGAACCAAAAGTTTTAGGGATTTCTTCTATTCCAATTCTCTGCATTTCTTATAGAAACGTCAGCAAATTGTAAGCTTTTCTCCATTACAGGTAGTCCTTGACTTACGAGCACAGTTGAGCCCAAAAATATCTGTTGCTACCGTGTTTCCCCGAAAATAAGACCCTGTCTTATATTTTTTTGAACCCTGAAATAAGCGCTTGTCCTTATTGCAATGTGCTCAAAAGCCCAATTGGCCTTATTATCAGGGGATGTCTTATTTTGGGGGAAACAGGGTAAGTGAGATATTTGTTAAGTGAATTGCCACAGTTGTTAAGTGAATCACCGCAGTTGTTAAATTAGTTACATGGTTGTTACTTGGCTTCTCCCATTAACTTCTCCCATTAACTTTACTTGCCAGAATGTCACAAAAGGGGATCACCTGACCCCAGGACCCTGACCATGGAGATGCTGCTGTAATGGTCGTGAGTCTGAAAATAGCAATAGCAATAACACTTAGATTTATATACATAGTGTTTTTTACATCCCTCTCTAAGCGGTTTTACAGAGTCAGCATATTACTGGTTTATTTAGTAAACTAAGGTTTGAATGGACTTTGTGTGTGCTGCATTCTTTGGGGTCCATAGCTGGGGCAGAACAGATGTTGAATTTCAGAATAAGCCTAGAGACTGCTACAGCAAAGATTTTTTTCCTTCCATGGAATGCCAACCAATTTCCAAGATCAATAATATAAGACAAACTTCCCAAAGCCAGCTTGCTCATTTTTTTGAATCTCTCATGAAATATATTGCCCAGGACATTTACTGATTGGTCAAAGCAGGCAGGACAATGATTTTCATTCCTTGTTCTCAGCCAGGGGTGAAATACTACCGGTTCGCTTCAGTTCAGGCAAACCAGTAGTGATTAAAAACTACTGGTTCGGTCAAACCAGTAGTTTAAAAAGGCTACTGGTTTGGGCAAACCAGTATTTATGACAATCAGCTGTGCCGCACGGTTTAGCTTTGCTAGAAAGCAGGAAATCCTGCTTTCTAGCAAAGCTAAATCGCGTGGCACAGCTGATCCCCCCTCGCTGTTCTACTTACCTTCCCAAGCCTCCTTTTGGTATGTGGTGGATATGTGCGTGCAGTGCGCATTTAGTGTGCACTGCGCATACATGCGTATTTGGTGCACATGTGCGTGTGCAGTGTGTGCTTGGCATGCGGCGCACATGCGTGGCCAGCGGACAGGTAGCAAACCAGTTCAGATTTCACCACTGTTCTCAGCATTTCACATGGGCAGAGGTGAAACCAGTCTGAGGAATAAAATAACAATGAGGTGGATGCGTTTTTGATTCAACAACAATCATGGGTTCCTCATCTCTGTACTTCCAGACAAATTAGGCTTTAGTGAAATGAATCTAAAGCTATTCTACAAATACAAAATGTTCAAAGAAATGGTGGGAAAAAGAATGTGTAGAGGGAAGG
The DNA here is from genome assembly GCA_022577455.1 of Arizona elegans. Lineage (NCBI taxonomy): Eukaryota > Metazoa > Chordata > Lepidosauria > Squamata > Colubridae > Arizona > Arizona elegans. The sequence continues at coordinate 77,229,137 of JAKOOJ010000005.1, read as the reverse complement.
GAAAATAACATCATTTGGAACCCATATAAAATACCACACTTGTGTCAGAATAATTGCACTTTGTCTGGAAGCTTCAAAGTCTTCCAGTAAGTTCTTACAACAAAATGTTCCTTCAACTCTTCTAATAATAGTTTTTTGGCATGTTTTGACACATTAATAGGCTCTACCTCATCAGTTTGTCCCTTGGCTTCAATGCCCTGACAGGATTATGGTTCACTTGGTAGCTTTCTAGATCTTGGCTCTGATAATACAGACTTCTCCTATGTGAAGATTCATTCAGCTTCATTTCCAATGGGCATTTACACAGAGGCCATTGGGATTTATATTAGCTTGCCTCAGTCTGGTGCTGTCCATAGTTCTGCAGACAACAGCTCGAAAAATTTGAAGTAGCACGGATTCTTTGGAGGGTTTTGATCTGAGGTAGCTGGTGTAGTTAATTTTAGTCCCAAGTCAGGAACTATATATTTATTTCTGGGAGGCTGTTAAAATAGGATGTCTGATGGTCTTATATTACTACCTTTTATTTCAGCTGGGACCGAAGCATGAGGCATATATTTCTTGAAATAGACCCTACTTATTTGGAAGCTGAGTCGAGATTTGTGATGGGAATGCTGACCAGTCTGATAACTGGGTATACTGTGAGAAATCTAAGTTATCCTTTTTATAATGTTGTTCTTAAGATGGACAATACAAGAAACAACATGTTGTGGTTTGTTTTGTTTACCTTGTGAAATGAACTGATATCTATTTGATGGTGATATAAGCAATGTTATATGCTTTGATTTTTCCAAATGGTTTGCATCGACTGTGAACTGGCAAAATGGCAGTGATTTGGATGGGTGGAGAATTTGGCATCAGGTGACTTATATCTATCTACCTCTTGAACTTGAGGCAGTAGATCAGGGGTGTCAAACTTGTGGCCTGCAGGCTGGATCTGTCACACGCTGGCCATGCCCACACCCAGTTTAGCGAAGGGGAAAGAAGTCACGATACGTCACATTACATCGCTGTAATGATGATGCGAGTTTGATACCCCTGCAGTAGATGAACTGCAGAAATTTAAATAAATCACCTCTTGGAACTGTTTTGGAGCACAATGGCATTGAAATACCAGTAACAGACAAAGAAAGTATCATTCCTGCCAAATGGATTAGCATATGTAAAGGCCAACTGCACCCACAACAGGGTAAGTCCTCGACTTATGACCACAATTGAGCCCAAAATTTCTGTTGTTAAGCGAGACATTTGTTAAGTGAGTTTTGCCCCATTTTGCAAACTTTCTTGCCCCATTTTGCAAACTTTCTTTCTTGACAGGGAGCCACAGCAGAGGGGTGAAAGAGCCACCCCTCTGCTGGCTCTTATATGTGACCCATCTCACCTGGAGGCTACTCTAAGTGGCTCACCATCAATAAAAATGTTAAGAAATGTTAACGCATTAAAAGGATAAATACTAACACTAAAATTGGTTTAAAATGAACAAAGATGGAAAAGAAGAGAGGAAGTTGCACACGGGGAAGAGATGGGGTTTTCTCTTAGTCCATTAAAGGTAAAGGTAAAGGTTGCCTTCGCATATATGTGCTAGTCGTTCCCGACTCTAGGCAGCGGTGCTCATCTCCGTTTCAAAGCCGAAGAGCCAGCACTGTCCAAAGACGTCTCCGTGGTCATGTGGCCAAAGGCACACGGAACACTGTTACCTCCCATCAAAGGTGGTCCCCTATTTTTCTACTTGCATTTTTACATGCTTTCGGACTGCTAGGTTGGCAGAAGCTGGGACAAGTAATGGGAGCTCACCCTGTTATGTGGCACTAATGATTCGAACCGCTGAACTGCTGACATTTCGATTGACAAGCTCAGTGTCTTAGCCACTGAGCCACCACGTCCCTTCCTTAATCCATTAACCACCTCCAAAATGATATGCTCCACTGGAGCCCTAGGCCAGTTGGCAGAGCCCTTGAGGGATCCCACAAGGGTAGATATGGATCTTGCCTTGGGGGACACCAAGTTTAAGAGGGTGGGAACCATGGCAGAAAAGGGATTTGACAGCATCTGACAGAAAGGTATACTCTAATATTAAGTCAAAATGATACTGAGGAGGAATGCCATATGAATCCCACCTTTGATGTCTTCCAGCAGTAAAATCATTGCTGTTGAAAGAATATTTAGTTTAGTAAATGACTGGAGATCACATTTGGGCCGAAACTGTAGCTTAGTAGATGATGGGATAGGACCCTGCCTGTTGCCAACCAAAGGACAGTGCTAGAATAATCATGCAATAATGTTACATGCATTAAAATACCTTTTTGTCTTGAATGAGCCCAAAGTATTCACTCTGCATCTGAAGGCACATTTTGAGATTAAGCATCGATCCTGCTGTTATACACACACGAGCACATCAAGAGGCATTCATATTACAAAAGATAAGGCTGCCATCTAGAATGGGATCTGACCGCCAGATAACCTAGGACAGTATTTCTCAACTTGGACAACTTTAAGATGTGGGGATTTCAGTTCCCACCAGCATGTTGGATCCACCCATCTTAAAGTTGCCAAAGTTGAGAAACATTGGTCTAGGCATAGAAAGAGCCGTTTTCCAGGTCAAACAGAACATTTATCAAGCAGAGTGAAGTATTGTATAACTTATTTATTCAGATACAAATATATAGTATCATCTTAATCTTTGTCCTTTGATTAGGTTTATTGTTTCCCTAAAATGTTGAGAAACAATGTAAAAGGGACTTGGCCGAGGGACACTTGTAAGAACCAAGGATGGGAATCCAGCCCTCTCTTTTTATGTATTACTCTCATAGCTCCTAACCTGGGTGTTGGCAACCCGTGGCTCTGGAGCCACTTGCGGCTCTTTGGGCCCTCTGCTGCAGCTCCCTGTCCCATCACTGGCTGGCCCTTCCCCTCCCAGTCACTCCCCACCTGGCCTGCAAAGGTAAGGGTGACGGTGGGGGATGGAGAAGCAGCCAGGGCTGATTCTCCGCGCCTCACTCTTGCTGGAGCATCTTCCAGCTCTTGTTGGTGCTGGGCATACCTCAGTCGCTTGGGGAGACCTAACCTAACAGATTCTGCCAACCATTTGAGATGCAGAAAAGGACAAAAATAGTACCCAGATAGTGATAATGCAATACGAAACTAGGGTCAAATTCCTAAAAAAAAAAAAAGGTGGAAAACTCTTATGAATACTAATTCGAGTCTACTGGGAATGTCCATTAACTTATAAAGACAAGCAAATTACCCAAGAGGGCCCCCTTTACTCTGTGTCACAGCTTACACTTTTTACTAAACAGGTTTTAAGATACTGTATGCTTCCTATGGTTTTGCTTCCCTCCCCGCCAAAGAGAATCCTACATGCTCCCCGACTCCACAATTGCATTCTAATCATTTCGAAACTGACAATTATTTAAACGCCTGTCTCATTTAATAGACATGTACCTGTATTCATATTAGTTCAGAGAATGCATTTTAAAAAATGCATGGATACCCACAAATATGTTTAGTGTACTATCCATGTATTTATGCAAGCAAAAACTAAACATTAAACCACAGTTTGTGGATGCTTGATAGGCAGCCCAAAGCATTAAATCTGAACTACAGGCACCTCAGTTTTCACTGATTATATGATATTGAAGTTGTACCTCGGGGACGGGAGAATTCCCTCCACAAAATTCAAGATCAGCTATAAACCGTATTTAAATAAAGATTTTTTTGTTTTTGTTCCAATTTTCACTATTGTTCTGCTAGAGGCATATTAACTTTTTTATGTTATTGTGCTTATGAAAATGATGTAGGTTGATCTTCTTTAATAAGCTGGTGGTTCTCACAGCTATATTTCCATAGCAAAATAGGGAAATAAAAATGACAAATCTACTTTAGAATATATTCCATGTTTGTCCTGGTTTCATTTTAATCTACACTGCCATTTAGAAAGCTAAAAAAAAAGTAGCAATTAAAAAGTAAACTTTGACTCTGGTCACTAAATGGAAATTTCAATGCAGTTCACTTATAATTTCCTTCATTTCTTTTCTTTTTTTAAAATATCTCATTCCAGTCCACAGCCCTGCAATTTTCTTGTTTCCCATCAAAATACAAGCAAGTTTTGATTCTGTTTAACTTTTTGAGATCAGTCAAGATAGGCTAAGTCCTACCTTCTTGTTAGACAGAAGCAATGTTAAAACTATAAAAATTCAGATATACTGTGACTATGCCAATATATCATTGGCAATTACTCACTGCTAGTCAGAAAGTAAATGAAAATTTTTATGGAATTAGGCCGTACAGGAAAACTATATAGTTTGTAGTGATGTATAGACTGAAGTTTTCACTTTTGCCTATAGCACAGCTTCAAAGCGTATCACCTAACTTGATAAAAAATGTTTGTTTTCACACAGGAATAGAAATAATGCTACTTTTTACATGATAAAGCTATCTGGCTGCATGTATTTGAATAGCTTGTGCCACATAATTATATTTTCTTGCTGGAGAAAAGAATTATTTTCCATTTCTTATACATCATGGTCTCCATATCATCTGTTCACAAACAATAGATAAACAAGTTAAATTGGGCATTTTATATTTCTCTTTTGGCCCACATTTATATTAATAAAACATGGTATTAAATTAGTTTTCAACCTCAGCAGTTTAAGGGGGTGGATTTCACTCCCAGAATTGTCCAGCCACACATCTTAAAATGTCTGAGGTTCAACAGGACTAACTTAGATGGTTTGGCTATTTCTAGGGAAGGGAAGCAGCCTCCAAATCCTGCCAAAGATTCACATGAGCCAAGAGCCACAAGCCATTTTAAAAATATTGTTCTCCTATCAGGATCTAACAGGAAGGTACAGATGGATCAGAAGAATGTCTTGGTTATTTCTAATCCCATGATTGCGATTCCATCAGTACACAGTGATATATAGACCCCTGACTTTTGTATGACTATTATTGCTGATAAAAAGATAACAATGACAATTCCATTTGCTATGCTGCTTCCTGATCTTTTACTATTCAGCTCTTATTACTACTGCCTCCTGTCAACCTTTTACCCACATCTGACAATCCTATGCAGCTATGTGCTGTGGCTGTGAACTCATCTAATAGGTTTAGTTTTTGTTTTCACTCAGTAATAGAAATAATGCTATTTGTTACGTGATAAAGCTATATGGCTGCCTATTTTTGAATACCGTAGTTATGATGCATCGTATTAGAGCGATGTAGTGGCCTACTGATGAAAACGCTCACCTCCCATTCAATCCTAGATAGTCTCTCTCTCTCCCTTTCTCTCCCCCCCTCTCCCTCCCTCCCTCTCTCTCTCACATACACACACACACACTTTCTCTCTTTGTCTATCATCTGTCTGTCTGTCTGTCTGTCTGTCTGTCTGTCTGTCTATCTATCTATCTATCTATCTATCTATCTAACTATCTATGTCTGCTGTGTGGATGCTTGGGTGGTTTAGGGGTGGGGAATTTTTGGTGGGTGGGGGTATGGACATTGTCATGTGTGTTGGGCTTGGTCTCTGGGTGTTATGTGAATTTCGTTGTATGGGTATACTGTGTATATACGTACAATGATAATAAACTTTATATCTATCTATCTATCTATCTATCTATCTAATTAAAAATTGATGAGTAGGTGAAATTTTGGGTTAAATATGGCTTGGATGGACAGTGGTCTAGAATACAGTGGTTATACAATTATGGCTACACTTTAGTGCAGTCATGTAACTCCTCTGCTACATGAGTCGCACTGCTTACTATTGAGCTTCTGGGTACAATTCAAAGTGCTGGTTCTTACCTTCAAAGCCCCCAATGGCATAGGCTGTCCGAGGGACTAGCAACTTTCCACTGTTTCTGCCCATCCCATAAGATCAGCTACAGTGGGCATCCTTCCTCTCCCAACTTTCAAGAATACTATCTAATGGGACTTAGGAAGCATGCCTCCTTTGTTGATGTTTGCTCTTCAGAGCAGTATCTCCCCAGACATTTGAACTGCCCAACCCCATGATCCTTGATATCCTTGAAGATCCTATATATGAACCTTGAAAACTTGGCATTTCCCATAGCTCTATGATAGGTTGGGACATGTCCATGCAGATGTTATTAGAGTATATCAGTTGGCTGTGATGTATAGCACTTAGCAGTAGCACTTAGACTTATATACCACTTTCCAGTGCTTTCCAGCCCTCTCTAAGCAGTTTACAGAGTCAGCATATTGGCCCCAACAATCTGAGTCCTCATTTTACTGACCTCAGAAGGATGGAGGGCTGAGTCAACCTTGAGCCTGGTGAGATCTGAACTGCCAAATTGCAGGTAGTTGGCACTCAGCAGAAGTAGCCTGCAGTACTGCATTCTAACCACTGTGCCGCCTCGGCTCCCCGCTCCCTATTATGTTTATGGTCTTTCTGTTTTGCTTTAGGTACTATGGTTGATTTCAACTTGTACTTTGACCAGAATCATTGCATGTTAATTTCATGCAATGATTCATTAACATTGCATGCTAATTTCATGAAACGCAGCTGAACTTAAATTATAACAATGGGGTTGCACTGCATGTTTATAAATTATATGTTTACAATGATCTCATATTGCATGTTTATAAATTATATGTTTACAATGATCTCACTTGTTGAATTGGTTAATGTTAGGCATGCTTACTTGTGCTACTTTTATGGAAAGGATATCCCTTTACTTAATAGGGTTTCCTTAAGTCTGGCTGGTGTCATATTCCGGGAGTCCTCTTAACTGATGTCAGTCAGTGGGTTTACATAATTGCACAAACAGTTACTCAGCTACATTTCACATTCTCTTAACATATATTTATATTGCCAAAGGGTTTGGTTTAGCAAGAAAACTACATTTTGATTGTTGATATTTTCCTTCTCTGCTTTTGGCTACATATAGTTCAACATAATTGTATTTACATTACCTCTACAGATCGTATTCAGTATATTTAACAAAATGTATATCTTTATATCCGCCAGGCAAACAGATGAAATAAATAGTTTAAAAACAGAATATGCAAAACTGAAACCGTAAGTTAAAAGTTCACTAAAATATTGTCATTTATTTCATAATTCCTTTGCAAATTGTATATGCATTTTGAATTTAGTTGTAAAGATCAAGAACAAAGCAAATAGCATTAAGAAAAAAATTGTCTGTCTGTCTGTCTGTCTGTCTGTCTATCTATCTATCTATCTATCTATCTATCTATCTATCTATCTTCCACCTATCATCTGTCTATCTAATCAGACATCCTCTTAAATTCTATCAGAACCCATAGGAATCCTTGTTTTAATATATTGCTTGAGCCATGTCTCTTCTAGTCTTAGTATGAATAATAATAATAATAATAATAATAATAATAATAATAATAATAATAATAATATAAAAGCATACTAGAAATTGCATACCAGTTACAGGCTTTTTTTCCCAGTTTTGTTTTTATGTACTACTGTTTAAAGTTAAATAGAAAGTTCTGCAGTGGCTGATAGCTTTATTAACCTCTCTTTATAATATTTATCTTTCGTTCTGTAATGGGAAGCAGTATTTACCTCAAGTGAGCAAAACCCCAAAAAATAATAAAAAAAAATAAAAAAAAAGTAAAATAAAAATCCTATACAGATTTTGCATGCTTAGATATAATAATAATAATAAATGTTACTTACCAGTTCAACTCTGCCAAAACCTCCAACTCCAAGAGTGTCAATAATGTTGAAGTCAGACAGCTTCAGGTTGGCGAAGAAGGCAGCTTCGGCTTCGTATCTGGATTTTTTTATGTGAAAAAATGGAAATTTCTTAGAGGTGTAGACATGAGCGCTATGCAATTCTGTTCCAAAATGAAGCACACGTTGACTGGAAGATACCACCTTAATTTCCATCTTCGTTTTTAAAAAGTCTTTGTTTTCTCACCCATTGGTCCCAAATTCACATTCTAAATCTAATGATTTCTCTCTCTTTGTTTTTTTCAGAACGAAAGAACCAAATGCCCGGACAGCATATCTGTAACGTGACCATTTTGTGTTATAATTCAATTGCACATATTGATTGAATTTCACATCTTGACAGTTTCTTTTAGTCTTCTGGTGAAGATTTTTTCATTTTTTTCATTTTTTTTTTAGTATTTTGTGAAGGTAAAAGTCTTTTATACGAGTTCCCCTTCTGCACGAGGTGCCAGAATTTCTATGAATGTTTATTGAAAGTGGCAAGATCATTAAGGTCCCTGGAGAAAAAATCTCAGCCAGGTCTTATCAAATCAGATCCAATAAGCTGAGAAAATGGTATACGGCCCTCTGAATGGAATTATTTCAGGCACACACTACTGTTCCTAAAAGAACATTTTCCTATACCCTACATCTTTACACTCGTGGTCCTTAAATCCTGAAGCGTTCCCTTTAGACTGTGTGAAGTAGCTCTGAATAAAAATGTACACAGTGCTAACTATGCAAGCCATCTGTAAATGACACATGCCGACATGCCAAAAATAAGCCTCCCATGGATATACCCCTCAAATATGAGTCTCTTAAAATAGTGTCTTGCTAGGGATTATTATATTTTTAGAAAGGCGATGAGGGTAAACTGAGGAGGACGTTCCATCTACTCACTGAACTTCGATATGGGAAATATCTTGGGTGAGGAAGGGGGAAAGCGTAACACATGAACAATTTTTCTAACGATACCTGAACTGAGTGTTCCGAAATGCACGTAGAAAGAGAATGCTTTTTCATTATTTTGAAACCGGCTATTCATAAGATTATCAGGTTTAACCAAGGGGCGGCAATGAAGTGAAAAATCAATGACGAGTTCTTGGTCTACAGACTCTTAACTCCATTATTCCAAAGTAATGTAGATGTATTTTTCTATCATGCTCGCTGGTAGGATTTTTAACAAGCGCTTTGCTTTAAAAAATAAAAGTGTTTGTGTTTTATCTAAAAAAAACAGTTTATAAACACAAATCTCCTGGGTCTCTAAAGGAGGTTGGGATGAAAATAGTTTATGAATACGGAAAACTTGAGTCCTTCTGTATTCAGCTTGAAATCTCAATGCTCTTATTGTGAAGATTAATTTTCTACTATGGAAATATGACACCCCAAACAGGGGTGCATCATGTTGTCATCACGTAACGTATCGCAACTTTCCCCCCTTCGCTAAAATGGGAGTGGGCGTGGCCAGCGTGTGAAGCATCTGGCCCATGGGCCGTGAGTTTGACACCCCTGTCATAGAAGGTATCTCCTAACAAGAAGCTCTGGTGGTAGGGCTAGAACCTTTTGAGGTAGTTTCCTGTAAGAAGAGAGAGCTCTTCCCAGTTTTAGAATAAGTAAGGAGAAGATCTTAAATAAAGAACATTTGACAATACATGGGTAGAGAAAGAATATATATAACTATGTACAACTGGTTGCTGGTACTGAAAGGAACCCAATACATTTTTTTCTCCTGTTTCCCCATTAAATTGGTGCCTGAATGAGCAGGATGTCCCATTTTCACTTTACAAAATGGAACTTCACAATTAATCCAATGTATAATTTCCTAACAGCAAAGAAAGGACATTCCATAGAGAAATATACACCAAAGTCCCTGAAAGTGGGATCTATCATTCAGACAACTATACACAACTATGTAAAACTGTTTCCTGATACTTGCACCTTTCTGCTAAAAGACACTTTGATTGTGACATGACTTAAATGTCTGGTTTTTAATAAAGAAGGATATGTGGGATGATACAGTGGCCCTATAGAAGACAGATGCCTTCTATGGGACATAAGAGTCCACAAAGTCAGTTTTAGATGCCTGTTAAGGGTGCAGGTTTCTTCTATTTCTTGTAAGTCAACAATCTTCTGGTATGCAAATGGGTTGAGAGAGGCTCATTATTCTGTGCTGTTAAATCTGAGAAAGATGCTCAAGGGTTTGGTAATCAGGATGTTGATTAGCAAAGTTGACCTTTTTAGCAAAAACCTGGGATTTGATCCCTTGGAAAGTAATGCTGTTTTTGCTTCTGACCTCTTGGGGTATCTGGCCTAGAAAATTCCAAAAGTGACATCATAGTGAACTGGATTTACTGCAGTATTAAATTCTCCTGCAATGGGCTTAGTAAGGATCTCAAAAGACACATTTAGCCACAACATCAGAAAGGTCTTCTGAGAAAAATATAGAGAGCAAATTACAGCGAATTTGCTAGATCTGAGTCTCCTAAACAGCTACAATTAAATTAAATAACTAAAAGGCTAAGTAAAAGGGAAAAAAGAGGAAATAAAGAAAAACAAACAAACAAACAAACAAACAAACAAACAAACGACCCATGTTCCTAACCAAGTACAGAGAATAATAGAAGTGACCTTAGAGAAACTATGGAGAGCTGTTAGCAAAACATGATTTCAGAGCAGAAAAAGAAAATGGAACTCCTCCAACTATTAATTCTCTAAAATTATTTTTAGGCTTTCAAGATTCTGTTACTACAGTCCATATCAATAAAATATGTTCCATTATTACTTTGGAAACCTGTTTCCTGACCTGGTAATGCTGAAAAAGTTCCCATGGTCATGCATCGCTCAGCTGATCGTCGGAACTTTTTTTTTTAACTTTTTAAGCATTTTTTTACTACCGGTTCTCTGGAAGTAAAAGCAGGAAGTAACGACGACTGGGCGGGTGGGCAGAGCCTCGGGTTGCCATTGCTACCGGTTCTCTGAACCACCGGCCATCATCGCTACCTACTCGCCCGAGCCAGTCCGAACCGGGAGCATTTCATCCCTGGACAAGGGCCCCCACCCCGTTTTAGCCAGCAGAGTGCTGCAGGAGGCTACCCAGGCTGAAAATGGGGCACGCACCCCTGCACCCCATTTTGGCTTTCAGGGTGCTGAAGGAGGCGTCCATCCCATCCCTCCCCCCGCTAGCCAGCAGAGAACTACAATGCTGATTCAGCCCTCAAAGAATTCCAGTTTGACACCCCTGACCTAGAACGTGTGATGGTTACTGCTTGTGCTGCTCCCATTATTCTCCTAAACTTTATGGACCACAACAGTGCCAAAATGGAACTATCGGGTCATAATTTGGAAGCTCTGGTTCGCATTGACTGCTATGCTAATTGGAAGGATAGAAGTTGTTTAATTTTGACCCTGTGGGGACAGCAGAGAAAATTTTTGGAAAATGGACCACAAAGAGAAACAAAGCAAGGAATTACAGCAGGGGCACTGTTTAAAAGATCTGGTAAAAAAAAAATAATAACAGTTCAGTTCTGGGTTTTCTTCTGCAGTCTTTCAATAACCTTATACTCATGGCGGTTCTGTTGCATCTCATTTTGGAAGTTAATCAGGGTTGAGCCTGTCCTAGTTCATAGAATAACCTTGTTTCACATTGCTGCTTATTGATTATTTTGTTCTTGTCAAGATGTTCATCTTAAAGGTTTAGACAACTAAACAGCTATCAAATGGAATATCAATTCACAAATCTCTTTAACCTGAATTGTAAAGAACGTAGGGCTACAAGCTTGAAACATAGTCAAGAGCGGTGATATGCCTAAATCTATTTTATTGTTTTATCAATGGCTAATACTCTAGAAGACAGCAATAATCTTTAAAATAACAAGACAGAAAAAATTACTGAAAACAAAAGAAGGAAAATTAAGAGTGAGGGTTTAATTTAGGAAACAAATCAAACGGAGATGGGGGAATTCTTTAGGGAAATAAAAATAAAAATAAAGTAGTAATCAATTCAATAAGATGTGCTGAATTTGAGTCGGATAAATGACATGGCTCCAAAAGTGGCCAACATTTTCATAACGTCACAGACTAGAAAAGGATGTTCATCAAATTCTGAAGGCAACATAACACAATTTCAGGTTTCAAAAAGGTCTTGACAGTATGGAACAATGGACTTTCCCAATAAAATGCAGGTCAGTGGTGAGAAATATAGGATTCTGCACAGTGGTGGGATTCAGCCAGTTCGCACCACTTCGGGAGAACCAGTTGTTAATTTTCTGAGCAGTTTGGCAAACTGGTTGTTGGAAGAAATCATTAGGGCAGAGAACCGGTTGTTAAATTACTTGAATCCCACCACTTGATTCTGCATTGGTAGATGCACAGGTATATAATAGGAAGTACCTGGCTTGGCAGTAGGATTAAGAGAAATTAAGCGTGTTCCACCAGCATGCTGCAGTTGCAAATACATAATGCAACCTTGGCTGCATCAAGAGACTTATAGCGTTGAAATCACGAGAAGTTATACTTCTGCCCTAAGCTAAACTGGCCAAACAGTATCTGGAATACTGTGTCCTGTTCTGATCACCACATTATAAGGAAACTAAGAAGTGCAAAGATCAGCAACAAAAATGATGAAAGGCTAAGTGCATAACTCTTATGAGCAATTGTACATCTGTGTATCTGTAGTCTAAAGAAGAGAAAGCTAAGTCTGTAATCCTACCAAGAATAAGACAATGAGTAGAAGTTACAAAGGGGGATCCAAACTCAAATGGACTCCCATTTGTTTGGAATGGTCAGGAATTCCTGTCCTCGATATAAGGTTGGAGCAGAAGACCTCCAAAGAACCATTCAGTCCTAAGGTTCTGTAACTTGCAACTCCATTGTCTTTAGAATAGTTTCCAGCTCAAAGGAAGCAATTGTTTTGCTTTATCCTGCACTGGTCAGGTCCCACCTTAAGCAGTGCACTCTATAACAACACCATTAAAAAAAAAATCAAACAAGATAGAACAGGTCCAGAGAAAGACAAGGATCACCAGGGATTAGAAACTAAACTCTACAATTTTGATTTGATATTAAGGAAAAATCCCTTCCTAATATCAAGATTCGTTCTCAGTTATCCAGAGATGATGGTTTCCCATTCACCCATCTGTTGTGGCTTCTTTGATTTTTGGTCCTACACTGAGAAGAAGGTTGGACTAGATGTCCTAAAGGGCCAGTATCAATTTTATGGCTTTTATGATTATGATTCCCCTTGTTATTTCTTACCATCTGTGATACTGTGTTATTTCTAACTGCAGTGTCACAACTGTCACATTTATTTGCTATAATTACTAATCTGGTTTTGAGCTCTGTCGCAGCCGATATTAGCTGTCCCATCTCTATATTCTTTCTCCGACAGAATCTTATCTTCGGGCTATTAATAGAAAAAGCCACCGGTTTAGTATTTGAATGCACAATCAATGCTTGGACCAGGATGAAAATTAAATGAGATTACAGTGTCTGATTTTTATAAATCCTCCCCTTCCATCATATTATAAATTCCAATTTTATGCAAACATTTGTATAGGGGATTGTGTAGATAATGTTCCATCATACTGTGAAAAAAAAGGCATAGATTTGGATTTTTCACACTGTAGCCTATCTGCTCATTTTTTATCCCTTTAGGATCAAAAGCCAAAACATAATTAAGTAAAGTTTGAATCTTTCATTATTGTAGTGGCATCCCATTAGGAAAGTTTTATCACAACTAACTACTTTCTTGATACCTTGTTATGTATCACATTGGAGATAAACAACCACTGGTTCAACAACAACAACAACAACAACAACAACAACAACAACAACGAAAGTGAAAGTCTTAGAAGACCACTCATTGTTACTGTTACCTTCCCACTAAAGGTGGTCATTATTTTTCTACTTGCATTTTTTATGTGCTTTCGAACTGCTAGGTTGTCAGAAGCTGGGACAAGTAATGGGAGCTCACCCCATTACGCGGGACTAGGGATTCGAACCGGTGAACTGCCGACCTTTCAATCGACAAGCTCAGTGTCTTAGCCACTGAGCCACCACGTCCCTTCCTTCTGAGCAAATAAGTAGGAGGTGAAGAAAAAAAGACTTTGAAAACTATCTGAACAATTCCCCAATCAAAAAGCTGAATGAACAGAAGGAATGCCTGAACAATAATAATCTCTTTCCACTCATGAAGCCTCTCCAGAAGAGAAAATATTCTGTCAATGGACGATACTACCTAGCTATAAGGCAATTATTGTATTAGAATTTCCTCCCCTCCTCTCTTTCTGTGTGTGTGAGTGAGTGAGTGCGAAAAGGGGGGGGGGGGGGCGGAGAGAGAGATATATGAAAAAAGGGAAATAATTGTGTCCTGATACTGAGATTAAATAGAGGCTACCCTTTGATGTTAATAAAATGAGGCATTCAAAGTTGGAGGAAGGAAAGACTGGCAAACAAAAAAGAAATGTTGAGTAAGGGGCGTGCATAAGCGTACCAGCGTGCCTACCGTCCCTGTTCTAATGTTTTCTTTTATTCATATCCTTTTCATGTATTTATAATTATGTTTACACTTGTATCTGTCATAAAATACATGCTTGACAAATAAAATAATAAAATAAATAAATAAAACATTTGTTAGATACATTAACAACACAATGTCAGTTGGAACTGGGTAGCATCAAAACTGAATAAATGAATAATTAAAATTTATTTATTTATTTCTTACCTTTATTATGGTTTAATAAATAATTCAAGGTGGCAAACATACGTAACACTCCTTCTTCCTCCTATTTTCTCCACAACAGCAATGCTATGATGTGAGTTGGGCTGAGAGACAGAAACTGGCCCGAAGTCACCCAGCCGGTTTTTATGCCTAAGGCAGAACTAGAACTCCTGGTTTCTAGCCTGGTGCCTTAAAATCACTTAACCAAAGTGGCTAATTAATTGATCTTTTAAAAAATATTTTAGTGTCAGACAACTTTGAAAAAGACACAGCATAAATAGAGTTTAATGTTATAGATTCTTTATGATCTGCCAAAGATTCTGTGATTTCAACCAATGCCACAGTTAAAGAAGAAAAGGTGGATAGGTGGTTTAGATAATGGGAAGAGACAGTTTAAGGGGAAATTAAATACCTTAACCTACTGTTTTCAAATCCTAAAAATGCAACGCTAGCATAAGACTAAAACATACATCATCAGCCATGCCAAGGCAGATCCCAAAAGCCAAAAGCATCTCCTAGACAAAATAATCAATATCCATTAGAATAAATGGAAAATATGTTATGGCCAATAATTTCCATTGATTTCAATAGATCTTCTAAGCACGGTTAATTTGGATCCAACCAATGAATATTTACTAAGGCTTTCAACTGTATACAAGAAGCAGATCTGAAAGCTGTAATGGCCCCTATCATTTTAATATTTGTCATTATTCTTACTTACCAGTTTATAACTTTGGCATAGAAGCTATTTTATGCCACAAAGCTGTCCAAGCATTCTTGGAAAATTGACGTCTATGCTACCAGTGAGATTTATGGATCTTTACATGGCCTTCCTAAATATCTGTCTGTAAGATGATGACAGAAAATGTAAGGAAGCCCAAATAATTCATTTTTCAGAGTCCCTTCTAAGCCCTATGTTTTCTACACAAATGATTTTTATTGAAATTAAATATATTTCCTGTATCATTCTGTAGTCTTCTAGAAAACTACACTCACCTGTCATAATAGCATCAGAAAAGGAATGGCATCTAATGATGTGTGTTAATCTTCAGTAGCTTTTTTTGCAATTTCATTTATAGATTTATAGAGTTCATCTATAAGAGCCGAGGTGGCGCAGTGGTTAGAGTGCAGTATTGTAGGCTACTTCAGCTGTCTGCTAGCTGCAGTTTGGCAGTTCAAATCTCACCGGCTGAAGGTTGACTCAGCCTTCCATCCTTCTGAGGTGGGTAAAATGAGGACCCAGATTGTTGGGGGCAATATGCTGACTCTGTAAAACCACTTAGAGAGGGCTGTAAAAGCACTATGAAGTGGTATATAAGTCTAAGTGGTGATTGCTTGCATGTGTGTGTATGGTTGTATAATAGCATCCAAATCAATTTAATGAATTGAACGAATTAAAATATTTTACTAAATGAAAAACCAAAGCTGCCGCATGAAAATTATAATTTTTTCCCCCTAAATTGGAGCACCTAATTGGACAACTGTATTCTTAAAATTTTCCTATCCTTTTATCAAGTCTCACAAGCACATAACTGTGTTGTGCATTGTTAATTAGAGGCCATGAAGTTAAAAATCTGATCATCTAAGCATGTAAATACTTGATGGGTCCCTTGTCTCTAGGCTGGAGACTGAAAAATGACATTGCTTGCATAACTGGATGTTTACCACAGCAACAGAAATGCTCTGCTGAATAACTTAATTGCTCCTTTTTTGTCTTTTTAAGAAGAGGTAAAAAATTGAAGATAAAAAAAAAATCGCATACAATCTGCCTGTGAGGCATAACCTAAGAGCCTGCTACATGTTTATTTGTCCTGCTTTTCACGTTAATAATTATATATTGATTGAAATTGCAGTGGGGAACAAATTATATTGGGTTGCTTAGAATGCTTCCTTTGGAATAGTAACATTCATACTATTTCAGGTTCAAAAAATTCCCTTTAAAATCAGGTGGAACAACTTTGTTAATAAGTATACAGAATTCATAGAAGATGGACTGGAGCAGTCTAACCTGGGAATAGAGAATTCACTATTACACAAGTTTAAAATTCAAGGTGGCTACATTTAAATAATGATATCTGATGAAAACTGATTTTATTTTCCAACCAATATAAATTTTCCTACACCATCTTTGATTGTGAACTATCAAAAACAGGTTAATGGTCTATACTTATCCAGAAAAAGGGCCCCATCAGTATGACAATCATTTTTACAAATAACTCAAGATGGTGAACATATCCAACACACTTCCTCCTTTTATTTTCCTCACAAAAACAATTCTGTGAAGTGAGTTGCGCTGAGAGAGAATGACTAATACAAGGTTATCCTTCATGGTAAGGGTAACCTTTCATGGTTAAGATAGGACCAGAATTCTCAGTCTTCCGCTTTCTAGCCTAAATAATACTATTGTATTCTTTCTCCTTGATTATCCAATTTATCACAAAACTCTAAAATATTTATTTATTTGAAAGTATAAGCCACCTAATTCCAATATATTTCCCAACATTGAAAATATATACCATATTCAGCATAAGTACGGAGCATAAGATGCATCTTTTTCCCCTCTAAAAGGGGGTGAAAATTTAGGTGCATCATATAAACCGAATGTAGCCCCACCCATCCACTGGCCCCCACTCAAAATTGGCTAAAAGTGTCTTTTCTTTAGGCAAAGACATACAAACCCATTACAACCCAGTCACAACATGGATATTTAAATTGACTTAAAAGCATTTCACCTACATAGCAGTGGTGGGTTGCTCCCGGTTCGGTCTGGTTCTTGCGAACCAGTAGTAACGGTGGCGGGAGGCTCCGCCCACCCACCCGGATGTCATCATGAATGATCTGCGCATGCGCAGAAGCTTCCGTTGCAAACTGGTAGCGGAGGTAAGTAGAACCCACCTCTGCTACATTGGGTAAAAAGAACTTTCTGACAAGTGGTTTTGGGTAAGGAAAAAAAAACAGTTTGAGAATCGCTGACACTAAACTGTACTGTTACGTTTGTGTTTTGCTATTTCTCTGGATGAGATGCTTTATCCATTTCATATAAATGGATCCTTAAAAGCAATAATTTCAATACAGGAAAGCCACATAAGTATGGATGAAAAAGAAAATGATTATTGTCATTTAAGATGTTCCTTCTCTGCTTTCCTACCCAATAACCAAGGAAGGAACAGGGTTTTTTTTTTTTTAAAAAAAAAAAAAAGAAAAAACAAAACCTTATAATTATAGTCTAATGATGCAGAGAAGCAATTTTCTTGAGAATGTGAAATAATGCTGAGGATAAGTACCGTCTGTTTTCATGGGGAAAAGGCATTATGGTTAGAAAAACTAACTTCCTCTGTTGATAGAAAAACTATTTGCAAGAAGCTTTTCCACCCCTCTGGATAGAGAATACAACTTCATTTATTGCCAATTATCTAAGGACTATTTCACTGAAGGAAAATACACAAGAATTAATAGAAGATCGCAACCATTGCGTCCAGGGAAAAAATGTTATTAATACTCAGGGAAAAGAAACCGGTCCTATTCAGCGGTGGGTTGCACATTATGTTACTATTGGTTCGCCGCATTTGCGCATTCTTGCTTCATGTGTGCGTGCCCAGTTCGCACGCGTCCCTGCCTTCTGCACATGCGTCCGGCCTTTCGCACATGCACTTTGCTCACACGCACGCCTTCCACGTATGCGCCCAGCCTCAAAAACATGCTTAAATAGGATGGCAGAGAGCCAGGGCGGGGCGGGGTGTAGGAGGGCAGGCCCACCCGCGATTTCTGCTACTGGTTTGGGCGAACCAGTCCAAACCGGCTGAATACCACCTCTGGTCCTACTCTTTGACTGATGAAGGATCAGTTTTAGGAAGTGTTCTTTGCAACTTTGAAACAGAAAGAAGTTAAAAGCAAGGGAAAACACATCCTTACATGATGAGGATCTATAAACTAGAAAACCTGCCGAATCAAATATTATAGCACTGCTAAGAACCATCACTAACAAAGAAGCAACTGCATATAGCCCTTGTAAAGTTCAACCTGTTATATCTATCTATCTATCTATCAACAAGTACAAGGAAACAAGTAACAATATAGATGGGCACATGACAAAAAGTTGGCACAAATAAAAGGATATAAATAGGCAAAACATAGCCATAAACACATAGAATGATTACATATAAATGGGGACAGTAGAACAGGGATGGTGGGCATACTGGTGCGTTTATGCACGCCCCCTTAGAGACCTCTTAAGAAACATGAAAGGTCAACGGTAGACAATTTAAGGTAAAAGGTATGGGGATTAGCAAGACTAACAATAGGATCAGGTAGAGTGTTCCATTTACTACTCTATTGCAGAAGTCATATTTCCTACAATCAAGATTAGAGTGAATTACATTGAGTTTGAATCTATTGATAGCCCTTGTGTTATTACGGTTGAAATTAAAGTACTCATTTACAGGTAGGACTTTTTGGTAAATAATCTTATGAACTAAGCATAGGTCGGAACATAGACGGCGTAATTCGAGGCTATCCAGACCTAAAATTTCAAGCCTGGTGGTATAGGGAATTTTATTTCAAGCAGAAGATTTGAGTACTCTTCTAGTAAAATATCTCTTACATCTTCCCTTCTTTTTTCTTTCTTTTCAAGCTTCCAAGACTAGGCTAGGGCTCATCTCCCATTTACTATATTGATTCACACTGCAGAGAAGCTGCCTTAGAAACAGGATTTTAAAAATTAAAAAAGTTATGTTTCTAAATTAGTACTGGGTTTATTTAAAACCACTAGGTGGTTTGCTTGCAAGCAGAGCAATTAGAATTTGAGTAATTGAAGGATAAATTCTGTGTAATGCAGGTTTCTTCTTAAGTATCTTATAGGCAGGCGAAGGCTTAGTTTTCCTTTTAAAGTTCAGAATGCAGGAGGCCAAAAAAAAAAAAAAAATCCCCATCATTTTTTAATCCATTTAAAATTGGGCAAAAATATCCACTGTTGATGTATAAAGATTGGCATTCTTGATTCACATATTATAAGGCAATAGCATTAAATAAATGAGGGCCAATAATAAGTGATATAAAATAAAACATAGTTGCTAATATTGTAAGATAATACTTTTGAAATATGTTTGAATGTGTTTTTTTTTAGAAAGCTGTAAACGAAGCCTTGTAACAACCACCCTGGGTATAGTATTTTTCTAAACTTCCACTTGGGGGCAAACGTGTTCCAGATTTTTAGAAAGAAAATACAAGCCTTCCTGCAAATTCAATCCAACTGATATATTTTCATTTTAAGGATGATGATAATAATAATAATATGTAAATAATTCAATTTTAAAACCAATTTCAAAAAGTAGAACTTTTCCTTTTTAAACATAGATAGAGATCAAATTCTATTGTTTCACTGAAACAATGAAGTTTTACATCTTCAGTCTGTGCTCCCGAAATATTGAATTATATATTTTATTTAAACAAACAATGCAATAATAAAACTCTAAAAAAATGTAAAAAGTGAACGCAGGAACAACAGCAAAATCTACATAGAAGCAGTTTAAAAATATTTGGGGAACATATACGATCTTTGATTTCAGTTACGGGAAGATTTTAGTTATAACACTGTATGTTGTAACATGTTTTCTTTCTTTTAAAAAGATATAAGCTACATTTTGCACCTTGTGTGGGAAATATGTCATTGCTTCTCATGAAGCACATTGAAATATTTCTGGTATTCGTGAAGAAAAGATAGATATTTTTTGACATTCCCATTATCTTTGATGTTGGAGGGGACTTAACCAAAGACATAGTTTGGAATAACTTTTAATCTTATAGTTGCTTTTCATTTAAGGATCAAATTCTTTTCTATATTCTTTCTTTGAATGCAATGTCTATGGAGATTCAGCTGTGAAGAGAGCTGAAGAAGCTTCTTGGATAAGAAGCGAAATGTCTTCAAAGAAAAACCAGAAAGTCCAGTTGCCTTTTGAAAAGGCATCTTTGGGACTTTAAATACAATGCTCCCCAACCTTGGCAACTTTAAGAATTGAACTTCAATTCCCAGAGTTCCCTGTTTGAAAATTCTGGGAGTTGAAATCCAGATATCCTCAATTTGCCAAGGTTGACAAATTAAATTGCATTAAATGGATATACTGATAATTGATACTTCCTCTTAATGTTCCCTATTCCGAGAAATAGTTCTTTGAAATTAATTTCAATTTCTACAAGGTACAGCTGGGACATGGCTTGAAAAGTTTGACTATACTGCACGCTACATCACAAAAGCATACAGCTGCTCTTTCTTTAGTGGTACTGAAATGTGTAACACCGTATTCTCCACACAATAGATTAAATTTTGAAAATGATACTATGAAATGGCATTTGTAGCAAAACATAAGAACAGGATAACAGTTCAACTATTCCAATGTAGACAACCACTAGGATACCTCTGTTTGCTGCGTATTGCAGAAGATAAGCCTATTATAATATTCATATAGACCAGTGTGTTCCCACCTTGTCAATTTTCAGATAAGTGGATTTCCAGAATTTCCCTGCCAGTATGATTGTTCCTGGGAATTCTGGAAATTGAAGTCTTTGTTGGGATTTCTATTTCAGGGGTGTCAAACTGGCGCCCCATGGGCCGGATGCGTCATGTGCAGCCAAGCTCACTCCAGCTCCGCGAAGGGGAAAAATGTTGTGAAATGTCATGTGATGGCAACATGATGCCGTGGGTTTGGCACCCGTGAACTGTTTATTTACCTAAAACATTTGTAGGGCTGCCCAATTTTACCTAAGTGATTCTGAATAGCTTACCGACAATTCAACAGAATCTAAGATAAAGAAGAGACAACCACTATTTATAAACTAATCGTCGTCGTCGTCATCATCATCATCATCATTATCATCGAAATGGCAATTCAAATAGAAATGACAACCTCATCCAAAAGAACCAGGTCCTACCAGCCTTTCTTTAGGTCAGTAGGTGTCAGGAATATGTTGACAGGAAAGATGTTCCATAAGATATGGGCCATCACTGAGAAGGCATATTGCTTGAGTCTCATAAAATAGCAATAGCGTTTAGCATTTAGTAAATCGCTTAGAGATTTCTGCAGTTTGCAGAATAGCAACATCTATTCATAAGGAATAGATGAAAAGAAGCACCCATAACTACTCACGCTGCCACATTCTGGACCGATTGTAGCTTCTGGAGGGCAGACCCACTTAGATCATATTGCAATAATTTTAGAAAGGCTTTCAAAATTACTGTCAGTCAGTCCTTCTATATTTAGAAGTTATCTGGATTACTACAACCTGTAATTAGGATTTTTACCATCTGGAAGTCATGTTAGAAGTACACAGTGAATACTAAAAATAAAGGGTAAAGAAATAATAGGAACTTATGGGAAACACATGCTGACCTTCAGCCCTGCCCCACCACACTTCCTGGGTAGCAGCTGGTAACTGTTTTCCCCATTGGTATGTGATTCTGGGTGAGAGAGGAAAGAACAACAGGGAACTGAGCAATCACTGTCTCAAAAACTACCCTGTATTTCATTGTTTAAGGGTAGTCACCTTGTCTGGCCTTATTTAACAAAGTTAAATCACAGATTTCATCCAATTTATCTTGATTTGGGTTTTTTTTTCTTGACTTTTTTTTTTTTAAAATTTGATTTATATGCCGCCCTTCTCCAGAGACTCAGGGCGGCTTACAGTGCGTTAAGCAATAGCCTTCATACTTTTGTATATTTATACAAAGTCAGCTTACAAACTGGGTCCTCAATTTATCTACGTTAGAAAGGATGGAAGGCTGAGTCAACCTTGAGCCTGGCAAGATTCCATCTTACTTTTAATTGCAGACAGCTGGTGTTAAATTACAGTGCTTCTGTCTGGCTCCTATAATTTGATTTATATGCCGCCCCTCTCCGGAGACTCAGGGCGGCTTACAATGTGCTAAGCAATAGCCTTCATCCTTTTGTATATTTATACAAAGTCAGCTTATTGCCCCCACAACTGGGTCCTCAATTTACCTATCTTAGAAAGGATGGAAGGCTGAGTCAACCTTGAGCCTGGTGAGATTCGAACCTGCAGTAATTGCAGGCAGCTGGTCTTAATAACAGGGTGCTTTAGATCACTGTACTACCAAGACTTGAAGGAATAGAGAAAAATTAATGTGGTCAAGAGGAAGAAGCCATAATCACACAGCCTATTTTATCTTCTTTTATTTCATTCATATTTTTGTGAAATACTGCTTTTATATTCCAAGCTGCAATCATACATATCCCATAGTTGTCAGTAGATATTGATTTCTCATATACCATCATGGTTTTGATCAATCCAAGCCTTCACATGATGCTTATAGGAAGTTATAGAAGCTTATCAAATTAGTGGGGTTTGTGCTCCATAGAATATCCCTAGCCACAAATCAATTCTCCTTGGCACTTTATATCTGCACGGATCCATGGATATGAAAAGAACTAGTAAGAAACTATGGTTGAGAACAGATTTGGCATAAGCAAAATATTAATCTTTTCAACTTCAACAGATGGTTATTTGCTCCACAGTTCATAGGACTAAGGAAGTTTGGGGGGGGGGGAGAATCCCTGCCCAGTTTTTCCAATGCCAATCAGAAATATTTTTTTCTAGGTAATTGGTAATCCTAAAAGACAGGTGCACTATAGCAGTAGCAATAGCACTTAGACTTATATACCACTTCATAGTGCTTTACAGCCCTAAGTGGTTTACACAGTCAGCATATTGCCCCCAGCAATCTGGGTTCTCATTTTACCGACCTCGGAAAGATGGAAGGCTGAGTCAACCTTGAGCAGGTCAGGATCAAACTGCTGGCAATTGGCAGAATTAGTCTGCAATACTACATTCTAATCACTGCACCACCATGGCAAAGCTTGTCATTCCTGGTTTAGCCTGAATAAGTATAGTAGGTTAGTCACTCTGTGCTAATAATTTAAAAATCCTCTTAAGAAAAGAGGAAAACATCAAACAACTAACAAATAAAATGATCTTACCAACTATTACATACAGTAACAACATAACAGGGAGGGTCATTTAAAACAATCATCTCAACCCATAAGATAAGATCCTTTTAGTCAACACTGTGAAATGCAAAATATTCCACATTTGGCTTAACTTTGCTTTCTGTCTTGAAAGTTATAAAGCTTTGACTACCTCCAAAGATTATGCAATTGTATCTGGTAACAAATGATGAATAATACAAATTTTATTTCAAGATACAATTTCATTGCTGAGGAACTTTGCTAAGCAAATCTATCTTCCTTATTGTCTATTAGACATCTGCTTCTAAAGGAGAAAATAACGAAGAAAAATGCTCCATGACAGTTTTTACATTTTAATTGAATTGAAAAAAGTAAAAAAAATATATATAATTGTACGTAAAGCTAGAGACATCAAGAGCACAGTTGAAAATAATGCAGAACAATATGTCAAATGAATTGAAAACAAATAGCATGAGAGACAGACAAAAACAAGTAATAATTAGAAAAGAACTACTGTATAGTTTCATTTATCAGAATAGGCTAAAGATGGCTGGGGAATTCTGGGAGTTGAAGTCCGCCAGGCTTAAAATTGCCATGGTTGGAGACCCCTGGGCTAAAGGACATCCAGGACATTAATATTAAGGCAGAGGATCTTCCTTGCCATATGCACGAGTAAGTCAAAGTTCAAGACCAAAGTAGTTACACTGAGCACCGCCTCCCATAAAACTTCAATTTTCAATTTATAATTAAAATAAATATCAGGGGAAAAGTTGCACAACAGAATTCTAGCAAGTCCTAGATTACTATTTAGGATAGTACAGAGACTCTTAATTTAATTAAAGCTGGGACAGCTTGTAACATCAATTTATATCATTTTTCTATTTCCAAGCACCTTAGATATTCATCCAACGTTTAAGACAGTGTCTGAATTTAAGAGTATAGATTATTAACAAAAACAGACTTGTGACATTAGCCCTTGCCACTTTTGTGGTTTCTCTCCCGATGTTGCAATTTTAAGTTCAAGTAAACACACAGCTGAAAATATTAGTCCTTTCATTGTTTCTGACAGGTATATAATCCATGGAATACTGAGATTATTTATATCCTTGAAGAGCTGTCTTCTTGTCTTTATTCTCTTGTTGTCACATGAATTCAAGTTTCCATGGAAACTGAGATGAACTAGGGAATTTGTAAAATCCAAACGAACAGGACCAACTTGACAATCTTATGTTTCATAAAACATTAAAATGCAAATAAGCAACACGCTGGCAAATTTGAGCAGGAGGTAAACCCCCCAAAACAGTTATTTATTGAAGATAAAGAGTAGCATTCCTGCAATACTAGTACCCACTTATTTAAAACGAAACGCTCGATTAATGCAGTCATACATGACCCTGATATGTCACGACATCTTTCAAATATTCCCACCATTGATTGTAGCTGAAGGCTGTGACATTTGCATCAGAGCCACAACAGCTTGATTAGGGCTTGATTAAACCTGTACAATTCTTGGTTAATCTGTCATAAATCCATATTTCTCCACAGGAAGAAGTCAAGCAACACTGTGGGTTTAATATTACACTTTTTTTCCTGTTCATGGAAGAAAACAGAAACTCCTCAAGACTGAGAGAGGATGGTTCAGGCCACCAGATTTATTTATTTTAAGGTTGGCTGACTCAAAGCTATATTATTTCATTCCAAATGCTTTTCCTAGTCTTTATGATACAGCCTTCCCATTCCTCCAGTGCCAGCTTCTGTTTCCGTTTGGGATGTCGCTGTTTTCAGTGCTAGCATCCTGCCTTGTTTGAACTGCATTTTCTAAGATTGGCTTGGCTGACTTTTTTGGGGTTTGCCAGTATAGGGATGAAAAGCCTACTGTTATGACGTCTCGTATGTCAGTAAACAAACTCATATCAATTGCTTTGCCGAATCAAATGAAGTACCAAGAAAAATAAAATGGGAAAGAAAAGGGGGAAAAAAAAGAGATTGGACACCAAACCACGGGGAGAAAAAAAGCAGTTAGGCAAACATTTCTGCAGCAGTTGTTTGGTAGTAATAAATATGCAGATTTCAAAGCAAATATTGACTATTCGTATTCAGTACCCATCAAAGTAAGCATATTAATAATCGTTTGGTTCAGGCCTAATTTATAGACAATAGCTTTTTGGCAGCTGTGCAAATTACACATGCAGAGCGTAATTTTTGAGAAAACATTTCTTGCAATGCAAATCCAATAGGACTGGGAAATGCCATGGATCTGATCCCTAAAATGTGTTTTGGAAATGCAAAATAGGTTGACTCAGCCTTCCATCCTTTCTAAGGTAGGTAAATTGAGGACCCAGTTGTGGGGGCAATAAGCTGACTTTGTATAAATATACAAAAGGATGAAGGCTATTGCTGAGCACATTGTAAGCCGCTCTGAGTCTTCGGAGAAGGGCGGCATATAAATCAAATTAAAAAAAAAAAAGAGCATCCATGCAATCCTGGAAAAAGACCCAGCTGCTTTAAAGAGTCACAACCAGCCATGGCATCCATAACCACTGTGTGGATCTTCATTTGCCATATTGCTCAATCTGCACCATTAAGTGTACACCCCAGTTAAATGCTGTATATATTTAATTTCAGTGTGGAGCTGCTAATATGCAATCAATCTGAAAATTTTAACCTCCACAAATACAGATTAAGAATACAATCTTGGAGCTAATCTCTCAGTGGTGGGCTGCAACTAGTTTAACAAGTGGTTCTGTGAGCATGCGCTTTGCACGCGCGCACGCCTAACGCACTTGCACACAGCGTTCAAAATACAGCAATTTGAATCTCAGCTGCTTACCTTCTAAGGCAGCCCTGGTAAGTAGAACAGCAGAAACACAGAAATCAGCTGTGCTGTGCGAATCAGCGGAGCCAGAAAGAAAGAAATATATGACAGGATAGGGTGGGTGCGGATGGGTGGGGCCCAGTGGTGGGTTTCAATTTTTTTTTACTACCGGTGCTGTGGGCGTGGCTTGGTGGGTGTGGCATGGTTTGGTGGGTGTGGCAGGGGAAGGATACTGTAAAAACTCCATTCCCTCCACAATCCAGGGGAAGATTACTGCAAAATCCCCATTTCCTCCCGATCAGCTGATACTTGAGAGGCAGAAATTAGATGGGGGAAGAGTCAGTCAGAATTTTTATTACCGGTTCTCTAAACTACTCAAAATTTCCGCTACCGGTTCTCCAGAACTGGTCAGAAACTGCTGAAACCCACCTCTGGTGGGGCCGGCTGATTGTCGGAACTACCATTTCGCCCAAACCGGTCTGAACCGGCAGCAGCCCACCACAGTAATCGCTACTCTCGGTTATTACTGGCATTAACAGAGCTTCTTAAGTAAGTAAGAAGTAAGCTATTGAAGACTCATTTGGATGTTTTTAGGGGAACAGATGCAAATATAATTGAGTTATTTTTACATATGGCTTCATTTTATCCGATACATAAATTAGTTACTTTGGCTGAACCAACAGCTCCCATCGCTGGCAACACAACAGCTTTTTTTTTCCCCAGAAAAATTTGACAGTTTTTTTTAAAAAATGCTCTCAGCATCTAAAATGAAACTAAATGTGATTTTGTGAATAAATTAACTTTTGAACACACACGATACGACAATTTAGTAAAGTTAAATGGATACAGTTTAAAATCATTACAATTATTTACAGTAACAAGAACTAGTACAATGCAAAAGAGACGCATCACACAGTGCAAGGAAGATCACCCAAAGCAAATTATTCAATTTATTAAAGCAGCTGCATACATACATAGATACATAATCTAGCTTGCGCTAGATAAATACATGTATATTTATCTAGTACAAGCAGGAAAAAAACATGGAATTGCTTTCATGTTTGAAGAGTTGTATTCTGGTTTTGTCCCAGGCCATTGCAAAGCACTAGTTTAGAAAGGGAAATGCACGTCTGATGATGCCACAATGCATGGATTTGTGTTAGATATAGAGATGCAAGTATAAAATGATCACATTCATATTGTCATTTTGCATCATGATACCACTGCTTAGAATCTACACCAATGTGGACACAACAGTTTTAATGTAGTATACTGTAGATCAATGGGTCTGAGAAAATGGATATGTTCTGACCTAAGCTTCCCAAGAGCATGAAGCAGACTCCCTGTCCTGACAAAAAAACCTTTTTATTAAGTGACTGTGAATTCCTCTCATTCACATCCAGCAAAGTCTTTCAAGGGAGAATTTACAGTCACAGACCTTATCTGGCTTGGAGAGCTGCCAGGCTGATATCTTCAAAACTTGGCAAGGAGTCTCTGAGAGTCATGAACCGATTAAGCAAACTAATTGTCTCCTGCAAACTCCCCTCTCCTTTCACTACTCTTTATTCTCTATGGGAGGGGCCATTCACTGACCACCTGTGGCTTTACTCCCAAGTTGACCCTTGTTCCTTAGCTGTTCCCTTCTCCTGGTAGCTTTGCACACACGCACACTGGGAACAGGCTCTAGATGTTCTTTTGCCCCACTGATGTCTGACTCCGAAGGCAGCTGACAACTGTCAAACAGCCCTGGCCCCATGTCTGCTTCCGACACAGAGCACTCATCATAGCCTTCCCCAGACTCCAGGACTGACCCATGTTCCTTCCTAATCTCCTCACTGTCTGAGTCTGCCACCAGCTCCGCTGGCAGGCCAGAACAGGATAGAGATGATAAATGCCATACGCAGGGTTCAATCCTATCCCTGTACTGTTTAATATATTTATACATTTTTATCTATCTATCATCTATCTATCTATCTATCTATCTATCTATCTATCTATCTATCATCTATCTATCTATCTATCATCTATCTTGTCATATTTATGTTTATATTAGAGATGGAGACCTTTTAAGAGCTGTATGCAATGTAATTTCATTTTAATGTATGCCGATTAGTGTACATTCAAAGTGACCATAAAGTATTCTATTCTATTTATAAATAACTTGATGGGGGGGGAGTAGAAAACATGACTATGAAATCTGTGAATGATGGGGAAGAATAGTAAATACTATATAGGACAAGAGGAAAAATAGACATAAACCACAGAACACCTGCGGTTCTGGAAAAAAAAAATCAAATGTATGAGTATAGAATGTGGAATATGAAAAAGGGGGCTTAAATTGCAAAGATACTATTTTTTCTGGGGACTTTAGGAATCATTCCTAAAGTTAAGAATTGTTCCAGGGTGGAACAGACTTCTTTAGGAACTGGTAGACTCTTCTTCATTGGAGACATGTAAAAAAGAAGCTGGATACCAAACCATATGGGACTAAGTTGGACTAAGTGACATCTAAATTCTATTTCCAATTATTACTGTGAATACCTGCATATATGGATCAATTGCTTGATTTAATAAAATAGCAACAGCACTTAGACTTATATACCGCTTCATAGTGCTTTACAGCACTCTCTGGGTGGTTTACAATGCAGGCATTATTTGCACATTGCCCCCAATAATCTGGGTCCTCATTTTACCGACCTTGAAAGGATGGAAGGCTGAGTCAACCTTGAGCTGATCAGTGAGCAGAGTCAACCTGCTGACCATTCTAACCACTGCACCACTCTACTAAGTATTTTAAGTATTTAAAGTATATAAATTAGTATTTTTTTCAGCATAGCAAACAACATAGTGTATGCTAAGCAGCATAAGAATTCAGTCAACTTTCTCTAATGCTTGCTTTGATAATACTATATAAAATACTTTTAAATATTGGAGTCTGTGGGTAAACAACCCTAGTACATCATAGAATGGGATTACATTTCATTACCTTAAGGTAATGAAAGACGTTCTGAAGTAAATCCCTAAATATTACTTTCACATCATGTAAGATTGCACATAAAGATCAGACTCTTTGACACCACTTCTGTATCAAAGATAACTTGCTTATTATGTATTAAGCGGTGGCTCAGTGGCTAAGACGCTGAGCTTGTCAATCAAAAGGTCAGCAGCTCAGCGGTTTGAATCCCTAATGCCGCGTAACGGGGTGAGCTCCATTACTTGTCCCAGCTTCTGCCAACCTAGCAGTTCGAAAGCACATAAAAAATGCAAGTAGAAAAAACAGGGACCACCTTTGGTGGGAAGGTAACAGCATTCTCTGCACCTTTGGTGTTTAGTCATGCCGACCACATGACCACAGAGATGTCTTCGGACAGCGCTGGCTCTTCGGCTTTGAAACAAGAGATGAGCATCGCCCCCTAGAGTCAGGAACGACTAGCACATATGTGCAAGGGGAACATTAACCTTTACTTTAGTACAAATTTGACTCTTCTTTTTAAGTGGTCAAATTTATTATCCATTGGAAGATCACCATACTTCTCATGCCATCCATTACAGTATCATCCATTACACAGAAGAAGATAATGTTGCAGGACATCTGTGGAAAGAGCCTTTTAACATTGTATACAGAGTTCAGAGATAATAAGGGTATTTTGTTTTTTGTTGCCTGATTCTTTTCCTTGTGGCCTATGTTTGGGAGTCAGCAACATTTTTAATGCCAGATGCTATTAAATTATTTTGCATAACTTAAAACATTTGCCAAAATTACAAGTCAGAGACATCACCATGCAAATTTCCATGGTTTCTATAAGAGTATTGGCAGGACACGTGGTCTCATGCATGAGCCCCAACATTTTACAAACTTTTATGGTTCTTCCTTATTTATTATGCATTTATTATTAAAGGATTTGTAGTGATTTCATATCGATCATATCGCATGAAATTTGGGACATTTTAGAGATGGGGATGGGATACTCTGCATGCTACTTGTACTGTCCATCATCTACCAGAGCAGCTCATGTTTGCGCTATATCATTTACATGTTTATTACTTGGGCACGGTTATGCTTTTGGCAAGAAACAAATGAACACATTTGAACTTAAAAGCCACCTGCCCCTGATTTTAAAATGCCATCCTTGGCTTCTATATTTATTATTTCCATTTTTATATTTAATTTTAATTGCATTTATTGTGAAGCTGGAACCATGGATATAATTTTTAAAAATATATTCTGCATAAGCCACTGAATTCTTCCTTTATTGCAGCAGGTTAGAAAGGTGTTAAATAAATAAACAAGTAAATAAGAAGTTAAAAAATAAGATCTATTGTTTATGCAGATTTAAAAGAACATGTTTATTTGCCAGAGAAAAAAGTCTGCAGTGCAGTACAGACTTTTTCAGCTACAAAGTCTTCTGTTTATTTGGAGTCTTAATATCCTTAAAAAGTTCTTTTCTTTTTAAGTTAACTTCTCACTAAGAGAAGATTAATCCAATCTTTCATGTGTTATCTTCCATTTCTACCAAGGGAGTATTTGTAATAAGACAACTTTCCATATGAGAATCTTCTGCCTTTATACCACATTAACTTGGAAATTTATTTTTCCTGCAAACTTGGCAAATAAAGCAGTAATTTTCTTCACAACTGTGTTTCTGTTTTATATATTCTAAACCCAAAGTTTGGGTTTTTTCAGCTTTCCAAAAGATATCAGCAAATTGTGGTTTTCAACGTAATGCAAGAGTATGACAATTAAATACCTGGAAAACCATCAGATTTTTCTTTTTAATCTTACAGTTGACTTAAATTAAACTTTAGCATTTGTCCTGGCCTCCTAGCACAGCTTCTCACCTGTAATCAGAAGTCAAGTATAGTTCTTCATCTACCCTGCAAACAGTTGACTTGCCTGTTCCGAAGTCTAAAATGCACATTTAGTCATAATATTATAAGTTAGTCCTCAATTGACAACTTACAAAGTGACTTAAGACCGTTTTTAACAAGACCAATGCAGTATCCCCATGGTCACGTGATAAAAATTCAGACGCTTGGCAACTGGCTCATATTTATGACAGTTGCAGTTTTCTGAGGTCATCTCACCCTTTGTAACCTTCTGACAAGCAAAATCAATGGGGGAAGCCAGATGCTCTTAACAACCATGTTACTAACTTAACAACTGCAGTGATTCCCTTAACAATTGGGGCAAGAAAAGTCATAAAATAAAGCAAAACTCATTTAACAACCATCTTGCTTAACAACATAAATCTGGAGCTCAATTTTGGTCATAAGTCAAAGACTACCTGTACTTGTTAGGCCAACTGAGAGCCACAAAATACAATACATGGTTTGGAGTTCTTCTGAATGTTTTTGCATAAGATAAAGAAAGGAAAAAGAAGGAAGAATAAATAAGAGGATTTAAGGACTGTGAACATTGTTTCTATGAGTAGCCTACAAAGTATTGGATAACTGGATTTTATGTAAAGAATCAGTTACTCTATGCTTGCCTCTTCCACCCTCTTGCCCTTGCAAGAGTCCGGGACATGGTGATATCATCTAAGCACCTTGAATGACTTTAGCCCTTCCCATATCCTATTTTAAGACTGCAATTTAGCAGATGTCATGGTTTGAACTGCAGTTACATTTACAATCCCACACCTCGTATTGATTTTACTTAACATTTTATCTGATTCAAAGTTCTAGATAGCTCAGAACCCACATGGATCAGAAGAATGAAATGTTGTTTTTATTTTTGCTTTGTTTAAGAACCATGCAAACATGAATTTTGCATCTAATTCATGATTTGGATTTCTAAAGCTTTTGGAATCTTTTTTTTTTTTTTTTAGTGGGCAAATACAGTTAATTTGCTTTTTGTGGTTCAAAAGTCTAAATTTCAACTCTGATGTAAACAGAGCATTTCGGCTGTGGTGTCTGCAATAATTGAACAGTCATAAGCAGTAAGCTGAGCTTAAATGGACTCCAGAGGATGGTAGAGGACAGGAAGGCCTGGAGGAATGTTGTCCATGGGGTCGCGATCGGTCAGACACAACTTCGCAACTAACAACAACAAATATCAATAAATATCAAAATATCAAATTAACAACTAACAACAACAAATATCAAAATATCAAATGTTGTGACTAAATGGCTCAACCCACAAAACATGACACGAGAGATCCTCTGGAGTGACTGCCCTAAAGGTTTGCTTGAAGAAGCCCCAGTGAAGGCATTGAAGATGGCAGCTTCCCCAGAGAAAACTAGGTCCACCTTAGTGCTCAGTTTGATATATATGTTTTTATATATATCGCATTTAAAAACAGCCCATTCCCCTCACAGAGGAATTCTGTTGCTTTTCTCTGCCAAGTTATAGGTACACCCCAATTTACAATCATGAATTTAATGACTGTTTAAAGTTCCAACAGTACTGAAAAAGCGACTTAGGGCCAATTTTCACACTTATGATGATTGCAACATTGCCACAATCACATCATCAAACTTTGGATGCTTGGTTACTGGTATGTAATTAAGATGGTTGCAGCATCCCAGGGTCTTGGGATCGTCATTTGCAACCTTCTTAGGGAGTTTCTGACAAGCAAAATCTCTTTTTATTGCATCTGAAGTTTAGGAGTGAAGTTGAAAAGTATGACAAGAGTTCCCTCCAATGGGGAAACTTAGATGTCCAATACTGCTGATTTCATTAAAGCACAGAAGTCCAGACCTATTTCAGAATGATGCTGACTCCCGTTCTACTTTTTAATTCAGCTTGTCCTAGCTGATCCTCATTCATTTTTTACTTCTTTGAGTTCTTTTAACTGCTCCCAGATTTATAAATCTACAGTAAGAGCCATTGGGTTGTAATAACAAGGAACAACATAATCAAAATTTCAGAATAATGATAAATTTTAAAGAATCTCAGATTATCAATTAACTGATACTTTCTGCTGTAATTGCAATTCACACAATAGAACATTTGCTGGTCTTTGACTATAATAAAGATTTTATTTGATTTAATTTGACTTGACTATGCAGTAGTTCATTTTAATGATACTCACAGTTCAGTTAGCCATGCTATTGGGGAAGGCTAGAGAAGACTGAATTGCACATATTACAAGGAATTTGGTCTGTCTGTCTGTGCCTGCCTGCCTGTCTATCTGTTTGCCGTGCATTTTACCACAGCGTAAATTAACTTTTAATTTTTCTTCTGCCATGGATGTAATATAGGACAGAGAAGGATAATTAGTGTGTAATTAATTACTAGTCAATAGTTTCCCTCACAAAACAGTCGCAATTCTAGTTCAAATAGAATAGGCATGATCCAGGTGCCTTCCCTGAAATATGGTTATCTAGTGGGACCTCAGAAGTGTGCCTGTTTCATGGCTGGCCTCCCTTATGTAATATTCTCCTCTCAGCAATCCAGCATACCCCCACCCTCTTAATCTTACTTACCAAAATTGGAGTAAAGTGGTAGAGCCTGCAGACAGTTGTTGGTTGATTGAGGCTTGATTTTTTTAAGAGAGTTGTAATTTTATTGTTATTTGTTATTATTATTAATAACTGCCCAGTTATTTTAAGATGAGCAGCCATGCAAACTTTTTAAAATTAAAAAAATTAATTAATTAATAATATTCTCCCTTTTGGTTGATGGGAGAAAATTTTCTGTTCCTTTTCTAACAAAAGGTAACTAGAAACATGAAAAATTGTTTACAGGGAATGGCTTGAATACCCTATTTCTCATTCTACCACTTGCAACTTTTACTCATCTAAAATATGTCTGTGTGTAAGAGAGAGAAAGATTGAATATGTTATATGGAATTTTGCCTAACTGACAATATGATCAGTGGTAGGTCCTGCCGGTTTAACAACCAGTTCAGTGATGCCGCGCTTTGTGCATGTGTGCTACACGTGTGCAGTTTTACGAAAATTTACCTTATGCGTTACTGCTGGGGAGTAACACAGCTGAGGTGCGGCAATTTATTTATTTTATTTATTGGTTTAATTTATATGCTGCCCTTCTCCGGAGACTCAGAGCAGCTTACAATGCGTTAAGCAATAGCCATCATACTTTTGTATATACCTGTTTAGTAGGGCTTTTGCCCCACCTTAAACAGTGTTCTTTTTTATACAAAGTCAGCTTATTGCCTCTACAATCCGGGTCCTCATTTTACTTACCTCGGAAGGATGGAAGGCTGAGTCAACCTTGAGCCTGGTGAGATTTGAACTTGCAGTAATTGCAGGCAGCTGGCAGCTAAGTGCTACTTAACAGCACTTTAGTCCGCTGCACCACCAAGGCTCTGGCGCGTGAATCAGCTGAGAAGATATAGGTCAGTAAAGCGCAGGGGTGGGCGGGGGACCCACTTGATCATCAGAGTGAACCGATTTGTTCCCAGCTGATTGTCGGAGCTACCGGTTCACCTGGACTGGCCTGAACTGATAGAATCCCACCCCTGAACATGATGCTTTGATACAGATTCAAGCCAGAGAATATTTCATTGTCCATATCCCTATTGATACTTTTCTCATGTGCAGTGAAGCTGGCCAACTTGTGGCTAAATATTGCCTCCACTTTGAGGTCTTTAGAGCACTCCCAGATTGTACTGCTGAAGTTTCGTAGCCCAGGTTTGTTGAAATAAGAGGCAAAAATGGTGCAGCAAATTTCTGGAAAATGCCATGCATTCATTTTATCCAATAAGTCTCTTTCACTGAATAGGCCAAATGAATGAATGAATGAATGAATGAATGAATGAATGAATGAATGAATCCAACCCCAATACTGCCCACAGATACCAGCATAGGCCCAATTAAATCCCTGTCTCCCTCGAAAAGCAACAAATGAATAAGTAATACAAGTGCACAATATCTCTCACAATATCTTTCTACATCCAGATGGTGTTTTTCTTCAGACTTGTTAATAAGTTGTAAGCGCATCTCCCCACACTCAGGCCTGCATGTTTAAATTCTCAAATATGTAGCTGCATTTTCAGATCTGGGAATAGAGAGGAAATACTCCCAAGACTCACCTGACTTTCTATGAGTTTCTATGGTCATGGTAAATCTTGGTTGCAGTGCCTGCCCCACCATGCCTCCAATGCATTGTGGAAGGCCACCAGGTCCTGATCCTGTTGGCCTTTCACGATGCATTAAAGACCTTTCTTTCCCAGACTTTTAGGCTAGGGCATAAAATGAACCCTGTTGATTTATTTATTTAGCTCTGAGCTGGAATTGGAGGTGGATAATTTTAAACTCCATGCACATTCAGTTTCTTTTGGATGTTATATTTTTTATCATGCTGGGTTTTATTCTTTTGTTTATTACTCAGAATCACTGTTGTAAGATGGATGGCTGCCTAAATTACATACAGTCGATAGGTAGAAAACAGATAATTAAATGATCATTGCTAGGATAGTAGTTTCTACTTCTAAAATACTTGTTTTATTTGTCTGTGTGTAAACTTCAATTGGACGAAACAGTAGAATTAGAATTTAGAATCAGAATTTTTTATTGGTCAAGCGTGATTGTACACATAAGGAATTTGTCTTGGTGCATATGCTCTCAGTGTACATAAAAGAAAAGATACGTTCATCAAGAATCATAAGGTACAACACTTAATGATAGTCATAGGGTACAAATAAGCAATCCGGAAACAATATCAATATAAATCATAAGGATACAGGTAACAAAATTACAGTCATACAGTCATAAATGGAAGGAGATGGGTGGTGGGAAGTAGAGTCTAGGGCAATAGTTTTTGAATCAAAGTACCTCAATGGACTGATTTACAGAATGCATCCAAAATCCAGGACCCATTACTTTTATGGGATTGAAATTTGGCAAAATTGTGGCCACTTCAGCATCACGGTGTCTTCCCAATACATTTCCCAGAAACTCATAGGTTGTGTGGTGCAAGGGAAGATGGGAGGGGTGTATCTTCACCCTATTTCCCAATTCCTTGCACCCAGTTGGCACCCACTTTGGAACCGAGGCTGAAAATTGAAATTTCTTAATAACAATTAGTGGTGAAAAAAGAATGAGAGGAGGAGGAAGGATTTCCAATGCTTCCTGCTAGCTTCTCACAAGGAAACTCAATGAGGAAGCCAGTAGGAAGAAACTCAATGGGGAAACTGCCGACATTGCTTTTTGTCTCCCCATTTATTTATTTATTTATTTATTTATTTATTTATTTATTTATTTATTTATTGGTTCGATTTATATGCTGCCCTTCTCCAGAGACTCAGGGCGGCTTACAATGCGTTAAGCAATAGCCTTCATACTTTTGTATATACCTGCTTAGTACGGCTTTTGGCCCCCCCTAAGCAGTGTTCTTTTTTATACAAAGTCAGCTTATTGCCCCCACAATCCGGGTCCTCATTTCACCTACCTCGAAAGGATGGAAGGCTGAGTCAACCTTGAGCCTGCTGAGATTTGAACTTGCAGTAATTGCAGGCAGCTGGTGCTACTTAACAGCACTTTAGTCTGCTGCGCC
The DNA here is from genome assembly GCA_022577455.1 of Arizona elegans. NCBI lineage: Eukaryota > Metazoa > Chordata > Lepidosauria > Squamata > Colubridae > Arizona > Arizona elegans. The sequence goes on along the minus strand of JAKOOJ010000005.1, from coordinate 77,192,465 downwards.
ACCAAGGCTCATTCTGTTATCATTCTGTTCCTATTTTTTAAGTAAGGAAATATCTCTGAAAGGATGAGCCCATGGGTAATAGGTTGTTAGTTGCCTCTTAATTTCATTGTGAGCCATCTGCATAAATATATAAACTTTTGAGAGTGATGGAACCACTCTAGAAGAAGCATCCATCACCAACAGATACTTCGAGGGTTAGATATAAAATAAAATCTGAGTCTTTAAAGAAGGTAAGGCTCCAAAGAAGTGTATTGGGGGCCACAATTTCCTTGATTACAACCCAGATACAATATGGGTCAGTCATTGGGACCACAGATTTAGTGTTCTGAGCTTTCAGACTTATGCTGGCACCCATCCTCAGGGAACTTCTCTCTAGCAGAATGTATGCTTTGGACTATTTTGTGGGTGTCATTTGTATACTATACACACAGAATAGCTCAAAGTACACACTCTGTTGGAGAGAAGTTCCCTGAGGATGGGCTCCAGCATGAGTCCAATAGCTCAGAAGACTAAATCTCTGATCCTGATTCTGCAACATTATCCTGGGACACATATATTCGCCTTCATGTGTCACATCCAAGATAAACTTTCTAGCCATGATCATCCTCAGTTCTATCAGAATTTTACCTTCAGTTCATATAGCATAACATGCTCCAAAGAGGACTCTTACTGAAGGTTGGCTGAAAACGAATAGAACTCTTTGCTATCTATGAGAAAATTTCTACTCAGATTCAGATGAATAAACATAGATGTTTTCTTTAAAACTTGCTGCTCTAGGATCTGAAGAAAATAAAGTGAGCGCAGATTGAGGTCAGTTCTGTATGACCTCTTTCTTTACAGAGTTTGTAGTTTTGATGAGTGCGGCAAATAATTTTAAAAAGCATAGACATTACAGTGGAAATGTGAGGCTAGAAAATGCATTGCCTAATATCTTTTAATATAAAAGGGAGAGTCTCATGTAATTCACAGTGTCTGCATTATAACAAAAATGACAGTTCATACTATACTAATGAACTAAAATATGGTAATTATCTTAATGTGGCCTAAAATATTTTCTCTATTCTACCGAGCAGGAATGAACTCCATTTAAATGGCCCTCGTGACCTTTTGAACTCTGAATAAATCTTGATTATCTAAATAGGGATACATCAAAAGAGCTTCAAATCATGGAACTGCCGACTCAGGCAACATAACTGCTTAAACATCTGTATTCACCCAAGCTAAAAAAAAAGTGTTTTTAATGAAAGAATAAAATCTCTATTATTTCCAAGAATTAACATAATGAGGAGCTCTATTATTTCTGGAAAATCATTTAATTAGGGATAAAAGGAAACACATTCAACTTCTCATTATAGCTTTCCCTTGAATTAATTAAATCAGCCTCTCTCCTGCCCCATTCCCTTGGGCAGGTTTGCTTAAATTTCTTGGGTAATGAAGAAAATACTGTTAACTTCCCAGGTATGTGCATAGCTGCTGGAACTTTAAAAAGTAAGCATTGATCTCATTTTAATATTTCTTTTGTTTAATGAATACAACACTCCACTTTCCCTTTTTGACTTTAAGTCAAGGATCTTCAAACTTGGCAATTTTAAGACCTGTGGACTTCCTCAGCAAGACTGGCTGAGGAATTCTGGGAGTTGAAGTCTACAAGACTGAAATTTGCCAAGTCTAAAGATCCCTACTCTAAGCCTTCCTTTCCATCCACCCTGCATTGATCCTGAGGCATTTCAATTGCCTAGCTGGGTTGTTTGAGGAAAACAACCCAGCTAGCATAACGAACAGCCAATGTGGTTTGGATGGAACATTTCAGGTCCATAGTTTGGACTTTAAAGCTGGTGCTCCACCATGAATTTAAGATGTGATCTTGATCCAATCATTGCTTTTTCTGCTTAACTGACTGCGGTATTTCTGTTGCAAGCACAATAATTTTAAAAGAGGAAAGGAAAAAAAAAAGGAAAGGAAATTAGAAAAGAAAGCAGGAAGAAAGCAGGCTTACAAAACCAGAGATTTTGTAAAAGAAGAGGCTGTGAATACGAAGCAAGCCGTTTTAGGCCACATAGGAGAAAATCTAAACATTATGCATTTGTATCAGCAGAATGGGAGGAGAAGAAGACAGGTAAATAAAACAAACATAACAATTGGTTTAGATTGGGGTGTCAAACTCAAGGCTTAGATTTGGCACATGGGGTCTCCCTGAAAATAGTGAACGACTGGCCCGGGGTACTCTGTCAGCAAAAATGGAGCTTGGGAGGGCAGCAGATGGCCGTCCCGAGCTCCATTTTCACTGGCAGAGGGTTGCAGGAGGCCATCACAGCTGAAAACGGAGCAAAGGAACCCATTTTCGCTGGCAGAGCACTCAAGCCACCACAGGCACCCTCAACACAAGTGATGTCAAGCTGGCCATGCCCACCCGTCCCCCCCAAGGTCAAACACAACCCTGATGCGGCCCTCAATGAAACTGAATTTGACACCCCTGTTTTAAGTGAAGAACTACGGTCATCTTAATTTGGGTAACATCCTTACAAAATATCCTTACAAAAACCCACCAAAAATGTTAAAGCTTCTAAATTCTCCAGACAGACAGAAAAAGTCTTGTCCAATTAGCAGTTCTGGAGAGATCAAAAAGAACTGGCTACAGATAATCCTCAATTTACGCCCACAATGGAGCCCAAATTTTCTTTGCTAAGCAAGGTAGTGAGTTTTGCCCCATTTTGTGACCCTTTTTTGACACAATTGTGAATCATGCAGTCATTAAGCAAATCTGGCTGCCCTCACTGACTTTGCTTGTTGAAGCCAACTGGGAAGGTTACAAATGGTAACCTTCACATGACCTGGGACAGTGCAGCTGTCAAAATACATGCTAGTTGCCAAATGTCCAAATTTTGATCATGTGACCATGGGGATGCTACAACGCTTGTAAGTGTTAAAAAGATCATAACTCACTTTTTTCAGTGCTGTTGTAACTTCAAATGTTCACTAAATGAATGGTTGTAAGTTGAGAAGTACCTGCACCTATGTGTAACTGTACTTCTTCCACTGATCATCTGTGAATTCCACACACCTTATGTGCTTATGCAGAAGCCTTGACTTCCAAGCAATGCCTTATATGTTCAGGTATGCTTCCTAATAAATAAACTATTTTCCTTCCTGAGTTCAATACAACCAACTTTAGAATATTAGCATCACTTGGCTCCCACCAGAGAAGACATGTAGGTTGGCTGAATTCTCAGGTAACCATTCAGAGAAATGCAAATAAACAACTTTCCCCCCCCCTCCTACCATTGTACTTTTGATACATGGGTGCCCACCTAGCTGCATTAATAGATTATCAATCAGTGTCCCTGATTTGAAGCTCTTTCGATGTATCGCTGTTTAGATAATCAAGCTTTACACTTTTCCTTTTTAGTAATAACGATAACTGTATCAAACTCCTTCAAGAAAGATAAACTGTGCAATTACCTATAATGGATCATTGGACTCTGATTGGGAGAGGAAAGGCATATTGAAGCAGAACTAGAAGTTATGAATCTCTAAAGGCATCTGAAGATAAAATACCATTCACTGAAAGACCCAACTTGTCTATCTGAGGTTCGGCTAAGAGCTCTATGCTTTTATTTATTTTCCCTATATACCTCCAAGAAGTGCTTGTCTTCTCAGCCCTGAAAACCATAAATCTTTCCACTCTAACTGTAAATCCCAAATCTGTGTAATCTTCTGGCTCCCCTGAGCAATCTATAAAAAAAGAATGCATGTCAAAGAGATATAGGAAGAGGGTCTTAAAAGCCTTTTTGGGGGAGAGAGGGGAAAAGAAGGCATGGTTAAAGGGAACCAAACTTCCTGCAGTTAAAAGAGATGTATATTGAAAAGTCATTTCTGGGTTTGATGGGTAAAACGGGTGCTTTTTATGGCACATAATTTTTCTTTATAAAAATAAACAAGGAGTAAGAACCGAATAAAGAGGATTAATGACGATTATATGAGTAGCTTCTCTAAACTCTCAAGTAAGGTTGCCATCTTTTTTCCTAACAGTACTGCTTTCTGAAACAGTGAGATGTCTGTGTTTGCCTATGTACAGTATAGCTTATGTAACACTGTGCTCCAATTTCCGAGGGGCAATTATGGAGGAAGGAAACAACACATTTCTATGCTTCAGTGAAGAATGGAGTCTGGGCCTGCACTGGGCAGATGCAAATGTGCTAGTTTTTTTTTTTTTTTAAAGAAGATTTGGCACATTTCATTAATATAAACTGTGTAGTCTGCTATAGCATACAGTAGTGCAGTCATAACATACAGTCTGCCATAGCATACAGTAGTGCAGTCATTTAATGGAGCAGGCAAATAAGGTATTCACTATGAGAGAGAGAGAAAGAGAGAGGGGGAGAGAGGGAGGGGCTAATGGGAGAGAGAGAGAGAGAGAGAGAGAGAGAGAGAGAGAGAGAGAGAGAGAGAGAGAGAGAGAGAGAGAGAGAGAGAGAGAGAGATGTAGAATAATAAAGGATACATATTATGGAAAACTGACAGAACCAAACACTACATAAAATCCTGAAATTTCAACATGGACTCCATTGCATTGATTCAAACATTTATATAGTCAAGAAATGGCTGTTTGTCTATATAAAGATATGAAGGATCTCTAAGGTTATGCCTGGTGGAAGAGCAGAACAGAAAAAGAGTTTTTATTCAGAAAAATTCAATTCCAACTGTATGGTAGAGAAAAAAACACAAAAGATTCAGTGGGGTATAACAGAGTTTATAGGTCACACAAGAAGAGCAGCAAGCTTAGAAAGTTACAAGATAAGGCTCTTACAACTTCCGTCTTGCCCTGTGGAACTCTGTAGTTTGTGTCAAATGAAAAGTGCTTTTTATGACTTTATATTCAGCAATTCAATTGATGGTATCTACACTTTCCTTCTTACTGGAAAGAACAGGTTGAGATAAAGGTGTTGGTGCATATACTGAGTTCCATGTGCACTATGGAGATTTGTGTTTTTATAAACAGAATAATATATAGAAGAGGAATTTCTTTATAGTGGAAAAAGAATGAATGTAGAGTGCTGACACCTTGTAGCTAATATCCAATTTGTATCTACATGTATTTACGCACATGAATACACTCACATAGTACAAGAGTTTTCAAACAGTCTGTGGAACCTTTTTTTTTGTTTGTTTGTTTTTTTAAAGTCTCAAAATCTATGATTTAAAGGCAAAGTTCTAGAGATAGAAAATTGTCTGTGTTACCAAAAAAGACAATATTTATAGCTCAGGGTCGAACGATGGGGTCCTTGGTGCTCTCTGAACTTGCTTACAGTTTGCTTACAGATGTTTTATTATCCAACGAGGTATTATCATCAGTGCTAGAAGGGAACGGGGGTTTGCTTGCTATAAATAAATATATATATCGTGGCTTGCCCTGCCAGTGTTGGTAGAAGGGTTTTTCTTTTTGGTAGTTCCTTGATTGGGGTATAGTTGTTTGTTTGTTTTTTTGGCTTTGATATTAATCCTGAATGTTAATTTCTGCTTTTTTGAGTGTTGATGGCTGGTGATGAAATATTTTGGTCTTTTTGTTTCCTGATTAGCTTTCTAACTGTGTACAAATAAATTTCCCTCCTTCCCACCCTGAAACTACTACTTATTTATTATTTTTACAAACAATTCAAGATGGCGAGAATATTGAACATAATTTCGTCCTCCTATTTTCCCCACAACAACCCTGTGAGATGGGTTGAGTCTGACTGGCCCAAAGCTTTCATGGCTAAGGTGGAATTTGAACTCAAAATCTTTTTTTTCTAGCCTGGTGCCTCAACCACTAGGCCAAACTGGCTCATTACAGTAACCTATAGCAACTATCTAATAATATGGTTTATTTTCAGCACAAACAGACAAAACAATGCAATGATATGATTATGTTTCTTACCTAATAGCACCACAGAGTCTTGGAAGAATGAACATTGTCACCCACTGACACTTCACCACTTGATACTTTGAATGATATTCCCTTGAAGGGCAATTGGCTGAAAAACCCTCTTACAAGAGTAGTTTAGTTTAGTTTAGTTTATTTGATTTGTATACCGCCCTACTCCCGAAGGACTCAGGGCGGTGAACAGCCAAGCAATAAAATACATAAATACACAAAATTTAAAAACCAGATAAAATCAAATTAAATCATTTTGGCCCAGACAGATTAAAACACCCCAATAATTTAAAAACAGATTAAAATTTACATATTAAAAGAGGGAGATTAGGCCAACCCCGCTTGATGGAATAAAAAGGTCTTCACAGCGCGGCGGAAAGTGCGCAGATCCGGGATCCTCCGTATCTCTGAGGAACTCTGCCAGATGCAATTTTTCAAAAAAAAAAGTCTAAATGTACATTTTTATGAAGGTGATTTAAGTGTGGCTTCTATTTAAGTACCATTTCACTAATATTTTTTTATTCTTATTGTAAATTTTTAACTTCGGAGAGCACAAAAACAGAAGTAACATCAGAGCGATAACTGGTTTATTTGTATCAGATGGTAGACAATGTAGGAAAATGTGAACCAAAGCTATAGATTATCTTAAAAGTATTTTGGTGACTGCTCTGGAGCAATGTCCCCTCGACATATAACAGGCGCCAATACTATTCACATTTAGGAAAGTGGTTAAGAGCTGGCTCTTCCACCAGAAACAAGGAAAACAGAATAAGAGATGCACCTTTGGGTGGTTCTGTTATGTACTGGTCTCCATTTTATACTTTATACAGGTAATCCTCAATTTACAACCACAATTGAACCCACAATTCCAGTCATAAGTCATGATGGCGGTAAAGCAGGTCACCACATCACCGTGTCTGATTTTATGAGCTTTTTTGAGGCAGTTATTAAGTGAATGGTAGTTATGTGAATCCATTCTTCACTATGTTTTTTTTTTTTTGCCAGAAACAAGGAGTAAATGTTGGTTTCCATCAAAAAGGTAAATTGTGGTTGTGAGACACTACAAACAGCCAGAAAAGTGGGTTTTCTTTTATTTATTGCTTGTTTTTAACCTGTACATTATTCAGAGTTACATTGTTTGGGATGCACAGGATTATACATTTTGGAAATAAGTAAATAAACTATTCTGTTTTGTTTATGAGCCTCATTTCTAAAAAAAAATTCAACCAGAGTACAAAAGTGATAAAGTGAGCTGAGTCAGTCTTTCTTTTTTCTTTCTGTTGTTATTCTGGTTTTTTTCCCCTATTCATCCATGGATAAAACTTGAACTTGTTCTAGGTAGGATTTTTTAGATATTATATATGTGAATACACACATAATGTATAGGTGTGAACGTATGTTTATTTATAGAATTGAGTGTGACTATTTATTTATTTTCACATCAAATTTATGTGTGTGATTGTCCATTCTGCTGCTTAGATCATACACCTAGATCCATAAAATAAAGTCTTTAAAGAATGTAGAATGGTCTCTTCTTCTACCACAAAATATTACAGAACAATCACAACACTCTCGAAACTTTATAGATGTAGTAATTTACCATTTGTACTTTATACTATTTTGGAAATTTCCCATTTTTGTTTTTTGGATCTCCCTTTGCTCATTTAGTTGAAAAACTGATAGAAAATATGTTCTGGCTTCCCAGAGAAGATTAAACTATAGCACATGGTTGTAAAACTTTTTATTGAGCTTACTCAGGTGGAAGAATATATAAGTAGCAATTATAGCAACCGCCTATTTCAATTTGCCAAATGTGGATTAAAATGTATGCCCAAGTCTAAGGAACAGTGTTTCCAACAAGATTTTTATTTCATCTTTGTTAAGGATATTGGTGTTGTGTTACCAACCAGCAGAGTAAATGCACAAGGAAACGTTGCTGAGAGCAATGAATAAGAGTTATGCAAACTGGTTTATCAAAAGCTTACTTTATAGTAGAAAAACAGTCTCATAGTCTTTAAACAAATTCCAAGCCTTTCCCAGTAAATCAGTCCAGTAGTTACAGATATCTTCTTACTGAACAAACAGTAGTTGGTTAGAATAACAAACTCACTCTGGTTCACAAACCATGATGGTTGCAGATCCATCAAACGATGATTAGCAGATAACAACTCCTCCCAATAGTAGCTTATCATAGCAGCTTCATCATCTCATCATCTTCATACACAATGGCAGCATAGCATAGCAGCAACTGAACATGTTACAGCACCTTGCTTAAATACTCTCATAACTAGTCATTATCTAATTACAGCATGACTCAGCATTAAAGCCACATAATACATTTACAGCTTAAAGTTACAGTACACATATATTGCCTGGACAACTGTTAGGCTCAAACCATATCCTAACAATCTTAATAAATAATTTTTCTGACATAGTGTTCTGAGGATAGACTTTCAAAGCAATCTTCCGAAGCATTTTTCTTCATATATTTAAGTCTTACAGCCTGCAGATTATATTCCATAAAATAAAACTGAACCTTGAGAGATATGGTGGAAGTACAAAACAGAACCTTCCCAGCTAGAGCATGTTGGTTGTGGTACGCCTTTCTTCTCGTGCACTTACATTTATTCTGCAACTGTGGAATATCTGACTATTCAATGCTGATTATAATTTATCTTTTTTGTTGGCTTACTGTTGTACTGCGTTATGACCCAGGTGGTCAAGGCAATGCAGGCCTTCAGAAAGTCCTTTTAGTGCTCTCAAGAAGTGTTTGACAACTGGTCTTCCAATGACTAGTAAGATTCTACCCCTATTATTCAGACTCTACTCTGAAGGCAGCCACCTCAGTCCCCCAAACAACAGCCCATATATTACCAGGAAAATCCACAAGGCAAAGTCCAGGCATAAAACAAGTGGCAGTCCTGAAAGCAAAGACAGGGTACAAGGCAGTGGTGGGTTGTCTCCGGTTTGCACCAGTTCTATAGAATTGGTAGTAAAACCGGTAGGAGGCTCCGCCCACTGACCCTGACATCATCAAAATGCTTCTGTGCATGCGCAGCCCCATTGCAAACTGTTAGTAAAGGTAAGTAGAACCCACCCCTGGTACAAGGCAAAGGCAGTTCTGAAGGTAAAGCAAAGCAAATGGCAAAAGCAGTCCAAAGGACTAGGGTAAGACAAATGGCACGGCAAAAAGCAGTCCTCGAATCAAGGCAAAAAGGCCCAAGTCAAAGCTGGGGGAGTATAATCCAAAACAAACATTTGTTCCTGGCAAAGACTAATCCCCCATGGCTTTTCCTTAAATTACTCCACTCCAGGTGTTCCTTGTGAGGAGAGATGGGGTGACTTCCTCCTGAGTAGCTTTGCAGCCCTTTTCTGAGCTTGCCTATTCTCCACTCTCCATGCCCTTGGATGGAGTGGAGGAGGCAATTGTTTCTCATCAGAGGAGATCTGCTGTCTATCAGTACCACTGCCTATCAGCAGGCAATCCTCCCCTGTGTCTGTGGAGGCAGACAGCCAGTGGTGGGCTGCTGCTGGTTCAGACCGGTTCGGGCGAACCGATAATTCTGCTAATCAGCTGGCCCTGTCCACCCACCTCTTCTCTATCCTGTCCTATATTTCCTTCTTTCTGGCTCATCTAATTCACGTGGCACAGCTGATTTCCATGCCTCTGCTGTTCTACTTATCAGGGCTGCCTTAGAAGGTAAGGAGCTGAGTTTCAAATTGCTGTATTTTGAACGCTGTACGCAAGCGCGTTAGGCACGTGCTCACAAAATTGTTTGTTAAACCGGTTGCAGTCAAGCACTGCAGGCAGCTCTCCTTCTGGTCGACCACGTTTCCCAATGCCTGAGGGACAGCATCATTGTCAGCCCTTGACCTCTCCAAACATGCCAAGTGAGAGGTGCCATCCCTGTCAGATGGCCCCGGTTCCAACTCCTCCTCCTCCTCAGAACAGGGCTCCAATGGGACCATGACATACTGTAGTTTTATTATTTGCATCCTACCCTGAGAATCATGGTGGATTGGAAATAGCTATAGTATAATTATAGTATAATATAGTAAATACAAAAGGGGCTGCCACAAAGAAGAGGGAGTCAACCTATTCTCCAAATCATCTGAGCGTAGGACAAGAAGCAATGGATGTAAACTAATCAAGGAGAGAAGCAACCCAGAACTAAGGACAAAATTCCTGACAGGTAGAACGATTAATCAATGGAACTCCAGAAGTTGTGAATGCTCCGACACTGGAAATTTTTAAGAAGTGATTGAATAAATATTTGTCTGAAATGCTATAGGGTTTCCTGCCTGAGCAGGGGGTTGGACTAGAAGATCTCCAAGGTCCCTTCTAATTCTGCTACTCTGTTATGAATAAAATAATGTAATGGGAAAGGAAGAAATGAACCAGATGGAGGTAGCAGGATATTCATACCATTCTTTCTTCAGGAAGTGGTTTATGGAGCACAAAGTTTGCAACTACTGCTTCAATAAGGCCACCAAAATCTAAAACAGGGGTGTCAAACTTGATTTCATTGAGGGTTGTGTTTGACCTTGGGGGGCTGGGGTGGGTGTGGCCAGGGTGGGCATGGCCAGCTCGACGTGTTGGGGGTGCCTGTGATGGACCGAGCACTCTGCCAGTGAAAATGGGCTCCCGAGCTGTTTTGGGCTGCGCCAGCCTCCTACAACCCTCTGCCAATGAAAACGGAGCTCAGGAAGGCCGCCCCTGGCCATCCTGAGCTCTGTTTTTGCTGGCAGAGGTACCACGGGCTGGTCCTTTGTTTTTTTCAGGGTGGTCCCACGGGCCAGATCTAAGCACCGCACAGGCCGGATCTGCTCCCCGGGCCTTGAGTTTGACACCCCTCATCTAAAAGATTCTGGAATAATTGCTTTTGGAGTAACAAGAGCTTTGTCTGCCTTCCATTATTTTCATTAAGTTGATCTACAGAATCAAACTGACATTCACATCAGGACTGCTTTCTCCCCTTTATAAGGATGTTTACAGAAATAGATAAACTGTTGCACCAAATGCAATCAAAGAATTATATTACCTAACTAAGCAAGTTACTTCTTGAATTGGATAATAGTTTTTACCCAATTGTTTTTATTTGCACGAGTTTATCCACTGTCTTCAAGAATGCTGTGGTATTTGCTTTGTCTCTTTGTAACATGATATAATAAAAAGTAATTAATTATTAGGAACAGTTCTCTCTCATTCGATCTTTTTTAGGGTTTCTTATTTTGGTGAGAAAGGAGGAGTATTTGGAGAAAAAAAATGCCTTAATTAGTTACCTCCCCTTCTTAAAATGCAGCATGCTAAAAAGAATCATTTAGAAAATCAGATTAACTGAGACTTACTTTGCTTTTGCTTCAGCATCCTCATATGCTTTATTGGAAACATCATCCAGGCCTCCAATCAAATGTTTGAAAGAGCTGTAAAATTAAGACACAATTTAAAGAAAATGTTTCTGATATAACTTGAAGAGTTGTGAACATTCTCTGCTGTGCAAGGTCTGCCTAAGATCTTATAAACACCATGACAAAACACAAGGGGTGAGCTTTAAAAATTTTAGCAATGGGTTCTCTGCCCGGTTGCTGGTGGGCGTGGCCATTGTGGGCGTGGCCTAGTCGGCCTCCTGCACCATGGCGGAGGGGGAGCTTTTGCCCTCTTTGGGCTCTGGAGGCTTTCCTTGAGCCTCAGGGAGGGGCAAAAACAGCCTCCCCAGGCTCCGGAGGCCCTCTGGAGCCAAACTTCTGGTAGGCCCGTTTTTTGCCCTCCCCGAGCCCTCCATGCACATCCTACATCCAAAATGGGCCACATGGGGATTCCTGGGGTGGGCGAGGCAGGGGGGCGGGGCCAGCCAGGAGTGGAATTTGGGGGTTCTCTGAATTGCACAGAATTTTAGCTAGAGGTACTCTCAAACCCCTGTGAACCCCCAGCAGCCCACTGCTGAAAATACTGTGACAAAACACGCATGTGCACCACAAACAGATTTCCATGCCAATGATTTTGATTCAATGTCTATCTCCCATAAACAAAAGGCTTCCATTTGACCATGAAATCATAATTAACGTTGATTTTATTTCTATTTTATTCACTTATTTCATTTTTATCCCATCACAACCCAAAACAATTTCTGAAAGTTAATTTAACTCAGTGTCCTTTTGCGTAGAAGACTTAGAGTTTTTCAGCAGGTGAAAGAGGGAAGATATAACAATAGTTAATAAATAACAGTTTTTCAGCATATGGAAGAGAGAGGTGATATAATAAATAGAGAACAATAAATAGTAAATAATTTCAGCCAGCATACAAGTTTAATGGATTATTATGATTCAGCAATCTAGTCTAAACATCTGGATAACTTTGCCACCAATCATCATCATCATCATCATCATCATCATCATCATCATCATCATCATAAAAATAAATAAAAGTTAAAATAAACAAATAAGAAATGAAACTTGAATGCTACCCAACTCCTTGTAGTCTTTGCTGATTGCCATTCTATTCCAAATTACCGTGACTGAGGAAAAAAAAGTATTTTGGAATAGATCTAAAATTGAGATAGCAAAAAACCCGAGGTATCTTCTTCAAGTAAATAATTGTCTTGTTTTCTCTGCTCTGAACAGTGGTGGGTTGCCCCCAGATCAGACCAGTTTGCAAGAACCGGTAGTAAAACCGGTGGGAGGCTCCGCCCACTGACCCGGATGTCATCAGCGAGCGCGCGCACGCGGCCCTGTTTGCGAACCAATAGTAAACGTAAGTAGAACCCAGCCCTGGCTCTGAATTTAATTTCCTCTAACGAAGGAGCAGAATGCATTTTGAGAGGTCTTTGGTGGTCTCTGAAGTTGGTTGTTTTCTTACAGATGTTTCATAATCAAACTAGGTAACATCATTGCTAGAGTGTCAATGACTTTAGCAATGAAACATCTGCAAGAAAACAGCCAAGCTCAGAGAGCACCAAGGACTCCTCATTTTAACCCTGAGCTACAAATATTTTCCTTTATGCGTAGAATGCATTTTACTAAAGATGATTTTACCTAATATTCATTCAATAAATATTAAGTTTCTGAATATTTGGACAGCATCAACTATTATTTCATCCCCATAACTTTGCCCCATACACAAACCTTTCCTCCTGAAATAATTGGAGAACAAAGACTATTAACTGCCTCTTACTCCTTTTTAGCAACATTTAAATTCTCTCTTGTCCATCGCATGGGAGAAAGACAATATATTACAGGTTACTTCTAAGATAAATATTACTGGAATAAGGCACCTAAATACATAAGATATGTCCTTATTCTATTTGCTGAGCATTAATTGTCCATCTATGCTTGGTGCTTTTATTGCAGAAGACTTTCACTTGTCATAAGTGATTGGCGTTTCCTTTCTCCCAATAATAATTACATCTAAGCATCTTCCAGCCAAAATCTGTAAGGTAAAAATGCTGCATCACTGAGAAACATCAATATGTGGATTTTGTGTCCTGTGAGGAAGAAAAACATTTTATGTCCCGACACAATAATTAATATGAAATTAAAGAGAATAGTTCTGTCTGACACCACTTTTTAACAAAATAAGGTCAGATCAAGATGTTTATTGATCCATCTTCACCTTCACATTAGAAGGCAAGTCAAGCATTAGCTTAGGCCTATCAGTATCAGTTGTCTTCAGTGGTGAAATTTAATTTTCTTTGCTACCGGTTCTGTGGGCGTGGCTTGGTGGGCGTGGCTTGGTGGGCGTGGCTTGGTGGGCATGGCAGAGGAAGGATACTGCAAAATCTCCATTCTCACCCCACTCTGGGGCCAGCCAGAGGTGGTATTTGCCTGTTCTCCAAACTACTCAAAATTTACGCTACCGGTTCTTCAGAATCTGTCAGAACCTGCTGGATTTTACCCATGGTTGTCTTACATTTTCCCCACAATGTAACTTATCAATAGAATAAAAAATGCATGTAAGATCAAGAACCAAAGGGCCACTACTATATTTATGGATCATGACTTTTAAAGCTATACAAAGATGCATTCCACAATGGTCCTTATAAAAGCCAGGCTAGTTTGAGTAAGGTTTTCCTTCCTCTGCATAGAACTCTAATTTGTTTAAAAGCTTCTGAGGGCATAGTTCGGAGAAAACATACACAAGGCTAAAGGGGTAATAATTAAAAGATTACAATTTATTATCTTTCTAGTTAAACTGCATAAATAATACCTTGTGTCTAATTACCAAGCTTCCAAATATTTCACACTAATTTAGATGAATAAGTATTGTCAGTTTTCGAACAGAATGAGGCACTTAGTATATAGGGCCGTGATGGCGAACCTATGGCATGCGTGCCACAGGTGGCACGTGGAGCCATATCTGTGGGCACATGAGCATTGCCCTAGCTCAGCTCCAGCGTGCATGCGCGTACTGGCCATCTGATTTTTGGACCGGAAGTCGGGAAATGGGCCGTTTCCGGCCTCCAGGGTGGTGGGGAAGGCCATTTTCATCCTCCTCAGGCTCCTAGAAAGGCTGGGGAGCCTGGGAGGGTGAAAAATGGGCCTATCTGGCCCACTGTGCCATTGCATGCCAAGAGCGGGGGGTGGTCACACACACATGCACAGGGGGGGGCGAGATGCATTGAATTATGGGTGTGGGCACGCGTGAGAGAGACCCCACCACACTCCCCCCACTTTTGTCACACAACGGCAAAAAGGTTAGCCATCACTGATATAGGGTATCAAAAATTGTTCAGAGGAATGTTTGAAATGAAGCAACATCATGACTGGAGGTGCAGTGGTTAGAATGCAGTATTGTAGGCAAACTCTGACCACAGTATGGAATTTGATCCTGATGGGGCTCAAGGTTGACTCAGCCTTCCATCCTTCTGAAGTCGGTAAAATGCATATTGCCCCCAAATTGTTGGGGGCAATATGCTGATATTGTAAACTGCCCAGAGAGTGCTGTAAAGTACTATGGGGTGGTATATAAATCTAAGTGCTATTGCTATCTTGACTCAAATATCCAGGTGGATCTCAAAAGATGGTCAATGCAGTTTCAAGGGCTTTGAAGTGCTCATATAGGTACCTCTTTAATAATCTTCTCAGAAACTGGGAATGAAGACAATTAGTTTGATAACATTTACAAGCTTGGAAAATCTTTGTATCCTTTCATGATCAACAAGATGGAGAGCTAGCTCCCCGTCTAGGAAAACATTGTTAACAAGAGAATAAAGATGTACTTTTAACACTAAAAAAAAAAAAGTACGACCTGTCAAAATTCCCTCACTTAATTTCTTTTCCATAAATCTAGTTAAAGAAGTCTCAGTGAGAAACTTGCTTTCAGGCCTAATCAGCTATTAAGAGGCTAAAAGCATCATTAAAAATACTTTAGGACTGTTGATTTGCACATGAATACTTTAGGTGGCACAATGTCTCATCAGGTGGTTTTCTCCTAGTCCTATTACTAATCACATGTATATGTTCTGATCCTTAATTTGTAGGCTATGCCAACATTGAATGAATAGTTAATTCCTTATGAATAACTGAGTGAATGGCTGAAAAACAATGAAATTGAGTCTCAGCTGGAATTGTACGTGTAAACATTATTAAAGCATGAAAGAGTGTTTTCAATCTTCTACAAAATATCAAGATCAGTTTCCATTCATTGATCAACATGATGATAAAATGTTCATATTTGATTGATTAACTATTTATTTAGCCTATGGCAAATTAATTAATAACATATTATAAAGAAGAAATGAAAAATAATAGATGTATATCTGGCAAAATTAGCTTTACCAGGTAAATTGAACAATTAGTTGCTAATATTGCTAGCCAAAATAGGATGCTTCTAATTATCAGCAGACAATTAGTTTTCAATTTTCATGTTTTTTTCAACATGAAGAAGAAACTAGGAAATGACAGGAATAAGAGCTAGAAAAGTGCACTCTTAAGATACAGAGAAAAGTAAAAATACCGACAAATTGAAAATGATTGCTGGTGGCTTTGTGGCAATAGGTTATGAGGTAGTTTTCTATTTCAGGATGTTGGCTACTCAGAATAATTTTGGAAGAGATAATGATTCTGAACCTAGCACTCTTTTACTCAAAAGAAAATGTAATAGCAATAGCACTTAGACTTATATACCGCTTCACATGCTTTACAGACCTCTCTAAGTGTTTTTTCAGAGTCAGCATATTGCCTCCAACAATCTGGATCCTCATTTTAGAGACTTCAGAAGGATGGAAATCAAGCTTGAGCCACTCAGAATCAAACTCCTGGCAATGGACAGTGAGTTAGTTTGCAGTACTGTATTCTAACCACTGCACCTCCACAGCTCTTATTGCAGCTAACTCCGTGTTGTGGTCCGCCAGCAGCCTGTGGAGCTGGCAGCAGAGTCAGACAGTGAGGACGCTGGGGAGGAACATGGGCCAGTCCTGGAGTCTGGGGAAGGCTCGGACGAGGGCTCTGCGTCAGAGGCAGAGATGGGGCCAGGGACATCTGGGAGTGATGCATGGACTTCAGAACCTCCAGAGTTGGACAGCAGAGAGTCAGAAGAACAGGAGGAGCCTGTTCCTAGTTTGCGTATGCGCAGAGCTGCCAGAAGGCAAGAACAGTTAAAACAAAAGGGACGACTCGGGAATAAGGCTTGGAGATGATTGGCCCCGCCCATAAGACATAAAGGAAGAGCAAAGGCACGTGGGCCTTTGCAGGAAGCAACGTTGTGGATTATGTTGGTTTGTACTTTGAAGCTCCGTTTTTGACTTTGTGTTTCTGTGTGGCCTTGCCAAGATAATTGCCAATTAGGTCTTTGGCAATGTGTCAAAGAAGATAAAGGAAGCCTAGGTCAGAACACTCCAATTTACCTGGCTAGAAATGGAAACAAGATGTTGAGACTCTAGAAAGAGTGCAGAGAAGAGCAACAAAGATGATTACAGGACTAAAACTAAAACATATAGAGAACGGTTGCTGGAATTGGGTATGTCTAGTTTAATGAAAAGAAGGACTAGAGGGTGACATGATAGCAGTGTTTCAATATCTAAGGAGTTATTACAAAGAAGAGGGAATCAAGCTATTCTCCAAAGCACCTGAAGGCAGGACCAGAAGCAATGGATGGAAACCAGGCATGGGTTCTAAATTTTTTTACTACTGGTTCTGTGGGCGTGGCTTATTTTGTGGGCATGGCTTGAGGGTCATGTGACAATTTTTTAGGATTTAGCAGAGGTACTGGTCTACCAGGCTTTTAACTGCTTGGAGGCACTGGTCTACCCATTTATTTTTGCAGGCACTGGTCTACCCATTTATTTTTGCAGGCACCGGTCTACTCATTTGTTTTCTTTTAACACTGATCAGCTGTAGGGCAGCCCTTTGAAGCCCTACGGCAAGAGTTTAAACAGTTTTTTTTCTCTATAGCCGATCAGCTGGGACTCAGGAGGCAGCAATAGATTGGGAGCCAAATCAAAGGTAAGAATAAGGCGGGGGGCGGGGGGGCAGAACCGGTTCGTTGACATCATATCGTCACCACTACCGGCTCGGCGGAACTGGGCCGAACCAGGAGGAACCCACCACTGATAGAAACTAATCAAGGAGAGAAGCACCTAGAACTAAGAAGAATTTTCCTGATACTTAGAATAATTAATCACAGGAACAAATTGCCTCCAGAAGTTGTGAATGCTCCAACACTGGATGTTTTTAAGAAGAGATTGGGCAACCATTTGTCTGAAATGGTATATGGGTTTCCTACCTGAGCAGGAGATTGGATTATAAAACTTCCAAGGTCCCTTTCAACTCTGTTATTCTGTTAAATGAACTAGTCAGATCATTTAAAAACATAGTGTACCAAGACACCCCACAGGGATAGCTTATCCTCCAGATACTAATATTTAACTACTTTGGACCAGACACCATGATTTGGCCATTATGCCTCCTGGATAGAAGGAGTACTAAAAGTTATCCTTGCAGAGCTGGGACCTAATGGAGCAATTTGTCTTGGCTCAGGAATGGAATGCATGCCTGTGTATGGTGGTGGTAGGCTAGGAATAGTTATTGTTTTTGCATTCCTTAATGCTAATTTAAGCATTTCCTGTCAGTTTTGACCCCAAAGTTTATGACCTGGCTCCAACTCCCAGCTTGTGCCCTCAACTCGGATTCTCTGGCTCACTTCTTAGGGCTGTTGACAGTTCTCTTTATCACAAAGTGCTCATTACGTGCTGTTTACTGCATGTTGGTCTGACTCATTGCTCTTTCCAAAAAGTGCATCCAAGTGAACAATCCAATTTTTATGATACAGGCTTGCATGGAAATTACTGACTCTCTTTAGAGAAATGTTTAGCACAATGCCTTCAGCAATACTTTAACAGGCACTACTCTAGAGTAAACATTCTTATTATTCTTTCTAACCTCACTGAATATTGGGAGGCAGGGGAGAGAATCACTATGTAAAGGGGATTGAGATTGTATCTGTCTTGAACAGAATTAGGACCAAATTTGGTAGAGCAGTAGTAGCTTACAAAAGAAGGTGGAGTTCAAAGATTGGCCAGATCCATCAGTACGATTCTGTGGGGAGAAAAAAATTCCCCTCCGAACACATCTTCTAAGAGAAAACAATATTTCCCTGTTGTTCAATCTAACCATCCTTCCCTCCTTCTTCCTCGCCAAAAACAGAGCATATACAGAACAATCCATTCTTCATTTCTTACACACAGACACACACACATGTGAATACACCCACAAGCCCAGAGACACTTCCTATAAACCCTGCTAGCCATGAAGCTGGAAAGAATTTCAGAAACCATGCTCTGCAAATATGTCAAGGGATTTGGAACTATCTGTCCTTCTAGTGCATCAGCAACATAACTCTTGAAAAGCTGAACAGTGCAGGACCTAATTTAGTGTGTGGGGAGCAGCCAGCAAGCTGCAGTTTGATTTTAAAAATGAGCTATATGACATTAGAGACTGGAGAGGGGGGAAAAAATACCCAACATTATGGGAAAGAGGGTTGTGGAGCAATTCAGAAGATTGGCAACAACTCCAGCTTACTTCTCCTGTCTTCTTGTCATGTGACCCAGAGAAGAATATATGTAGCAAGCTTGTATTTCCCAGTAGACTCATATATACAACTATATACCCACTGATAAATGGCTTGAAAATAATTCTCTACATGTTTTTGGTCTGTCTGTCTGTCCTTTCATCTGTCCTTCCATCTGTCCTTCCATCTGTCCGTCCATCCATCCATCCATCCATCCATCCACCCATCCACCCAATCATCTAGCTATATCGCTATCTATACCTCTCTCCATTACAAATATATATATATGTTTTATACCGTGGAGAACTACTACCAATTAAATGTATTTAATGCATAAGAAATGAACAAATGAGATTCAAAATAGATGAAAAAAAAACTATACTGAAATACATACAAGGCAGGGTTGAAATCCAGGAGGCTCTGACAGGTTCTGGGAAATCGGTAGCGGAAATTTTGAATAGTTCGGCAAACCGGCAAATGCCACCTCTGGCTGGCTCCAGAGGTGGGGTGGGAATGGAGATTTTGCAGTATCCTTCCCCTGCCATGCCCACCAAGCCACGCCCACCAAGCCACTACAGAACTGGTAGTAAAAAAAAAATGGATTTCACCACTGATACAAGGGGATAACAAAATTCCTGATATATTAATATATCAGTTAAAGTGTTAATGGCTCTGTCATCATGACTGAATCTGTTTTCATCTCAAGTATTGACTAATAATATATTTGTAACATCAGCCAGCCATCACTGAAAAGATAGAAAGCTAATTCTCTCTCTCTCTCTCTCTCTCCCTCCCTCCCTCCCTCCCTCCCTCCCTCCCTCCCTCTTTCTTGGCACAGCAATGATTGGGTGTCTCAAGAAGTTGTTCTAAATCAAAAGTGTATGTTCTAGAAACTGGAAAAGATTGGTGTACATGCCAATACAAAGAAGGAAGATAGAACAAAATATACCCAATTACCATACTATTCCTCATGCAAGGAAGGTTTTGCTTAAGATCTTACAAGAATAGAAGAGAGAATGGAGAGAGAAATGCCAAAGATATAGGAATTTCCTAGAAAAGACAAAGGGATGTGAGATCAAATGGTTAACATAGGATGGCTTATGAAAGCACAAGAAATTTTTTGCTTAGCTTTGTTTTATTGATAAATGTAGCCAATTCTAGAAAGAGTTAGAAGTAGTGAATGTACAGGAACATCTCATTATTTTTTTGAAATAATATTTACTACAATTTTTAAAAAAAGCAGAGTGGTTCAGAATAGGAAAAGAAGTGAGACAAGAATGCATACTGTCCCTATACGGTTAATGTGACCATATTATAAGCAAGGCAATATTGGAAAGCATGATAATAAGAAATATACAGAAGACAAACAATCCGTAAAATCTAGATGACACCCAAAGCAAAAAGTAAGAAGGGCTTAAAGAGTAAATATAAACAGTACAAAAATGTAAGTTAAACAGATAAAGTAATTACCACAGTTACTGTAGTTAATTTAAACAATGCAAAAAATGGATATATTTCTGTTTTCTTGGGCTCAAAAATATAAAGAATTAGAATGTGCTGGAGATGCTAAAAAAAAAGAATAATTTTAGGAAGAAGCAACAGAGCAACGTTTTTATGACAACGAGATCATGATAATTAAAGCAAAGGTCTTCCCAATGGATGCTGTGAAAGCTGTACATTGACAAAGAGTAAGAGAAGGAAGAAAGCAGATTTGAATTATGAGTCAAGAGACATAAGAGATACTAAGAGCAGCATGGACAGTAAAAAAGAACCAATCAATCAGTCCTGAACCAAATAAAGACTGACTGCTCCCTTAATCCCATAATCAACAAAGAGACGCTCAAAACCTTCTTTGTGTTTGAAGCCAGTGGATGATAAAACAACAACAACATCAACTTATTTAATAAAATGTTGAAACATTAATCTACAATGCTTCTAAACTCCCCTTTTCTCTTATTTGTTCTCTATTTTTCCGTTCGTGTTGCATTTTTCCCTTTTCTTCTGTGTTTGTCTTTTCTTCTTTTCTTTCTCTCCACCTTTTTCTTAAGAATCCATAATAAACAATAAGAAAATGTCTTAAGAAGGGAAGTAGAAAAATGGGAAAAACAATGAATTAATTGGATAGTGGATTTAAAATACTTGAGAATACCTATTAGTTATTACTGGAGATTGATACACGCAGCTACTCAAAGTTCAGCCTGACACAGTGATATCTAACTAACTGTGAAATGAAAGATTGTTCTTTAAACCCTCACAGGAACTGATTTATACAGAGTTAAGTCTACTACTAGTTCCTCTACTCAACAGCTCCAAGTTTACAATTATTTGTATCCATTCTACAGGGATTGAATTTGGGAGCTCTTAAAAGCAAAATATGTGCCCTACCACTGAATGGTAGTTTTCATGTTCTGGTGCTAAACTGTGGAGGTTCTAATTACATTTTATAGCATTACTAACTGCCAATATCCGTAGATATGTTGGTCCAGTTATTACTGGACCATGACTAGCTTACTTATAAGCATTGTAAGGTCAAAAGTTGGTGCTCAAAATATCTTATGACATAAACTGGTGACATGGACAAAGAATTTTCACAAATATGTCCGCAGATATATTAGCCGTTTTCATTATTTTGTATTTGTAAGCCACCCAGAGTCTATGGAAATGGGTGGGAATAATTAATGTTATAATGTTAACAATAATTCTGAGGACTGCTTATTTCAACAACCAAGATGAAAGATAAAATTTTGATGAATTGATGGAAACTGCAGACAGCCAATTTGTCTCTGATTACACTTAACAAATGGTGACTCCAGGAAATATATTGTACCATTAAATGTTTGTATATAATTCCCATTAGTCTTGAGGAAGCATTAGTATGTGCTTTATTAAGTACTTTGCTGAAAATGGGCTACTCTTAACCAATAAATAAATAATATGCAATTACAGTATAATTTCCTGGAAGCAATATTCTTAAAATATCATATCCTTTCAAACAAATAATTGAAAAGGATATATTTGAAATCTGATATTTAAGCAGGGGATTTAAGAGTAAGAATATTATTTTGAAGACTTAACAGAAACTTAGTAATCAATACAATTAGTCAATCAGGATTTTAGAAACCCATTATGTGATTTTTCAGTACCAAGAACATTACAGGGAAGTAAGTAAGAAAGCACCAAAATGAAACATATGTCAGCATCATGGCAGTTGTAGAACATGAGTATAGAGCTCTCTGTTATAAAATGAGGCATTTGGAATGAATCTGGGTAGACCGAGAGCACTGCCTCATGACGATTTTGTGCAATCTGTAAAGAGATTCTGCAGCTCCATGTTTCACAGCCTAATGGAAAGTGAGCTGGCTGACTTTTAGCTTGCTTTCACCATTTCTGTGGTCATGTGGCCAGCATGGCTGTATGGCAAAGGTGCACGGAATGTTATTACCTTCCCACTGAACTGGTATTTATTAATCTACTTGCATTTGTATGCTTTCAAACTGCTAGGCGGGCAGGAGCTGGGCCAGGTAGTTGAGAGCTCAGCCCGTTGCACAGAGCTCAGGTCTCGATCCTGGGTTGCCACATTCTTCAGCTGACACGCTCAGTGTCTTCAATCGCTGAGCCATCGTGCCCCTCCCTCAATATACTCAGCCGTAATCCTTCAAGCCAGATTCTACTCAGTTCCATGTTCCCGCTTTTGATTGGCCCTGCTTGTGAAAATTAGTCTGTGTTAAATTCTTGCCTATAACACAGGTTCAGCTGTTGGAAAAAGCATCTACTTGATAAACTTTGGGGTCTTGCTGCAATCACTGCTTTTCATAGGAGCTCATAGATCAGAGAATAAGGCCTCCATAGCCAGCTTTGCCTTATCCAATAGGTCTGATTTTGGAAAGGCCAAAATACACCCTGGCTTTGAATAAGAGAAAGAGCAGACTAGAATGTTTGCATGCATGCATGTGTGTGCATGCGTGTATTAGTAATAGCAATAGCACTTAGACTTTTATACCGCTTCACAGTGCTTTACAGTCCCCTCTAAGCGGCTTACAGAGTCAGCATATTGCCCTCAACAATCTGGATCCTCAGTTTACCAAACTCAGAAGGACGGAAGGCTGAATCAACCTTGAGCCAGTGAGAATCGAACTGCCGAACTGCTGGCAGCCGGCAGTTAGCAGAAGTAGCCAGCAATACTGCATTGTAACCAGTGTGTGTGTGTGTGTGTGTGTGTGTGTGTGTGTGTGTGTGTGTTTGTGTATAGACATACACACACATTTCTCTCTGGGGCAGGGGTAGGGGTTTTTGTACTATATAAACCATCATAGCTATGCTGCACTGAGCATTCCCTGCATTTCAAGGTCAGCAGGAGTACAGACAATCACATGGTCAGCTTCAAAATCCTTTCAAGAAATATGAGAAGGGAAACATTGTTCACAAGTGAACAATCATGAATCAATATTTAATGATAATGATTTAATTCATAATTCATTAATTACAAATCATTATTCATAACATTATTTATTATTCACGACTATAAGTGTCCTTATAACAATAGCCAGCTGGACTCTTCCAACAAAGCAAGATCATTGATCACGCAGCTTTTTTTTTTTTTGCCCAACACATGTTATTGTATTTCATTACAATTGCTATACGGATCTCTGCATGAATTATATATTACATTTGCTTCTACCTCTCCCAGGAAGGGCACAAGAAAAACAACACCAGTTTTATACTGGTGTAAGCTTTCATGGCTGGGATCTGCTGGGCAGTGTTGGGCTTTGGGCTTTAGTTTTTTTTTTTTTTTTGCTTTAATTTATATGCCGCCCTTCTCCGGAGACTCAGGGCGGTTTACAACACATTAAGCAATAACCTTCATACTTTTGTATATTTATACAAAGTCAGTTTATTGCCCCCACAATCTGGGTCCTCATTTCACCTACCTTAGAAAGGATGGAAGGCTGAGTCAACCTTGAGCCTGGTGAGATTTGAACTTGCAGTAATTGCAAGCAGCAGATGTTAATAACAGTGCTTTAGTCCACTGTACTACAGGCTCTGTAGTGAATGTGGCCAGAACTTTTCCTTTTAAAATTAAGGGATAAACAGTTAGTAAAAAAAAAAGCTGTGGAAGATTATTTCAATATAAGACCACAGCAGGAAGATTACTACATGCACAGATATAGAAAGAGTTGGCACCACCCAGTATGGAAGAATAGTTGGAGAAGCTGAGAGCTTTTGCTGAAATGAATATTTTAACTTATTTCATTAGACAAAAGAATGTCTAAAGTATGGAAGCCTCTTACAGCAATAGCATTTATACTTATATACCGCCACATAGCACTTTACAGCACTATCTAGGCAGTTTATCCTGTAAGCATTATTTGCAACAATTTGAGTCCTGATTTTACCAACCTCGGAAGGATGGAAGGATGAATCAACCTTAAGCTCCATCTGGATCGATCTCCAGGCTGTGGGCAGAGTTTGCCTGCAATATTGCACTTTAACCAGGGGTGAAATCCAGCAGATTCTGACAGATTCTGGAGAACCGATAATGGAAATTTTGAGCAGTTTGGAGAACCGGTAGCGGAAATTTTGAGTAGTTCAGAGAACTGGCAAATACCACCTCTGGCTGGCCCCAGAGTGTGGTAGGAATGGAGATTTTGCAATATCCTTCCCCCAGGAGTGGGGAGGGAATGGGGATTTTGCAGTATCCTTCTCCTGCCATGCCCAACAAGTGACACCACACCACGCCCACCAAGCCACACCCACAGAACCGTAGTAAAAAAATTTGGATTTCACCACTGAGTTTAACCCACTGCGCCATAGGGCTCAATGAACTTTTGTGTAAGAATGAAAACAATGAATTTGTGACTTAAGGTTTTGATGATTAGACAGGATAGATTATAGATGTCCCAAAGATGCTTTTTCAAGAGGCAACTGGACTTCCTGGGATTTTTTTTTTTTTAATTTATTTTTTGAGGACATTTCACTTCTCTTCCAACAGTTGAAGAAGCTTCTTGGATGAGGAGCGAAATGTCTTCAAAGAAAAACCAGAAAGTCTAGTTGCCTCTTGAAAAAGCATTTTTGGGACAACCATGACCTGGATGACTGAAAATCTCATAGTCAGATTATAGAAGGAAGAGTAATATGATGTAACTATAGAGAGAAAGAGAGATGGAAATATATTTGTACTTATAATTGCTCTGAAGAGTCTATTTATTCCATAAATATAATGTGCTTGATATTTCAACAATTAAATGTTTAGAATGACTAGAGGAAAATGGATAGGAATTGAGGTTACTGAAAATAGAGTAAACAAGTAAACAAAGAAACAATTATTCTCATCAACTGGCAAAGATGTCTTGTATTGACACAGAACTGTTCAGCAATATGAGAGATAAGGCCATTAATGTCCTGTTGATAGGACATAATAAACTATAGTATCTGCTGCAAAGTTTTTGCCAAAATCTTATGGCAACTCATGGCTGGCCAACTGCACTCAGCATGTAGTCTTTAATGGAACTACATCTAGATAGCTATGCAGTGGGGTACTTTAAGGTTCTGTCTTTGGGCCCAGTGCTCTTCAACATCTTCATAAATGACCTTGATGAGGGGATTGAAGAGATGCTCATCAAATGTCTAGATGACACAAAGCTGGGGAGAAATTGCTAATTCTTTGGAAGATAAACTCAAATTCAGAATGATTTCGATAGACCTGAGCATTGAGCCCCATATTAATAAAATTTGCTAGTCAGTCAGAAAAAGTGCTACCAGACTTGTTCTGATTTTTGCCACAGAGCTCTTCTCCTACAGCACTAATATGTTTTACACAAGATTATCCCTGCGTGGTTTATAACCTGGCTGGATTATGAAAGTTCATGGAAGGTTTGGCCATAAATGAAAACAAGAAGGTCTTCTCAAAATGCAGCTGCTTAGCAATGATTCTCCCCCACCCCAAACTTTGTGCTACTTGGCAAATGGTATTTTAACATCTAAAACTGTTGGCGTCATACAGCCATACAGCATGTAGTCACTGATCAACCATGAATTTATCTAGTTTTCTTTTAAATCCTTGTGGCAGAAAACACAATAAAGTTCTACAGAAGAAGCTCTACATAATGAGATTTGTTAAGGTTCAGCTTGAGGTTGCAGCCAATTTGGTATAGCAGTTAAGACATCATGATAGAAACTGCGAGACTGTGAGTTCTAGTCCACCTTACGCACAAAGCCAGCTGGATGACCTTGGGCCGATTATTCTCTCCCAGTCCTAGAAAGGAGGCAGTGACAAACCATTTCCAAAAACTGTTTCAAGAAAACTTTAGGGACTTGTTAAGGAGTCAAAAACTTCTCAAAGGCATTCACACCCACGTATATGCACACAGTTTTTATGGGACTCATGCGAAAATATCAATAGCTTCAAGGTAACATGTCTGAGATGTACCTGCAAAGATATTGACAGAAACCATTCACTAAGGCTTTAAGTGTGAACATTTTAACAAAACCTAAAAAGTTTCCACTAATTTACAAGTTATTCCACTTAGTTTCATGTATATAATTAAATGAGAGCTGGACACAGATCTGCTGACAACAAAGTCAGAATCTCTAGGGTCACAATGCAACTGAAAAAACATTCACTATAAATAGCATTATTGCATTCATATTCAATTGCACAATGTTGAACTCTCCGGCATGCAGTAGATTAACTTTAGTCTTATAGGTTATATTTACACCTACTTGGTACTACAAGGACATTGTCAGCAGGAAAAGAAAAATATATTCAGTTGATCCCATAAAATTAGAGATGAATTATCCCATCATTAAGCACTAATCCTGAATTAATTCTTCCTTTTTTTGTTTAAATTGTCATTGTAAATTCCAGTGGCAAAATATTTGACATATTACTCAAATATAAATAATTATTTAAATAATTATTTTATTTTCTTCAATATAATATCTGACATTCATTATTTCTCTTCTATAAATGTGTACATTTTAATGGCTATTTTATAATACAAAAAAAGTCTTGTATATGTATCACTTACGTTGTTGGCAATTATAACAGTTCCAATTTTTTGTAAGAGATGGGTTTCATTTTAATTTCAGTGGATCATAAATTAAAAATGGATATTTCCATACATATTCTAAGAAACCTTTCAGTAAATATAAATTCTTGTAAATGATATTGTCAACCCCTTCTGTCTATCACCTCTCTCCTTCTCTTTCTATTTTTCTCTCTGTTTTTCTCTCTGTTTTTCTATCTATCTATCTATCTATCTATCTTTCTATCTATCTATCTAGCTATCTATCATCTATCTATCCATCTATTATCTATCTATCTATCTATTATCTATCTATCTATCATCTCTTTTCTTTTAGATAGATGAAGCATACATAAGTATGCATTCTAATGTTTTACAAAAAAAAAATGGCTTTATAGAAAAAAATTGTATTGTTCTTTACTCCATGAATCTCTCCCCATTAAGAGATCCAAATGTAATTCTTCCTTTCATTTCTGTGTAAGCTTTAAATTCGAAATGTTCATTAAAAGAGGTTATTTACAGCCTACCTAATGTGAAATAGAGGGGAGGGGGAAAAAATGAAACATTGCACATCCAGTCTGTTGTAGGCTAAATGATAGCTCACTCACTTAGCAACACCATAATGCCTTCATTGTGTGCAGCAGCTAAACAACAGAATTGTTAACTGTTCAGCAGTAACTAATCATTGTTTTTATTCATATCCCAAGCATGTTTGGAACAGACAAAAAGCAATGACTGAACCGGTGAACTGAGAATTTTGAAATCTCAACAGAAAAAAACCTTGACTTATTTCAGATTCAGATAAATGCATTGAATATTCCTCTGCTGTATGATAACCTTCCAAGCATTTTTATGTTCCTTTTCAAACTGGAGTCATTATCAAATGCATCTAATAAACAGTGACTCAGTTGGATATCTGTTTGATCTCAAGACCAGGTCAGTGAAATATTTTCCTGCCAAATGTTCCAAGATTAAACAAGGTCAGTTGCTAAACAAAATTAAAGTGACTGGCAGTTTGAGATAATTAGTATCAATGCTGAAAAGTGGCATACTTACTCTCTGTCGATGACAAGACACGTCACGGGTTCCGCACTAATAACATTAGCCGTTCTGACATCTTCCCTGAAAGGACAACACCACACATTTTATACAAAATGGCCAGGCAGTTATCTCTACACTACTATGCAACATTAGGACACAAATGCATCTTGCAAATGAGAATTATGTTTACTGATATATCAGGCTTTAAAAACCATTGACAAATAATGCTATTCTAATTTTGCTGCTCTTGAGAAATGTTTACAAACCATTATCAACATGGTAATCATTCCCCCCAGTAGAAATGTTGCCCCGACATTTTAATGCTTTTTCATAAGATCATTTCATTCATCCTTTTCTCACTTGGCAATTCGTTTAGCAGAAGCAGAACATTTATATATTAATATGGGTCACAGAAGACGTGTGGATATTTTAGTATAGTGACGTCCACACAATCTATCATTTCTATAAATAGAGAAAGGCAAAAAGCAAACAATTAATGAATCAAGCTGCATTAGACGGGAGGAGTCTAATTAATGTGGACTTGCTCTGTTCAGAAAACCGGTGTGTGAAGAAAATAAAAAATAGGTTCTAATATGTTTCCTACTTTTGGTTTTTGCTTATGCATCCCTACATTGGTTTTAATGAATGAATGAATTCCAATTATACCAAGAAAAAAATATCTTCAAGATATGTAGTGTTTAAATGAACAGACAAAACTTTCTGAAAAGAAGTTGTTTTAAAATGTTTAGTCTCTCACTAAACTCTGTAGCTTTGAAGACACCAACTTTTTAATGAAGATTCTTTGAATACAGAAATAAATGGGACACAGGCATGTTGCAAGGGAAAATGTAGTAACTTTTTTAATGTAACTAATTGGGTGCCATGTAGGGCCACGGGTATTGTTACATAATCAAAACAATAAATGATTGTGGATTAAGAGTTTCGCTTAGAAGTGGGTCCTGCTGCCCAGAAAATTAGTCAGAACGTGTTCTAGAATGCATTCTAGAAGAGAGAAAAGGTAATAGAGGAAAATCTTACAACTTTTCATTTTCTAAGTGGATTTTGAATTTTGAACAGAACACTAAATGTCTGTTCAGAAAAAAGAAAGAAATATAAAATAAGAAAAAACCATGAAAAAGGCATGGGTGGCTGGCTTCCAAAAATGCAACTATCATTGGAAGCCGTATTTGCCATTGCATTTGGGGGAAAAAAATCAATTATTTAAAGCTTGATATATATGGATACAGATACTTATCCCTTTAAAAAGTGCCTACGATGCTCCAGTAACACTCTCACAATATTTCTATTATGCTGTTCAAGGATTATTTGCAGCTATTGTTTTATATAGAAATATTGTTTAACCAACAGAGGATTTTTTTTTTACATCTCCTCTTGAACAGATAATTTAGCATTATGTGGAAATACACAATTTGTCATGGAATTATATATCAAAATGCTCCTACTGGAATTACAATGATTTTTTAAGAATATATGCTAATAAATATTCCATCAGTAAATCTGTACCACACACCACTCCAGATCTGATCAAATCACTCCTCACCATAGAAGAATACCATGTATGTTTTTTAACTTGTTTAGTTATGCCTCTCAAGATTAATACCTGTAGGTTAAAACGTGATAAATTTGTAAGCATGCAGTCAGTCTTTTTATTAGATTAATCTAAGTATTTGTCATAATGCAGCCATTCAGACAGATCCAGTGCTACAGCCTAGCTTAAAAGCACTATGAAAATGCAATCTGGCAATTACTAACGCTGATTTTTTTTCAGTTTCGAGATTGTATTCTTCATCACTACTTCCAGAGAGGTAAAATCCTTTCTCAGATTCGCTGTCACTGTCTGAATAACCCATGGCGATGAGATCAGGTCTACCATTTTTCTCCTGGAAAGAAACGTCCTGTTTCCTTCTGTCGACAGACTTCTTCCCTATGTGCTATACTTGCTCTGGAATTTTACAGACCTTTCCATTTAAAATCTCTAGGGTTGGAAAAGGTCACAGCTGCTCTGGAGGCCTCTCCTATGTATCATTGGAAAATGAAAGCAAAGCATCTAGCAAGCCACATGGGAATATTTCTGATCATCAGTATGCTGATATCAACAACATACTGGTTCTCACGAGTATCTACTTTATTTGTTTATTTCTTTTATTTAAAAATATTTATGCTTCAAACTAACCCTTGTCAATCTGCAAGAAGGTTCAAACAAATCTGCATGCCATTTTTTTTTTGTTATGTTGTATTTATAAAATTAATTGACCTGCTCAACAAAAATGAAAACGATTTTGCTTTGAATAGTTCATCCTAGTAATTTCCTAGTTCTTAGAAAAATGACATAATGTTCTTCAGTATGAAACTGAAATTGTTTGATATAATCGAAAGAATGATTGAGCTTAAAAAAGGCAGAATTGGTTAATGATTCATGCAACTGTTGGAAAATACTTCGAGGTAATTTGACCATTTTAACATTTGGCAATTGAAATATACTAAGCAATAAATAAATCGGATTACTAAAAATAATGTATGAATTTGCATTTATTATAATTACTAAAAGGAACATGTATTTTCCTCCAATAATAAGTTAACTTTTAAGGGAGGGGATGTTCTTGCATTTCCTGAAACGACCAGGATGAGCTATTCAAAGCAAAATGGTTTTCATTTTTTATTGAGGAGGTAAATTAATTTTATATATAGAATGCATTCATTTATAGAGATATCTTGATAGTGTGTAAGTACATTGCTTATATGTCATAAGTGATAAGGTGAGACAACAGTCTTCAAGATACATGTACCTTTAGCTATGCAATCCTATCTTACCCAAATAATGTGACCATGGTAAAACTGGACTTTGCTGACACTTGGATAACATATGCCAAAACCAACTAGTACAGTGGTAACTCAGTACTCATCGTTAATTGGTTCCGGAAGGTGTGATGATTACCAAAAAAGATGAGTACCAAACAAATTTTTCACATAAGGGATAATGTAGTGTGTCACAAGGTAGTCAACACCAACTAGTTCTAGCTTGTGTGCCGAGTACCAAAGAAATGATGATAACCAGGACAAAATTTTTGTGTCAAAATGAGTTGAGTACCAAATTGGATGAGTTTCAAAGCAGTTGAGTACCAAGGTGCTGTTGTGGTCCCGCCCTCTGAGCCTATCTCATCAGAGGAAGAAGGCTCCGAACATGAGGGAGAGGAGTCAGCCAGGCCTCCCTCTCCAGGTCCCTCCCCTCTGGCACTGCCTCAGGTGCCGGCCGAGGAAGGGGAGATTGGCCAGGAGCCAGGTGTCTCTGATGAGGGTGAGGAAGGAGAGCTGTCATTCCTGGATGCACGCCAACGAAGGCATGATAAACGGTTGCAGCAGTTAAGGAGGCGTGCTAGGGATTATAGCTGAGTCACTGGATCACACCCCAGAGACTATATAAGAGAGGGTGGTGGCTGGTAAAACTCTGTGACGAACAAAAACTAACTCTGGCTAGTCACTTGAACAACGTCTGAAGCTGCCGAAGGGATATTGCTTTGCTGGACTATTTGCAATGCATATGTAATTTTATGTTATCTGTTGCAGTAAAGCTCTTGGCAGACAGTGCTTATATTGTTGCCAAGTTTGAGACCTGTGTGCGTGCCAAGTACTTTCTTAACCCTCGGCTGGCTGTGTTTGTGTGTGTGTGTAGACGGGGACAGATCAGGTGCCTTGTCTTTACCACTTGCAGGGAATGTTTCATGTAACATGGATATAACAAGAAAGCAGAGAACAAAAGAAATTTATATAACTCTGGCTATATTGCTAATTACTATAGTTTGAATAAAAGTGATCTGTCAAGAACATGTTAATAAATAACCAGTTCTCTTGGACTTTCTTGAAAATGGACCAATTGGAAGGCTACTTAGATAAGAAATCAACCAGGACACTGAAAAAATAGACCAACTCCAGTCAGCCTAAAGCTCATCACTGCTTAAATGATCTCATTGTTTATGTGCATTTTTATGACTTCTTTATACAAATCATCATTAATTAGTAATCCAGGATTTCTAGCCAAAGCAAAACTGCTGACATTCATCCCCACGTATAATCAGCAAATAGTATCTTTCCTAGGTGATCCCATTCTTAGAACATATTGCTGAGAGAGTCAGGCTGTACTCCCACTGAAAATAATATGGCAATTTATCCATATCTGATCCCAATGCAATCGAAGTCTGAATCAATCATTAGATAAGTAACTGGTCAGTGACTTTAAGGCCACATTGGACTTGGGCCAAGGTTGACATATAAGGAGTACTTGTGCTTGGTCCTGTTAGAACGTATAGTAATTGCAGGTAATCCTCAATTTAAAGCCATTTATTTAGTGACTGTTCAGATTAATAGAATAACAGAATAACAGAGTTGGAAAGGACCTTGGAGGTCTTCTAGTCCAACCCTCTGCTCAAGCAGGAGACCCTGTACCATTTCAGAGAAATGGCTGTCCATTTTTAAAAGCCTCCATGATGAAGCACCCATAACTTCTGAAGGCAAGCCATTCCACTGACTTATTGTTCTCACTGTCAAGAAATTTCTCGTTTGTTCTAGGTTGTTTCTCTCTTTGATTTTTTACATCCGTTGCTTCCTGTCTTTCCTGGAAAATAGGTTGAACCCTTCTTCTCTGTTGCACCCCCTTAGATATTGGAACACTGCTATCATGTCATCCCTAGTCCTTCTTTTCACTAGACTAGACATACTCAATTCCTGCAACTATTTTTCATTAGTTTTAGCAACTAGCTCTCTAATCGTAATTGTTGCCGTTCTCTGCACTATTTCCAGAGTCTCCACATCTTTTTTATATTGTAGTGACCAAAATTGGATGCAGTATTCTAATTGTGGTTTTACCAAGGTATTATAAAGTGGAAATAGCACTTCACATGATTTTGATTCTATCCCTCTGTTAATGCAGTTTAGGATTGTATTGGCTTTTTTGGCAGCTGCCACACACTGCTGGCTCATATTAAATGATTGTCCACTAGGACAATCCCTCTCGCAGTTCTACTATTGAGCCAAGTTTCACCCAATCTGTACCTGTACATTTTTTTCCTTAGTTTTCTCTACACTGAATTTCATTTTGTTAGATAGTGGCCAGTATTCAAGTCTGTTGAGATGCATCTAGATCTTGAGCTTATCTTCTAGGGCAGGGGTGTCAAACTCAAGGCCCTCGGGCCGGCTCCAGCAAATGGGGTGCTTAGATCTGGCCCACGGGGCCACTCTGGAAACAATGGAGGACCGGCCTGTGGTGCCTTTGCCAGTGAAAATGGAGCTCCGTTTTTGCTGGCAGAGGTTTGCAAGAGGCTGTCCCAGCCGAAAACGGAGATCGGGAGCCCATTTTGCTGGCACGAGTGATGTCAAGCTAGTCACGAGTGATGTCAAGCTAGTCATGCCCACCCTGGCTACGCCCACCACAGCACTCTGAGGTCAAACATAACCCTGATGTGGCCCTCAATGAAATCGAGTTTGACATCCCTGATCTAGGGTGTTGGCTATTCCTGCCAGCTTGGTGTCATGTTTGCAGATTTGATGAACTCTCCTTCTATTCCCTCATCTAAATCATTTATGAATATATTGAAGAGTATTGGGCCTAAAACAGAACTTGAGATACCCATTGTTTACTTCCCTCCATGTAGATGTAGTTCCATTAAGAACTACACGCTGACCGCAGTTTGTCAATCAGTTACAAATCCATCTGGTGGTAATGCTGTCTATCCTACATTTGTTCTAGCTTTCTGTATAAAGTTACAATGGCACTGAAAAAAAGGTTATTTGTGATGGTTTTTCACACTTTAGACCATGGCAGTGTCCCAGATTCATGTGATCTCATTTTGCAACCTTTTGAACAAGGAAAGTCAATGGGAAAGCCAGATTCACGTAACAACATGTTACTAACTTAACAACCGCAGTAATTCATTTAACTGTGACAAAAAAGGTTGTAAAATGGGACAAAATTCACTTAACAACTGTCTCACTTAGCAACAAAAATTTTGGCTTAATTGTGATTGTAAATTGAGGATTACCTGTATTAAGAAGCTAAACTAATGCCAATTTAGAAGAAAAGTTAGTGCTTTGCTATTATACAGAAGCAAAAGAGAAAAGTACATAAATTAGAAAGGAAACTAAGGCTAATACTCTGTTAATATGATCATCTAATGCTCATAGTAACAGAGATAAATATGCCAATTAGTGAGTGAGAAATTAGGCTAGGAAAGCAAAACTTGTAAAATCTAAAGCTAGAAATATGCAGATCTGTTGTTTACACCTGTCTGTAAAATAGCTTTGCGTCTCTTGCAACAACCAGTCACACTCAATACTGAATGCTTTTGCCTTGTGCGCTAAATAAAACTTTTGAACTCTGAATTATGGCATCTGACATTTTGACCAAAGCATGGAATGAACTAAGAGAAGAAATTCTTCTAACTGTCTTAGACCACTTAGATAATGACTGAATAATGTTAGCTTCTATATCCAATACCTTCTAATACTAACTCCAGGCAAATATGAATCAGGAATACATTTTTCTTCCCAAACCCTACTAAGATAGCAAAAGAGATTTTAGTTAAGTGTGTGTGTTTGTGTCTTCATGTCTTGGGTAATCCTTCTGGGAATATGGAATAGCACTTAAGACTTATATACAGTGCTTTTACAGCTCTCTCTAAGCAGTTTACAGAGTCAGCATATTGTCCCCTGGGTGCTCATTTTACCGACCTCGGAAGGATGGAAGGTAGAGTCAACATTGAGCCATTCAGGATTGAACTCCTGGCTGTGGGCAGAGTCAGCCTGCAAAACTGCATTCTAACCACTGCGCCACCATGACTAATATTCTTCACTCGCCCCGCCCTGCCAAAATGAACCAGTACCAAAGACTGTGTGTGCATGTGCGTGTTGTGTGCATGTGTGAATAACAAATGCAAATGGAAGAGAAAAAAGAAGGTAGGAATTTTATGGGAAATAGAGAATTTGGTGGGAGAATGACTCTTATGACTAATGAAGAAATAGAATAATGGAGAACACAATCTGAAACTATCTTGTAATGGAAGCTGTAAACTTTATAAGCCAAGGCTTTCATTGCTGGGTACCATATGGTACCATGGAAAGAAACAGTGAAGGGAGAAAAAAAGTTGTATATTTCCTGCACTAACACATATAATTTATGACACCATATGCCATGTTTTCTAACATTTTTTATTGTCATTGAAGCCCTGCTAAGTGTAGCTCTTCAAATGAACTCCTGATTAAGACAGTAAAGCCGCAGTCTTCTGTCATACACAATCTGTGCAAAGCAGGTGGCAATCCCTTAATTGACAATATTATTATTTTTTTTTTGATCCACCAAATCAGATTCAGATTATACAGTCAGTAGGAGAATATTATGACAGTGGTATGGAATTCATAACCATCAGCCAGCCACGCATCTACAATATCTCCTTTATCATGATTTAGTCATGCGATTCTCTGTGATCCTTTTTTTTTTTTAACAACTCTCTGATGTCAGATATTTTACTAAATCCCTTTGCTGAGTAACATCACAGAAGCTGTAGTGCCAAACTGTATTTATTTTTCTTTTACATGTGTTAACAGGAACACATTCTCTTGTGCCTGACATATATAAACCAAATAAGTCTTCCGCACTAAACTTCAACGTTCCTATCTCTATCCCTAATTTTGGCAAAAACTGGATTGAAAGCACATCCAGCCCCAAAGAATCCATTTATTTATTTATTGGTTCAATTTATATGCCGCCCTTCTCCAGAGACTCAGGGCGGCTTAAAATGCATTAAGCAATAGCCTTCATATTTTTGTATATACCTGCTTAGTAGGGCTTTTGCCCCCCCCCCCCCAGCAGTGTTTTTTTTATACAAAGTCATCTTATAGCCCCCACAATCCGGGTCCTCATTTTACCTACCTCGGAAGGATGGAAGGCTGAGTCAACCTTGAGCCTGGTGAGATTTGAACTTGCAGTAATTGCAGGCAGCTGGCAGCTAAGTGCTATTTAACAGTGCTTTAGTCTGCTGCTCCACCAAGGCTCCTGCTCTTTAGACCATTCCCTGTTCTTTAGACCATATTTGTTATACAGTATATTACTTTTTATACTGGGGATGTGATGGCTCAGTGACTCTGAGCTTATCAACTGGAAAGCTGACGGCCTGGGACCAAGATTCAAGCACCACGTGAGCTCCCAGTTTTGCCAACCTAGCAGTTCGAATGCATGCAAATGTGAATAGATAAATAGATACCACTTCGATGGGAAGGAAACAACATTCCTTGGCATATTGTTATGATGGGCACATGACCATGGAAGCATCTTTGGATAACTCTGACTCCCTTGGCTAAGAAACAGAGGTGAGCACTGCCCCCTAGAATCAGATATGACTGGATAAGGGAAACCTCTACATTTACCTGTATGTTATTTTTGAATTTGCTAAATAAAGGATCTATTTCATTATCTCAATTACTTGCATCATTTTTTAAAATCTCCCAACACAAAGCTATACAAGCTTTCCTCCCAAAGGGTCCTTACCGTAGGTTGCAAAGTATTTCAGATTAAGGAATTTAATATCATGACCTTTGCATATATTTGGATTATTAACTGAACTCATGTTTGAATGCTATTTCATAACTGGAGCAGAAACCACTTTTTCAGGAAAAGTTTGTTTGCTATCTCTTTCTTTTAGTTGGGCTGAAATTCTGAATATTTTGCAAGGAAATAAAACTATAAACAAACTTTGTATAGTCGTGATGTCTAAAATGAATCAATATTTGTATTTGAACTCTATGCATTGCCACTTCTTAATGTATTGCCATTCTAGTGGGACTAAGTTCTGAATCAAGGTAAAGCTGCAAAAAATAAAATAAAAATAAAAAGTAGATTGATTCTTGATATGAATTGAACTAGGATTCATATAAAGTCCTGAGTAGGGCAGTTATATAAATCAATGCAGGAAATAAACAAATTTCTCAGGGTATTGCATGCCCTTGAATACCATGGAAATCACATTTTTGCAATCTGAAAAAATGACAAGTGGAGAAACCCTTTAAACTAAGATTAATATTCTGCAATTGCTTGGCTCTCCAGTCAGGTTTTCTGCAATATTCCATGAAGACTCAAAGAACCCATGTAAGCATAAGGTTAATTTTGAAATGAAAAAATCTAGTAGGCAGAGGATGTGGGGAAAAAAGAGGGGAAACCATATGATAGGAAAGAACAGAAATACAGAAAATAGATAAATTGCAACAGAAAAAAACAATCAGGATGCACCTAGAGACCTGTACAGTAAGTGGAAAACACTTACCAAGTTTCTTAATTGTTATAAATTATTTGGGGAACATTTTACTGTCGTAGGTAAAATGCAAATACTTTTGAGTATTTGAATTTTACATGATTATTGAGTATTTTACAAGAGAAACCTGATCTCAAATCAGAAGTGTAATTTAAGAAACTTGCCTTTTAAAACTTTTATATACTTTTCTATGCTTTTAATGTTTTATTGCATGTGACCCAATGTCCCTTTGTGAGTGATATGGGCTGTTCTTAAATGTGATAGATAGATAGATAGAAAAGTAAATAAGTAAGTAAGTAAGTAAATAAATAAATATTTGAGGAAGGTTGTCAGAATGGACCTTTTCTAGACATAATGAGAATAACCTTGCGAAATGGGGAAATGAGCTACAACCTGGACAACGGTATGGTAAGAGATATCTAAGCCAAAGAAGGAATGGGCATGGAGAAAGTATCTCGGAATCTATCCTCACTGGAGAAGTGCTTTCAGAAGCTCTGTTACTGGGATGATTTTTCATCAGGTTCACCTGATCCGCCAGTTGCGTCCCTTTCTAGATTGGGACTCTCTACACACAGTCACTCACGCCCTCGTCACCTCTCGTCTGGACTATTGTAACGGTCTCTACATGGGGCTCCCCTTGAGGTGCACTCAGAGGCTCCAACTGGCACAGAGTGCGGCCGCGCGGGTGGTTATGGAAGCAACATGGAGTTCCCATGTAACACCTCTCCTGCGCAAGCTGCACTGGCTCCCGGTGGTCTTCCAAGTGCGCTTCAAGGTTCTGGTTATCACCTTTAAAGCGCTCCATGGCTTAGGACCTGGTTATCTATGGGACCGCCTGCTACCACCAATAGCCTCCCACCGGACAGTACGCTCCCATAGATAGGGTCTCCTCCGGGTGCCGTCGGCCAAACAATGTGGACTGGCGGCCCCTAGGGGGAGATCCTTCTCTGTGGGGGCACCTACTATCTGGAACGAGCTCCCCCCGGAGATATGGAGGATCCCAGATCTGCGCACCTTCTGTCACGCGCTTAAGACTTTCTTATTCCATCAAGCTGGCCTGGCCTAAATCTTCTCCCCTTTTTAAATGTAAATTTTTAAACTGTAAATTTTAATTTGTTTTAAATTATGGGGTATTTTAAATTCAGCCAAATTATTTAATTAGTTTTTAATTCATTTTAATTTTTTTGTATTTATGTGTTTTATCTCGTGGCTGTTCACCGCCCTGAGTCCTTCGGGAGAAGGGCGGTATAGAAATTTAATAAAATAAAAATAAAATAAATAAATACTGTAACCTTACTTTAAAGGTAGTATGAACTCATGATTTTGGGTTCCTGGTTTTGAATACCTCAGAGGGCCAACTATATGTCATAGACTCTCAGCTTCTGTTTCAAGACCATGTGATAGTCATGGCCAAGAACTCTTTCCCCATTACAGCTGCTATATTCTTTACAGGACCGGTCTCTTCTATTAAACATCATCATCCAATGGACCGAGGAGACACTATATGTAGGAGATGAATAGGCTGAGCCCAAGGGATGGGTCAAATGCATCATTAGTCTCAAGTTCTTCATACCCATAAGAAATCTAAGTCCAGCCCGCCCTGAATTCCATTGACTTCCATTGATTTGCCACCAATCTGCTTTAACTGTTAGTAGTTCAGATTCTTGTAAAAAGCACTAACTTAACAATAAGCCTATATTCATTTGAACTCCTGATTTCCTGTGCTTGATATTGGGTCATGGTAATACCATCTAGTACCTTCCCTATCATGGCACCTGCACTGTGAAATACCACACTTACTTCTTTTAGGAATAAGTACTCTTACATGAGAAAAGCAGCTACAGCTGAAATTATAGATTCTCACAAAATGCACCTCTTTTTTGTCTAAATTATCTGTCATTCAGCCTATTACAGTCTACACATAAGGATTCAGCAGAATTCCATCATTTCCCGAGGACATCATGGAGAATAAATATCCTCTGTTTATTTTTAAGCACTAGCAAAATCTCATGAAGTTGTCTGAAAAAAGATGCTGACCCCTGAGGTTTTATACCGATAAGGATGGAGGATTTAGTTTCCAGAAACTTCCCCTGACGATTCTGAACACCCTTGGGAACTTTAAATAACATCCATGAAAATTCACATTTTAATACTTGCAGGCATTTTTAGATTTTGTCTCATTTTTAAAAGTAATTTCACATCATACAATATATATTTCGTATTTCGTATTTCGTATTTCGTATTTCTATCTATCTATCTATCTATCTATCTATCTATCTATCTATCTATCTATCTATCTATCTGCCTACCTACCTACCTATCTATCATTAATGTGTGATGTCTTTATATTAACTGATAATGTTTCAGTCAAAAATAGGCATTGCTGCTATTCTTTATCAAGTTTCTTCTCTCAGATTATGCTTTCTTGTAACCTAATCCAAAAACACTCAATATAAGTTATTTTTGTATTAAAAATAACATTGGAGGTATCGGTTTCAAGTTGATAAATAGAATTATTTTGAATTGTAGAGAAGCTGATCATGTGATTTAAAATGCAAACCAGGAAAGGGTTTTTTTTTTAGAAAGACAAAATGAAAACAGTCAACTAAGAATGATGGTTTACATTGCATATTTGTTGCATAGCTTCTTCTTTCTTTAAAGCTGAGTAGTGAGCTGAAACAGGTTTCCCCACTAAGAAAATTCTTGAAGGAATTTAATGAGAAAGTAAACAAGATGATTTGCTTATTAGCAGAATGGCACTTACTGGAAACTCAGGCTGTGATCCTGCAGATATAGATATAAAGAGAAACCCAACTAAGCCTAAATTTCCGTAAACAGCAGCAGGCCTACCTACAACTGAGAACAAAATGGAATGTCTGTAGTTTATTGGGGAAGAATTTAGATCTCCAGGGTCTATCAGAACCAGAAGAAATTATGCCGTTCCTTTGAAATGAAAAATTTCCTAGTATTATTTGCTATTAAAAGCAATGAGAGGAAAGTAATAATATAATCATACTTTAAAAAGCACTGGGAAAGCAATATAGCAATTCCACCATGACTTTTGCTTTGTCTTTGTCTTTTGCAGTCTTCCTCCAAACTGCAGGTTCAATCTGCCTTTCAATTATGCCCAGGCTACAGCCTGGGAATGAAAAGGGTGGAGACGTTTTAAATAGGAGGTGTTGAGACAATCCATACAAAAAGTTAGCGGGAAGAAACAGAAATGTAAAAGCGAGATACTTGTGCAAAGATAGTAGAACTGATATAGAGCAGGAGTCCCCAACCTTTTGGACCTCAGGGACCACCAAGTTCATAATTTTAAATCCCGCGGACCACTAATACGAATCCAGTGCGCTGCTTGCTGAAGCACCTGGACTCTCAGTAACAGGATGGAGTCCTTCAGGCACTCTCCCTCCTCTTTCTTTCTCTCTCTCTCCTTCTCTCTTTCTCTCATTTTCTCTTCCTCTCTGTCTCCCCCTCTTTCTTTCTCTCTTTCTCTCTGTCTCCCCCTCTCTCTTTCTCTCTCT
Source organism: Arizona elegans (assembly GCA_022577455.1). Classification (NCBI taxonomy): domain Eukaryota; kingdom Metazoa; phylum Chordata; class Lepidosauria; order Squamata; family Colubridae; genus Arizona; species Arizona elegans. The sequence continues at coordinate 77,151,648 of JAKOOJ010000005.1, read as the reverse complement.
CCCACTCATTCTCTCTCTGATACCCTCTCTGTCTCTTTCTTTTTCTCTCTCTTTCATTCTGTCTCTGTCTCTCTCTCTTTCTCTGTCTTTTTCTCTCTTTCTCTGTCTTTTTCTCTCTTTCTCTTTCATTCTCTGTCTTTCTCATTCTCTCTCTGATTCTCTCTCTGTCTCTCTCATTCTCTCTCTGATTCTCTCTCTGTCTCTTTCTTTCTCTCTTTCATTCTGTCTCTCTCTCATTCTGTCTATCATTCTCTCTAATTCTCTCTCTGTCTCTGTCTCTTTCTCTCATTCTTTCATTCTGTCTCTTTCTCTCTCTTTCTCTGTCTCTCTCATTCTCTATCTCTTTCATTCTTTCTCTTTCTCTCATGCTCTCATTCTGTCTCTTTCTTTCTTTCTCTCTCTCATTCTCTCTTTTTCACTCTGTCTCTCTCTGTGTGTCTCATTCTGATTCTCTCTGATTCTCTCTTTCATTCTGTCTCCTCTTTCATTCTCTCTCTGATTTTCTGATTCTGTCTCTGTCTCTTTCTTTCTCTCTCTCACACACATTCTCTCTCTCTCGTTCTGATTCTCTCTCTGATTCTCTCATTCTCTTTCCCTCTCCCATTTCATGGGCCATCTCATGTGTCTTGGGGCTGAGAGGAAGTCAAGTGTATCCCCGAGAGACCGAGGTGCACAGAGCATCAACAAGGATCAGAAGAAACGGCTGTGAGATCCAGCAAGAATCTGGAATATGGAGTGAATCTCCATCCCCCCTCCCTTTTCCTTGCCAGGCAAAGAGTGACTGGGAAGGGAGGGTGAGGGGCGGGGACAGCCACTGGTGGTTTAGCCGACAGGAAGCTACAGCAGGGGGAAGAAACAGCCCGGGGTTGCCACCATCTGTTGCTTCGGCCCGCCTGCATCGCCACTCCCCCTTGCACCATTACCTCATGCGGCTGTGCTGCAAAGTTGCAAATTGCACAAACCTCCCTCTACAGCGGAGATTTATAGCCCCACCATGAGCTGCCTGACAAGTCCCATATTTCCGGAGCTCTAATCACAGGATTTGCCATTGCTCATCCTGGAGCAGCTCCTCCACCCTGGTGCGCCGCGGACCACCAAAATTTTCTCGTGGACCACCAGTGGTCCGCAGACCACCAGCTGGTGACCACTGATATAGAGCATTCAAACCTAGATACAAAACCACACACACACAAGGTTTCTTTAACTTAAAAAACACCAAAAGGTTACATTCATGTCAATGATATTCTCCTTCCCTAGGGGCATTATGAATGTGTTGCAGACTGAAGAGGGAATTCTAAAGAGTCCTGGGAAATAAATAAATAAATAAATAGGTTGTGGGGAAAGGAAACCCTTAACTCCCTTTTAATGACCTGTAGTGCTTATTCAGGGTAGAGTTGGGGTGACTGGATGGAGCTGAGCATTTACTTGCTGGATGCCCTGCCTGACTCCTCTGTGGAGTTCACAGTAGATTTTTTTTTCCTTTACATCCTAGGAGAGAAACATTTGCTGCTACCTAGAATTGAATTCACGACCTTCTGAGCGGGAGGCAAAGCTTCTTCACCCTTAGGCCACCACTTCAGTCTAAGGAAACCCTTAATGATAGCCATTAAATATAATCAGTGGGAGCATAGGATCGAGTAACATTGAAAAAGATTATAATCCAAATATAGGCAAAATGCATTTTTTCTTATTAGTTCTAGAAAAATGATACTTAAATACTGCATGGTAGATGTAGTATAAATGGAGACAGAGAGGCATATAAAATGGAAACTTTTAAAATTATGCAGCATATTTTGTGCAGTATTTAAAATGCTTATAGAAACTCTAAACTTTTAAATCTTATCCTGTAGTATTTGTTTACTAGATTCTTATAGAAGACTATGGGAATGGTGTTGGGAAGCAGGGGGAAGAGCTTCAGGCTAGACAAAAGATTTGAATAAACAAAGACTTGCAACAAAAGTCAAAGGTAATTTTAAAAAACCCTTTCTTTCAACATATAAATAACAAGAAAAAAAGTCAGAGAAATAATCAGCCCACTAAAGAGAGACGATGTCCACCATTTCTGCCTGCAAAGTTTTATAGTACACTGCAGTCAGACCATCCGTTCCAGGAGCTTTGGCTGTTTTTAATTGTTTTATTGCTGCTATTATCTCCTCTTCTGTTATAGGATAATTCATTCTTTCCTTTTGTTGCTCAGTAATTTTTGTAACTCTTTTGTTATCTAACTATTTTTCTATAAATCCATTCTGCACCTCCTCTTTGGCATATAGTTTAGTGTAGTATTCAAGAAAAGCTTCTTTAATTAATTTCTGTTGAAAAATTTCTTTCCCTCCGATATCAATACTATCAATAGTCCGTATACTCTGTTTCTTCCTCAATGTGTAGGCCAACCACCTGCCCGGTTTATTGGCATTGCAGAATGTATTATGCTTCGCGTATTGTAAATTTGTTGCAACTTGTTCCGCTATAAGCATTTGGAATTGATCTTTCAAAAGTTTTATGACACCACGTATTCTTTCATCTGTTAGATTTTTAATAAGTAACTGTTCTTTATTCTTTATTTCTGCTTCCAATTCAAGTCTTTTCTTTTGTTGGATCAATCTATGTTTAGAGTTCATATAAATAAGCACCCCTCTCATATAAGCTTTGCTTGCGTCCCACACAATTTCCATTGGAGTGCCTTTATTCAGGTTCATTTCAAAAAACTCTTCCAAATACTTTTTAAGTTCTATTATATTTTTTTCATATCTGAACAAGTTTTCATTTAATCTCCAAGAGCGTCTCTCAGTCTTACATGTCTCAATTTCTATCCACACTGGGCTATGATCAGTCAAAGTTCTTGGCAAAATCTTTGTTCTTTTTGTCCTAACAAGTAGGTCATCTGACAACAAAATGAAATCAATCCTAGAGAAGGATCTATGTCTATCAGAAAAGAAAGTATAATCCAGTTCTTTTGGGTTATGTATTCTCCAAATATCTTTTAATTCCAAGTCTTCTTTCATATCAAAAAAAGTCTGTGGTAGTCTAATCCCTGACTTCGCCAAAGTCTTTTTATCTAATTTCGAATCAATTACTCCATTCCAATCTCCCATAATTAAAATAGATCTATAATCCCATTGTAGTATTTTAGTATGTAACATTTTGTAAAAATAATCCTGTTGTTGATTGGGAGCATAAATTCCTATCAAAAGAATTTGACTATTTGCAGAAAGTAATTCAATTGCTACAAACCTGCCATCATGGTGGAACAACTCAGAGACTTATTTTGTAACATACAACAAGGGGGAAAAGTACCCCCATCATGGACTACAGCTTATATCTCTTTGATACCAAAAGAGCAAGCAGGTCCCAAAAACCGGAGAATTACAGACCAATATCTCTTTTGAATACGGATTATAAAATTTATGCAAAAGTATTAGCCAACAGATTGATGCCAGTAATTCAAAAGGTGATTCATGATGACCAAGCGGGATTTATCGAGGGTAGGCACATGAAGGACAATGTAAGGCAAGTAATAGACTTATTGGAATATCTTAAGAAGAATAAACAGATCCCTGCAGTGCTGGTTTTCTTGGATGCAGAGAAGGCCTTTGATAAAGTGGACTGGAATTTTCTACTAAAGACTTTAAAAAAGATGGACTTTGGGGACCAATTTATACAGGCGGTCTCAGCAATTTATCAAGAGCAAAAGGCACAGATTATTATTAATGGAAGTTTGACAACAGAGTTTAAAATCGAAAAAGGAACAAGACAGGGATGTCCGTTGTCCCCATTGTTGTTTATTTTAACACTAGAAGTCTTGTTAAATACAATAAGGGACTCTAATATCTTGAAAGGTATAATGATAAGGCAAGAGGATTACAGAATAAAGGCATTTGCAGATGATTTGGTCGTTACCCTAACACAGCCAATGGAATCAATAATCCAGATGAAGGACATTATACAAGACTATGGTAAAGTTTCAGGTTTTAGACTGAACCAGAAAAAAACTAAGATGATAGTCAAAAATATGACACAAGATCGTAAACACGAGCTTGAAAGGAGGGCAGGTTTTGAGATTGTACCAAAGGTAAAATATCTAGGAGTTCAGGTTGCAGAATCAAATATGAAATTGTTCCAAAATAATTATGAGGTGTTGTGGCGAGAGGTGCAAAAAGACATGGAGACTTGGAAAAAACTGCAGCTGTCTTTACTTGGAAGAATAGCAGCAGTTAAGATGAACATTTTGCCAAGATTTCTTTTTTTGTTTCAAATGATTCCGGTGCTTAAAAATGAAAAACAACTAAAAGTATGGCAAACTGGAGTGAACAAGTTTGTCTGGAACGAGAAAAAACCAAGAGTAAAATTGAAAATTATGCAAGATGTTCCAGAAAGGGGAGGTCTTAAACTTCCAAACCTACAGTTATATTATGATGCAGCAGCTTTGACTTTAACAAGTGATTGGTTTGGAGGAAAAAAGACTGGAATATTAAACGCAGAAAGTTTTGATTTGGAATTTGGATGGCATGCTTACTTATTTTATGACAGCAAAGTGGATAAAGTATTTAAAAGCCATATACTTAGAGATTCTTTGTTGAGAGTTTGGAAGAAGCACCGACTCAAATGGGATTACAAAATACCGCTATGGCTGGATCTTGGTCATACTTTGTGGAATACAAATATAATGTCACTCGGGGGGTTTTTATATAAAGAGGTTCTTTTTACAGATGCGGGCAGATGGCAGCTGAAGACATTACAAACATTGTTGGCTGAAGGGATTAATCTAACTTGGTTACAATATAATCAATTGCAATTGAGATGGAAAGAGGACCAAAAAACTGGTATTATGATGTATGAGGAAGAATTGGTCAGACATATTAAAGAGAAAGGTCCAATGCATATTAAAAGACTTTATAATGTCTTGTTAGAAAGGGATTCAGAAACTGAATTAGTTAAAGATTGTATGATTAAGTGGGCACAAAATTTTGAGGAACCAGTGATGTTGGAAACATGGGAAAAAATTTGGGTTCAGAATGTTAAATTTACACAGTCACAGAATCTGAGGGAAAATTTTTATAAAATGTTTTACAGATGGCATTTAGACCCCAAAAAATTGTCGTGTATGTACCCTAATGTGCAGCCTAAATGTTGGAGATGTGATTGTCTAGATGCTACATATTATCATGTTTGGTGGACCTGTAAGAAAGTTAAGGCTTTTTGGATAAAAATTTGGTGGGTCATGCAGAATGTTCTGAAGAAAAAAATTCAATTTTCTCCACAATTGTTTTTACTGGGTATAGTTAAGGGTTTTACATTGGGTGAAACAAAACTGATATTGTATATGATAACAGCAGCAAGATTGTTGATAGGTAAATACTGGAAAAATGAAGCGCTGCCCACGATCGAGGAATGGACTTTGAAGATGGCCAGTTTTGCAGAGATGGCGAAGATTTCAGCATATTTAAAAGATTGTTCTCAAGAGACTTATGAATGGGAATGGAAGAGGTGGATAGATTATGTTCAGAACAAATATCAAACCAGGAAGTATCAAATAGCTTTTATTTGAAAATGTTATATTAAGATAGAAATATTTTTAAGGTAATGAGGATGAAAATTTATTTGAAAATGTTATATTAAGATAGAAATATTTTAAGGTAATGAGGATGAAAATTTATTTGAAAATGTTATATTAAGATAGAAATAGGTTAATGTAATGAAGATGAAAATTTATAAGGGGGAGGAAGGGGTTCAAGTTTTATATACAAAGGAGGGTTTTTCCTTTTACTTGATATGAGTATACTGTGCGGAAGTCCGGGGGGAGGGGAGGGTTAGGGTGGGTTAGGGAGGTTGGGAAGTTTGGGGTGGGTTGAGGGGGGAAAAAAGGGGTGAAAATGTAATTGTAAAACTTTTGTAATAAAAAAAGAGAGAGAGAGACGATGTCAAGGAAATAACAAGTAGTTACTCAGTCTTTGCATCAGTCTTCATGCAAAAAGAAACTATAGTCCAACCTATCAAAAACATAACTATAAAAACAGACTAGAAATAAAAATTAAGATAAGCATGAAAATGGTAATAGAATACCTATCTGATCTTGATGAGTAAAAATCACTGGCACCTGATGGATTACATCCCAGAGCTCTGAAGGAGCTGGCAGATGTTATCTCAGAACCATGGTATCATACCTTTAAAAAATCCTGGAGACTACACAGAGGACTGGAAAAGAGCTGATGTCTTTAAAAAAAAAAGACCCAGGAAACTACAGACCAATCAGCCTAATATCAACACCTGGGAGGATACTGGAAAAAATAATCAGAAAACAGATCTGCGAACATCTAGAAACAAATAAAGTTATAACTAGAAGCCAGCATGGGTTTGTTAAAAACAGATCATACCAAACCAATCTCATTCATTCTTTGACAAAGTGACTAGTAAAGCAGTGAAATCCAGTGTAAGTAGTAAACTTAGACTTCAGCAAGGCATTGGACAAAGTAGACCACAACCTATTTCTGGGTAAGCTAGTAAAATGTGGGATAGACAGCATTACCACCAGATCAGTGGTGGGTTATCCCTGGTTCAGACCGGTTCGCAAGAACCGGCAGTAAAACCAGCTGGAGGCCCCGCCCACTGCCGTGGATGTAGTCATTCGTGATCTGCGCGTGCGCAAAAGCAAGGCATGCACGCAAGTGAAGCAAGCATATGCGCGCGATCCTGTTGCGAACCAGTAGTAAAGGTAAGTAGAAGCCACCCCTGCACCAGATGGATTTGTAACTGGCTGACAAACGGTAGTCCTTAATGGTACTACATCCATATGGAGGGAAGTAAACAGTGGAGTACCACAAGGTTTCATGTTAGGCCCAGTATTCTTCAATATCTTCATAAATGACTTAGATGAGGAGGGCAACTCATCAAATTTGCTGATTACATTAAGCTGGCAAGGATAGCCAACACCTCAGAAGATAAGTTCAGGTTCCAAAAAGATTTTGATAGATTTGAACAATTGAACAATGACAGACTTCCAACAACATGAAATTTAATGTGGAAAAAAGCAAGGTTTTACACTTATGCAGGAAAAACCAAAGGTACAAGTACAAATTAGGCGAAACCTAGATCAAAAACAGTAACTGTGAAAGGTAAGAGTAACCTTGGAGTGCTAGTGAACAATCACTTAAACAAGAGTCAGCAGTGTGCAGTAGCAGCCAGAAAAGCTAATACAATCGTTGGTTGTATAAAAACAGGCACAGTATCAAAATGTGAAGTATTAGTACCACTTTATAAATCCTTAGTAAGGCCACACCTGGAATACTGCATGCAGTTTTGGTAACCACATTACAAAAAAGATGCTGAGACTTTGGTAAAAGTGCAAAGAAGAGCAACTAAAATGATTAAAGGCCTGGAGACAAAAACATATGCAGAATGGTTGCAGGAATTAGGTAGGGCTAGTGTAGAGAAAGGAAGGACATGATTGGAGTATTCCAATATTTGGGCGGCTTCCGCAAAGAAGAGAGGATCACCTTATTTTCCAGAAGGCAAGATTCCAAAGAACCAGAAGGCAATGGATGGAAACCAATCAAGGAGAGAAGCAACTTGGAATTAAGGAGAAACTTCATGGCAGTGAGAAAAATTAACCAGTGGAACAGCTTGCTTTCAGAAGTTGTAGCTGTTTCATCACTGGAGGTTTTTAAGAAAAGCCTAGACAGCCTGTCTGAAGATAATAAATCCAGTACCTGTCCATGACCCATGAAAGCTGATGCATCTGTTTTCAAGATTATATATTTGTAAGATTACACCTGACAATAGCCATGTCTTCATTTGCATACTTCTGTACTCTGAATCAATAATTTTCAACTAAATATGCTGGAAGTGTGGAGAGACCATTGGGAATTACTACCACATGTGGTGGGAATGCCCAAAGGCGCAAAAATTTTGGAATTTACTAAAGAACTGGCTGGGAGAAATTTTGCTAACAGATATAGAGGTCAAACCGGAATTTTTCTTTTTGGGAATTATAGAAAGAAAATATAAGAAAGATACACATTATTTATTACTGCATATACTCACAGCGGCACAAATAGCCTTTGCTCAAAAATGGAAAGAGAAAGATATTCCAACTGAAGAGGAAATATTACTGAAAATCTTTAACTGCACAGAAATGGACAGACTCACTTTGGAACTCAAGGATGAAAGCGAAACTAAGTACTACAAAATCTGGAAACAATTTTATGATTGGATAGATAACAAGAGGGTAGCCAAGATAAATGTATAGTGTTAGAACAAAAATATAGATGTTATAGATAAATGTATGTTTAAGAGATAAATAAATATACAGAAATAAGAGAAAAGGTATTAATGTCATGTATTATGCTTAAATAGTGAGCAAACCTTAAGAACTATAAGTTTATATGAGTACTAATATTATTGTAAAATGATGGAAGATGTTTGGAACTAGTGATGTCATATCTATGTCCAATGTTTTTTTAATTTTGTATTATTAATAAAAATTTTAAAAAAATAATTTTCAACTAAATGTGAACTGTTTCATGGCCCTAATACATAATGAACAAAAACATCTGCCCATCTCCCCTCTAACCAAATGCAAGGAAATTTCAAAGGCCTTTGATGCCACGTCAGAAACTGAGAAATTAAGAATTCTGTATACAACATTCTAATTATATTTCAGGAAACCTGTAGGTAATCTGGGAATGCATTAGAAAAGGAATAACAATAATGAATGGTTAAGGGAACTTGTATCCAAAAACCATTTTCATCATTTACAGAATGCATTTCTGTACTGGCATTTGTGTTTGTTTTAAAATCTGACCTATCTCGCTTGCTAATTTGTATCACTTACTCACTTGCTGCATCAATCAAACAAAAGTAATATTGTAAAAATCTAATCCTAACTTATTTATTTTCTTGGCTACTTTTCCAAAACTTCTTTAGTTTTTCCTTTGCCCAGCCGCATGCATTCACAGTGCTGCTTTATTTGATTACTTGTGAGACTCCTAGGATTTTAAAGAATATTTGTTGATATAAACAGATCAGAGGAATCACGAGTCAAATCTACTGAGGGTGCCAAGCCTAAACCTATTGATAGGATAAGAACAATAAAAAGGAAAAACCTAAGAAAAGAGTGCTGAGGTATAATAGCAGTTACAGAGTAAAACAATATTAAATTCATCCACAATACAACATTACATTTAGTGACCAAAGTTACAACAGCACTGAAAAAGTCACTTAAGACCATTTTTTGCACTTCTGACCATTGCAGCATCCCATGGTCACGTGATCAAAAATTCAGACGCTTGGCAACTGTCTCATATTTATGATGGCTGCAGTGTCCCAGGGTCATATGATCATCTTTTGCGGCCTTCTTGCAAGCAAAGTCGATCAGGAAGCCAGATACACTTAACAAAATGTTAGTAACTTAACAACTGCAGTGATTCACTTAACAACTGTGACAAGAAAGGTCATAAAATGAAGCAAAATTCACTTAACAATTGTTTTACTAAGCAACAGAAATTTTGGGCTCAATTGGTGTCATGAGTTGAGGATCAACTGTAGTTATTCCCAAGGATATTTTACTGCAGCTTATTTTCAAACACAATTATCCTTGTCCAACTTTGAAGGCCACAGATATACTACAAACTTGAATTGGAAACCATGGATTGGGACAATTCTTATCATTCCAACAGACTTACTAAAATAAGTAGAATGAATTAGCCATGGCTATGGGGTATGCATTTTAATAGATGCACCCTAAGCATGTCTAAATTTGGATTTAATTCCATGTGTATTTCCCATCTGCAACTAATCAGGTGGGCCTGTTATATTTAGGCCTTGTTGTTGTTAGTTGCAAAGTCGTGTCCGACTCATCATGACCCCATGGACAACGTTCCTCCAGGTCTTCCTGTCCTCTACCATTCTCTGGAGTCCATTTAAGCTCACACCTACTGCTTCAGTGACTCCATCCAGCCACCTCGTTCTCTGTTGTCCCATTCTTCTTTTGCCCCCAATCTTTTCCTTACTTCTCATTAAGTGGGCAAAGTATTTGAGTTTCATCTTCAGGATCTGGCCTTCTACAGAGCAGTCAGGTTGATCTCCTCTAGGACTGACCGGTTTGATCGCCTTGTAGTTCAAGGGACTTGCAGGAGTCTTCTCCAGCACCCTAGTTCAAAGGCCTCAATTCTTTGGTGCTTAGCCTTTCTTATGGTCCAACTTTCACAGCCATACACTGCAATTGGGAAAACCATAGCCTTGACTATACACACTTTTCTTGGCAGGATGATGTCTCTGTTTTTTTGTATGCTGTCTAGATTTGCCATAGCTTTCCTCCTCAGGAGCAAGTGTCTTTTAATTTCTTGGCTGGAGTCCCCATCTGCGGTGATCTTGGAGCCCAGGAAAATAAAATCTGTCACTACCTCCATTTCTTCCCCCTCTATTTGCCAGGAATTGAGAGGACCGGATGCCATGATCTTAGTTTTCTTAATGTTGAGTTTCAAGCCAACTTTTGCACTCCCCTTCTCCTCCCGCATCAAGAGGTTTTTTAGTTTCTTTTCACTTTTGGCCATTAGAGTGGTATCATCTGCATATCTGAGGTTGTTGATATTTCTCCCGGCAATCTTAATTCCAATTTTTGATTCATCTAGCTTTCTCATGATGTGCCTGCATATAAATTAAATAGGCAGGATGACTATTTATTTAGGCCTTACTGTGGTTTAAATTAAAATTATTGATTTTAGTGACTGCATCCTTTACTCTATAAAATGTTATTAATGTGGATACAGTGGTTTTATACAGATTTTTGCACATCACCTAGAGAACGCTTGATAAATAAGAAAACCAGGAAAAATAAAAATCTTCATCTCAATGTTCTTTTCTGTATTTCAAATAGTTGAATATATCTTTAAAAAATGTAAGTCCAATTATACAATCCTAGATGCTCTTCACAGTGCTTATTGCATCTGGGCTTTTCATATCTCAGTGATGTATACTTTTAGGTTTCCATCAAGTTAGGATTCTGATATACATGCCCCAAAGTAGCGGATATAAAATCAGGCTAGGAAAAAGCATCATAATGCAAGGCTATCCTGAATAAATATACATTTAACAGCAGTAAAAACAGATTCCTTTTTCTTTGGCATCAAATGTGCATAACATGTTATCGAAGTATTATAATTGCAAATGGTCTTATCGGTTCTGCAGTTGGTCCCAGTAGTAGTACTTCAAGAGGCCTCCACGGTAATAATCTGAAAATTCAATATAACTACTTGGAGAATGGAAACATTTTACTTCCCTGGTTTTTGTTTGTCGCCTTTTTTAGCAGCAAATCTCAAATAATCATGCATTTCAAAGAGGAAAATTCACAGAAGAATTTGCACTGGATATGCTTCTTGGCAACACTTTACATTAATTTATGCTGTGCATTGGCAACATCTTTGATATCCTAAATCAAGGGTCCCTAAGCCCTGGTACAGGGACCGGCACTGGTCCGCAGCATGCCAGAAACTGGGATGCGCAAACAAGCAAAGCCCCATCCATGGGATGCAGGCAGCACATGAAACCACGCCCCTTCAGTCCACGGAAAAACCTCTCTCCACAGAACTGGTCCCTGGTGCCCAAAAGTTTGGGAACCAATGTCCTAAATAATACATGTCAAAACTAATAAAGCAGAAATCCAGAAAATTCTGAAAATCTATCTAACATTCCTTTATGTATAGTTATCAGATTAAAAGTCTTTAATGCATGCAATCATCTCAGCAGCTTTCCTAACCTGAAATGCTAATTTACAATGCCTAAAATTTTCTTCTGAGAATTCTGGGACATCAATTTTCAATACATTTGGAGGGTGCCAACTGAGCTAAAAAAAACCCCACAACTTATTTTACTTAAGTGTGTTTGAAAGATAAGATTTAGCCTAAAATTTAGCTAGGCTAGTCATTTCTATAAGGGAAAACATACAATTACATTTGATAGAAACTAAATTCAAATTGAAGCATTAGGTTACAAAGTAAAGAGTCATTACTATGAATTCTTAAGTATAGAGCTCTTTAGTGAACACACACATATTTTTTAAAGATTTGTCATTATGACTAATTCTCAGAAATTCAAGTTATTGACATTTGCAACTATTACTCACTTGTAATGAGTCTTGCTCCATTTAGGTATCCTATGATTTGCTGATCTCTCATTGTACTTATCACTGGTTCATCAGAATTATCAGTTAGCACAGCTGAATATACTGGCCTAAAATATTTTGCAACAAAGCAGACGAGCTAGACATTAACAAGGGACATATTTTGCATTTGCATTATATATTGTTCGACCCATAATAGCTGTTTTGTTGATTGTAATATTTGCTGAGCTATAGACAGCCACCCAGAAACCTTTTCTTCAACTGTTTCCATGAATACAATGTCAAAGAAAATGTTGCTGGAAGTAGCAGAATTCTATATTCTATATCACAAATGTTTTTTAATTCTTTGATCAGGGAGGGGATGTATAAAACAGCAGCAAGAAACAACTTCAAGGGCTCTAGGTGTATTTTCTGTGGAGAACAAAATGTGCATCTATGCTTTCTCTCTCCTAAGCCATTTGTGATGGAGGCTGAAAAAGCTAATCTTTTTCTTTTCAAACTTTGTGTTCCTAGTGCGAACTGTTCACACATGCTTCTTGATGTCTCAAGAAGACAAGTTAAAAATTGTGGCTGTTATTCCATGAGTAATGTCTTTAAACACCTGAATAGAGATATGTGTTTTTATATCAGATCTTTAAGATATTTTAAATTATATTGTATATTAATTATATATAACTATATATAATTTTACCCTTTGTTTCATCAAAGGGATCTTAATTACACAGTATGAAAAAAATGCTTTCTTTCAGTGGTATACTGAATTGTACACTGGTAACGTAAGCTATCTATCTAAAATAACTCAGGAGGAATCAAAGTGGTCTTAGAAGAATTCATATATTGAAATACTAAATCTTATTGGCCTGAATTATTTCCCAAAGAAAATAATTTATTCCAAATGCATTGGGACCACTTAAATAGTATGTTTCAAACATTTTACACGTTGATAATGAGATTTTAGCATACAGAAGCATTCCATAGTTTGACACAGCCATAACATACATGGACATATAGCATTAGATTGCTCTGTAACAGATAAAGTATTTTCATGCCAAATTTACATAATGAGATAGGTGGGAAATACATTTTATAAAAAGTAAATACATTTACATTACAAAAGACCACTGTTTTATGGAATTTGAGCTTTAGAAAATGTTGCTGTATAGGCAGTCCTTGTTGAACAACTACTTGTACAACAACCATTCAACTTACAATGATGCTGAATGAGGAAGATTTACGACTGATCTTTGCTGCTGTCCAAGTGTTGTTGTGGACAAGGGACACTGCGACAGTGTCCTATGTGACAAGGTAACCAGCTTGCAATTACGAGAGAAGCAGCATCCCATGGCAATATGACCACTATTTGCAACTTTCCACTGCCATCTTCTGTCAAGCAAAGTCAGTGGGGAAGTTTCAACTGCCATGGTGAGTTAGTGCAGTCCTGTGACGTTACGCTTTATGACCTCGTTGTTTAGTGATGGAGTTGCCAGTCCCAAATACCATAGTCTTTGTAAAAGGACATTCCCATAGCTAGCTTAGCAATTACCATAGTTGGATTATACAAATAAATAGAAAAAAACACAACATCTATTTTATTTATCCTCACAAAACAGGATATTCTTAACTAATAGTTGCAAAATGTATAACAAAGCAACATTGGAAACTTTTAGATCACTTGTAAAATAGTATTCAAAGCCATGGTCTGTAGCTATGATTAAATAATGAGGGATAATTTTTCAATTTTAAGTGTACAGAGGCCTGAACCACAATTTTGTCTGCTCTGAAATGCATACATTCTATATTTCAATAAGGTGTAACAATATTGTGACAAGGAAATATTTTAAGTGTTGTGAACTTGTGATGCTACTGTATTAATACATAAAACAAAAAGATATGAAAAGAAATGAAACTGGAGAACACTTTTTATGAAAGTAAAAAATTCCAGCGAGGTTACCAAGCATCACAGCATTCCATATGCCTTTTAAATAGGAGCACATATCTTTTGGGGCTCGTATTAATGCCATCTGTTTTTTCTAATTTTCCTTCAGAGCCCTACTTCTTAGCAAATAAAGTCCCTTAGTGCAAATAGTCAAAATAATTCTGTATTTGCAGTGAAAACAAAAATAGAAAAATGGTCCTAAGTAACAGGTTATAGTTGAAGACAGGTAGTGCTCAGCTCATGTCTATTTGTTCAGCAATTGTTCTAAGTTATAGCAATGTTGAAAAAAACAGACATATGACTGGTTCCCAAAGTTTTGGCCATCCCAGCATCCCAGCTTCAATCTGGTTTGATGACAACATTCCAGGGAGCTCTGTTCAAGTGACTGCCCTTTGCAAGCTTCCCTGCCATCTTACCACAAACAAAATCAGTGTGGAAACCAAACAGGGAAGCTTGTAAATCAGTCCATTAGGTGGCTCCTGCCTCCAGTCATCCCCCACCCATGCACAGCCTCCAATAGCCCTGCAGGCCCTTCCTGGCCTCTCTTAGCTCATGCACAACTTGGGATTGGCCTTCCAAACCCTCCCCCAACTCACATGCAGCCTGTGCAAATTCCCCTAGCCCCCTGTGGCACTTCTACACTACTTACCTCAGTCTTTTGCTGCTTAACAACCTGCCAATCTTGAGGTTGCAATGGCAGCCAGGACTGCCAGGATTGCCATCCCTAAGTGAAGCAGTCACGTAACATTATGCTTGACAACCACATCACTTAGGGATGGCAATCCTGGTCCCAACCTCTGTCATAAAATGTATTAGGAAAAGCTTCTTCGCTGTTTTGGGAGTTGGGCAGTGTAAACAATTTTTGAGGAAGGTGCTGATCAACTTTTCACTGGACATCCCAATTTGGGATGTTTCGGGATGAGAACTATTGGATTTCATGACTTCAAAGTTCAATTTTAATTATATTATTCTATGACACTGCCAAAAATAGAATTTTCAGGACTCCAGGGACAGGCTGTTAAGGATTACAATATAGAATAGTGAAAACAAGGACTTAATCTTTCTTTAATGGAAAATGAATAAAGATGCTTCCTGTAAACTGGAGATTAGAGAAGATAATCCTGTAGTTGGCAACTGCAGAACATAATCTCTGAATTGGTAAATCCAATTACAGGAAACCAAGGATAGCTGCTATATCCTGCAAACCTGAAGTAGCATAGTTTTATATTAGGGGGAAAAAGGATCCCTATAGTCCAGTTGTTAAGATCTATAACTTTCACCTTCTCTGATGGTTTGGAGAATCTATTTATATTCCTTCTGAAGAGATCCAGGAACTCAAAACAATACAACTGTGGAAAATCACAGAAATATTTTCCATCTGACTGTGGTTCACACTGGCTAATTATCTGGGAAGAATTTGGATCTGTTAACCCTGAGGAATTGGGCAGGTTTTGTCCAGTCTCCAAACTTCTCTTTTTAGAAAAGGTTGTTGAAAGACAATTGTGCAGCAAGTGCAGAGAACTCTGGATGAAGCAGATAATCTGAGCTTCTTCCAATATTAAGGTACAGGAGTGAAACACATTGATGGCACTTGTAAATAAGGTACATCCATCCTTGTTCTCTTTGATCTACCTTGTGTTTTCAATGCAATCAATTATGATGTCCTTTTGGATTGGCTTTGGGAGGTTGGAATGGTCAAGACCATTCCTTCTACCAGAGTCTCAGTAAATGTTATGGAGGGAAGAGGAGTAACCCATAACCAGGGGTGAAATCCAGCAGGTTCTGACAGGTTCTGGAGAAACAATAGCGGAAATTTTTAAGTAGTTCAGAGAACTGGCAAATACCACTTCTGGCTGGGCCCAGAGTGGGGTGGGAATGGAGATTTTGCAATATCCTTCCCCCAGGAGTGGGGAGGAAATGTGGATTTTGCAGTATCCCCTGTCATGCCCACCAAGCCACGCCCACTAAGCCACACCATGCCCACCAAGCCATGCCCACAGAACCAGTAGTAAAAAAAATTGAAATTCACCACTGCCCATAACCCTTTGCTGTGTGTGGCACTATCGGCTTTAACATTCTCTCTACTCCTGTTGGCTGTCTTTCATTCTGATCAAATCATAAGTGCTTCTCAGGTCTAGTCTGAATGTCATTCACCAGATCTGAAATAAGAGGCACTGGGTAGCGATATGCAACTGTCACAGAGTTCTGAAGTTTGTCATTATGAACAGCCCTCAAAGTTTAGGTCTTCTTGAGTATGGAAAACATAAATGCAATGCTGGTGAGGTAGATCTTTTCACCATTTTTATCCAAAAATGTTATAAAATACTCAGCTCTTGAATTGATTAGTCCCCTGTTAATGGTACAGTCACCTGCTCAGTAAGGAGACAAGGTAGTCACTTCTTTTTCTTAACCTCAGCCAACTCTGCCTATTTTTCTGGCAAGGAAATGGATTCAGACAGTTGAACAGGGAAGGGAAAAGGAAAGGGTAAAACTGTGAAGCATGCAAATCCTGCTGTTGACACATTTGAAACAGAAAATTTCTGGTTAATGGGTTTGCAGCAGTGGTAGGTTGCCCCTGGTTCAGACCGGTTCTATAGAAACGGTAGTAAAACCGGTGGGAGGCTCCGCCCACTGACCCTGGCATCATCAGAAGTGATCTGCACATGTGCGCGTGATCCCGTTGCGAACCAGTAGAAAAGGTAAGTAGAACCCACCCCGGGTTTACAGCCAATTAATTCTCAACACTGTGGGAACAGGTAAGCAAGCTGTGACAGAGAGTGGCAAGAATTCTGTAAGATCATTAATTATATGCAGTTACAACAGCATCATGCACATTGCAAAGCAGGGCCATCTTAAAGTGCTTATAAACCAAAGGTAGGTTAGACCACACTATGGTTGTGAAAGGTGGACCTTAAAAAAGAGGGGAAGAGAATCGACTTGTTGGAGCTGGAGAAGGCTCCTGCGTATTTCTTGGACAGCAAAGGTGACTGATAAGCAAATATTGGAGCACATAACACTAGTTATGTCACTGGAAGGCAAAATCCCATAACTGTGTCTCACTTATTTTGGTCATATCATGGAGGAAATCATTGGAGAAAGCAATTATGCTTGGGAGAATTAGTGGTAAAAGGAAACCAGGCTGTCAAAGAACAGAGTGACTGGACACCATCAAAGCTAATGCCTGGTCCATAGAACCGCCAAGAGTCATACATGACTGAATGGATAACATCATCATCATCACACATAATGTAGTAAACTGAAATGTTGTTTGATTTTGGCTTTTTGCATTGTATGAATCTAAACACTGAGATTTTAAAACCACGATGATAGGGGCGGAAGGTTAATTCTACTGGTCCAGGCTGGGCTGCAATGCATCAGGAAACTATCCAATGACCAGCTGAACACATTAGGAAAGATGAAGCCAAAACTGCCTGGCCTAGTTTAGTACCAGTTGGTGAGAAGAACTTATATTTCAAAGCCATTACATGCCCAGTGCTTTCTCATTCTGGGAGGGAGGGAGGAGAGAGAAGAGAGAGAGAGAGAGAGAGAGAGAGAGAGAGAGAGAGAGAGAGAGAGAGAGAGAGAGAGAGAGAGAGAGAGAGAGAGAGAGAGAGAGAGAGAGAGAGAGAGAGACATGCAAAACTTCACTCAGCCAAAATCCATATTTTTGTTGCCAGATTTTTGTTTTGTAGAAGGCCATAAAGGATATGCTAGAGGCACCAATTGCTAATGGCTTAATTCAAATATAGGCAACCCTTGGGCATTATGTGATCTCAGCCTAGTTTTATGGCTTGACCACAACTCAGGTCAAAATATGATGAGAAAGTAAATTTCAGCTGTGAGAATGTTCATATTTTGAAAGTTTCTTTTTGGCATTTATTTTACTGCCTTTCACAATTTTCAAGAAGTAATAAATAGGTTCATTTTTTTTTTATTTTAGAGGATTGAAATCCTGTATGATTTAAAAAAACCAGCTTAAGCTTTCCAGGCCATTCCTCCAATGACATCCCTTGGTAACCAGCATATACTCTATGACTCTTGGAAGCAGAGAAGCGGAAAATCTGGTGCCTTACTGCAAAAATGAAGCCTGTAGTACAGTGGACTAAAGCACTGTTATTAACAGATTAACATCTGCTGCTTGCAATTACTGCAAGTTCAAATCTCACCAGGCTCAAGGTTGACTCAGCCTTCCATCCTTTCAAAGGTAGGTGAAATGAGGACCCAGATTGTGGGGGCAATAAGCTGACTTTGTATAAATATACAAAAGTATGAAGGCTATTGCTTAACACATTGTAAGCCGCCCTGAGTCTCCGGAGAAGGGCGGCATATAAATTAAAGCAAAACAAACAAATAAACAAAAAAAAAACGTTGTTGCTTATTCTAGTTTAGTATAATGTGTGAACCCCAGACAGTGTCTGGAAACTGACCATTTCCCAAAAGGTCTACCTCTCAAATATTCCATTATACAAACTAAATGCATAGTAACTCTTGGAAAAGGAAACAAAGAGAAGAAATCCCACTTCAGATTCTTATAACATGCAGTGTGATCACCGATATATAAAGAAGTAAGAAAAACTGAGAACATTCTCTGGCTCTCTTACACACTGACATCCTCCATTCACCATACAAAAGAAGCTTTATCTGATTACCTAGAGCCGTGATGGTGAACCTATGCCACACAAGCTGTCGTCCCAGTTCAGCTCTGCTGCGCATGTGTGCCTCCCATTGACCAGCTGGTCTTTGAGTCTCTTCTGTAGAGTGGGGCGTATGTGGGGGACACGCACGCATGTGTGGGGGTGTGTGCATGCGGGGCGCCACACGTACATGCGTGGGGGGTGAGGCACATGCACAGGGCTCACGTGGGCATTGCATTTTGGGGGTTCGGACACTCGCACGTGTCCTTTAGGCACTCAGTCCAGAAAAGGTTAGGCATCACTGAACCTAGAGCCTAAAAATGAGAGTCCAATTCTGTGCAAGGTTAAAGAAAGATGCCTTTGACATAAAACAACAAGAACTGTGTTTATGGTGTAACATTCTTTTCTAAATTAATGTGTATTCTTCTATGCTAGTAAAGATATTTGAAAAATGTCAAATCTTTCACAAGCACACAATGGTATGACACCTAAGCATTTTGTAATTAATTTGTAGCAGTAGGGCAACAAACAACAACTACAAAAGAATTCTATATTGAAAATATGGCTGAATCTCTAATGTGAGGACCTTCTACAAAATGCCAAGCTATTAATTTATTTCTCAAAGACAAACAGAACCTTTTGTCATAAATTGAGACTCCCAGAAAGTTATATATTCTACACAAAAGGACTGCTGTGGCTTAGAAATATTGTCATGGGCATTCTTTAAAAGGAAGAATGAAGTCAGTAGCAGACAAAAGCATATTGACATACATAGTACAATGCACAAATATTGTGTGTCTTTAATTCAGTCTTGACTCTTGGCAAATACAGAGACATGTGCAGGCAGGTTTTTTGGCAACATTTATTAAAGTGGTGTGCCACAGCTTTCTCTGTAAGGCTGAGAGGGAGTGACTGACCCGAACTTATCAACTGGATTTTGCAGCTAAGGCAGAACTAGAACTCATGGTCTCCCAACTCCTCATCCATGTGTTTAAACCATTTCACAAAACTGGTTCACTTTCTGAACTCATGTTACTGCACATGGAAGGATTCCCATTATGAACTGAGCATCAAGAACATCTTATCTAAGTGACGTTGTTGTCACTTAGAAAGAAAGGAAGAAAGCTATTCAGGCTTACACTTTTTTTAAAAAAATGATAAAATAGTGAACACAACTTGGGTGGTAAGATGACATGATCAATCTAATCCTGATAAAGAATCTTAGAAAGATTTTTTTTTCCCTGAAAGGAAAAATCAGTGCTAATTAAAGAAAAATTAGCTTTGTATTTTTGATGCTGTAAAAAAAATGAGGGGAAATGTAATACTCGCTATAACTGATGATATACGATAGATATTTCCCAGTGAACTACCCTTTAGTCACAAAATGGTTTATGAGTGCATCACATGCTCCCATGTCTCCTTCACACTTTGGCTTACGGCTTTTTCCAAGTCCTTGCTGTCAAAAAGGATAAATGATATTCTGGGAAATGTGAACTATTTGCACTTGGAGCATACTAGACTGAAATAATGTATTTATGCATATTTTTATGAATTAGCCCAATGAAAGTGTTGGGGAAGCAAGGCAGGACAGGGTAAGAGGGAGTGAGAGAGAGAGAGGGGGGGGGAGAGGGGGGGAGAGAGAGAGGGAGAGAGGGAAAGAGGGAGGGAGGGAGGGAGGGAGAGAGAGAGAGAGAGAGAGACAGAGGGAGAGAGAGGGAGAGAGAGAGAGAGACACTTCTCAAGTAAAAGGACACAGGTATGAGATCAGGTGCACATTTTGTATGCTCCAATGTTGGTTGTCTCTTATTTCTAGATTTACTGAAGGCTCTATTAGGTTCTGCAAGATTATAGACGCAGATATACTGATTGTCCTACAGCTAACCATCCGGCTGGCAAAATAATAATAATGAGATATATCTTTGTTACAATTACACTGTCAGTTAGTTTGTACTTTAACGAAGAGGCAAAGCAAAAATGCAACAATGACTTCAGGAAAGTCTCAAGATTTCTAGCCATGAGAGACAATTCGATGGTATAAAAGGCAACTATTTATTTTTATTTTTATTTTATTTATTTGTCAAGCATATATAAGATAACAGGTAAAAGTATAAACATAATTTGAATACATGAAAAGAATAAGAGTAAAAAGGAATATTAGGACAGGGACGGTAGGCACGCTGATGCACTTATGCATGCCCCTTACAGGCCTCTTAGGAATGGGGTGAGGTCAACATTAGACAGTTTAAGATTAAAGTTTTGGGGGTTTGGGGAAGAAACCAGAGTCAGGTAGTGCATTCCAGGCATTGACCACTCTGTTACTGAAGTCATATTTTCTGCAATCGAGTTTGTATCTATTATTTGCTCTTGTATTGTTGTGGTTGAAGCTGAAGTATTCATTGTCAGGTAGGAAATTGTAGCAAATAATTTTATGTACTACACTTAGGTCAAACTGAAGTTGGCGTAGTTCTAAGTTGTCTAAGCCCAAAATTTGAAGTCTGGTGGCATTAAATATTTTATTGCGGGTAGAGGAATGGAGGACTCTTCTTGTGAAATATCTTTGGACTCTCTCAATTGTATTGGATGGTGCAGCAGACTAAAATGCTGTTAAGTAGCACCAGCTGCCTGCAATTACTGCAAGTTCGAATCTCACCAGGTTCAAGGTTGACTCAGCCTTCCATCCTTTCGAAGTAGGTAAAATGAGGACCTGGATTATGGGGGCAATAAACTGATTTTGTATAAAAAAGAACACTTCTTAGGGGGGCCCGAAAACCCTACTAAGCAGGTAATATACAAAAGTATGAAGGCTATTGCTTAACGCCGCCCTGAGTCTCTGGAGAAGGGAGGCATATAAATTGAACAAATAAATAAATAAATAAATAAATAAATAAATAAATAAATAAATAATTGATACATAGATCTGTATGATAAAATAGAGATTATTCCAAATCTATATGAAACAAATCCAAATAATTATGGTTTTGCTTTGGCTATGCTTTTCAGGAACATGTCATTTACATATAATAAAAATGATTTCAGTTCTTCAAGGTTAGTAGTAATTAGCCACACATTGAATTGCGAGAGTTCAGAGAGGGGGAAAAAATCCCTAAGGAGACTCACTCACAAAAATAGATTATTGAGGATGAAATGTGCTCAGAGGCTATGAAATAGCCACTTCTAAAAGAATAATGGAGATAAAATTAGGAGGAGACAGAGAGTGCAATGAGTATCCCAATAGCAGTTACACATCACTGCTTCTCTGGATCTGATATAGCTCTCAATACTGTTTGTTCTGGGAAGCTGAATCTATTTTTGGCTTTGTTTCTGTTTATCGGAAGCCACCCAGTTGATATTTTCCTATGGATCTCTGCAGCACTCAGGGGTGGTCTATTTCCCAATTGGCAGAAAGAATTGTTCCACCTTGCCTCCTGATTCCTGGATTCAGGTCAACTATCATTTTCTGTTAGTTATAAGATTCAGTGTCCTGTTCTGGGACTTTATCCCCCTCTTATAGGTATTGTAGGTAACGTTCTACTTAGTATTTGGAAAAGCATTCAGTTGCGAAATTGCCAAAATTTTACCTTGGCAACAGGCTTTTGGCCTGTGGTAATTAACAGATTAACAGAGTTGGAAGGGACTTTATAGGTCATCTAGTCCAACCCCTCGCTCAAGCAGGAGGCCCTACACAATTTCTGACAAATGGCTGTCCAATCTCTTCTTGAAAGTCTCAAGTGATGAAGCTCCCACAACTTCTGAAGGCAACTTCAGTTCCATTGGTTGATTGTTCTCACTGTCAGAAAGTTCCTCCTTATTTCCAGGTTGAATCTCTCCTTGATCATCCTTTATATCCATTATTCCTTGTCTGGCCTTCGGGTGCTTTGGAGAATAGCTTGACCCACTCCTCTCTGTGGCAGTCCCTCAAATACTGGAACACTATTATGTCTCCCCTGATCCTTCTCTTCTCTTCACTAGACTAGCCAGGCCCAGTTCCTGTAACCGTTCTTCATATGTTTTAGTCTCCAGTCCCCTAATCATCCTGGTTGCTCTCCTCTGCACTTTTTCTAAAGTCTCAATATCTTTTTTATAGTGTGATGACCAAAACTGGATGCAGTACTCTAGGTGTGGTCTTACTAGGGCTTTATAGAGTGGCATTAGTACTGCACTTGATCTTGATTGTACCCCCCTGTTAATGCAGTTTAGGATTGCATTGGCTTTTTTAGCTGCCGCTGCACACTGCTGGCTCATATTTAGCTGGTTGTCCAATAAGACTCCAAGATCCCTCTCACAGTCACTGCTATTAAGCGTGGTTTTCCCCAATTTATATGTGTGCTTTTGGTTTTTCTTACCTAAATGTAGGACTTTGCTTTTCTCTACATTGAATTTCATTTTGTTAGATAGGGCCCAGTGTTCAAGCCTATAATGTAGCCCAGATGGTAGGAAGCTTTGGTAGAAGCTCAGGGCTTTGAGTTAATTGTTTTTACAAATGAGCTTTGCTCCCATAGCTTAACTTGCAAACCTCCAGACAACATGGGTGTAATAACATGGATTTAAATGGATGAAGAGGATATCTGTTAGTACTTACTAACTTTCTTTTTCTATGTAATGAGGAAACACGTATTCCATGATCAGTAATGAGTTAGGAGGTGAGGGAGAAGATTAAATAACTATTTTCTTGTTTTCCTATTAGCTGAACAAAAAGGTTAGGCACTGATAGGGTTATGGTCAGGGGTGAAATCCAGCAGGTTCTGGAGAACTGGTAGTGGAAATTTTGAGCAGTTCGAAGAATTGGCAAATATGACCTCTGGCTGGCCCCAGAGTGGGGTGGGAATGGGGATTTTGCAGTATCCTTCCCCTGCCACACCCACCAAGCCACACCCACCAAGCCACACCCATAGAACCGGTAGTAAAAAAAAATCAGATTCCATCACTGGTTATGGGGATGCAGGAACAGTAGACATGTGGGATCTTTTTTCCATGTATTTTGTGAGAGATGGAAAACTGCATGTAGAAATGCCTAAGATGGATGCAAGATCTGGTTTTACCTGTAGTTTGCTGTTTCAACACACTGCCTTCAAACCGTCCAATTATTTAAACTTTGCTTAAAAACCACGTTAAGAATGTTTGTTTTTGTTTCAAACGAGATTTCTTTTAATAATGCAGCTAACCACTTGACCCAGAGTTTCTACTTGCAACCACGTTATCAGTAATTAGGCAAGCTGTTAAAATCTGGTCACTTCAACAGATCTTTGAGTGGGAGATGATTTCTGCTGTGCACAATAATATCAACTATTAATAATGCTTCTTATAAATTCAAATGCAAACAGTGGAAAATTTCACCTAATAGGCCTCTTACTGCTTATTTATCTTCTTCTGTAGCCAAAGGAAACAACATGAAAGAAATCTAATTAAAATGTGGAATGGTCAAAATGGATACAATCAGGGGTGAAATGCTACTGGTTCACTCCAGTTCACGCGAACTGGTAGTGATAAAAACTACCAGTTCAGGCGAACCGGTAGTTAAAAAAAGCTGGTTCCTCCGAACTGGTATTTCCAACGATAAGCTGTGCCGCGCGGTTTAGCTTTGCTAGAAAGCAGGAAATCCTGTTTTCTAGTGAAGCTAAGTCATGCGGCACAGTTGATCCCCCCCCTTGCTGTTCTACTTACCTTCCCAAGCCTCCTTTTGGCACATACTGCGCATACAAATGAGTGCACGTTTGGTGCGCTGTGCATACATATGCATAACACACATTTGGCACACAACACGCATGCGCAGCCAGCAAACTGGTAGCAAACCGCTTCAGATTTCAGCACTGAAATCAATATTTGATGTGTGTGCATATGTGTGTGTATCTGTGTCTGACTGTCTGTCTGCCTGCCTATCTAGCTGTCTGTCTGTCTATCTTCATTTCAAAAGGATTTCACATTACTAAAATTCTATACCCCTATTCTGATATGAGCATTTAATTTTTTTTTTCCCATGCAGGAGTCCTAAGTAGACAACTTCCAATTTCTATTAAAACGTGTATTTGACAGTTTGATACTGAAATATTGCTTTTTTGCTCTCCTACACATTTAAATGAGAATTTTAAAGAAAAGTGCTGAGACTGTTTTCCACAATGATACTGAGTGAGCAATTCCCACATTGATATTTCTTTGGATTACATTTCTGCCCCCATTTATGGTGTATAAAAGTTATAGTAGAAGCTGGCAGTACAATATGAGCCTCTAAACCCACAAATCTGCCCAACTGTAGGTCTTCTAGGAAGAAAGAATTAATTAATTTTAAGTACATTTTAAAAAATAAATGAAATGTGGCAAGTTGGATTAATTAATTTCATATCCTGCACTGGCCATGACCTTAGAGTCAACGGCTCAGGTGATTTTAAATTAACACATCATTTAGTAATGATAGATTTTAATAACTAACTGACAATGTCAAGAGTGTGTGGACATTGTCATGCATGTGAACATCTATTCTACAATTTCAGAAGGGTGCTTGTGGTATTGTAACAAAACCAGAATCTTAAAGATTAATTTATCTTTTGTGACCAGTGTCCACTTAATCAGTTCTTACGCAATATCCATAAATACAGTTTACTCTTGCTAACATGAGTTCAGTATCAATAATAGTTTTGTACAAGTTTAGCCCATCTATTACTTCAAAAAAATCCTCTTATTCATTTCACCTCTTATTATTTCATACATTCCTAAAACAATCCTTCTTCTACATGCAAAGCTCTTGCATTTCAAAAGGTTGCAGATAATTCCTGTCACCTAAGATAGCCAAGATAGGTAAGTGAAGACATTAAATATGCTGTGTTGAAGCTTTAGGAATTTGGACTGGAGTCTAAAACATACATAGAAGGGTTGCAGGAATTGGGATATGTCTAGTTTAATGAAAGGAAGAACTAGGTGTAACATGAAGCAGCATCTGAGGGGTTACCACAAAGAAAAAGAGGTCAAACTATTTTCCAAGCCATCTGAAGGCAGGACAAGAAACAAGGGATGGGAACTAATCAAGGAAAGAACCAACCTAGAACAAAGGAGAAGTTTCCTGATAGTTTGAACAATTAATCTGTGGAATGACTTGCCTCTAGAAGTTGTGTGTGCTCCAACACACAACTGGAGGTTTTTAAGATTGGACAACCATTGTCTCAAATGGTTTAGGGCCGTGTTGGCGAACCTATGGCACGCGTGCCACAAGTGGCACATGGAGCCATATCTGTGGGCATGCAAGTGCTGCCTGAGTTCAGCTCCAACGCACATGCACACAGTGGCCAGCTGATTTTTGGGCCTTCTGGGCCCACCGGAAGTTGGGAAATGGGCTATTTCCAGCCTCCAGAGGGCCTCTGGGGGAGTGGGGAAGGCCATCCTCAGGCTCCAAAAATATCTCTGGAGCCTGGGGAGGGCTAAAAACAGGCCTTCCAGGCCCACCAGTAACCTTTTTGCTATCATGTGCAAAAGGCGGAGGAGCACCGGTGGGGAGCGGGGGGCATTGAATTATGGGTGTGGGCACATGCGTGCGTGACCCCCACATGCTCCTCCCACTTTTGGCACATGATGGCAAAAAGGTTAGCCATCACTGGTATAGGTCTCCTGCTTGACAGGGAATTGGGTTAAAAGACCTCCAAAGTTCTTTCCAACTCTGTTATTCTGAATTAATATGTTATTTAAAATTACAAGGGTCATTCAGTGGAAGGAGAACAGCCAAAAATCACAATGAGTCTGGTAGCATCATTTGAAATGAACATATTTTATCAAAAGGCATAAACTTTTGAAAGATGCTACAAAACTCCTCCTGATTTAAGGACAATTTTTAAAAACCCATCAAATTCTATTCTACCAATGCATCCTACTTGGGGGAATGGAGTAAATTTATTCCAAAGCTTTAACTCCCAAATATGATTAAGAACACATCCAGTTCTTTCAAGTGAATCTACCTTTGAATTAGAGCAGTCAAAGACTAATATCCAATCAGCAGAAATATACAGAACAGAAACAAAAAAGCAAAGTTTCTGACTTCTCACTTAGCTATAATCCAAAGCACTGTAAGGGTACTGATGTCTAAACATTCCTTGTTTGCAGAAATTGATTTGGTCCTTTACAGTACTATGATTCTTAATAAAAATATATTCAGAAAATATAGGTCTTCTAGTGTCTATAATGTCAACTTGCAAATACCTAGGTAAATCCTTAATTCAATTCTCTTCCCTGGGCTTGTTTAAACTTCTCCACAGTAAGTTCCATTTTAATATATAAGTATAATTTAAATTTCTGGGAGAAAATGTTCATCCTGCTACATTTGCATTCACTCACTCAACAGCCTTTTTTTAAAAAAAAAAAACATTCTATATTTCTATAACTTTCATTTCCAGTTTCCTCTGAGAATAAGCTCAAGGTAATAGTCATGTTGTACCACATGTCTATAGTAGTCTCTTCTACCTCAAGCAATTTTGACAGCCACTTTCATTAACACCAACAAAGTTCTCTGGGATAGATTTACATTTGTACCAAAGAATTACAGGAGAAGGGGAAAAAAAGCATTTAGCAAGTTATACTTACAGCTAAAATATAAAGTTGCTATTTTATTCATTTATGCTCCCGACTTGATATTTAATGACAGGATACTTTGATGATAGGATACTTTTCCATGAGGGAAGCAACTGAGAAAGTGGGTCGCAACTACTGGTTCGCCTGAACTGGTCTGAACTGGCAGCAGCCCACCTCTGGCTCTAGTCCTGCTTTAGGCACAAAAGCCAACTGGGTGACCTTGGTCCAGCCACTTTCTCTCAGCCCTAAGAAGGAATCAATGGCAAACCACTTTTGAAATCTTGCCAAGAAAACTGGAGGGATTTGTCCAGGCAGTTACCAGGAAGCCATACTGACTCATTTTCTGCCAATTATTAAATCTGCTAAATAGCTGAGTTTCTCTTGGCTTTTCTGATGATTTCTTACTATCATCACTTTATATTTTATGTTTCTCACTCTGTTACTTGTACTTTATTCTTGTGACTTAAAGAAAAAAAATACTGTACATTGGGTCAAAAGCAAATCTAAGGCCTTGAGGTCAGCAGAAAGGTAAGATAGAAATAGCTTCACTAGATGAATAACTGTCTGCCTGGGAAATTGATTCTGCTGCATCCCTTCCTCCCTTGGTTTATAAGACACAGACTAGTGCCGTGATGGCGAACCTATGGCACGCGTGCCACAGGTGGCCCGCAGCGCCTTCTCTGTGGGCATGTGAGCTGTCATCCCAGTTCAGCTCCACCGCGAATGCATGCGTGCCTTCTGCCAGCCAGCTGTCGCCAGGTGTCCGCCATGTGGGGGGCGGGGTGCATGTGGGAGGCCACATGTGCATGCGCAGGGGGCACGGCACATGCAGGAGGCACACGTGCATGCACAAGGGATATGGAGTGGGGGGTGCGCGCATGTGCAGGGTGCATGCCAAGGGCAGGGGCAGGGTACATGCACAGAGGCCACATGCACATTGTATTTTGGGAGTTCAGGCACACACGCACACTTTGGTCACTCGGTCCGGAAAAGGTTAGCCATCACTGGACTAGTGTATTAAACATGGAAATAGCTTATTGTATAATTGCAGTATATTTGGAATCTGAAATGCAGGCGAGAAGGGCTCTTTCCCAAGGAGCTAAGAGGCAAATCAACCTGGACTCCTCGGTATGTAGACAGAGAGCAAGAAGGGATATTTCTAAACCACTGGTGAAATCCAATTTTTTTTACTACCGGTTTTGTGGGCGTGGCTTGATGGGTGTGGCAGGGGAAGGATACTGCAAAATCCCCATTCCTACCCCACTCTGGGACCAACCAGAGGTGGTATTTGCCGGTTCTCCAAACTACTCAAAATTTCCGCTACTGGTTCTCTGAACTGCTCAAAATTTCCACTACCGGTTCTCCAGAACCTGTCAGAACCTGCTGGATTTCACCCCTGTCCTAAACCATTACAAGATGTGTCTGATAATTATGCAGAGCATGTTTTTGTCTGGCAACTATATGATATAGTCCATACTGGCACCCTTCAGATGCCCTAGAGTAAAATTGCATAATAATTGGCAAAAAAACAAAATAATCATAAATATTCATGGATAGCTTCTGTGACTTGTGAAATTCTCAATCTTTTTGTTCATTTTTGAATCTCCCTGTTTCCACCTAAACAATTTTTTCAAATGCCAGTTTTTACATTTGCCATGCTGATTTTCATTATTATCTTCAATCCTTATAACATTAGAGTCCTCTGAGATTTAAAAAGAGCATGGCATGGGTTTGTTTTTAACCTAGAATGTACAGGTGTGTTAGTTGAAGCTCTTGAAATTTAAAATGAATAGATAACAGATAGACATTTAAAGCAGCTTTGCTAATCTTTGCTAATCTTCATTAGATATATGCACTTTTATTTTAAAATATTATCTTACCTGGAATTTTTACCTAAAAGTGAATTTTTAATTATATCCTTATTTTTATTTATTTAGTTATTCATTCATTCATTCAATTTCTGTGGACATTCATCTGAATCATCTCATTCATTTTTTCATCAGGTCTGCCTGATTCGCCAGTTGCGTCCCTTTCTGGATCGGGACTCGTTACGCACGGTCACTCATGCCCTCGTCACCTCCCGTCTGGACTATTGTAACGCTCTCTACATGGGGCTCCCCTTGAGGAGCACTTGGAGGCTCCAACTGGCGCAGAGTGCGGCCGCACGGGTGGTGATGGGAGCGACGTGGCGCTCCCATGTAACGCCTCTCCTGCGCGAGCTGCACTGGCTCCCGGTGGTCTTCCGAGTGCGCTTCAAGGTTCTGGTTATCACCTTCAGAGCGCTCCATGGCTTAGGACCTGGCTATTTACGGGACCGCCTGCTGCCACCAATAGCCTCCCACCGACCAGTACGCTCCCATAGAGAGGGGCTCCTCCGGGTGCCATCGGCCAAACAATGTCGACTGGCGGCCCCCAGGGGGAGAGCCTTCTCTGTGGGGGCACCTACGATCTAGAACGAGCTCCCCCCGGAGATACGGAGAATTCCGGATCTGCGTACCTTCCGTCGCGCGCTTAAGACGTTCTTATTCCATCAAGCTGGCCTGACCTAATCTTTTCCTCTTTTTAAAATGGAATTTTAAATTTTAAATTTGGTTTTAAATTTATTGGGGTTTTAAAATGTTTCAGCCAAATTTATTTAATTAGTTTTATCTCCATTTTAAATTTTGTATCTATATGTTTTATTTTATGGCTGTTCACCGCCCTGAGTCCTTCGGGAGTAGGGCAGTATACAAATTTAATAAAATGAAATGAAAAATGAAATGAATCAATGACTTGGAGATTATAGATTCACAAGAATTGGGAATGATAAAACTATTAAACTACTACACTAAGTCTACACTCAGAGGATAAAAAGTTCACCAACATGTGCTCAGACTTCAACTGGAACAAACGTTGTAATTGCTACACATCACATCCAGCAGGAAAGGTTCCTCCTCAATAAAATATGCTAATTCATTATATAAATGATTGTTTAACTCTTTGAAAAGTAAAGAATTTCATACAGTGGTGGGTTGCCCCCGGTTCGCACTGGTTCTATAGAACCAGTAGTATAACCAGTGGGAGGCTCCATCCAAGTGACATAAAAACACTTCTGCGCATGCGCAGAAGCTTTTGCGCGCACGTGGCCCCATTGCAAACCGGTAGTAGAGGTAAGTAGAACCCACCCCTGATTTCATACATCAAACATGGTACAAATGTTGTCTTATTTGACATATTTATAGAAGTACAGAAAGCTGACACAAAGAGGAGGGGGTTAATCTATTTTCCAAAGCACCAGAGGGCAGGACAAGAAACAATGGATGGAAACTAATCAAGGAGAGAAGCAACCTAGAACTAAGGAGAAATTTCCTAACAGTGAGAACAATCAAGCAGTGCAATGGCTTGCCTTCAGAAGATGTGGGTACTTTGTCACTGGAGGCTTTTAAGACGAGATTGGACAATCATTGTGTGAAATGGTATAGGCCAGCGATGGCGAACATTTTTGGCATTGCGTGCCACAAGTCCGAGCGCGCGAGCCCTCCTGCACTCTCATGTGCCAGCACCCATAATGCAATGGGCGTCCCCATTTGCGCATGCGCACATAACCCTAACCCTAACCCTAACCCTAACCATGCTCCTAATGCGCATGCACCTCACACTGCACATGCACACATGCAACCCACACTGTGCATGTGTGCGCCCGCCACGCATGCGCCCCCACTTCTTCCAAAAGGGCTGTGCGCTCTTCTGAGAAGGGCGGGGGGGAGAGGCAGGCATGCCAGTGGAGACAGGCTTGGCTCCTCGTTCTGCTGCGACCCTGAACCCTTGCTTGGGCTCCTCCTGCTGCCGCCCGAAAATGCTTTCCTCCCTGGAAATGCACATTCCAGAGCTGCGCACCCTTCTCCTCCTTCTCTGCAGACTCATTTTCTCTTTCCTCTTTCGAGGCAGCAAAGGCACAGGGGGCTTCCCAGGAAGCCCAGTACCCAGGAGGGAGGAGCCCAAGCAAGGGTTCGGGGTCACAGCAGAACGAGGAGCCAAGCCCGTCTCCGCTGGCGCGCCTGCCTCTCCCCCCCACTTCTCAGAAGAAGAGCCACTTGCCGGCCCTGAGTGCCCGAGGGAAGCACTGGGTGGCTATTTTGAAAGGGGCAGGAGCATTTAATGCAAGCTGCGGGATAAGTGTATTGCATTTCAGGCGGTGGCTGAAATGGTGGTATTCTTATTTTGTGCCTCCACACCCCGTTTTGGAATTGGGGAGGCAGCGAAGATCTCCAGGCAGCGGAGATCGTGGCAACAATGTTTTCGGGTGGCAGCAGGCATGGTAGGGGTTGAGCAATGGGCCCAACCACTGGTAGCGCACACCCCACCCGACCCCCACTGCTACGCTGCCAGCCGAGCCAGGCTCTCAGGCCATATGCCAGGGAAGGAGCTGCGGGCTGGGCAGCTGCCCGCCTGCCAGCAAATGCTACCCTGTACACCTGAGCTGGCCGGTCATTCTTCTCTTCTCCCTGCAGCTGCAACTGCTGCTGCTGCTCTTCTGGGGCAGTGCACAGGAAGAACACATCCCAAGCAACACACGCAGCTGGTGAAGCGAGCCAAGAGGGGCATCTCGGCCCACTTTGATGACAGCCACAGGGTTATCCAAGCAGGCAGCCCACCACCAACCCCCCCTCACCGGCTGCTGGTCCTACGGTGGTCCGGACTGCCTGGGACCGCACAAGTAGCGGGCAAGGAGGGAGGGAATCCCTGGCTTACCTTGTTCTGCTCCCTTAGGAAGTGACTGCCGGGATTCCCTCTCTGCGTCTTTTGGCATGCACGCCAGTTGCTGGTCTTTGCGTGCGCATGCGCGCCAGAAACCAGATCAGCTGGCCGGTGCACACGGGCATTTTGGAAACAGGAAGATTGTTTTCCTGGAGTGCGCATGTGCAATGGGCAGCTGCTCTTCCAATTTCCGGCATGCCCATGCGCATGAAAACCAAATGGCTGGCATACCGGAACCCGGAAGAACAATGGGTGATGGCTCCACGTGCCCTGAGAAATGGCTTGGCGTGCCACTTCCAGCATGTGTGCCATAGGTTCGCCAACACAGATATAGGCTCTCCTGCTTGACAGGGGTTGGACTAAAAGCCCTCCAAGGTCCCTTCCAACTCTGTTATTCTGTTAAATTTCCAGCCTTGGTCAAACAGGACAGATTTTGTGGGACTTATGAATCAGATGCTAGTATTTTTTCTGCCGTCACACAAAGGGAAGGAAGCAGGGGTGAAATCCAGCAGGTTCTGACAGGTTCTGGAGAACAGGTAGCAGAAATTTTGAATAATTTGGAGAACTGGCAAATACCGCCTCTGGCTGGCCGCAGAGTGGGGTGGGAATGGAGATTTTGCAATATCCTTCCCCCAGGAGTGGGGAGGGAATGGGGATTTTGCAGTATCCTTCCCCTGCCATGCCCATCAAGCCACGCCCACAGAACCGGTAGGGAAAAATTTTGAATTTCACCCCTGGAAGGAAGATATCAATGCAGTACAATCCAATACTTTGTTTTACGTTTGTGGGTCACACTTTGTAGCTTTTAATGTACCTGTAGAGTTACATAGGTCTTGTTCCTTCAAAGTACCATATGACATCAAGACATACTCAGTCCTCCCAAAAAACAGATCTCTTACACATGGATTCAATTAACCATTTAATTCAATTGTTTCAACCAGTCTACATTATGCTTATTAGGTAAAGGGCATGACTTATATAAAGCACTATTTACAGTTATTTATCATGATTTGTTATGCCGCATGTTTTTTGACAGCTACCATAGTTTCAAGAAATGAAGATGGGCACTGCAAAACCTATGAATAAAAGGTTTTCTACTCTACAACGTCTCAAAGCAGCCATCTTGTTTTCAAAGCCTGCATGGTTGCTTCAGAATCTGCTCCTGGCTGCCTCTAGTGGCTTTGTCTATGGTTGCTTTAATGATTTGAAATTATTGTAATCATTCTTTTCTGGGAGGGAGGGGGGAGGAGAGAGAGAGGGAAGAGGGAGAGGGAGAGAGAGAGAGGCTTTGCATAGCTCATGTACCCAATTTTCTGGCATCCCAAGAATATGACTGGTTTCAAGGGGTGCCTACACAGATGTGTGAGGTCAAAAAGTCAAGATGACAGCTACAACCGTGTGTGCAAAACTCTGTCTCTCATGTATTAAACAATACATATTTAAAGCACTAGTTGCACATATAAGTGAATAAAATGTCAAATGCAATCTGGGGAGAAAGTTGTAGGAGATGACTAAACTGGGCCCGAGGGAGGAGTCAAATGCATCATCAATTACAAGTCCCTTTGCCATCGACAAGAGAACTAAATTTACTTTGCCTTGAATTCCATTGACTCTTATCTACCATCAATTTGCTTGGACCACAACCAGTTCAGATCCTTGTAGAGAACTTAAGCTTACAATAAATCTTTATGTGGTCTTCCGGATGCAATTCAAGGTGCTGGTTGCTACCTTTAAAGCACTCCATGGATTGGGACCTGGGTATTTACAAGACTGCCTTCTGCCACCGATAGCCTCCCATCGACCGGTACGCTCCCACAGAGAGGGACTCCTCCGGGTGCCATCGGCTAGGCAATGTTGGCTGATGATCTCCAGGGGGACAGCATTCTCTGTGGGGGCCCCTACCCTCTGGAATGAGCTGCCCCCGGAGATTCGTAGGATACCCGACCTTCGTACCTTTCGTCGTGCCCTAAAAACATTATTATTCCAACAAGCAGGGCTGGCCTAACTATTTTAATGGGTTGTTTTATTAGAATTTTTGGCCAATTTATTTAATTGTTTTAATTGCTTTTAATTTTTATATTGTTATGGTTTTATTTCTGGCTGTACACCGCCCTGAGTCCTTCGGGAGAAGGGCGGTATATAAATTTAATAAAATATAATAATATATAAATATATACCCATTTGAACTGCCTGGATCTTCTGATTTCCTGGGGCTTGACAAAAATATTACAAAGTTACAATGTATTCCTGGAAGTTTAAGAAAAAGAAAAGCCAAGATTGCTGGGGGCAATATGCTGACTCTGTATAATCGCCTCCAAAAACACGGAGTTTTGTATTGTTACAGTTCTCTGGCATCAGGAAGAATTCTCCCTTGGATTCAATTTATGTTTTTTCTAAGTGAAACAACAAATTGTGAAGTTTCTACACGTCATGCTCAGTGGTTAAGACACTGAGCTTGTCCAGAAGTTTGGCGGTTCAAATTCCTAGTACAGGTTTCCTGTGTGAGCAGGATATTGGACTAAATGACCTTCCAAGGTCCCTTCCAACTTTGTTACTGTTATGTTATACTTCAGGTAGACCAACTAAGAGTGCCTTTGGAATTGAATAGGCAAAGTGTTAGACAGTTATAGTTAATTGATACATACTTTCTTGAATAAAAAGTATTGTCAGGAAAACATCTAAAGGATTACTGTAGCCACAAAAATATTCAAACAAGGATATAAAATATTCTGCAAGAAGACCAACAAATATTGATCTTTTAAAATGAATGGCTCTAACTTTAAGATCTTGTGTACATTATGAACTCCATTTTATAAATTGCTTGGTTTATACATTAAATATAGTGAGTAATTTTACTTCACTCTTCTCCAAAGAAATATAAACTAGAATCCTGCACATACAGTATTAAATAGACTTATAATTTATCTCCGTTTTGCCTTTTTTGCCAAAGGATCTATTTTTTAAATCAGAAAGCCAATTAAAAATTGGCATTTTTCTTGTACATATAAAATAGGCTTTATTCATTTTTTTTATTAATATGATTGTTTTCTTGGGGTATCTAATGCATTTTCATTATTTTATGTTTTATGTAAACATGGTTTTGAAATGCAAAGTAGCAATTTGAGATTCAGAACAGAAGGTAGACAGTTGATAATGCACAAAATATTCTAGTTTTAGTGCTTGTTGGTCTCCCAGCTCGAGTGCATATTATATTCATTTGTTCATTAGTCTTACTGCTCTAGTTCCTAATTTTGGAATGAATTTTTGTGGCTCAATTTTATTGCATACAGCAAGTCACACAGCAAGTCACACAGCTAAACCTAATTTCTGTCTTCACTTAGGGTACCTGCAGAAAAAATAATTTCTTTCTTGAGATGAAACATGGTTATTTGAATGTTTCTAGATAATAGATACAGAGAACCTAACTCAAATCTTATTTCTAATACTTCAGTGTAAAAATTTTCCTGCAGGGACATTCAGTAGATAAGGAATGCTGGTTTTCTGAAAAACTGATCTTAACATAGCTTACTTCTTATTAGCTGCAATATGTGTAAGGCTGGCACATGGATCTCTTCACAAGGCCGAAGTATGACTTTGATTTCTGTTCAGCTTCTATTAGTAAAGCTTAATAAGCCATATAAAACATTAGGGCCTACAATTTATATGATATGCAAGCTTAGCTGGAAAAAAAACCCAAATATACAAGGATATATTTAAGAATGGCTTCTTTGGGGTTTCATGATTACTGAAATTAGCATTTCTGAACTGAAATCAAATACTTTTTTCAGCTAACAGGGTGGTTGGTTGATTCCCAAACAAAAAAAATGTAAACTGAAAACACAAGTACTGTGCTCAAATCTCACAGGACTAAAGATATTTTAACACTCTCTTTGTATTTTGATAGCCTTCTATGTGCAGCTTCTATGTATTAATTTTGAGAATTCTAGGAACTCTGAATTTGTTATTTTCCCATACTGGCTCTAAGGGACGCGGTGGCTCAGTAGCTAAGATGCTGAGCTTGTTGATCGAAAGGTTGGCAGTTCAAATCCCTAGTGCTGCGTAACAGGATGAGTTCCCGTTACTTGTCCCAGCTTCTTCCAACCTAGCAGTTCAAAAGCATGTAAAAAATGCAAGCAGAAAAATAGGGACCACCTTTGGTGGGAAGGTAACAGCATTCCATGTGCCTTTGGCATCTAGTCATGCCGGCCACATGACCATGGAGACATCTTCGGACAGCGCTGGCTCTTCAGCTTTGAAACGGAGATGAGCACTGCCCCTAGAGTCGGGAAAGACTAGCACATATGTGTGAGGGGAACCTTTACCTTTACCTATGCTGGCTCTAAGCCTTTATCCTGATATGAAAAACCCTTTATCATATCAGCACCTTAAATCTGCTAACTAAAACATGAAAACATCTTTGATAATCAGATCCACATTTTCCAATGTATGTAACCTATACACTACTCTGATTATAACTTTGCAAAGTTTGAGGATAACCATTCACTGCTATGTCTTACTGCCTCCAGCAGCCTATAATCATACTCTACCTCTTTTTTTTTAACTACTTCTTGTGAAAAAGTACTATATAGATTTACCAGGCATAACCTGACTCATGTTCCAGAATTTATTTTTTTGCAAGTCAAGTCAAGTCAACTATTGTACTAAACTCTATGGTAAAGTGGAATGCTTAACTTTGGCTAGAACTAATTTGGCTAGTCTTAATTGAAAAAAAATGACAGTATAAAAAGACGTTTGCTATTTCTATTTTCCAAATTGCCTATACATATCTGAAATAAATCCCCCATCCCAAATATACCATGTTGGATGTTAGATACTTTTATGTATTATATATAATGGAAAAAATTAAAATAAGACAATACCTAAGTAAACTTGGAACAAATGGGATCTAATTCAGTGGTGAAATCCAAATTTTTTAGTACTGGTTCTGTGGGCATGGCTTGGTGGGTGTGGCATGGCTTGGTGGGTGTGGCTTGGTGAGCGTGGCAGGGAAGGATACTGCAAAATCCCCATTCCAACCCCACTCCAGGGGAAGGATACTGCAAAATCCCCATTCCCACCTCACTCTGGGGCCAGCCAGAGGTGATATTTGCCGGTTCTCTGAACTGCTCAAAATTTCCACTACTGGTTCTCCAGAACCTGTCAGAACCTGCTGGATTTCACCCCTGATTTAATTTAAGTAGGACTATTCAATCTGATTTGGATGTTGAAAATGAAGGTATTATCTGGGTTGAATCCATATAATAAAAAGGACAATATAATTTCCCTGACCAAAGCTCTAGATGCTGTTTTTAAATAAGAACAATACAGTAATATTTCCACTTTATAGATGTAGAGTAATTTCACTTAATGTCTTCATTATAACTGAGCTATTAAAATTATATTTTTAAAGAGCTACATTTAGGCTAACAAGTGCCCCTTATTCTGAAATGCATTATTCAACGGAGTGCAATAAGATTGCACGTAAAAATGTGTACATAATAATATAAAATCAAATGCTTAGCCTGTTCAATTATTTGTGCAGATAAACAGAACATACGAACATATAGTGAATAATAGGCTCAGATGCTCACTTGCAGCTGAACCTGCTTCAATAAGATTGTTGCTTATGGAGAAAAAATAGGACAGACCACTATGTATGCTGCCTTGAGCTGCTAAATGAAAGGCAGATTATTATTGGGGAGAAAAATCACATATAAATACATAGACTCTCTCTGAATTTCTGTCTCAAAACTCTTTTGCAATATCTAAATTACATATTCCACATGATCTGTTTCTTCAATTTTTCCCTAATTCTTCTTCATACACATTCAACATTCTGTGTTGTTGAAACACAGCTGATGAAAACTACAGACAAGCAACTGGGTTATTTTATACTTCAGCAAGATCATCCCAATCTGTCTAAGGTAACAATATTCTTCACAGATAACTTATGTGAAAAAACCTAGCAACCATGGAGTTTCAGACATTCCATTATACACTCAAGCTACTTTTCCAAGTTTAATATATTAGTTCATGATTTAAAAGTCAAGGCCAAAGAAGGGAGAGAGGGAGGAAGAAAAATAAAACAGGTTTATACAAAGTATTGCACAAAAGTCTGAAACCGGAGCAAGCTTACTAAATGGCAATGAATTTAGGAAATTCAAGATTTCAGCAGGTGATTCATAATAACGTTTGTCTGTGCTAAAATGAAAAAAGGAAGCCACAATGTTACAGGGCATCTTTAGATGTGACTAAGTGGATTGAGAAGAAAACAAGTGTCTCTGCTTTCATTTGGCTTTTACTTCAAAGTACATTTATTCAAGGGTTGTTTTTTTTTTAAATACTAAGAAGAGCAAGCTATCTCTGCATGCAAGTAAATAGGGGTTCAGAGCTTCTAAATATAACTAAGCACTTGATTTGGCTTGAGAAGAAACCTGTAAGAAAATATTGAACAGGATGAATGTTGCTGCAGCCTAAGGGACCTGAAAATGCCTGCAATTAGTGCAAGTTCGAATCTCACCAGGCTCAAAGTTGACTCAGCCTTCGATCCTTTCGAGGTAGGTAAATTGAGGACCCGGATTGTGGGGGCAATAAGCCCACTTTGTATAGAACAACACCACTTGGGGGGCGGGGGCGAAAGCCCTAATAAGCAGGTATATACAAAAAAGTATGCAGGCTATTGCTATAATGCATTGTAAGCCGCCCTGAGTCTACGGAGAAGGGTGGCATATAAATTGGACTAATAAATAAATAAATAATATATAATATATTTGTTTTCGTAAATTTTCATACAGGTGTACATACATGTGTATACATACATACACATACAGAGACATACACATAGACACACACACACATGTATGCATATGTTTTTGTATAAAATAAGCTTCAATTTAGCCTACCAAGCAACAAAAATATTAAACAAATAAACAACAATATATCAAATAAGTAGCTTAGCATTTCTTGACAATACTCAGTGCCTGCCTGAGATCTATAGTATGCTGTGATACATGATGTCCATGAGCAGACAAGGTTAAGAAGGTGGCCATAAATGCTTGATCAAAGCACCATCCTCTTACCATGTTATGCAAGCAAAAAGGGATGAAGTTGGACTTCCACAGTCTTAACTATTTTGTCTTTATACAGCACCCACACCCACATACAGCATCCTTGATCTAACAGATGTGCTTTTACAGAGCTCCTCAGAGAATGTTCAGATAAGTTCTGCATTTGGTCTCCTTGCATTTGGCATGCATGTTTGATTTTTTTAAAAAGTGTAAACACTTTATCCATATTGTTGTTTAGCTGCTGCTTTTTAGAGCATTTATTTGCTGTGGTCCTAGTTATATATTATTTTCCTGACAGGTTCTATTATTTTTTATTATGCATGCCATTAATGCATGTTAGCAGGAGTGATCAAAATATACTCAATGTAAATAAAAATAAACTTAACCTTTTAGAGAATATTGTGGGGCTTACAGTGGTGAAGCAAGAAAACCAATCAAAAAGCCATATAAAATAGGAAGGGATAAAAAGAATCAGAAAACTAAATCTCAATCTAGTAAAAAATTATTCTGAACTCAACTGATAAACACAATTCAAGGACTTAATCATCAGACTCTACCTATTGCCTTGACTTTGCTGGTCACCGACAAGAATTTCATCCAACTCTTACAAAAATTCAAAATGACAGTAAAGATAGATTTGGATTTGGATGTAGGAGATGACCAGGCTGAGTCTGAGGGAGGGGGGT
Organism: Arizona elegans; assembly: GCA_022577455.1. Lineage (NCBI taxonomy): Eukaryota > Metazoa > Chordata > Lepidosauria > Squamata > Colubridae > Arizona > Arizona elegans. Next base: position 77,111,929 of record JAKOOJ010000005.1, on the reverse strand, counting down.
CAAATGAGTCATCAGTTATGAGTCCCCGTGTGCCCACAAGAGATCAGTGAATTCCTTATTTACTGCCAAATTGCTTTAACAGTGAGTAGTTCAGATACTTTTAGAGAGCTTGAGCTTGTAATAATTCTTTACACCATTTGAACTGCCTGGATCTCCTGATTTCCCTGGCGTTTAACTTTTGATTTGCATACAAAAGCTGGATGTTACTTTCAAAAGGTGAATTGTTCATGATTTCAGTTTGCAATATCTTTTGGGGTTTTGTGTAACATGATTTAGCTAAACTAATGGAGAAAAAACCCCAGTATTATTCCATTTGTACATTGATGAGCCAATTAACATAATAAGAAGAGCAGAGAAGGTAGTTCTCACACAATGTCTCCTGGATCTAGACCATTTCTGTGTAGTATGTGGGATAGACTTTGGCAGGTGGGCAAAGAGATGGAATCTAGGAAATAGTCAGATAAGAGTCAGCATAGCAAGAAGATGGATAGTGAGTAACGTAAGAGGATCAGAAGAGTTTCTCTCTAGTTTCTTGGACTGAAAAAGAGAAAGTAGGTCAAGCTTAGGAAACCAGACATCAAAGCGGTTCAAAAGAATACAAGTTTATTGTATGCTAACACTCTCTACAAGAATCTGAACTATTAATGGTCAAAGCAATTTGGCGGTAGATAAGAGTAAATGGAATTCAAGGTGGGCTGGTCTTAGATCTTTTGTGAGTGCAAAGGGATTCAAGACTGATAATGTCAGCGTTCCAAATTATGTTCTCCTCCAGCGCTGACATGAATGAAAGAGGAAGAGGCTTTGTTCTAATGCTGAGATGAACTTTTACCTAGTTTCCTGCTTTTGGTAGATAGTGTTACCTGGGTGACAGAGGGGGGGGGAAATTCCTGTGAAAAGAAAGTGCTTGGGACGAAGAGATGGATCTACATGATGGCCAATGAGACATTGGGGCTGAAGAACGGAAAGGGAGGGTGTTGGAAGGAGGGGCCAGTTTTGGCTGCACAAAGAGTTCAGAGATGTCGTTCTTCTATTCTTAAATAAAAAAAAGATTCATTAGAGACCTTGCGTTTGAGAATGAAGTTTATTTAAGATAGCAACGAAACCTGACCCCTCCCTTGGTTCAGCCTGGTTCTGACCTACACTGTGGGAGAACTGCACTTTCAGACTCGCAAGATTCTGTTTATATAGCTTTACAATAAAGCAGAATTAGCTTATCTGGTTGTGTCTCCTCTCTGGTGTTCTTGGTAAAGCTACTTCTCAGATTACTTTACCTCTAGTCTACCATTGAAACATGTCTCCAGATTTTCTATTTGGCTGTATACACTCAATGTCTCTAAACGAACTCTCTGACTTTGAAAGACTGGGTACTCATCAAAAGAGAGCACACAGTTTACTTATTCAGCAGTACAAGACCTACATTTGCAATACAAGATATTTTTGATCTTGTGGATGGCGAGTTAATGCCTCTGGGTGGAAACGGTGGGACTGTGTTCTATACCGTGGAAAGGAATATCCAGTTCTGCTCTGGGTATCCGGTGGGAAGTAAATGTAATAGAAAAATGACACGCCTGTAGTTCACAAAGGTCTGCTTGGATTGTGGTTGCAGATAATCCAATTCAGAATATGTTCATGAATAATTAACCCAAGTTTCTGTCTGACTAGATATCAGCTGCATTACTGACCTATAAAGATCAGTGTTCTAATTTGTATTGATTTCAGGGCAAAGATCATCATCTATAAGCTTTTAAAGAAATGACTATGGCTCTTTGCATAATTAATAACATTCTATATAGATTTTTATGCTCTAAAGTACTCTAGTTTCTGCCAACACTTTTTTTTTTATTATTATCCAGATCTGAATTCCTTAACACCAGTGAATATTGTTGTGGCCTGCCAGCGGCCAGCAGAGCTGGCAACAGATTCGAACAATGAGGCGATTGGGGAGGAACATGGGCCAGTCCTGGAGTCTGGGGAAGGCTCTGATGAGGGCTCTGCAGAGAGGGGGCCAGGGCCGTATGCCACTTATCAGCTACCTTCGGAGTCAGACATTAGTGAGGCAGATGCACAGCTGGAACCTGTTGCCAGTGTGCGCATGCGCAGAGTTGCCAGACAAAGGGAAGAGCTAAAGAACAAGGGTTGACTTGGGAGTAAGGCCACAGGTGGACAATGAATGGCCCCTCCCATAGGGAATAAAGAGGAGCAAAATGGGAATGGAGTTTGCAGGAAACAATTAGTTCGCTTAATTGGTTCGTGACTCTCCGAGACTCTTTACCAAGTTTTGAAGATATCGTTCTGGCAGCTCTCCAAGCCAGATAAGGTCTGTGACTGTAAGTTCTCCCTTGAAAGACTTTGCTGGATGTGAATGAGAAGAGTTCACAGTAACTTAATAAAAAGGTTTTTTTGTCGGGACAAGGAGTCTGCTTCATGCTCTTGGGAATCCTAGGTCAGAATAAATATAAATGAAAGCAGCAACACTTGAGACAGAGAAGTGTAGAAAGCTTATGTTCAGTTTTCTTTTGCATTTTCACATCATTACTGAACTTCATGAAACAGTTAACAGCGTCCTGGCTGTACTCTTCTAGTTTGGGGAGGATTTAAAAATGTTCCTTTTCCTTGTTTGCATATGAAAAGCCTAAAATATAACAGTGACATTAAGTTACCAGTGTGGGATAATGATGTAGAACATATTGTAGATATTTATCAGTTCACAACAAGCAGCTGTTAGAATGGGAAATGTCACACATGTAGCTGTATAAGGAAACCTATGAACAACAGGGCATCAACAAGAAATTTATAAAGGGCAAATCTATGCATCTATAGAAATGCCGGCAAATAGAATGATGCTATTGATTTTTACCTCAGTCAGTAAAACAGATGAAATTCCCAGCGGCAAAATTGAAGTGACCATCTGTAAACCCTTCTCTGTCCCCATGAAACTAAGGGTTGGAGGAGGATTATAGCATCGTAAATTTATTGAACTTTCCCTGAATGATAGCTGCGGGCTGCTCGAAGTCATAAAGAATTGGGCAACATCCACATACAAGTTATTATTATATACACAAAAATGTGAAAACACATTTAGTTCCTTAACTGCTCCTCCTATGCTTTGAGTTCTTAAAAAGAACCTAGGATGTGGTAATAAATACTGTTATTATGTGTAGGTAATCTAATATTTATTTATCTAGCGTATGGCATATCATATATGGCACTAGCAATATATATTAACATTTCATCTAGATTAGTAGAAGATAATAAAATATAAATGTTAAAAAGATCTATGTTCAAATACCAAAGCCTAGGCCAGTGATGGATAAACTTTTCCGGACCGAGTGCCCAAAGCACGCACCTGAACCCCTAAAATGCAATGCGCGCGCAGCCTCCACGCATGCACCCTGCCCTTCCCCACATGCACACACAGCCCCCATGCATGTGTCCTGCCCCTGTATATGCATGTGTGGCAGAGACCTGAAGACCAGCTGGCTAGCTGGAGGTGTGCATGCATGCGTGGCAGAGCTGAATTGGGGTGACGGCTCGTGTGCCCACAGAGAGGGCCACCTCTGGCACAATGCCATAGGTTCACAGGCCAAGGCCATCTAACCATTGAAATGCAGCATTGATTATATTTTAAAAAACCCCAAATACTGGTCGGGTATATGCCCTCAGTTTACAGCCGGTCACAATGTGATCTACAGTTTGACATAGGACCCCACTGTCACACTGAGGGGAGGATAATATGCCCCATTTATACAGAGAGTCCCGGCAGACACCATGTGAGGTGTGAATCCTGCTCAGGACTGTCCATTGCTGACATGATAGTTCAAAGCCTGGCACCATTTTTCTGGGGTCAGTTATATATTTTCCTACCACTGGAAGGTCAGTGAGCCACTTGCTTTCCATTGGGGATAATCTACTGTTAGATTCACAGACTGATAAAAACATAGTAATTAAAGTTCTAATCAAGGACCTAAGAACTGTTAAAATAGTATCTAAGAATAGATTATAATTATTATGACTGGTCACATAGTCAGCCAGATGTTTAGATTGGATTTGGCATTTTTAATCCACCATTGAGTTCCTCCCAAAGATCTGGACAGGCAAACATTATTGTTTGATGATGTTGAATGTATTGTCACAGGATGTAAGCTATTCTAAGTAAAGCTGCCTTCTGCACTTGATCGATGGTGATTTTGTCAATGCTGATGATTTTGAAGTGGTACTCCAGATGTTTCAGAATTTCCCCCAAGGCACCTATTACTATTCGTACAATCTTTGCTTTCTTTTGCCACAGTAATTCTACTACTGTTTGTAGGCCTTTATAATTTGTGATTTTCTCCAGTTCTTTCTCTTTGTCTTCCGGTATTGCATCATCCACTATCCAGACTTTCTTTTCTTTCATATCAACATTGGTACGTCTGGGGTGTTATGTGGCAGGTTTGTTTGGATTCTACAGTCCCAGAGCACTGTAGCTTCTTCATTTTTTTTAATTTTTTTTATCAGTTTTCTGGTCACACCAGTTTTTGCAAATGGTATTTCTTGCAGAAATTCCAATGCACTATTGTTGCTACTTTGTCATGCCATTGTTTATAATCAGTCTGTACAGTTTTCTCACTGTTTCTTCAACTTCTTTGCAGAGAAAGCATTTGTTTTTGTTGCTGTCTTCTCAATTCTGGCTTTAAATGCATTTGTTCTTAAAGCTTTGCCTCCTGAAGCCAGAATTCGCCCTTCTGTCTCGCTTCAATGCTCTTAGCCATTCCCAGTTGTTGTGGTTATCTCCTTTGCCTGCTATTTGTTTTATGTACCAGCCATGTAGTGCTCTGTCTTGCCATTTCTCTTTTCTAGTCTTCATTTGGTCTTTCTTGTAGATCAGTATTCTCTGGTATTCAATAAGTCTTTATGATATACTAGCTTCAGTGCATCTTCTTCACTGGCCTTCAGATATTCTTCCAATGTTCTTTTTATTTTTTAAACTGTCTGGTGTACGTGCAGCATTCAATGCCCACCTATTTTCCTGGGAACGTAGAATCTATGATTACAACTGCATGGATGAAGGGCATGATTCATTGCCATTTATTTTTCTGGTCCTCCCACCAAGAATGATAATGGTGATCTTGTCAAATTATTGTTATTTCTGGCTAATCAACACTTGGATTCACAATTTGATGGAAACTTAATAATTCAAGTCATAACCAAAGTTCTAAGTATTATTATTTATTTATTGGTTCGATTTATATGCCACCCTTTTCCGGACACTCAGGGCGGCTTACAATGCATTAAACAATAGCTTTCATACTTTTGTATATAGCTGCTTAGTAGGGCTTTCGCCCCCCCCCCCAAAGTGGTGTTCTTTTTTATACAAAGTCAGCTTATTGCCCCCACAAACCGGGTCCTCATTTTACCTACCTCGAAAGGCTGAGTCAACGACCTGGTGAGATTTGAACTTGCAGTAATTACAGGCAGTTGGTGTTACTTAACAGTGCTTTAGTCTGCTGCGCCACCAAGGCTCTATTAAAGTAGCATCTAAAAATATAGGCAGTCCCAAGCAAGGGATTTTATAAAATTAGGCTACTCAAGTCTGATAAATTCAATATTTAGTGATATCAAGGGAATTCTTTAGGTATTGCTCCAAGGGCAATAATAATCAATAATAATTATTAACTGATGGTTGCTCTCACAGTCAGCCAGATGATTAGATAGGATTTGGCACTTTTATTGACTTGTCAAGTTCTTCCTAAAGACCTGGGATAGGCAGATATTGATATTTCATGGTGTTAAAGATATTGTCACAGGATTTATTTATTTTATTTATTTATTTTGTCAAGCACGTATTAGATAACAGATATAGATATAAACATGGATATTAATACATGAAATGGTTAGAAATAAAAGGGGGACATTAGGACGGGGACGGTAGGCATGCTGGTGCGCTTAAATACACTCCTTTCAGACCTCTTAGGAATGGGGGGGAGGTCAACACTAGCTAGTCTAAGGTTAAAGTTTTGGGGGTTTGGGGAAGAAACCACCGAGTCAGTTACACAGTCAGTTACACAGATGTAAGCTATTCCGAATAAAGTTGTTTTTTGCAATTGATTCACTGATTATTCGTTGTTATTATAAAGGTGGTATTAAAAGGGCCACTATTGCTTGGTGTTCATATATAATTCCATGATCATGTGCTAGAGTGGTTTTGTATGCTTTCCGAGACTGCTGCAGAAACCAAGAAACCAATTTCCAGATATCAGAGAACACAAACCATGAGGCTTCAGTTGGAAGCTTTCCAATTCTGTCATAAATGCTGAATTCACACCTGGGTTACAGATAGCTAAGTACAAAATAAGTGCATATTGTACTATGTAATGAAAAGTATACCTGTGCCCCGTATTAGCTCTGCTGCTTAAAAAACATGAGAATTGCGTGGATTATAGATGCAATGCACATATTTTAGAAAGGGAAAAAAAAATCATGCAAATACTTTTCATATCAGTTGCAAAAAAAATATCAGATTTTGTGTACTCCAATTTTGATTTATGGACAACCCCTACATACGAATGGAGTGCTTATTACAAAAAATGTTGGAGGGTAGTCTCCTTCCTTGAGCTGACAACCACTGAAGCCGTACAATATTTTATGAACCTCTAAACAGGCTGAGTATTTAAAAGGTGTGGCTTCAGTGATTCATAAAAAATGGGCAGCTTCAGCAGTTTCAACATGAATATAATTCCTACACAAGAAGTTTTACTTTATATTAGTAACATATTTAACTCATTAAGATTGTGGCACATTGTTAACAGCTTAAGATACGTTTACATTAAATTGTTTACTTGCCTATTTTATCAAATCACAAAAACACTGGTGACCAGAGCATGAGCTCCTGTTTTCAGGGTCTCCCACTGCAGCATAACTGGCACAGAAACTCATAACCACAGCACTACTAAACTACACTACTACAATGAGCTTTAGACTGGCCTTCCTTTGATAACAACTCAGAAAATACAAAATTACCATACTTTTTGGCATATAAGATGCACTTTTTCCCCTCTAAAAGAGGGTGGAAATGTCTGTGCGTTTTATACACCGAATACAGCCATTTTTGGCCTCCCAAAACCCCACCCTTTGCCAAAGCGGGATGCATAGAGGGTTTGGAAGGCCTGCAGAGTGCTCCTGGGGGCTGGGGAGGGCAAAAACCAGACACGCGGAGGCAAAAAACTTCCCCTCCCTTGTTTTCCTCCTTGAAATCTTGGTGCATTTTATACTCTCGTTTGTCTTATAGTCCGAAAAATATGGTAGTACTGAGCACAGCAGTCCATATGTTGATGATACTTTCTATATTCACATATTTATGATTCACTGATTAGCAAGAGGCTACCAAATTTCAAACTCTAAAGATCTACATGGTTTGGCTCCCATGTAGAGAGAACCATCTCTTCCACCAAGAATGGATCCATTCATGTGCATTTGTCACATAATACTTCACACTTCAGGTGTCTGTGAGAAGTAGAGTGGCAGAGTGGCATGTGTGTTTGTATATCTCTTATGATTATCTTAGTCTGTGGGAGCAACTTCCCGCATGACATCAAACTGGGACCTTCCTTCCTGGTTTTTGGAAAGCTTTTCAAGATTTGGGAAATTTGTGGGATAGTGTTGTTAGATAAGGAGGCACCTTTTACTGTTATTTCATTCCTATTTTTACTCTATTTTATTAATAATTTGTGGAATATTTTGTTTTTGCTTCCTATAGTTGTTTCTATATGGTTCTTTTTATTGGTGTAAACTGGTGGTAATCATGGATTTGAAGGTGTATAAACATGACAAAAAATTAAGTGAATTTAGATCATTCTAATAATTTCATTTTTTTGTAGATGACAGGTTTTTTTGTAAACATTGTATGATTCTAATTGTGGATTCTAACTGTTAGCATACTTCAGCCAAAATTGAACCCTTAGTCCTATTCATTTCACTCACAATATTATGTTAAGATGACATTAGAAGGGCATTAAAATGCATATTTTTATGTTGTCTATGGAATACATAGTGTAATTCCTTAAGGATAGGAAATATAACAGGATGCTCTACACAGACGAAGTACAATAGTTATTTATTAACCTTGATACTGTCATAATTTATTTTAATATCAGAGCCTGCAAAGGCTAACTCTCCAATGGAATGAAACATTTCTGCTTTGTACACAGAATTCTTTGTACACAATATTCCTCATTCAATTAGAGCTACAGATGTATCAATATATACTGTATTGATGTACACTGAATTTTGGCAGATAAAATTATGATGGTCGTGGAACAAGGAAATTAAAACTATATGCTGTGGTTTTCTTCCAAACTAGACTAGCAATCATACAAGGAACATTTATAGTGTGATGATCTGACATACCTGAAGCCTCCTCACTTAACTTACTTTGAATTACCGTTTAATTACGTAAATGTCACTCATGAAGATTCAGTTAAAATTTTGCTTCCTGGTGTAATTTGATGTGGCTCCTGCCCTCTGGAACATCTTATCCCCTGAGGTCAGATTGGCTTCGACCCTCCTGATGTTTCATAAGAGCCTTAAAACCCATTTTGGGGATCCAATGGGGGAGCTTCATACTGCAGGTGGTTGACTAATTGAAAATTAATCCCTCCCCACCCACTATGTGTCTGGGTCCCTCATTTCCACCCTTGTGTTAATGATTTTATTTGTTAATGATTTTATCTGCTGTGTTCTATGATGGTTGATTTTAATATTATTTTATCCTTTAATATTTTTATGTTGTAAGCCACCCAGACTTGTTGGATACGAGATGCGTGGCAAATCAATTTCATAAATAAATAAATAGTCAAACTAGTTATAAAGTCTGCATTACTATTAATCTTTTCATCGTTCCTATCACCCATCTCCTCACACTTATGACTGTATGACTGTAACCTTGTTGCTGGTATCTTTATGATATAATTTATATTGACTGTTTCCTAATATTATTTGATTGCTTATTTGTTCCCTATGACTATCATCAAGTGTTATACCTTGATCAATGTATCTTTTCTTTTATGTACACTGACAGCATATGCGCCAAGACAAATCCCTTGAATATCCAATCATACTTGGCCAATAAAGAATTCTATTCTATTCTATTCTATTCTATTCTATTCTATTCTATTCTATTCTATTCTTCTATTCTAAATAAATCAACGAAAAAACTTGTGTGCTGTACAAGGCTGATGCAACCTCTATGTCATGAATTAATTCCCATATCAGAATTCTCATCTTTGTAAATCAAGATTCTTTCGATAAACCACGTAAATATTCACTATCATGGTTGAAGGACTTGTTCCGTATAAGAATGAATGGAGATATCAATACTTAAAATGTGGGGTTCTTAGTGCTCTCTGGGCTTGCTTGTTTTCTTGCAGATGTTTCATTACCCTAACTAGGTAACATCATCAATGCTACGGTAGTAAGGAGTGCTGTTTGCTGTCAGTTTATATTCTGGTGTCTTGCCTGCCTTTGTGGGTGGAGGCGGTTTTAGAGATTCTTTGGTTGGGCTGTTTACTGATGACTCTTTGGCAGTTTCTTGATTGGGGTATTGCTTACTTGACTGTTGGCCTGAAGTTAACCTTGGAGTTAATCTATGCTGATCTGAGTGCTGATTACAAAGAGTCTTTTTCTCTTTGGGGCTGGTTGATTGTCTCTTTATATAAGGATATAAACTGACTGTCGAGCAACAAATCTCCTCGACACAGCACCATTATGATGGACCTGATGACAGAAAACCTTACCCATGAAGGGGAGCGTTGTTCAGGAGGACACCCGGATTAAGCGACGGAGCATGGTGGAGGGGATTGTGCACATAGGAAACACATTGATAGTGATAGGTGACGGGCGGTATGGGAAACAGGGAATCAGGAGGGAAACGGGCAATCCAAAGAGCGACGGCAATGATAGCTGATGACATCATCTACCAGCGTCTCCAGCCCTTCGAATGGGAGGAAGCGGGCGGCACATTCAAATATACTACAGTTGTAGCTCATCCTATGAAGCCAATAAAAATGCAGCGATGGAGCAACCAGCCAACTCGGTCTTTGAGCTGAAGTCACAGTGCCAGTGTTTTCTGTAAACCATCGCGTTAACTGAGATTAAAACCTGGGTTGTATTAGCCGATCCATTGTGTGTGTCGTGCATTACCCGGCTTCAGACAGATGGTTCCTGAAGTGCTGAGACTGACAGCAAACTGCATTACTAGCAGTGATGATGTTACCTAGATAGGGTAATGAAATGTCTTCAAAAAAACGAACAAGCTCAGAGAGCACCAAGGAGCCCTCATTTCAACCCTGAGCTACAAATATTCTCCTTTATTGGTAACACTTAAAATGCCAGAATTCAAAAATGGTCTAATTTTTCCGGCAGCAGCTTATCCAGAAACTCTACTCTCCAGAATATTTCACTGACATATTGATATATCTCACCAGTTTAACCATTATTGGTTTAAAAAAAAATCAAGCATTGTTCAAGCATGACAAATTTTGTTAGGAATCTGAGACTCTGTTGGAGCTCAACAATATATTTTCATTTGAGTGTTGATGAAAAAAATTCCAGAGTTTCACCTGAGTTCTCCAACATGAATTATTTTGGAATTGAGCAGTACAATGTTCTACATTCTATGTACATTTGGAAATGAATTTATTTAAACTAAACAAGAACTATGATTGAAAAGTTGACTAAAAATTAGGATAGAAATGAGCTCTATGGAAGAGGTAATATCAAACTGCTTAGCAATTCTTTGAGAAAATAATGTTTGGCCTATTCTTACAAAATATCACATCTTAAGTTAAGTAAAAACAAGGATGAATACTTAGCAGAAGCACTGAGAAATACGGTTTGAGTAGTAAGATGTTTTGTGAGGATATGTGTTAAATTTCAGAGAATACATTAATGGAGTGATGCAATTAAATATTCAGGGTATATGATACTAATGCATAACCTTCAAAGAGGGGTGTATGAGAACCTTAATAATCATTAATTCAGTACGAACTGATCCGACATTCATAAAGAAATAATTTATGCTTATTCCTAATTTTCCTAAGTGATCCCCAAAAGCTGAAAACTGTAAAGTTTTCTTGGACTCAAGTTTGACTTCTGATAAATTACTGGTAGTCCTCAACTTACAACAGTTCACTTCAGAGACTGTTCGAAGTTACAACGGCACTGAAAAAAGTGACTTGTGAGCATTTTTCACACTTATCATAGTTGTAGCATCCCCATCGTCACGTGATTTACATTTGGATGCTTGACAACTGGTTCACATTTATGACGGTTGCAGTGTCCCCTTTTGCGACCTTCTGAAAAGCAAAGTCAATGGGGAAACCAGACTCACTTAACAACCATGTGACTAATTCAACAACTGCAGGGATTCACTTAACAAATATGGCAAGAAAAGCCGTAAAATGGGGCAAAACTCACTTAATAAAATTCTCACTTAACATAAATTTTGGGCTCAAATTGAGGACTTGTTGTTTTCTTAACAAAAATGCAGAAATGTTATGCCACTGTTTTCCTTTTGTTTGTGTGTTTGTGTCTCTGTGTTTGTGTGTGTCTGCTACATGTTTACAACTAAGACTATACCAAAATCCAGTCTAATCCCAATGTACACTTTTGTGATGATTTCTCATGTAAGTAGCAGATGTGACTAAAGTCAGCTAGAAGGAAATAAAGCCGAACATGAAAACAGTGGAGAATATAAATGCACGATATAGCATTTAACGCTTAAAAAACTTTTTGTGCCTGATTTTTAAGGACTTAACCATAATAGGAAATATGTTTCCTCCTTGAATTAGTGAATTTGTGCCAGAGTTGACTACTTCCTTACTACTTTCAATCTTAAAATAGCTTTATAATAATATGGTAATGATGCTACATTTCCCTCCCCCACAGTTTTTAAGCTACATAATTTACCTATTGGTGACAACAAATCTAAATTGTGCATTAATACTTACCCCTGGAGTGCTTTTTCCCCAAACCAATCTCCTTTTCCTAGAGTACGAAGAAATATAGGATCTTCCCCAGGTGAATCTTCACGAGTGACGTTTACCTAATTAGATGGTAATGCAAAGTAAGTTAGTAAATCAGTGTGTGTTTATCTTTCTCTCTCTCAAGCATACAGAATATTGATAGTCATAAGAACAAACTATTTTCCAGCCTCAGGTGCCAAGTGGAACACAGGACTAATAACTTACATTGCAGAATAGCTTCTGGAAACATCACTGAGGTATATTAGAAAACCATTTAGAGCATGTAGGAAAAAACAGATTTAAATAGTTGTTATCTTTGGAAGACTTTAGGGTTAAATATTTGGATACCTATGCCTATTGAAAATACTAAAAGCATCTTTTGAAGTAAAATGTGATCCCTAGATAGTAATGCAAGATTATTTGTATATAATTAGCTTGAGAAACTACCTGAGTTCTTCTGAACTGATCAACTGCCAAAGAAATTAGAAATTTATTTTGAAGGGATCTGAGAGATTAAAGTCCTGCCCTTAGTTTTGGTAGCTCTTTATTTATTTATTTCCAGACTATAATCAGCTCCAGTCAATTCTCTAAGATGTGTAGGAAAGATCAACTTTGAGGATGGAAAAAGCTTTTCCCTCAGGCACCGGAACTACCTAAAATTAGCTTTAATTTCAGTTTCACAGGGACAGTTTTAAAAGGTTTTTGCACATTGTCTAGGGAGACAACCATCCAGGTCATGGTTGCCCCAAAGATGCTTTTTTCAAGAGGCAACTGGACGTTCTTATTTTTCTTCGAAGACATTTCCCTTCTCACCCAAGAAACTTCTTCATCTCTGACTGGATGGTACGGAATGGGAGGATTTATATTCCTTGCAGGCAGTTGGTTGTTTGCATTCTTTTTAGACAGTCGTTGAGACCACCGTTGGAGTCTTAGATGGCTAATTTGATCTGTCTTTCTTGAAGTCTGCAATTTTTCTGGAAATCTGGTTCATATTCCCGCACCATTCAAAGGGTGTTCATCCCAAAGTTGCATAGCTAAATGTCTATGGAGATTCTCAGTCATCCAGGTCATGGTTGCCCCAAATGGTTGCTTTTTTCAAAAGGCAACTGGACTTTCTTGTTTTTCTTTGAAGATGTTTCGCTTCTCATCCAAGAAGCTGAAGAAGTTGCTTCTTGAAAAAAGCACCATTGGGTTCTGCACATCTTTGTTAATCACATAAAATTGGTTGTTGCAACCTTCCACGATCCCTGACTGACAAAGCATAACAGTGTTAAGATATCTATCTGACAGAGAGATCAGAAATTCTATGCCCATTGAGAATTTAAATTGAAGTTTTAAAGATTTAAGATCAGCATCTACAAACCAGTAAGTTTCTCTCTGAGAAGAACTTATCTTCAGAAGAACTTCACTGGTGTCCTCGTTAGTTTAAGAAAGCTGGGTGAAGCTTTCTTCTTCATAATATTAGAAATACTTAGCATAAAATACAGGACATCACTGAATTATGAATTGTCCTACTCATCTGAAAGAATATTATGAGCTGACCTAATATTAAGTTATTCAGATATTTAAGTAATATAAATGGGGAGCTTTTATACTTTGTGTAATATGCACAGTAGATTGCATAAAATAATCCAGTGTTCTCAACCTGTGGTCCACGGATCCCTGGGGGGGGGCACAATGTCATCACAGGGGGCTGGCCAAGGCTTAAAGAAATGTTATGATTTAAATCTTGAGTTAAGAGTTCTTGGGGGTCTGTAGTCATGGTCCGTGGTCAAAAATGGTATTTAAAGTGGGTCTGTGGTGAAGAAAAGGTTGAGAACCAGAGACAAGCCATTGTTTTGTAAGTAGGCTATTAGTAAGAAGGCTAACAGTTATTGGGATCAAGTATGTACTTTAAATCAGAGAACTGTGAAAATAAATGTACAATTGAAACCGGGGGTTCATCTTTGAGGTTTGATGGACTACTAGTTAGAGAGGGAAAAAACTTTGTTTTTATAAATGATAATTACGTAACTATTACATATAGATTTTTGTATGTCCAAAGATGGAATAACTTACAGATTTCCACAATGGAAGAATGGAGGGTGAAGTTATTGGAACCAGCTGAAAGGGCAAAATTAACTAAAGAAAAGTCTTTGTCTAGCTTTGTGTCTATATGGAAACCCCTTTTGGACTAAAATCTGAAAGAAATGCTATATTAATTTTTGAATTTGACAGTGAGAATTGCTCATGATTATAGAAATACTGTGTACTGTTGAATTTTACATAAAAGTGTTCATGTGTTTTACAGCTGTTACAATATCGAGAAAAGTTGGAAGTTAAATTTTCTATTTCTTTTCTTTTTTTTCCTTATTCCTTTTGCACCTTCACCTTTCTTGTTTTCTTCATAATTGTCTTTTCTTCTTTTTTATATTTTGTCTTTTGCAGAAATTTAATAAAGTACATTTTAAAAAGATAAACCATTGTTTAATCTGTCAGCAACTCAATGCCAAAGTAAAATATTTACAACTACATAAATGCCATCTATAATCCAATTGTTTTTCTCTGAATAGATTTTGTATAGGGATACAAAATGGCAGGGTCAAATTTAGCATATTCCCAAGACATTTGCATTAACTGCTGGATATTTGTGTAATAAAACCTTTGTTCTGCCCTAGGAATGAGTGAAATCTTTTCAACCTCTATCAAATTGACTCAGAAATGTTTAGCTATCACCCAGCTTCTCAAAAAAAGAAACCTTGAAAATCACTTGATTTATTTTTCCCTCCTATTTATCCACTAAAAATCTCAACACTGAACTGCCATATTCGGGCCAAGTGACCACTAGATGGCAGCAAAAAGATTAAGGAAACCTCAGAAGCTTGTTAGCATCTTTTCCAACTATTAAACATTATGAAAAGGCTACAGTTCACTTTATCACATTTATGGAAAGGTTGTAAACTGATTTAAATTGGGATGAGGAGGGAAAGACAGATTAGAAGCACCTTATCCATCAACAATTGTTATTGTGCGCGAGCTGCACTGGCTCCCGGTGGTCTTCCGGGTGCGCTTCAAGGTTTTGGTTACCACCTTTAAAGCGCTCCATGGCTTAGGACCTGGGTACTTGCGGGACCACCTACTACCACCAATAGCCTCCCACTGGCCGGTACGCTCCCATAGAGAGGGGCTCCTCCGGGTGCCGTCAGCCAAACAATGTCGACTGGCGGCCCCCAGGGGGAGAGCCTTCTCTGTGGGGGCACCTACTATCTGGAAAGAGCTCCCCCCAGAGATACGGAGGATCCCGGATCTGCGCACCTTCCGCCGCGCCTTAAAGACCTTATTATTTCACCAGGCGGGCCTGGCCTAATTTTCTCTCTCTTTTATAAAAGATTGTCAATTTTTAAATATATTTTAGTATTTTATATATTCAGTTTTAAAATTGGTTTTAAACAGTTCGGGGTTTTAAATTTGTCGGAGCCAAAACTATTTAATTTGATTTTATTCTACTTTTAAATTTTGTATTGATGTGTTTTTATTGTTTGGCTGTGCACCGCCCTGAGTCCTTCGGGAGTAAGGCGGTATAGAAATTGAAATAATAAAAAATAAATAAATAAATAAATAATAATAATAATAATAATAATAATAATAATAATAATAATAATAATAATAATAATAATATTGTGTTTGCTGAGAACTTTTGACCTAGCTAGCCTGAAACCTTTTGACTTGAGTTCAGCAATCTCCTTCTCAATCATGGTGTGAAAGTTTTTTTCCCCCCAAAAAAATTGTCATACTGAGATCTATAAGGATATGTTCTGGGACATTGATATTACATTGTCTTTGTTATGATTCCTGATGGACTTGTGTCCATTAATTTTTTTGTACAAAATTTTTCTTTTGTTGGAAAATATCAGCAGTAGAAGGACATGTGAAGACACTTCTAATCTTTTGTGTATATCTGTTTCGGCCTGCAATGGTCTGTTGGTAGAGATGTGGGGACACAGTAGACATCTGTATTTGTTACAGTTTAATTCCCATATTAGTATCCCTGTTCTGCTGTTAGTTATTTGTGAGAAGCTGTTGGGCAGTTGTCTATATGCAAATATGAAATGCAATGCCATTCTCTAGTATAGGTTGTAGGCTATTAATGAGTGGTTTGAACTGTGAGCTGTAGGCAAGTACATCTGCTGTTTTTGTGTCTGCTGTTTTTGTTTTTTAATAGGTTCTGTCTGGGAAACATTCTGGCTCTGTTAGTTTGTCTTTTGATCTTGGTTGGATAATTCAGTCTGCTGAATGACTGGTTTAATTCTATCAATTGAGAATCTCTATCAAGTGTGTAAAATATTTGTAGCCCACTGCCTGGTTTTATTCTGTAGATAGGTCAAAGCTAAGGATGATAGTGGAGTGGCAGCTACTGAAGTCTTGATGGAATTTGATTATTTTTTCCCAAGGTATCAGGTGATTCAATTGTCATTAATGAATTTCAGATAAAGAAGGTTTTCCAGGGAGAAGAGTTGACAAAGTGTTGTTTTAGATCAGCCATGAAGATGTTGGCTGGGCAACTGATTTGCAAGGATATACTATTGACATCTACTAGACATTCAAGTCCAATCCAAAACTCATATGACTATGGAGATTCTCAATCATCCAGTTCATGGTTGTCCCAAAGGTGTTTTTTTCAAAAGGCAACTGGACCTTGTTTCTTCCTTGAAGATATTTTGCTTCTCATCCAAGAAGCGTCTTCAATTCTGACTGAATGGTGGGGGTGGGGGTGGGGGGGAATGGAAGGATTTATATTTCTTGCAATCATCGGGTTTGTTAGCACTCTGTCTGAGAGTCATGGAGGCCACTTGGGGCATTATTTGTAACCTCAGGGTTACCTGAATCACAGTTCAAATGGGTGCGGAATCTTCTTGTAAATGTTGAAAGGACTCCATTGTAGACAGGAGATTGGTATTGTCTTATGCCTCCCCTTCTGTTGAGAGAAGGCTACTCAGTTTTAACATAGATGGCCATCTGACCCCCCTTTCAAATCAGTGGTCCTCTCAATTTATTCTTATTTATTTATTTCAAATTTTAATTTTATTAAAATCTTCATTAATACAAAAATACAAAAGAAAACAGGGAGGAAGAAGGAAAAGGAAAACGTGAAGCAAAGGGAAAAAAGAAAGAAAAGCTGTTGACTTCCCTTTGGTGCAATAGAATAAGATAATACCATCAAACCTCAACTTTTTACTTTTCCATAATATAAACTATGTTATCATCATCATCGTTTTAGCCATTATCTATCCACTGCAGGATGAAGGCGTCTTCTGCATGTTATATATCTGTGATGGTGAACCTCTGGCACGTGTGCCACAGCGCCTCCTGCCGACTAGCTGATTTTCGGAATGTGGAGGGAGTGCATGTGGGAGACGTGTGCGCATGCACAGGGGGCAGGGGACATGCCCCCCATGACCCATTTTTGGGCCCAGGAGGCTGCAGGGAAGCCTGCTAGGCCCAAAACGGGGGGCGGGGGTGTGTGGCACCCATGCACGGGAGTGTGTGGGAAGCATGGGACGGGTTGTGCACACATGTGTGTGTGGGGGCACATTGCATTATGGGTACCGGCATGCTTTCAGCACACGAGAAGAAAAAGGTTAGCCATCCTATGATGTTATATATGTTGAAGGAAGCAGGATTACTTTATGCTTAAAAATGGAAGGACACTTTGATTCCTATAATGGATGAATGGTTGTAAAAGTTGAAAGAGTTAGCAGAGATGGCCAAATTCACTGCTTTGATCAAAGAAAAAAAAACACAATTATTTTTGTTTCTACTTGGAAACCGCTTCTGGACTTTGTGCTTGAGGTGGAAAAAAATGAATCTCTCAATTTATTCTTATAAACAGAATAGCTGAGCAGGAAAAATGTGGACAAGCTCAGTTTTACCTCATGTGGTAACCTTTAAATGCTGCAAAACACCTGTACTTTTCAAAAGTTGCCATTCCCCGCCCTCCCAAAAGGCTTTTGTAAGCCTTCTTAACTGCTGCTGTCACCAATGTTGTTCCTACTACACCTCCTATCACACCTCCTGGTGAATGGAAATTAAGGCAAGAGACAAGAGCAGACAGCTAGGTGGGAAGATTGCTTTGTAGATTCAGATTACTGAAGTAAAACTGTCATTTTCTCTTAATTTGCTTTAACACTTAATTATGGAGCTGAGGTCCAAGGATGAATTCAGACAATTCCAACAACATCTTTAATTTGCAGTGTTTTTACGGATTTAGCAATTGCATTTAAAAAAAAAAAACCACTGAATTTAAAAAGTAATTTGCAACATATCCTGCGTAGTTAATGTATCAAAACTGATATATGAGGGCCAGTTCAATATGTAGATTTCCTGGGCATATTTTTGATATCATGGATGTTTATATTTTTATACAGGTTTATACAGGTTTATACAGGTTACGAAGCATTTACTGAATAATGGATGGAAAAAATAAAACATGCAAATAAGCTTTGACAGGTTCATAATCATTCCTGTCAAGCAGTGAATAGGCTTAAATAAACAAACAACCTGGGAAGCTCAATGTTTACCCCAACTCGAAGTCACAACATTTAATCAAATATGAAAGTGTATAGATCCTCTCAGTGTTTGCAAAAGAAAAAAAAGCAAGGGCTGGTAACTTTAAACGGTGTCAGAAAAGCTTACCTTTCCTTTGCTGATTATGAAGAAAGTATCTCCCCGAGCACCTTGCCTGATAATGTGCTCTCCATTTTCATAGTGTGTCTGTGAGGGGAAAAGGCAAAAACAAAAGGAATCAAATCAGAATGTGTCACCTCAAATAAAACACCTTCATTGTTTTTGTGAAGAAAATATAGGTAGACATGCCACAAACCCTGATAAATCTGTGTAAAGGTTAACTCTAACTGCAAGTAGACTTGTCCCAAAGGTGCTTTTTCAGGAGGCAACCGGACTTCCTTGTTTTTTTTTTCTTTGAAGTCGTTTCGCTTCTCATCCAAGAAGCTTCTTTAGCTCTGACTGGATGGTGGGGAATGGAAGGATTTATACTCCTTGCAGACAGCTGGTTATTTGCATCCTTTAGATAGAAATGACCAGCTGTCTGCAATGGAATAATTTCATTCCCCACTATCCTGTCAGAGTTGATTCCATTGCAGACAGTGGGTCATTTCCATCCAAAAGATGCAAATCACCAGCTTTCTGCAAGGAGTATAAATCCTTCCATTCCCCACAATCTTGTCAAATTTAATTTTAGATAAAAATGTTAATGTATTTTATACTTGTAACAATATCGAGGAAAGTTGGCATTTAATCTTTTTCTATTTCTTTTTTTTTCCTTATTCTTTTTTCATCTTCACCTTTCTTTTTTCTTCATAGTTCATTTTTCCTTTTTTATATTTTACCTTTTGTAGAAATTTAATAAACAGGAATTAATAAATCGCTTATCACTTCAGCCTGACATTGTGGGCTGAGAAAGAGTAACTGTCCTAAAGTTGGCTAGCCAATTTTTATGACTAAAGAGGGACTAGAAGTCACAATCTCCTGGTTTCTAGCCTTATGCCTTAACCACTAGGTTTGTCTCTCCATTTTATATTCTGGAGCTATTTTGAAAAAATTCTCATATGAAGTAATCCATCCTTCCTTCCTTCCTTCCTTCCTTCCTTCCTCCCTCCCTCCCTCCCTCCCTCCCTCCCTCTTTCCCTCCCTTTTTATTTCCTTCCTTCCCTTTTTCCTTCCTTCCTTTCTTCCTTCCTTCCTTCCTTCCTTCCTCCCTCCCTCCCTCCCTTTTTTCTTTCCTTCTTTCCTTCCTTTTTTCCTTTCCTCCTCCTCCCTCTCTTCATTCCTTCCTTCCTTCCTTCCTTCCTCCCTCCCTCCCCCAACACTTTCATTGGGCTAACATAATATATTATGTTATGTTTTATGTTAAGGTCACGCTATGTTATGATATGAAATTTAGGTAGCACAATATAGATGGTTAAAATGATTGGATTATATTATGTTTTACAACCTAAAAGAGAACTTTTATAAAAAGATGTACTGTTTATATATGATTCCAGAAAAATGTCTAAAAGGTATCAAAGTACTTCAAATGTGAACAACATGAAGACATTTTATTGTGCCTGGGGGACTTGTAAAAAGGTCAGAAATTTCTGCATTGAAATATATATAATGATTGAAAAAATGTTAAAGATCACTTTTCACCTGAAACCAGAACTTTTTTTTACGAGGGTTAATAGACACGCAATCAATAACTACATTTATTAGTAACTGAAAATCCTGACATTTTGCTGAAAATAGAGAAAAATGAACCATGGTCAAAAAGATCAGAAGCTATTTCTTTTATCATTTTTTTAAAATTCTTTCTCATTCTTATTCTCTCTTATTTTCTTTTCCATTTTTTAATAGTTAGGGTTCTAATAGCATTTTTTTTAACTTATTAAAAATTTCTTCAATAAAAATAATCTTTTAAAAAGTAATCCTAAAGTTGATGTTTCGAATGGGAGGATTATTTATTCATCTCTATCTCGCTTTTATTATTTTTACAAATAACTCCAGGCAGTGAACACATTCAACACATCTTTCTTCTTTTATTTTCCCCATAACAACAACTCTATGATGTGAGTTGGGTTGAGAGAGAGAGTAACTGGCCCAAGTCATACAACCCACTTTCATGCTCTTCAACATCTTCATTAATGACTTGGACAAGGGGATAGATGGGGAACTCATCAAATTTGCAGATGACACCAAGCTGGCAGGAATAGCCAACACTCCAGAAGATAGGCTCAAGATACAGAAAGAACTTGACAGACTTGAACATTGGGCGCTATCTAACAAAATGAAATTCAACAGTGAAAAAAAGCAAGGTTTTACATTTAGAGAAGAAAAACAAAATGCACAGATACAATATATGTGATATCTTGCTCAATAGTAGTAACTGTGAGAAGGATCTTGGAGTCCTAGCAGACAACCATTTAGATATGAGCCAGCAGTGTGCAGCAGCTGCCAAAAAAGCAAACACAGTTCTGGATTGCATAAGCAGAGGGATAGAATCAAGATCACGTGAAGTACCACTTTATAATGCCTTGGTAAAGCCACACTTGGAATATTGCATTCAGTTTTGGTTGCCATGATGTAAAAAAGATGTTGAGACTCTAGAAAGAGTGCAGAGAAGAGCAACAAAGATGATTAGGGGACTGGAGGCTAAAACATATGAAGAATGGTTGCAGGAACTGGGTATGTCTAGTTTAATGAAGAGAAGGACTAGGGGAGACATGATAACAGTGTTCCAATATCTCAGGGGTTGCCACAAAGAAGAGGGACTCAAACTATTCTTCAAAGCACCTGAAGGTAGAACAGGTTATCTTCGAGACCGCCTTCTACCGCATAGCTCCCAGTGACCTGTAAGATCCCACAGAGTTGGTCTCCTCCGGGTCCCGTCAGTTAAACAATGCCAGCTGGCGGACCCACGGGGAGGACCTTCTCTGTGGCTGCCCCAGCTCTCTGGAACCAGTTACCTCCTGAGGTCCGGACCATCCCCACCCTACTGGCCTTCCAAAAAGCTGTGAAGACCTGGCTTTTCCGGCAGGCCTGGGGCTGTTGATCTCGCTTTGCAATCTGGCGAGATCTGACCATGAATGGTGTGAATGTGTTCTAAGGTTTTTAATGTTTTTTAATCTTTAAAATGTTTTTAGAATGGTTTTTTTTTTTTTAAAAAAAATGTATTGTGCGCCGCCCTGAGTCTCCGGAGAGGGGTGGTATATAAAAGAAAGAAAGAAAGAAAGAAAGAAAGAAAGAAAGAAAGAAAGAAAGAAAGAAAGAAAGAAAGAAAGAAAGAAAGAAGAAATGGATGGAAACTAATCAGGAAGAGAAGCAATTTAGAACTAAGGAGAAATTTCCTGACAGTTAAAACAATTCATAAGTGCAACAACTTGCCTGAAGAAGTTGTGAATGCTCCAACACTGGAAATTTTTAGGAAGATGTTAGATAACCATTTGTCTGAAGTAGTGTAGGGTTTCCTGCCTGGGCAGGGGGTTGGACTAGAAGACCCCCAACTCTGTTATTCTATTCTATGGCTTAGGCAGGACTAAAACTCACAATCTCCTGGTTGGAATCTTAATCATTAGACCAGGGTTGTCAAACTCAAGGCCTGGAGGTTGGATCCGGCCTGCGGGGTGCTGAGATCTGGCCCGTGAGGCAGCCCTGCAAACAGCAAAGGATTGGCCTGTGGTGTCTCTGCAGTGAAAATGGAGCTTGAGAGGGCTGCGGGAGGCCCTCCTGAGCTCTGTTTTTGCTGGCAGAGGATTGCAGGAGGCTGTCGCAGCTGAAAATGGAGCTCGTGAGCCTGTTTTTGCTTGCAGAGCACTTGGGCCACCACAGGTGTCCTGACATGAGTGATGTTTTTTTTTAAAAAAATTGATTTATATGCCGCCCTTCTCCGGAGACTCAGGGCGGCTTCCAATGTGTTAAGCAATAGCCTTCATACTTTTGTATATTTATACAAAGTCAGCTTATTGCCCTGACAAACTTGGGTCCTCAATTTACCTACCTTAGCAAGGATGGAAGGCTGAGTCAACCTTGAGCCTGGTGAGATTCGAACTTACAGTAATTGCAGACAGCTGGTGTTAATCACAATGCTATCAGTCTGGTGAGCCACCATGTTGAGCTGACCATGCTCACCCTAGCCACGCCCACCAAACCCCCCAAGATCAAACACAATCCTGATGCAGCCCTCGATGAAATCGAGTTTGACAGCCCTGCGTTAGACCAAACTGGCTTCATATTATTTGCGCTTGCCTGGTTCAACTACACAGTCATACACAAAGAGGCTGAGGAAGTAAAATAATTTGACTTTTTGAAAGCTTCTGAGGAACTAGCGTATTTTGATCAGCAAGGTGATCAAAATATTGCTAGATGATGTATCTATTGAATGAGATCCAAACCTGAACTGAAAAATTGTACTCAATTCTCATTAATCGTTTCTCATTAAACAAGAAATTAGATATTAAAGAATGTCACAGTTCTGGCCTCTTTCCTCCTCAATAAAGAACTTGGAAGGAGATGTGAGAGGAACACTTACCAGATTTGCAAATGGCATGAAATTAAGTAGGGTTAAAAAAACAACAACGTAGAAAACAAAATTAAAATTCAAAAGGATCTTGAGCAGTGAGCTAAAAATAACAGAAAGAAATTTAGTAGACAGAAATGTGAAGTTGTTTGCTTGGGCAATGCACAGATAGGAGGTATGAGATGTTTGGTTTGGTAACAGCATACATGAAACAGATCTTAGTATTGTGTACATGAATTGAGCAGTCAGACATGGCTGAAAAGGGGCAAAGTGGTTTTTAGGCTGTATCAAAACTTGTTTCCCCAAAACTGGAAGTAATTGTTCCAATAAATTCTTCATTGGTCAGGCGCTTATCCTAATGCACTACTGGGCAGCACATTTAGAGAAAGGTGTACTGAAATGGATGCAAGGAAGGGAACTGATATCTCAATCTTATTAACAGAAAAGAAGACTTGTTCAAGTCACTGAATGGATGTTACATAGAAGTATACTATATTGTGACATTATATTGTTATAGTAACACTATATTGCTAACTAGGGCATACAAAACCTTTGCCAGACCAATTCTTGAATACAGCTCGTCTGCTTGGAATCCACACTGTATATCGGACATTAATACAATTGAGCACATCCAGAGGTATTTCACGAGAAGAGTACCCCACTCCTCTGCTCACAATAGAATCCCTTATGCCACCAGGCTTCAAATTTTGGGCTTGGACAAGCTGGAACTGTGCCGCCTGCGGTCTGATCTAAGCATAGTACACAAAATTGTCTGCTACAACGTCTTACCTGTCAAAGACTTCTTCAGCTTCAATCTCAATAATACAAGGGCAAACAATAGATACAAATTAAAGGTAAACCGCTTCAAACTCGATTGCAGAAAATACGACTTCAGCAACCGAGTGGTCAATGCCTGGAATGCTCTACCTGACTCTGTTGCTACATCCTCAAACCTTCACAGCTTCAACCTTTAACTGTCTACTGTGGACCTCACCCCATTCCTAAGAGGTCCATAAAGGGGCCGTGCATAAGCGCACCAGCGTGCCTACCATCCCTGTCCTACTGTTACCATTTATTTGTATTCATTCCTTCATTTATGTCCATGTTCATACTCATACTTGCTATCTTGTACATGTTTGACAAACAAACAAACAAACAAACAAACAAACAAATAAATAATATACTAGAGTGGGCCTCCTGCGTGACCCTTTCTGAGTGGTA
The DNA here is from genome assembly GCA_022577455.1 of Arizona elegans. Classification (NCBI taxonomy): domain Eukaryota; kingdom Metazoa; phylum Chordata; class Lepidosauria; order Squamata; family Colubridae; genus Arizona; species Arizona elegans. The sequence continues at coordinate 77,087,662 of JAKOOJ010000005.1, read as the reverse complement.
TCAAATCCCTTCTTAATCTTATTTCCTCAAGGCTGAATATTCCTAGTTCCTTCCATAAAAATAGTTTTTATCCCAGAGCTATAATTGCACTCAACAATGAACTAAAGGGCTACCATCAGTGAGCTGTTGGATAGCATTACTTGGTCTGTTGTGTGGATATTTGGGTGGTTTAGGGGTGGGGAATTTGTGGTGGGTGGGGGTGTGTTTGGGGATTGTTATGTGTGTTGGACCTGGTCTTTGGGTGTTAAGTGAACTTCGTTGTATGGGTATACACATACAATGACAATAAATTTGTTGATATTATTATTATTATTATTATTATTATTATTATTATTATTATTATTATTATTATTATTATTAACATTTAATCAATTGATTTTTTTTAATAATTTGGGTTGCCCTTCTCAGAAACTATTCCAGTTTGTCTGATACCAATAACTGAGCATAGTATTCAAAGAAAGGCTGACTGAAGTAGAATACAATGGACATATTATTTCTTCTAATTTGAGTATTATACTGTATTTCAGGTGATGAAGCTTCAAATTGCATTTGCTGTATATTTAACCACATCACACTGACTCACATTCAGTTGTACGTTTTCAGGATTGTTTTCACAAGTGCTGCTGTCAAACTAAGTGCCCCATGTTCTGTGTTGGTGACTTAAATTTCCAGTCCCTTTCTAGCAACGTTATTTTGGATTTTATTGATCGTGCCTTTGCTGTTCTTAAGATGCCAGCAAATGCCATATTTATGCCATATTTATTCTCAGAACTGTTTGTTACTTTCAATGATATAATTGCTGTTGTTCCACAATTGGTTCAGCAGTGGTTCTACATGGGGGTTCATTGTTCACCTGTTTCCATTTTTCCCTCCTGTTTTGTTCTTTTTCAACTGAAGAAAATCTCCAGGCGGTTTTCTTTGACTACATTCTGACTGCATCATATCTCCCATGTATTTTTCTTACTTCGCATCACTAGACCTATGAATGTAAATGTCACATAACATCACATTTCTTTCTGGTTAACCAGAAGATATAACTAGTGTTTCTGAAGAGTCTTGTGTCAATTCGTCTTCATCGATGATTATTATATTCACCTGTGAAATAGGATGGCCCTTGTCCTTCACATTTGTCAAATGAAATATTTGTTGAAATAACTGACTAAAATGAATCTTTGTTTCTTTGCTATTTCAGAGGTGTACCAGAGAAATTATGTAAATACAGAAAAGGCGGGAGATCTGAGATTTTTAAATCCATTAATGTTTAATTTAGTCATTGATATCAATCTCCAAGCTCCTCTGGTGATTTTAAAAATTAGAAATACACTTCAATGATACATTTATACCCAACATTGTTCGCTGAGATCTAAAGAGAATTATAAATTCCTGAGAAAAACTATGCATAATTTTGTAATAATGTAATTACTATTATTTCTTTGGCAGCAAGCTGACTGTATCTTTATATCAGCCTCTTTATATTTTTTGCCAATACTAGTTGGCAAATAATAATGAAATGTTTTATTACACCAAATAATTGCAATGGATTATGTATATTTTGGATTCCAAGCTATTCTGATTAGCATACTTTATTTTTCATCTGGAAACAAAGTAAATTGATAACTCTCAATTGCAGTTTACCCAAAGATACAGCATAGCATTTTATATTAACCATGAAGCAAAGTGTTGCAAGGAATTTGATTTGTATTTCACATTCTTTTTAACCCATGCCAATTCATACCATGGATTGTCTGTTCTGCATATGAAAGGAACATTCTATAAAAGCATGGATTCTAGCATGGATAATTTTGGGTTCATTCATTTTCATTAAAAAGTTGAAATCATTTTTACAGCAACAGAGAAGAAAATCTTGTATTACTCCATATCATATGACTGAGTGACCATGGTGCAGTTAATGTCATGAAAATTATTTGTCATATGTCAATTACTTTGTCAATTACTTGCCATATGGATTTCATTTTACCTCATGAACACAAACAATTTATTCATGGAATGGATTTCAGTTAACTTTCATATTTTGGAGAAGAAGGTGGCAGAGCCTGGGGACAGAGTCAAGAAAGGATTCAGCCTAGAAATGTTACATGTTCACAAATGCTCTTTACTCTTACCAATGTAATTAAAATACACAAGAATCCAGTCAACTAAAAGTTAGTTGACTAGATTCTTCCGTATAAGCTTGAACAAATCTTAACTGGAACATAATATATGTTCCTGATTCTTCTCACCTGACAATTTCAAGTACTATAATCATGTGCCAGTGGACATGTAGATTTGGGTTGATGTTAGCTGAAGAGAAAAGCTCTGTGATGACTCAGTGGTTAAAGATGCTTGAGCTTGTCAACTGGAAAGCTAATAGTCGGAGTTTGAGACCCAAGTGCCACATACGTTTCTCCATTATTTGCTCCAGCTACTGCCAACCTAGCAACTGGAAAGCAAGTAGATAAATAGGTACCACTCTAGTGGGAAGGTAAGTTGTCCATGAGCCTCGACATATAGTCATGGTGGCCAGATGACTACACATGCATCCCTTCACTAAGAGGAGCACTAGATCCATTAGAGTCAGACATGACTGGACAGGGGAAATCTTTATCTTTATCTTCTAGAAAAATATCTGGAGGGGATCTATCTTTTCTTTATGCTATAGGCCTGTATTGCACAGAGATATCTATGAATTTCTCACTGTATTATTTATACTAAGCATTCTGCAATGTTCAGTATTGCTACTAAGCTACAAACTAGTCAATAAATCTTTGGTTCAGAAAAGTAATGGTATAATTATAGTAATTATAAAAATAATAATTTCATGCATACATTCACTTATTTGTGTAAACAGGATTCTCAGGCAAAAAGAATGTGAAGAATCATGGGTTCATGTATGTATGTATTAAAAAAATTCTATTCTATTCTATTCTATTCTATTCTATTCTATTCTATTCTATTCTATTCTATTCTATTCTATTCTATTCTATTCTATTCTATTAATTTATATAGCTCCTATACAAATTCTGATAGCTATAATAGTACAAATACACAATTTTGCGGAGAGAGAATTTAGATCAAGAAATAAGTGAAAGAATTAATCCCCTTCCTCAACCAATCTAATTCCTTCTTTCTCTCCCACTGCTAAAAAAATATCCCACTCATATGAGAATAAGGGGTTTCTAGTATTTGGTTTAGCACAGGGGTGTCAAACTCAAGGCGCATGAGCCAGATCTGGCCCATGGGGAGGCTTAGATCTGGCCCATGAGGCCACCCTGGAAACAGCAAAGGACTGGCCCGCGGTGCCTCTACCAGTGAAAATGGAAGGCCATGTGCTGCCACTCTGTTTTCAGCTGTGACGGCTTCCTCCCAGCCCACTGCCTATGAAAATGGAGCTTGTGAGGGCCATGCTCTGTTTTCGCGGACAGAGGGCTGCAGGAGGCAGTTGCAGCTGAAAAAGGAGCCCAAGAAGGCCATGTGCAGAGTGCTAGCAAAACAAACTACTAGCAAAAGTGGCATTTGATCACACAAGTAATGACAAGCTGCCACGCCCACCCTGGCCAGCCCTCCCAGCCCCCTCCCAAGGTCAAACACAACCCTGATGCAGCCCTCAATGAAAATGTGTTTAACACCCCTGGTTTAGCAGTATTTTTTAATCAATAGTTTTAGATATGCTACCTCTGTTTGATTCTAATCTCCGGGTTAATATTGTGGATCAAATATATGAATGACCCACTATGAATAATCCATGGGAAGTTTAAGAGATTGAGGCAGGGAAAGGGTTAGAAATTTTGTCAAACCCAAACAGGGAACCCAAACATGGAAAAAGTTACAATCTCTTCTCTCTTCTCATCTATCTAAGGCTATAGAGGTCCTATTCATGTTCTAATTTCTAGGTAGAGAGAAACACTTCATTATATTAACTCCGAAAGAACATTCTGAATACTGCCTTGTTTAATTTTAGTTTTTTTTAAATATTAGGTAGGCTATCCACAAAAGTTTTTTGATGTCGTAATATAACTAACACAGCTTCTTTGTAGGAGTTTCATTAATTTGAAAATAGAAATTAATACTATAGTTATCTAGCTATTATGCACAAGCACAGACATTCCATAACCAAATTAAAAGTATTTTATTTTAAGGTGCTTTCGGTCCCAATCGAAAGTCTATTTTAGAAGCCTATCTTGGAATTTATGCTGAATTTTATCTTTGCTTCAATTTTATAGTTATGTTTTAAAACACATTATATTATTATTATTATTATTATTATTATTATTATTATTATTATTATTATTATTATTATTATTTAATCTTTAGTGAGATTCACAGCCTTTGAAGCTGGTTAATAGCTCAGCAGCTCGAGTCCTAACCAAGGACCTAGGAACTGTTAAGGTATCGTCGGAGGATGTAAGCTGTTCCGAGTAAGGTGGTTTTTTGTAGAGTCAAAATCTTGTTTATTATTATTATTATTATTATTATTATTATTATTATTATTATTATTATTATTTCTTTCTGTATGCTACCAAGAGTCCTATGGGACCAGGGTGGATTATCAGCACTGTAAAATAAAAGGAAAAAATATATAATTATAACGATTGGAGAATTTTCTTCTTTGGATCCCCTTTCTTGTTTTCCAGAAAAAAAAAAAAAGAAGCTTTGAGGTACGTTGCTTATAACTATAATACTTCAGGGTTTAGACTATTTTTAAACACATGTAAATTAATATATAGATGATGTTAATCCGTTGAGACAACCGTTCTGTTTTTCATCACCCAGACTGTTTCTCTTCCCAATGCTTAAATCAACTCTTCTCTTCTTTATTTTGTACATTTTTTTTATTGTTCTTGTCTTTTTTTCTGCATCTGTTCTGAAAGTAATGGCCACTCTCTTTTCAGACCCAATACACCTAATCATTTCTCTCTGCCCTTCCCTGAACTCCATTCAGTCATGCAATATCCTTCTGAGATGAGGTCAGCAGGATGGCACGCTGTATTTCAGGTGACAATGAATCATTGGCTTCTTTAATAGTATTATGAGGAGTTCAACATTCTGTTCCATCCCATTTCATTTTAGTCAAGCTTCATGCTACTTCAGCAAGCAATGCAGTACGCTAAGCTCCCGTTTCTTTTTATTCTGCTAATGTGGGATGATGTTATTGTAATCGACACTGAGTTTCATCTGCATTAAACATGTTGAATGGCTACGATTAGGAAGAGCAAGCAGCTAGAAATTCCCCTTTTCATTAGAATTAATTTATCAGACTGATATTAAGGAGGAGAAAAACAAAATAACTATAGGACCATGTCCAGGGGTGGGTTCTACTTACCTTTACTACCAGTTCGCAATGGGGCCGCACATGCTGTCCCGTTGCGAACCGGTAATTGATGATGTCAGGGTCGTGGGCGGAGTCTCCCACCAGTTTTACTACCGGTTCTATAGAACCGGTCCGAACCAGGGGCAACCCACCACTGACCATGTCGCCAAATGTTTCTGAACTGAAACTTACAACATTTCTTACCCTATTCAGTATGGGAAGATGTGTTTAAATATTTAAGAAGCTAGACATGACAACGTGCCTTAAAAGAGTTCAAATCTAGCTTGGGAAGGAAAAATCATAATAAAAAAGACCAAGTTACAAGACGAAGCACGCTACAAAGTTAATGTTTTGTTGTGTTTTAATACAGTTTTATAACTTGCAGTCTCCTGATTTTTCAAATGACCCTATTTGTCTTTTTAGCTATACCACATGATTTCCTCTACATCTCTTATATAACGTGACCTAATATTATTTGTCAAGAATAATAAAGTCCATTATGGAAAATGGTCACTAACGGTAAAACCTCAAAAATCACAAAAGTCATAAACATTAGACACTGTTGTCAGCATTAATGAGCGCTCATTAAATTAAGTAGAAAAGTTTTATAGCACACACAAATGAACAAACTGAGGAAAATAATTTGTATTGGCACAGATGTAGACAGCAATTTCTATATCCTATTTCTCTCCCTTTTCATTAAGGGAGATACAGAACCACAATTTTTCTTTAACGGAAGTGCCCATCAGATTTTTAATGGCAGTTTGGATATGTACGGTAAACTCAAAATGGGGCGTTTTTATTATCTATCCAACAAAAGCCAAATAATACGTTGTAGAGCATTTTGCCAGTGTTTTGTTTTCTTAATGAGGTAATGCTATTCTTAATAAACACAACCCAGAAGCAAAGTTAAATATATGCTTAAGCTTTCCTTGGATGATCATTTAAAAAAATAATAAAAGAGATTATTTTCTGCTTTACTATTAACTTTATTGTTGCTTCAGTGGTTGTCTATTTTAGGGGTGTTTGGAGGATTAATGTTGAGTGTGACACACATTTGTCATTCATTTATGAGGAAGCATACTCAAGCCATTAAAACAGTTTCCATAATAATATTTAACTATGTTGTTAAAAAGTTAAAACTCTATTGCCTTGGTAACAGTTCAAATTAAACACAGAATCTGAGAATTATCCTTGTTCAGGATTTGATGAAATGAAGGAAAGTTTTCATGAGCTATTAAGTGCAACCTCATAAATAGTTTGTAATATGCCATGAGAATTTGCTAACCCACCACTATATTTTGAGTTCTTGTTTGACCATACTGCTGGGACCAGAGGTGGGTTTCAGCAGGTTCTGACCAGTTCTGGACAACCAGTAGCAGAAATTTTGAGTAGTTCGAAGAACCGGTAGTAAAATTTCTGACTGGCCCCGCCCCAATCTAATCTCTGCCTCCCAAATCCCAGCTGATCGGGAGGAAAATCTGGATTTTGCAGTAACCTTTCCCTGGATTGGGGAGAGAATGGAGATTTTTCAGTATCCTTCCCCTGGATTGGGGAGAAAATGGAGATTTTACAGTATCCATCCCCTGGAGTGGGGTGGGAATGGAGATTTTACACTATCCTTCCCCTGCCCTGCCCACCAAGCGACACCCACCAAGCCATGCCCACAGAACCAGTAGTAAAAAAAAATTGAATCCCACCACTGGCTGGGACATCACAAAATAGAAATAAAAGTAATAAATATAATCCTCTTTGTCATTCCCTTCCCTGCTTTGTTTTTTTGCGACAAAGGATTATAACTCCTTTAGTACTAATTATAAATTTATGCAAGGTATGAAAATGTGGTTTGTTTGAACCAGGGTTTGTTGAATGACTCTCAACAACCTATTTCACATTTAATACTAATAAGTGTGGATTTAGTGATCACACTAAAGGAAGACTAAATTTGTTGCTGGTTGTATGAACCCAGTTCAAACTCTGGTTTCAACAAGTGATGATACAAGTGAATTCTGGAAGGAAGAGGTTAAAAACGAACACCGCAGTACAATTTCAAGAGCTTCAGAAGTATTACATTTTAAGCAGACTACAGAGGGAAAAATCTCCTCAAGTCTTTCCAAATAGGATCTCAGTGGATTTCAAAACAGGTTCTATATCCATCTTAAGATGTGTGGCTTCATGCTCTTTCCAAAAACTACTAACAGATGCCTGCCTGATATGGTGGTTGTTATATCCCTAGTGGTACTGAAATATTTTACCAACATGCCAAGAGTATCCAACTAATAAGTAAAGATAAAGGTTTCCCCTGTCCAGTCAAGACTGACTCTAGAGAGTAGTGCTAATCTCTGTTTCTTAGTTGAGGAAGCCAGCATTGTCCGAAGGCGCTTCCGTGGTCATGTGGCCAGCATGACTATACGTCAAGGTGCATGGAACGGTGTTATCTTCCCACTAAAGTGGTACCTATTTATCTACTTGCATTTGCATGCTTTCAAACTGCTAGATGGGCAGGAGCTGGGGCAAGTAATAGGAGCTCATCCATCATGTGGCACTCAAGTCTTGAACCCAGGCTGTCAGCCTTCCAGCTGACACGCTCAGCATCTTTTAACTACTGAGCCATCGTGCCTCCATCTGCGAAATGCTCATTCAGTTCTAGACCTATATTTATCTGCATCTGTTTTACTATATTAAACACTATTTCTGATACACATATTTTTCCAGAACTGGTGTGGTGGGGCAAAAACACAGGACCCTGACTATGATACTCTAAATTACATACTCTAAATTATAAGAAGCCTTCTTCTTTTCTGTCAATTCTCAATCTTTCTTATTTTTTTCATGATGAAAACAAGACTGTTTATTTTTTTAGCCTTCAGGATACACTATATTTTTACATTACTAAGAATTTCTTACATACTAGTACAATCATTCACCCCAAAATATGTTTTTGAAAAAGATACTTTCTTGGGGAAATTATTTTTAAAATAATCTATTATCTCAATCTTTCATATCAGGGAAAATGAGTAATATACATTGCCTTGAGGGAAAGGAAAACCCACACCTTGTTCCTGCATTATTCTTTCTGTTGACTGAATTTGAAGTTTACTCAAGTTTTCATCTTTCTGTTTTGGTTCTCACAGAACATTTGGCAATAATTTGAAATGCAGTACAGCAGGGTGCATTTGCACAAGGACTAGATGCTGATGAGTCTATCTCGGTAAAAAGCTGTCTGCATCGTAAAATCTTTGTATTTATACACAATCGGTGCACATGTTAAAATCCTGAAGCATAGCTACTTTCCCCCACCAACTGGGAAGCAATTCACTGGGGGGGGGGGGGGGGAATGCAGCCAAGGAAAATGATCTTAGAATACTTTTTATAAAGTTGGAAGATTTTTCCATGGCTTCAGGCCATCGGACTCTGCTCTATCTGTAAGTGATGATGGAGTACGGGAAGAAAAATATAGTAAAACATTACTTGCATCCATCATGTAGACAGCTCTCCTTTCATCACAATGTGCAATGAAATGAAGGGAACCTAGGTAATGTCTCCCCATCTTCTTACTGCCTTGTTGGCATCATGAGTCTAAATCTTCAGAAAAAGATAGGTTATAAATATATTTTTGAAGTTTTCATGTTTTAAATACTTAGATAAAATAATTTTATCTCTCTTTGCTTTGTTTCTGCATATCAAAAGTGAGTAAGACTCACTGAGACGTCTTTCTCAAATTACTTTAAAGCAGCTATGAAGAAGAAGATATAAATCATGGATAAAATACTGTGGATCAAGCTTTCCTTATCTTAAGGCCCTCCTGATTTTGCAATTTCACAATACTGCAACTTGTGCTGGCAAGGTACAAATTAGGAAATATGGAGTTAACTGTTTCAAACCCCATCAATTTCTTTTGTGGATCTTTAAGTGATGTTCTTACAATATATCCTATGCAAATGCATGCTAGTAAATATAGTTTCTAGGGATCTGATATTCAGCATGGATTTAAGGCAATCTTCATCAACCTGCAGAGCTTTTGTGTCATAGGACAACATATTTTGTATGCATTATTTCCAGAATGACTGGATGCCAGCCCCAATCCCAGAGATGGCATAGTGAAAATCCAACTGAGTTCAGTTCATTGTTTGTTTACCCCTAATAGAATTCTTTATATAATTCTTTATTGGCCAAGTGTGATTGGATACACAAGGAATTTGTCTTTGGTGCATAAACTCTCAATGTATATACAAACAATAAAGTGAGAAATCATAAGATACCAATAGGAGAAGATAGTAGGAAAGATACAGTCTACTAAATACAGTCTACTACAGTCTAGTACATGGGCATAAGAATGGATAGAATCTTGGCAAACTAATGCCATAATATAGCAAAAAAAAAAAAAACAAAAACAATTGCTACCAACCTGCCTTCCATTGAGGACCTGTATACAGCATGAGTCAAAAAGAGGGCTGTGAAAATATTTACAGACTCCTTGCATCCTAGACATAAATTGTTTCAACTCCTACCCTCAAAACGACACTATAGAGCACTGCACACCAAGACAACTAGATATAAGAACACTTTTTTCCCAAACGCTATCATTCTACTAAGCAAATAATTCCCTCCACACTGTCAAACTCTTTACTAAATCTGCATTACTATTAATCTTCTCATCGTTCCTATCACCCATCTCCTTCCACTTATGACTGTATGACTGTAACCTGGTTGCTGGTATCCTTAAGATTTATATTGACTGTTAACCTATGACTATCATTAAGTGTTGTACCTTATGATTCTTAATGAATGTATCTTTTCTTTTATGTACTCCGAGAGCTATGCACCAAAAACAAATGCCTTGTGTGTCCAATCATACTTGGCCAATAGAGAATTCTATTCTGTTCTGTTCTGTTCTGTTCTGTTCTATGATTTTATTGCTTATTGTACCATATGACTGTCACTGGGTGTTGTGCCTTGTGATTCTTGACGAGTGTATCTTTTCTTTTTATGTACACTAAGAACATATGCACCAAAGACAAATGCCTTGTGTGTCCAATCACACTTGGCCAATAAAGAATTCTATTCTATTCTGTTTTAACCTACTAGATCTATTGTAAGAGGTTCTAGGATGTGGCTACTGATTGTCTCCCACTGTTTCTCTGGGTGCACATCCCATTACATTGACATCTATATTTAAAAAACAATGGCATTTTGAAAAAAATATGCTGTTGAGTTTATCCAAAAACAATGTTACTGCTCTTCCAAATTTTATTATCTAATGAGGAAAGGAGGATTTGCAGAGTAGGTTCCAGTTTTCACGTGGAGATTGAGAAGGGATTATCAAATTCCAAAGATTTGGGTTTCTACATCCCTGGAACTAAAAACTGCTGCCATATTGTTTTCTATTAATACGGTATATGTTGTACATATTATGCTATTTGTTTTATTATTATTAAATTGAACGAATTCATAATGAAGTATCATATATTTCAGGAAAACATTCCTGACTCCTAGACCCAGGAAATACAATTTTGTACAAATTCTCTATGTAACAAAATTTGTTTTCAGGATGAGAGAATTAAGCAAACCTGTTATTTTTCATAAAAATTAACAAGGGAGTTAAATCATTTGTATTATATTATACTGTTTACAAATTAATAATTTAATTTCTCTACTGACTTGTATACAATACATTGACATGTATCTTTACTCATTCCCACATTTACATGTGAATAAGGCAAAAATAAGCTGACCATGATGAATATCTAAAAGATCTTGTATGTGAAAAAGATATAGACATTTGCTGTGAAGTTACATGCATTTTTGGCAAGGGAAGATTAACATGGAACCTATTCATAGGGGCTTTGTGTGATTTAATAGCTTCCATATTGTGTTTTGAAAGTACAGGGCCTCCATTGTTTAATTATTTATTTTAATTTATGATTTCATAAGCTTCTCATCTTCAAAAGAAATATGGCCCTTATCATGGTTTAATACACCACCCATTAATTCCTGAATGACTTTTTGCTAATGCTAAATAGGAAATCAGCTTCTCATGTTACGAACAAATATGCAACGAGCCATATAAATCAACATATTGCTGTCTGTAGTTTTTCTTAATTTGGGACATACTTCATTTGTTTACTTCTAGCCCTTTGGTTGTGTTGCCATGAAGAACAAAACCAATTTTATGCTTTTTCATTTGTTAAAGATGATTAATCGAAGCTTTTCAGAGTGTTTCATGGATGTACAACAATAGAGCTGTATTCATTGAACCTAGATTGTATACAAGTTTTCATAGGATCCCAGCCCTATAAGGGTACAAGTCCTGTATCCATATAATTACACTTAAGCCAGGATAGAGATAAGAGTATGGTTATGGTATACCATTCTGAAAAGAGTTTAGGGGGATATGAAAAGAGATATAGAATTTATGGAGAAAACATTCCATGTCAGTGATTGAAATTAGTCTGTATGTCCAAGTATGAAGAGCTTTTGAACCTAAAAGCTATCTTATTAATTTGCCTAGAGAAAGCATTGTTTGATCTACATCATTACATGATAGGCATAGATTCATCTGTCAATCTGAGTGTCAACTTGCAAAGCTTTCAAGTTGCCATGAGCAGGAGGGAGGGAGAACTGATAGAGCTGATTGATTTCCCTAACTGAAGCGACATTCCATACATGCTTTCTTACTGCAATCAGTAGGAGGGTGTTGGATTTCACAGCCAGACAAATTGGTTAACTGAAGAATGTGATTTATGACATGGCCAGGGAGGAGGGGAGAACCAGGGTTATAGGGGAACGTAAATCTACATGGGATTAGTTCTAATGGCATCTGAATATTACAGAAATGATGCTCCTAATAAATGACTATATTTCTTCTGAAGTTTGGTTCATGGCTCATGAATTAATTAGGGCATCTTTTGGAAACTTCATGCTGAGTTAATAGGTCCACTTTATATTTCTTTTTTATCATTATTATCATATTATCATATTATTTCTTAACGCGTACACAAACATTCATCTGGATTCCATGTACAGCTTTCCTGATATTCAACCTGAGTTAAGTAGTTTTGTGGAATGTATACACTTGAGTAATATATGCAAGTAAAGTATTATTTTGTGTGCTTTTTCATTAACCACTTTTTTCCACACATTGCCATATTCTATGCATTTTTTGTTTCTAGAAAACTGCATTGCAAAATTATGAGAATACATAGTACAAACTTCAAGAGATATGTTCTAATTCTAAATAGAGTTTGGAAGTATCAAATTGATAAATTCTTATGAACTTGTTTTTCCCCTTCATTGCTATGAATATTAATCTACATCATCCATCAAAATGAACAGAAGAGCCCTTGCTGACAGAGTAACATTTAAAAAATGTTCTCAAGTGTCATTTATATCTCTGGATTGCAGATGTACAAATGATAAGAACGGCATAACATGTGATCTAAGTACAGAATATAAAAATGTAATTAACCACACTTACATTATTAAGTTAAGATGGGAGGGTTTTTTTTTTTGAAAAAAAAAGAACTCTTAATAAAATTGCCTACATACATTGTATAAGGTATTTACACTGACCTTTAAGTCATCTACTGCCCACAAAACTACTGTTCAGTGTGTGAATATGAAATAGAGAAATTTATTGATTACTTTTAGAACCTCATTATCATATAATTAGCCATCAATCTCTTTGATGGAAATTGGAGTTGGAAATATCACACATGGTCCATTCCTAGATTAATTTTTTTACAGGCATGATAATTGATGATAGTTACCTTCTCTTTTCAAATCCCTATTACTTGTTATAGGATCACATTGGATAGTTGGCTCTATTATTCATTGCAAAGTTTCCTCCTCTACTTCCAAGCATCTGCCAAATATCCATACAACTCACTTTCCACAAACAGATTCTATAATGCTAGTCAGGCTGTCCTTGTATTTAGGAACTCCAGTTTGCCAAATGAATTTCCTTTCAGTTAGGTTCAATAGCCATTGGTGAATCAATACATCATTTGTTCCTTAAACCCTGCTTTTAATGCCTATCAGGGGTGAAATCTAAAATTTGTTACTACTGGTTCTGTGGGCGTGGCTTGGTGTGGGGGGTTAATGTGACTGGGTGGGCGTGGCCAATTTTTTTTTTTACTTTTAAAACCATTTTTTCTACAACCTCTTTGGCGAAGAGGTTGTTAAAAATGCTTTCAAAAGGCTCTGATGATCCCAGCTGAGTTGCCTGATTGGCAGAGACTTTTTTTCTTTTAAATGCCTCTGATGATCAGGCAACTCAGCTTGGATCATCAGAGGCATTTAAAAGAAAAAAAGGGTTTTTTTCTTTTAAATGCCTCTGACGATCCAAGCTGAGTTGCCTGATTGGCAGAGACTTTTTTTCTTTTAAATGCCTCTGCCGATCAAGCCACTCAGCTTGGATCATCAGAGGCATTTAAAAGAAAAATAACCTTTTTTTCTTTTAAATGCCTCTGACGATCCAAGCTGAGTTGCCTGATTGGTAGAGACTTTTTTTCTTTTAAAAGCCTCTGCTGATCAAGCAACTCAGCTTGGATCATCAGAGGCATTTAAAAGAAAAAACCTTTTTTTCTTTTAAATGCCTCTGACGATCCAAGATGAGTTGTCTGATTGTTAGAGGCATTTAAAAGTAAAAAAGTCTCTGCCAATTAGGCAACTCAGCTGGGATCGTCAGAGGCATTTAAAAGAAAAAAAAGGTTTTTTTCTTTTAAAAGCCTTTGACGATCCCAGCTGAGCCGCGCGATCATCAGAGGCTTTTTTTTTTTACTTTTAAAAGCATTTTTTTTCAGCCGAAGAGATTGTAGAAAAAATGCTTTTAAAAGTAAAAAAAAAAGCCTCAATGATTGTGCGGCTCAGCTGGGCATGGGGGGGGGGGGCAGGGATTTTTGCTACCGGTTCTCCGAACCACCCGCCTCCATCGCTACCAGATCGGGCGATCCGGTCTGAACCGGGAGCATTTCACTCCTGATGTATACCAATAGCAGTTGACTACTTTGTCAAGGCAATCCATAATAAAACTTGGTCACATGAGAAGATGAACAATTAACCGTCAAAATCTCTTCTTAGGCATTCTTGCCTGGTGGATTAGATTCTTAAGCAATTTCACTCCACCAGTGAAACGGATAGATCAGATGGATATATATTTTCATTTTATTTTTGAATGCTGAAATACCTTTTCTAAATCAGCCACAATTTTGACACATACAGTATGTGTGAGTGCCATCCAAGCGACTTCCCCATCAAACTTCCCCATGGCATCGGACCGGGGTATTTACGAGACCGCCTTCTGCTACCAGTAGCCTCTCACTGACCAGTACGCTCCCATAGAGAGGGGCTTCTCAGGGTGCCGACGGCCAAACAGTGTCGACTGGCAGCCCCCAGGGGGAGAGCCTTCTCTGTGGGGGCACCTACCATCTGGAACGAGCTCCCCCCAGAGATACGGAGGATCCCGGACCTGCACACGTTTCGTCGTGCTCTCAAAACGTTTTTATTTCAGCAGGCTGGCCTGGCCTAACTCTCCTTTTTTAAATTTTTAATTTGTGAGTTTATAAATTGGGTGTTTTAATCTGTGTTTCGGCCAAAATATTTAATAATTTTAAGGGATTTTTTTAATATTTGTATTATTTGTATTTTATCTTGGCTGTTCACTGCCCTGAGTCCTTTGGGAGTAGGGCGGTATAGAAATTTGATTTATAAATAAATAAATAAATAAATAAATAAACCAAAGGCTTTTCTCTTCATTTAAACCCAAATACATAGTTGGCCCCATAGTCCATAAATACAAGCTTCCTGTCTACCCATTTGAATTCTGACCCAGCTACAGAGATGCAATAAATAAGAAAAATGATTCAGGCCAGTCATAATGTAGCCTCCAAGCACTGAAAGCCACTGTGATGGTTCATATTTCACTTCTAATGCTAGACATCTGTTATCAAAGTTGTAAACTGCTGCTGATGAATCAAATATCATGAATCAAGGGATTAAAGTTCCGTTTATTGTTTGTTTGAAAAAAAGCCTTCAGAGAGAGAGCCTGAACACGGTTCAGTCAAATCTAACATTTACCTCACAGCTGTTGTATAGCATAAAAGAACTGCACACAATACTATACGTAGAGCTAGATCCCACTGAAATAAGATACTCTTAAAGCTCCCTTTAGAAAGCTCAGCAGATATATTGCTTTTTTTTCTAATATGTACCACTTGTTAGAAAATGTTGTGGTATATATTACTTTGCAGCTCAGCAATTAGGAGAAAACGGGAAGGGATGGAAAAGTTGGTTTCTTGTTTTAACTGATGAAGAAGTGATGAAGAAGAAACAAATGCTCTTTAACGTGCACTGAACTTTCTGAGCATTTAGATGTAAATGTTTCAAGGGCTTTATTTCTGATCAATCCATTGGTTTCTAACAGACCCTTCCAGCCTTATAACCAATTTCATTTTAAGCTCAGAATTGCCAGAGACTGAATCTGAGTGGCTATGGATAGAAAAAAATGAGAGGAGGAATAATAATGATCCTACCAAAAAATCAGACCCATTTTTTTAAAGATTAGATTTTTAAGATTTTTAAGATTTTTAAGTTTTTTAAGATTTTTAAGATCTGTTCTGTTCTGTTCTGTTCTGTTCTGTTCTGTCCTATTCTATCCTATCCTATCCTATCCTATCCTATCCTATCCTATCCTATCCTATCCTATCCTATCCTATCCTATCCTATCCTATCCTATCCTTTCCTATCCTATCCTATCCTATCCTATCCTATCCTATCCTATTCTATTCTACTCTACTCTACTCTACTCTAGATATAGATGATATAGGTATATAGATACCTTTGATTTAATGTCCCTTTTTGCAGCCATCTGTGTGTGAATACTTGACACTGACATTTCAACCATCATAATGCTTTAAAATATTAAATATTTTGAAACGATGGCATATAAAAAGCCTTGATTCTGTAATACAACTCAACAGTTTCAAACAAAATGTTGGTCATATTAAGCCTTTCAGCTAAAGGTTAGAAACTGACTACATTTTCACAATAAGGATATACTTTATTAAATTGTTAAATGTCATATTCAAAGTATATACAAAATAAACTATAAAGAGAAATACTCATACTCAGAAATTCATATATGGGCAATACTTAAGGACCCCTTGTTTTATTTGACTTGGAATAAATGAAAAAACTAAAGAATTCTCCTTCTACTTCTCTTTCTTCTTCCTCCTCCTCCTCTATCTCTCTCCCTCCCTCCCTCTCTCTCACACACACAACCCCTCCAAAAACACATATCCACAAAGATTCCTCCTCCTCTCCTTCCTCCTCCTCCTCTTCTTCTTCTTCTTCTTCTTCTTCTTCTTCTTCTTCTTCTTCTTCTTCTTCTTCTTCTTCTTCTTCTTCTTCTTCTTCTTCTCTTCTACTTTTTCACACTTCTATTCAATCCTCCAAACCATATAAACTAGGACAGGAAGAGCAGTAATCAATTTATATATGGAAGGGAAGACAAAGCCAAGAGGAAACAAAATTCCCACAGCTACTAAATCTTATACAAAAGGCTATAATGGCAAACTTGACTGCGAGCACCCAAGGTCAACTAATAAATCACAATGATTGGGCCAAATGACACCGAACAGCACTACATAAACTTTTCTAATATAAGGTATAAATCCTTGATGAAATGCTGTCACTCAGCCAGGGAGGCAAACAGAGCACTGGGACAGTGTGGCACAGCAATATAATATGCTGAAATACTGTGACACAGTGTGACATGTTGATTGCACTTGACTGAATCCCATAGTTCGGATCCTCTTGCAAAACCAGGAATGCGAGTTAATCTGAGCATAAACATTAACTAAAATCTGATTAAAGAATAACTGATTGGTAAGGCAACATACTTAAGGGGTAATTTATTCCTGCTAAATGATCTTAACAGATGTTTAAATGCCACATGTTTTAAGTATACCTTTACAGGCAGAGTCAGTATGATATGGGTGAAGTTTCTCCTTCTCTTCGCTGAATTTTTTTTTACAATACTATATTATGCCACAAACTCTACAGATGAGAATTCCAGCAGCTGTTTAATTATCTGTAAATCTGTAATATCTTTTCTTTTTCTATTCACAAGTTTCCTTGTTGCTTCCGAAACATAAAACATAATGGCTGATTCTGCATCATAAAATAAGAGAACACTTGCTAGCATCTTTAAAATCTACTAACTATTATGGCTAGAAAGGCATAATTACTTTGAACACTAGTTCCTGGGAATAACAATAGAGAAGACTATTACTGTATATTCAAATATTTATCTCCCATAAAAATCCAGTTTTACCCCAAGGGAATAGCATATTGAGCTCCGTAGCCCTATCATCTGATCCAGCACAATTTGTTTTGTATTAATTTTCAGATATTTCAGACATAACGAAAGAACAAGATTTGTTATGTGGAAAATGTATGGGAGATGATAGGAAAAAGTAGGCAACCATAAATAATGCCAAGTATGTGCTCCTAATTAAATATATTAATTGCAGCCTAAGCTTAAACAGCATACTAAAAAGCAGAGACATCACTCTGCCAACAAAAGTGCATATAGTCAAGGCTATGGTTTTCCCAGTTGCAATGCATGGTTGTGAAAGTTGGACCATAAGAAAGGCTGAGTGCCAAAGAATTGGGGCCTTTGAACTATGGTGCTGGAGAAGACTCCTGCGAGTCCCTTGGACTGCAAGGCGAT
Organism: Arizona elegans; assembly: GCA_022577455.1. Taxonomy (NCBI): domain Eukaryota; kingdom Metazoa; phylum Chordata; class Lepidosauria; order Squamata; family Colubridae; genus Arizona; species Arizona elegans. The sequence goes on along the minus strand of JAKOOJ010000005.1, from coordinate 77,069,621 downwards.
CAAACCGGTCAGTCCTAGAGGAGATCAATCCTGATTGCTCTTTAGAAGGCCAGATCCTGAAGATGAAACTCAAATGCTTTGGCCATCTAACAAGAAGGAAGAACTCACTGGAGAAGAGCCTAATGCTGGGAAAGATTGAGGGCAAAAGAAGGAGACAATAGAGAATGAGGTGGCTGGATGGAGTCACTGAAGCAGTAGGCGTGAGCTTAAATGGACTCCAGAGGATGGTAGAGGACAGGAAGACCGGGAGGAACATTGTCAATGGGTTCGCGATGGGTTGGACACAACTTTGCAACTAACAACAACAAGGCTTAAACATTTTCATTTGGCTATCTTGTATCAACTTTAATTAGACTTATTTCTTATAAGGGTTGACACTTGAATATTTTGTACTGATCAGTGGTCATTATCACTATATGGTCAGGATATGTTGCATAAAAACAAGAAATTAGCACCATCATACAGCTGCTTTAAAAATAGAGAAATCAGTATAGGTACAGAGTACATTCCTATTATCCATGGTTGATATTAATATTAAAGATATTACCATATCAATGGCAATTGCACTTGAACAGATATCACCATAAAGATATCTGTTCATGTTAATCTCAAAAGTTAATTCTGTTAAGAAAATATATATCTTCTTCTACTGCTTTATTTTTCCCTATGTATTTTTTCTAATTAAACTTCTTTATTATATAAAAAAAAATAGAACAAGATGTCAGAAACATAGCAATGAATTGGCAATCAACTATGGGAAAGTTGAAATATTTGTAAACAGTTCAGATTACAGTTAATTAATATTTACTAATTAACTGTAATCTACACTGTTTGCAAATATCAAGGAATACAAAATATGCACTGAACTATAATATGCCTGCTTTATTTTCCCTGCCCAAGAAATAAAAGCAAAAAAGAATAAATAAATGAAACACACATTTTTAGCTATGAGCAAGTCTATTCCGTTCCAAACAGATAATAAGTATTTTTTAAAAACTATTTTTTTTATTATTTCCTCCTTGTCTTTCAATATAGGAACTTTGTGGAGAATATAGAAAAAGAGTAAGAAATAGTAATATAAAGAAATTAAAGGCATTAAGAAAAGAAAACACAGGAATAAAAAAAACCTAGTTTATACTCATAAAATTCCCTATAGTCATTCATATCTTTCTGTGCTCTGTGTATACCATATCTATACATTTTATATGTAGGCCATTGCTCTTTAATTTTCTCATTTCTGTCTTTGTGAGGATCTAATGTAGTCCACAATATTCTTGGTCGTTTTTTCCTTCAAACTCACCCAATCTTACTTCATGTATCCGTTTTGCAATTCGACCATCATTTATTCTCTTTACATGACCAAACGGTCTCAAAGAATTATTTATGTACCAGTTGTTCACTTATACAAGCCCTTCCCCGTCTTGCTTTACAAAATATTTTTTAAGTACTCCATTGCAACTGCATTGCATTCTCCTTGATGTTGCTCCAGACATATCCATCTGTTACTTCCATACGACAAAGCAGACAGAAGCATGTTTTTTTTGTAAATAGATGACATGAAGTCATATGCCACCACTAACACCATTTATCTTAAAAGTGCTGGGTGCATTTTCTCGTATTTAGCCAAAATTCTACTAAGATAGAAAAAAATCATCTACTTGCCATAGTTCTTTGCCATTTATGTAGAACATGCAAAACCTGGTGCTGGTTGTCATCTATAAGGCTCTTCACAGTATGAGAACTGAGTATTTGTAGGACTACCCATGTCCAGTTGTTCTGCACATCCTATAAGATTTCACAGGTTCTTCTGGATAAGTGTTTGGCCTTGCTAAGTACTTTTTGTGGTGATGCAATTGCATCTGTATTTCTTAAATTGTGATATCTGATTCTGTTTTTTCTCCCATTACAGTAATTTTTTTTATTTTTTATGAACTTTTGATTGATCTTTAAATCCTCCATAAATCACATAGACGTGCGAGTGAGTGGGTGGCCTTAAAAATTGATTAAATGAATAAAGAAATAAATGCAATCATTCATTTTGTTTTCCCCATTACTACCTTACTCCATACATTTATATTCAGATCCACACTTTTTCTTTCATCATATTCACTGCAAAATATTGGGATTCTTTTCCACTGTTAGAAAATATCAATATCTGTCAGTTAGTCAATCTATCTATCTATCTATCTATCTATCTATCTATCTATCTATCTATCTATCTAAAATATATTAAATACCCAAGGGAACTATTTATGAAATATTTCATTTATTCGTATGAACTGATTCTATCACAAACTGCTGTTACTGAATTCAGTAACCAGCCTTTAGCTCCATACTTATTCAAAACATTCTATAAATCAAGCATATTCATTTTATCATACATTTTCTTTAAATCAATGCAACATCCTCCATTGTCCTATTCATACATTCGTCAGTGACTTCCCGAGGAGCAAATTTTGATATGTACAGTCCCTGCTTCGCAAAATAATAATAATAAAATTACCACCCAAGCCTGTGCTTTATAATTCTGTCAAACAGCTTTTCAGGCGCATTTAATAAACAAATCTGTCTGTAGTTATTTTAGTCACTCTGCCTACCTTTCTATATGTACAAAAATAGTAAAAGTTTTTTTTTTAAATTGTCACACAGAAATGCAATTTTCACACATTTGTTAAACAAATTATGAACAAACCATATCTACACCTTCATTTTAGCATTTCTCCAGTTATGCTATCTCCACCTGCAGTCTTATGATTTTTAAGTTTTCAACATTCTTACAACATTTATTACCTCCTGTTCATCACTATTTTCTTCTTGGATAGCTAACGTTTTTGAATGCTAATATTTATAGCATTCAGTTCAATTCTACTCACCAACATGTCATTATCCGTTCTAATCAGTTCTTCAGTATTCTTTCCTTCCAGTTTGATCAACAATCGTGTTATTCCTTTTATATTTCAATTCCAGTCAACTGCTGAAGGTTCATTGTTTATCTTTCTCCATTGGCTTCTGAAGCACCAACTAACTTCCATCAAAATTGTTCTTCATTTTCTCTTCCTTTTTTCTCCTTCACTATATTCTTAGCAGTTACTTTTCCTATCTATGTTCTAAAATTTTTTAATACTAAATCCTACTAATTATGAAGTATACTACAGGCAGTCCTAGACTTACCACCACAAATGAGCCATAATTTCACAGATGTTAAGTGAGTCACTGCAATGTTCAGTTAATAACATGGTTGTTAAGTGAGCCTGTTTCCCCATTGACTTTGCTTGTCAGAAGAGTGCAAAAGGGGATCACATGACCCCAGGAAACTGCAACCGTCATAAATATGAGTCAGTTGCCCAAAATCTGAATTGTTATCATGTGCCCATGGGGATGTTTTGATAGTCATAAGTGTGAAAAATAGTCATAAGTGACTTTTTTTCAGTGTGCCATTGTGAACTTTTGAACAGTCACTGAACAAACTGTTGTAAGTCAAAAACTATTCATTCAGGATGATTTATCCTACTGAAACTCAAAATTATTTTTTCTGCCATGAATTTCATTATTGGCTAACAATGCAAGTAGCTTTATTGGAGAAGAGATTAAGATAACCTTTATTGTTAGTTTTTACTGGGAGCACAATGGCACACATTAAAAATGAAATTCTACCCACACACATACATGATACACATATACACTTGCTACACATACATACACATACACACACATGTGTGTATAGCATGTGTATATGTGTATGTATAACACACACACACACACACACACACACATATATATTACAAACTATTCTAAAAATACGAATTCCAGGTATATTAGTAAAAAAAGAAGCAGACATACTGTGAACTCCAGAACTTAAGATTTAAAAATTTTAAAAGAATTACAATTTTATTTTACTAAGCTTTCGTCAGCCATCTTCTGACATCGTCAAGAGTATTAAACTACCATTACAGAGATCTCTGCCTTTATATGCCATTAATCAATTTAGCCCTTATGCTCCCAGATCTGGACACATATGAAGGAGTACAACCACACATTTGATTTTCAAGAAGCTGAGGTTATTGCCCATAATAGGACTAAAGGAGGACGCCTACTAAAAGAAGCCTGGTTCTCCAGTAACAATTCCATCAACAGGTGTATCAAACTGCCACCGGCTTACCAGGCTTTGAGACACCAGGAAAGACCCTGCAGGAGGAGCAGAGATGGCTTTCCATCAGTGAGCAGAGACCAAAGGCACCCACCCGCCACCTCTGGGCATGCAGACTCAGCCTGTGAAGGCACAGTTAATCCTGACCAAACACAGAGCAACCCAGCAGGGCTATCTCAAACTGCAACAGATAGGATTAATGAGAAACAAACCTGGCTGACCACAAGGTCACAGACAAGGCAGCAAATTGCAATGGCTGACAGGCTAACATCACCCCCCACTGATAGGCAAGCTAGGAGGGAGGAAACAGTAGGAATCAAGCCTCCATCATCCAGCACGACGACAGCAAAAACAACACAGCTGATTACAAGTGGGAGGCGGCTGGAAGGGCCTATTACACAAGAAAGGGCTAAGAGAAAACTTGATAGATCACAAGGTTGATACTATATATGGAACAAATCTGTGGCTGAATCTGGATGTTCTGCATCGGGTACCACGAAGCCTCCTCCCAGAAGGTAACAAAGAGGTCATGAAGAGGATGTGTAGCAGCCCAGACAATCCTGCAGACCCTGCTCAAGCATTGCTTATGAGCTATGTATGCTATTACTTAACATACTCAGGGAAATTTATGAAATCATAGTCTCATAACAAGGAAGGTTTCTAAATTAACCTTTTCCATATTTCAGCCTTCATACACTATTCTTCCTTCTCTGGTCATTCAAGCACTAGTAATAGCAGTGTTAGTAATAGTAATCGATCTTTATCTCGTACTTTTCAAATACATTATCTGAACGGGTTATGATAAAGTCATGAAAACAAATCAAAGCAATGTTGGACTGCACTAAAATCAGCAGCCTTATAAAAGCTACGTCTTATTTACCAGACACATTATCACCAGACTGTAACTGTGAACATTAGGCAGTCAAATTAAAAGCCCTAATGGCAGAAATTCATTTAAGAGAAACCAACAACCTAAATAATGAAGATGTAGAAGTGAATTGGAATAAATTTAAAAATGCAATAGTAGAGGTAACAAACTCAAAACAAAGAGAGAGGTACCACAAGAAACAGCAGTGGATGATGGATGAAATTCTTCATCTCATGGATGAAAGATGTTCTTATAAAAATAAAAACAAAGAAAAATACAATGAATTGTAGAAAACAAGTAGAAGAAAAATTTGACTGGCAAAAGAAAAGTGGTTTGCAAAGAGATGCAAAGAAATAGAAGAGACAGAGCGTACTCATGATAATTTCAACTTACACAAAAAATGAAAGAAGCAGCAGGTGTCTACAAAAAGAAAACCAACAACTTAGTCGACAAGGGGGGGAAAATCATCTTGGATGAGGATGAAAAACTAAAAAGATGGAAGGAATATATTGAAGAACTTTTTAAGGATACTAAGTTTCAAGTTTCAAGTTTATTGGATTTCTATACCGCCCTTCTCCTGAAGGACTCAGTGTGGTGTGCAGCCATATTAAAACACATAGATTTATAAAATTTAAAACCAATTAAAATTGAGTATAAAAATTTGGCCCACAAATTAAAGAACACATACACCCATTTTAAAATTTGTACTAGGGATGATATTGATATGGGAAGTATAACAACTGGACCAAACATCACTATGGAGGAGATTGAATACACAATAAAAATAGCAAAAATAAGAAAAGCCACAGGACCTGATGATATCCCAGTAGAAATTTTAAAATTTCTGGAAGACAATGGGAAGAAATTTTTACTGCAGCTCTTCAATCAAATATATGAAACAGGAAAGATATCAAATGTTTGGCTAAAGTCAACCTTTATGACAATCCCCCAAAAAATAAATGCAAAGAAGTGTACCGAATACAGAACAATAAGCTTCATGAGTCATGCCCTGAAAATATTCCTGAGAATAATTTACAGAAGAATATACAACAAAATTGAAGAGTGTCTAAGTAACAAACAATTTGGTTTCAGAAACAATCTTGGTACACAAGATGTCCTATTCAGCATTCAAGTTCTTGTACAGCGCTGTAGAGATGTCAATCACAGTGTTTACATGTGCTTCATCGATTTTGAAAAAGCATTTGATAAAATAAGACACAGCAAACTATTACAAATCCTGAAACAAGTGGGACTAGATGACAAAGACATCCGAATCAAAGAATCTATATTTGCATCAGGTAGCAAATGTAGGCCAAAAATACTCAGATGATGCAGAAATACAAAGAGGGGTCGGATAGGGCTATATTCTGTCTCCGCTGTTATTTAATATCTATTCTGAGTCAATTTTCAATGAAGCACTGGAAAACATTGATGCTGGCCTCAAAGTAAATGGTGTTCAGATCAACAATTTAAGATATGCTGATGATACAGTTCTGCTTGCCAGGAAGCATGAAGACCTTCAGCTCCTCATCAACAGAGTCTCAGAAATATCTGAAAAATATGGCTTGAAATTTAACACCTCAAAAACCAAGATCATGCAAACAACCCATTAATTTACCACTGATAAATTCGGAAGGAATACCATTAGAAAAAGTTGAATGGATCACGTACCTCAGTTTTAATTTACATGAAAGCTGGGACATGATCACTGAAGTAAAGACAAGGATAGAAAAAGCTCGAACAGCATTCTTCAAAATGAAAAAGGTCTTCTACAGTCACGACATAAGCTTAAGACTGAAAATCAGTCTTGTCAGATGTTACATCTTTTCTATCCTGCTCTACGTAGTAGAGAGTTGGTCTCTGACAGAAAACCACTTGGAAAAACTAGAAGCATTTGAAATGTGGATTTACAGACAACTGTTACGTATAAACTGGGTTAACAAAATCAGAATTGAGGAGGTGATAAGCCGCCTGGCAAAGCAAAGGGAAATAATCAAAGCCATTAAAAAGCGAAAGTTAGAATATTTTGGACATGTCATGCGACACCCAGAAAAATACGGTATCCTTCACTTAATCCTCCAGGGAAAGATTGAAGGCAAACGAAGTCCAGGCAGAAGAAGAATATCATGGCTTCAAAACCTAAGGGACTGGTTTGGACAAAACTCAGCAGCACTTTTTCATATGGCTGTTGACAAAAATAGGATTGCCAACATGACCGCCAACGTCCGATGATGGATATGGCACAACAAGAAGAAGAATGGCAGAAATTCAAGCAAAAAAACCCAACAACAACCACCCCACAGCAAGTTAACTAAACAATACCATCTTAAACAAACAGGCCAAGATGCTACAAACAAACAAACAAACAAACAAACAAACAAACAAACACATACATACATATGGTGATCCTAGCTCAAATACAATGAAATGCAATTAATTGCCTCAGGGGTGAGATGTAAAATTTGTTACTACCGGTTCTGTGGGCGTGGCTTGGTGGGGGGGTAATGTGACTGGGTGGGCATGGCCAACTTTTTTTTAACTTTTCAAAGCATTTTTTCTAATGCTTTGAAAATCCTCTGCCGATCAGGCAACTCAGCTGGGATTGTCAGAGACTTTTCAAAGCATTTTTTTACCACCTCTTCAGCCAAGAGGTTGCAGAAAAAAATGCTTTGAAAAGCCTCTGACTATCCCAGCTGAGCTGCGCGATCATCAGAGGCTTTTTTTTTTACTTTTAAAAGCATTTTTTCATCAGAAGAAGTTGTAGAAAAAATGCTTTTAAAAGTAAAAAAAAAAGCCTCTGATGATCCTGCGGCTCAGCTGGGCATGGTTGGAGGGAGGGGGGGCGCAGGGATTTTTGCTACCGGTTCTCCGAACCATCTGCTGCCATCGCTACCGGATCGGGCAATCCGGTCTGAACCGGGAGCATTTCACCCCTGAATTGCCTTCTACCAGACATATTTATCTTACCGTGTTTCTAGCCTGTGTTCCTCCTAATTAACTGGACTTTTATATTTCACAGTGTTTTAATTTTAATTAAAGACCATCTAGGGTGAGGGACAGAGAAGGGGCTGACATATACCCCAATTGTACCCCTTGTTTGTTACTTAGCACAATAGCTATTGGGAGCTATAGGGACAGAAGACAGAAAGGAAGACCATTCATTCATTCATTCATTCATTCATTCATTCATTCATTCATTCATTCATTCTGTAGTACAGTGGACTAAAGCACTGTTATTAACATCTGCTGCTTGCAATTACTGAAGTTCAAATCTCACCAGGCTCAAGGTTGACTCAGCCTTCCATCCTTTCAAAGGTAGGTAAAATGAGGACCCAGATTGTGGGGGCAATAAGCTCACTTTGTATAAATATACAAAAGTATGAAGGCTATTGCTTAACGCATTGTAAGTCGTCCTGAGTCTCTGGAGAAGGGCGGCATATAAATTAAAGCAAAAAAATATGTATCATTCATTCATTCATTCATTCATTCATTCATTCATTCATTCTCTATAGCTACTGATCTCAATCCAAGTGGCACAGTAATAGAAGGGTTTATCTCCAGTCTCCCATCTGGAGACATGCTCTTAATGTCTGCAATTCGCTTCTGTTAAATGTCAAAATACATGGTGCTATGTTTTTTCTTCTTTTATATTTACAGTGCAATGGAAGTAGGCTGTGTTTACTTCAGAAATGCAATATTTTTAGGACCTCAAAAGCCATCTGGAATAAAAAGTGGAAAAATGCAGTTTTCATTTTTAAACCATCCTGCACACCTAAGCTCACGTACCTTAGAATTGTCACGCTTTGTATATTTATTGGAATTTGAAAGTATAATTTGGCCCCTTTGCTTTAAAGTGGTTTCAAACCCTGTCAGCCAATGATTCTACATCATGCAGAGCTCCAAAAATGCTAGTATTCTTCTGTTTGGCTTGACTGATTGGAAAATAATACAAGCCACGACAGAAACACCATCAATGTGATCACAAAACAAAGTTACAGTCAATTTTGTCATTTGGGGATTCTGAATTTGTAACTGCAAAATCACTACGTGCAGTGCTTTTGCAGTCATTTGTTCACACAGAGAGTGGCAAAAAGTTTGAGTCACCCAATACGCATATTCCCAGCTGACGTTTCAGTATTCATAAATTCAACGTTCATAGTAACTTTCTGGAATATAACTACCACGAATGACAAGAATTGATTGTATATCCTTTGGGGCCTAATCAAAAGCTTGTCTTTGCCCTGAGAGAAGAAGTCAGAAATAAAAATAAGAAAAAAAAAGACCCCATAAACAAACCACGTGCTTTTGCCTTTCCTTCTTTTCATGAAAAAGGCAGTGGCCACAGAGCAGAAATGAGGCATCTCCTTCTTGAATTGGAGAATTATTCTCTCTGCTTGTGCTCTGTGCACCAGAACTGTGCAAAGACAAAAGTCTTCCCATTACAAATTAAGAGAATTTGGGGAAATTAAAGAGGAGTGACTTAGAAGTTTGGTCTCTAATTGTAAACATTGTGCAAGAAAAAGATAATGGAATATGTGTATGTTTTTGTTTTTCCAAAATGCTTTAATAGGTGGATAGGAAGGCCTATGTTTTCTGAGGTTTTCACAGGTGTTTGTATGTAGGTCTTTGGTTATTCGGGTTTTCTCCCGGGTAAAATTGGAAGTGTCTTGGCGACGTTTCGATGCAGGAGAAAACCCGAATAACCAAAGACAGACAGACAGACAGACATACATACATACATACATACATACAAACATACGTACGTACATATATATATATATATATATATATATATATATATATATATATATATATATATATATATATATATATATATCTGCCTTCCACTTCCCCCCATCCTGAAGGGGCTTACTAATTAATTGCAGGGGTGGGTTCTACATACCTTTACTACCGGTTCACATCACGCTTGCACGCATTCTCTCCCTTAGCTTGCGTGTGCAGGCACTCTTCTGTGCATGCGCAGATTACCTATGACAACGTCTGTGTCAGTGGGTGGAGCCTCCCGCCAGTTTAACTACTGGTTCTTCTGAACCGGTCCGAACCGGGGGCAACCCACCACAGATTTATAGTACTTAGTATGATGGGACTTACTTCTAAGGAACTGAGTCAAGGTAAGACTATTATTATTCATTTATTTTTATTTATTTTGAAATTTATTTGCTGCCCATCTCGTTCCAAAGAAACTCTGGGTGGCTTACAATATTAAAAACATTAAAATCACATAAATATAAAGATACCCATAAAAATCACAATACAAAGAGCATAAAATGATTGATGCAAGATGGAGGAGGAGGAGGAGGAGGAGGCAGCCAGTTTCACAGGGGGGAGGAGGGAGAAACGAGGGGTTAACTCTTGCTTAATCAACCAGCCCTAGTTTGAAGCTCTCCCATTGGGGTCCCAAGCCATCTGGCAGAGCCAGAGATACTCCAAAGGACAGGAGCCACAGCAGAGAAGGCTCTTCTCCAGGATCCCACCAATCAAAATTCCTCGACCGATGGGATACGCAGTATGCTCTCTCTGCTGGGGCGGAGATGCAGTCCCATCAGGGTGAGATGGCTCCTCAAATAATCAATTAAATGGTACATTTACTCTTGCTTTTATATTGTGTGGCACAAATCTAAGAAAACTATTTTCACTGTATTTGGTGGAGCTGACTATAGCAATAGCAATAGTACTTAGACTTATATACCACTTCACAGTGCTTTCCAGCCCTCCCTAAGCGGTTTACAGAGTCAGCATGTTATCCCCAACAATCTGGGTCCTCATTTTACCCACCTCGGAAGGATGGAAGGCTGAGTCAACCTTGAGCCTGGTGAGATTCGATCTGCCAAATTGTAGTCAGCTCGCAGTCAGAAGAAGGAGCCTGCAGTATTGCATTCTAACTACTGCACCACTATGGCTCATGGTGCACTATAATGCTGAGTGCAATGATAAGTTATTGATATAAAAATAATATCAATATTGTAGTATTTATATATATGCCTGTAAACACATGCATAATTCCCCGCTTAATACCTGTCATTTACAAGGGATGTTATCTCCTGAAGAGGCATCAAAATAACAGCATGTGACATTGGCCAAGACAAAATTATTGACTACCAATTAATCATAACATTTCTCTTCAAACAGAGCCATGAATCTGAAAAGCCAAATATCAAACTGTGTAGAAAGTATGTTAACACCAACTTTGCAATTTAAGCCTGACAGTGATTTTATAAGTTCAGGTGTTAGCTCTGGAAATTGTTCACTGGGGATTTTAAAGCGCTTTAATTTTCTTCAGGTTTAATTAGGCTGTGTACACACAATTCTATCTTAACTAGGATATTGATGAACATTGAAATGCTGCAGCTAAGAACATGATGCATTAGTTGTTTATTCACCTTTTGTACAATTAGTGAGGACTGTAGTTATTCCAGGGGCATAATAAGGAAGGATAGGTTGGGAGAAGCACAAGTTAAACACCTCTCTACAAGGATCGGCATATTAAAAGTTCTCATTAGCTACTTCCCCGATTGTCCATAAAACATCTGACAAAATGTAGAGCTCGGTAGGTGGTATGCACATTTTTTTCTCATGCTGAATAAAAACACAGTATGAGTCCAATTTGCTTCCAGGTTGTCAAACTTTTTCTTTATATGTTTTAAGCTTCATATGAGGTGTTAGGGAGTTTTTAAAATGCTCAGTTTTCAGCTTGAGCTGTTTCCTTGTCTGGGTGTTTCTGATGCTGAAGAGTGTTACTAAATGTGCAGTTGGCTGTCAATCTTGTTCATGTCAGACCTAATATGATGAGGTCTGCCTAGGACTTAGATGGAAGATACTAGGAATTACTAAGGGTGTAGGCTAGACTGGGAAGTCAAAAACATCTTGCAAGAAGACAATGGCAAACCAGTTAGGTAACCCTGGTAAGAAAACTGCCTGGTTGTGTTGATTTTAAAATCCACATTTCAGGTAGATCACAACTATCAAAATTAGCAAGCAATAAAAATTAAAGCAGATAAATGAAAATTATTAAAACAAATATTATTAAAATCAAAATTATTTCCAGTAACAATTAAAAAAAACCCTGACAAAATAGATGAGTCTTTATCCTTTTTCTAAAAGACTTAGAGACAGGGCCACAAAGGTATTTCTTGAACGGTACATTCCATAGTAGAAGGACCAGGCAGAAGGACCTGTGACACATAGTAGTTACTGATAGAAGAGAATATTTGTAGCTCAGAGTTGAACTGTGGGGTCCTTGGTACTTTCTGAGCTTGATTGGCTTCTTGCGGACTTTTCATTATCAAACTAGGTAGCATCACTAGAGCTAGAGTAGGACACCAAGTACATATAGAAAAACAAAGGTATCCAGAGTAACACCAAGGAATCCTTATAGTGGTTAAGTGAGTTCCTTGCTTTGGGGATATTCAGAGGCCCTTGGTAAAATTTATTTCTTCAGTGGTCATGCAGATAATCTACTCCAAATCAAGTTTTCTGAAGGCTGTCTTTATCTTTCCTACTTTATTGGGTTTTTTTTATTATTATTACTGCTCTCCTTATTGGACAAAATTACAATCCTATGCAGTTTTCTGACAAGAAGATCCATCAGATGCAGTTGGATTTGTTTCCAAATAGGACAAAGCAGCATGCAAACAGTCTGGAAATAAGGAAGACTCTCTAAACTTGTATTCAAATAAGATAAATAAATTATCACAACTATTGTGAATAATTATTAGTGGTGGTTGTTTCCCTTGGCTGCATTTTTTTTAATTTTTTTTTTATTTGATTTATATGCCGCCCTTCTCCGGAGACTCAGGGCAGCTTACAGTGCGTTAAGCAATAGCCTTCATACTTTTGTATATTTTATACAAAGTCAGCTTATTGCCCCCACAAACTGGGTCCTCAATTTACCTACCTTAGAAAGGATGGAAGGCTGAGTCAACCTTGAGCCTGGCAAGATTTTTTATTTTATTTTATTATTTTATTATTTCATTTTATTTTGATTTTATTTCTATAGCTGCCCATCTCATCAAGCGACTGTAGGCAGTGCATATCATAAGACATAAAAACAATTAAAACTTTTAAAACAACTAAAGCATACAAAAGAAATATATATGGCATCAAGTAATACTATTACTATGGATGTTAATACAATCCCTGTTATGTTATTTATAATTTTGTACTATTGTTTTTTAATCTTTAATTATTGGTAGCTGTCCAAAGTCAAACACTTATGATGGGTGGCCATATATATTAAATAAAACAAAATACAATTTCTGAGAGGATCTAATTGCTGGACTTTACTACTGTGTGGATTTTATCATGGAGGATATATTAACTGTTTGCCAAGTGAGGATTTATTAATTAATGATATATTATTATATGTTTTTATATGATATTTTATTATGGTAAAACACCCTGAAACTACTATTTGCCTTTTAATAACCTGGAAATAATTAGATTATTATAAAGTATAATCTAATTAATTGAATTATTGTAGAAAAAATATTGATTTTCAAAAATATTGTAAGATGACAAAAGGAAAACTCATAAACAAGTTCAAAGAAGAAAATTTACAATTAAGAAAAAGTTTGGAATATGTAACACCTTTTAAATAAGAAAACAACTTGTGAGAATTATTTGTTGTACATATATTTGGATTAGGAATTCAAAAACTTATGTACATTTAATTAGTTAGTAATATACAAAATAGCTCATTATTATCAATTTACAACTACTAAGAATATATTGCCTGCTATTTGGAAATTCAATCACTTTTTTATACACTACTTGCTAGTTGAATATTCTTGCACCATTTAATGCTAAAATGCTTCATAAGAAAAAAAAAACAAGTATAGGGAAGTGTTTTAACAATGGTCCAGTAATCCTAGTTGAATTCAATTTTGTATCTGATTTACACTTTTTAAAGCTATTATTTGCTTCCAAATTTTTTATTTCAGTCTAAAGACTTTCTTGATAGAATTAGGTAGAATAAAAACAATAAGTTCCAATAGAAGGAGAAATGTCTTTGAACGAATCCTAAATAAAAACAGCACTTCAGTTGCGATTTCCTATCTTAGGTTCCGAGTACATTTTTAATTAATAGAATGCATACAATTATATCTATCTGTTGGTTGTTTTATTTTTTTACCTCAATTTAAGTGCAGAGAAATGTATAGTTCCCTAATTATACAATAATCAATCACTAGCTTGATTATTTCTTTTCTTAGGGATGATTAAAATTGCCCCAATACACTTACTAAAGGCAAGAATAAAAGTTCACACTTGTATTGGAGATATTTATTTTCTTCTCTACCAGCAATTAGGCCAGGGTTAAAAAAAAGTCTTAATTTGTACATCATATATAAAAGATAAAGTATAGACTAAGAGAACTTCCGTACTAGCCATCATTTTGGATGGGAGTGAGCTCTCTCGAAATGATTACTTTAGGAAATCTTTTCCCTTCATTGCACATGTCTTTTATGTATGAAAGAGCAAGTTCAAACTTGTCAGCCAAGAGTGGTTTATCCTGGAGTCAGCCTATTAGTTCCAATGCATTTAAGCCAAATTAAAATTTCAAAATGCTGGACAGCCATGTCATTAGCACATTTTGATGCATTACCATCGGTGGTGGGATTCAAGTAATTTAACAACCAGTTCTCAGCCCTAATGATTTCTTCCAAAAACCAGTTTGCAAAACTGCTCAGAAAGTTAACAACCGGTTCTCCTGAAGTGGTGCGAACTGGCTGAATCCCACCACTGATTACCATACAGGAAATGAAATATAGGAAAATTGGTTTGTATATCTGTGGCAGTGGTGAAATTCAATTTTTTTTACTACCGGTTCTGTGGGCTTGGCTTGTTGGGCGTGGTGTGGCTTGTTGGGCGTGGTCTGGCTTGTTGGGTGTGTCAGGGGAAGGATACTGCAAAATGTCCATTCCTACCCACTCCAGGAGAAGGATACTGCAAAATGTCCATTCTCACCCCACTCCACAGGAAGGATACTGCCAAATCCCCATTCCCTCCCCACTCCTGGGGGAAGGATATTGCAAAATCTCCATTCCCACTCCACTCTGGAGGTGGTATTTGCCGGTTCTCTAAACTACTCAAAATTTCCACTACCAGTTCTCCAGAAACTGTCAGAACCTGCTGAATTTCACCCCTAATCTGTGGTCTTTGATCACAATAATAAAATTTCCTCTGTTGATGAAACACAGAGGTCTTGCTTATTTAGCTGTAACTAAAATAGCAATACGATACAATAACAACATAAAATAAAATAGCAGTAACTGCGACAGGGATCTTGGAGTCCTAGTGAACAATCACTCAAATATGAGCCAGCACTGTGCAGCAGCTGCCAAAAAAAGCCAAAGCAATTCTAGGTTGAATTAACAGAGAGATAGAATCAAGATCATGTGACAGGTTAGTACTACTTAACTACCTTGGTAAGACCTTACTTGGAATACTGCATCTAGTTTTGGACAGCACAATATAAAAAAGATATTGAGACTTTGGAAAGAGTGCAGAGAAGAGGGGCAAAGATGATTAGAGGTCTGTAGGCTAAAAGATATGAAGAACTGTTGAAGGAACTGGGTATGTCTAGTTGAAAGACTGGGGTAACAGGATAGCAGTGTTCCAATGTTTGAGGGGCTGCCACAAAAATAAGAGGGACAACCTATTTTTCAAAGCAACGAAGGCAAAACAAGAAGCAGTCATTGAAAACTAACCAAAGAAAGAAGCAACCTAGAACTAAGGAGAAATTTCCTGACGGTGAGAACAATCAACCAGTGGAACAGCTTGCCTTGAGAAGTTGTGGGTGCTCCATATATTTTAAGAAGAGACTGGACAGCCATTTGTCTGAAATGGTATAGGGCCATGATGGCGAACCTATGGCATGCGTGCCGGAAGTGGCACACAGAGACATCTCTCCGGGCACACCAGCCGTTGCCCGTTGCTCTTCCGGGTTCAGAAGACAGCTGGTCTTTGCACGCTCATGCACACCAGAAATCGGAAGCCTTGGTGACCAGCGTGATGTGCATGCCAGAAACCAGAAGCTTAGCTTCCTGGCATGTGGATACATGCTGAGGACCTGCTGTTCGGGTTTCTGGCACTCTCCCACATGCACCCATGTATTACCATTTTGCAACTTGGTGCCGAAAAGGTTCGCCAACACTGGTACAGGGCCTCCTGCTTGATCAGGAGGATGGACTAGAATTCCTCCAAGGTTTCTTCCAACTCTGGAAGCTGAAATAAGGTAAGGCTTCATTTGTATCTTTGTAGAGTGCTAGCCGGACTTTTAAAACAAGGTAATTTTTATCTTCTCTCCCTTAGTCTGGGATTCCTGAATTTTCCTCTCTTTTACTACATGCTATTAGTTAAATGAAATACCCACTTGAATGGTTATTTTTTTTCATTAACAGTTCCTTTTTCTTTATAATTTATATTGCTGAATTCTGTTAGACCTTCCTGTCTAATTTCCTGTGAAAAATCCATAATGGGCGTTATTTTATCCATGCCAAGGTGGGTTTTTTTTTAACAGCTTTGTTGTTTGTTTGTAAATATTAAATTAACCAGTCACATAATCAATGAAAAGACTCTAATGCATATATATTTTTTTAAAATGTTAATTGTTATTTTTGATATTTATCATTTTGTGGCTATTCTATAAGTTTTATAAACTTTCTTAAAAAACTAAAACTGCAGTGGAAAATGAGGTAGGAATGTTATTAGTAAAGATAATTTGAAAAAGATTTAGAAAGATGCAATACTTGAATAAAGGCATTAAGACACGTTATTAATATGAATCTCTTTCTTGGAATGGCATTTTTTTACAAAAGTTAGTGCAATTGCTAAATGAAGTACTAAAAATGTTGCTCTAGCAGGAGACTTAATGGACCCTAGATATCTTCCGCATTTATGATAATCTTATGCTAATATTATTCTATTTTTATACACATAGTACTTGTGTTTGGAGTGTACAGTTTGGGGATTTTCCTGAAAGTGTGGCTTCTGCTTGAAGAATAGGTGATAGCTCTGGCTACGAGAGCTTTTGTACATCTTTGTGCTGCATGCCAGTTGCATTTGTTCCTGGACCAAGATGATCTGTTCACAGTGACTCATAAATCACCACTCAAATGGATTGCTGTACAGTGCTTTATAGAACTACAATTGAAGAGCATCCGGAAGATGCAGTTGGTTCAAAAGGCAGTAGGACAGGCAATTGTGAGCAGTCTTTAATACCACACTTCTACTCCACAATTGGTTGACAGAATGCTTCTAATTTCAATCCAAAATGTTATACATTGATACCTATAAAGCCCTTCACTGCATGCATCTAGGTTATTTGAGGAACTATCTCTCTCCAATTTATTTTCATCAGATTCAGCAGGAGAGGCATGCTAGTGGTTGGCTTCTAATTAAAGGGAACCCAGCAAGAGATCCATTTTGGTGATGCCACCTGCTCCTTAGAACATCAGCCCCTCTGGAGATTGGATTATCCCTGACCTTGTTGGCCTTTCATAAGACTTTAAAGCCGTGGCTGTATCATCAGTCACAGGGCTGGTAAATGTCACGGTGCCCGTGAGATGGTTATGTTGATGGCAGTTGTGGTTTTACCTCAGCGTCCAGATATGAACTAATTGTTGTGGTCTTTATTAAGTTGGATATTAATCAATGTAAAAATTGTTTAATCACTGTTGATTTCATAATGATATGGAAAGCAAAATAAATAAAATATAATATAATAAAGTAAAATAAAACCCTGGAATGAGTTTAAGTAGTCATGCTGAGCATTCTGATGGATTTGGCTGCCTCTCTATTTCAAGAAGATATGTTTCTTTTCCAAAGCTTTTAAATCTTTTGCACTGTTATATTACTTTATTGATTTTTCCATGTGAAGATTATATAGAATTACCCTTAGATCACAGCAATTTTCTGTTTTGAATCAAACAAACATAGTTTATGCTTTTTTGTTCTGTGTTTTCCCCCCTCACCTGTGCCTGACTTTTTAAAAGAAACGGATTATTGATATACTATGCACGTTGTATTTTTCTACCCATTTTTCTCCCCCTACTGAACTGAATATAAAAGAAACAAAGAAAAAGCCATCATTGTCATGTTAAATTGTTGGTTCGTCCACAAGCTAGATGAAAGTACAAAAGGCAACTGATAAATATTAATAAATGTCAAGTATAAAATGGAACTTGTTTTAAAATGTCAAAAACAATCCATGTGAAGAGAATTGGTAGTTATTTTCTTTCATTATTTTAACATTAGCTAACAGTGGTCAAGTGCATGTGAAACTCTATAACCATGCAGGAAAAGAACACAATTTTGTATGTACAGATATCATATAATTAACACATACAAGATGACATATTAATGGCCTTTAATTATTCCTGCAACACTTATAAGTATGTAATTTTCCAGGTGCAAAAGTAGTAATTAGGAAGATAAGTAGTACAAGCTGTTGGATGTGAAATTAATAGGTATATTTTGATCGAATAAGCACAAATTTGGCATATTCCCTAAGGAGCTGATGTTTTGAAAATATTTCTTCAGACTTCTAATATCAATGTATCTTAATTGTTAGGGATTTGGGGGAACCTAAATCATTAAAATTCCATTGACATGTGGCAAAGCAAAAGGAAGCTATAATTCCACAAGAGTGATAAATACGAACTGGGAACTGGCTTCATTAGCGCCAATAAAAAAAACCATCAGTTTCCAAGAGGACTAAGTTAGAGAACTTTAAAGCCTACTGATGTTCATTCCAATGAAATAACTACCTGGGATTATTTACTGGATCAAATTAGCTACTTACCTATGCTGATAATCTGTTTCCAATTTCTGTAGTTCCAAATCAGCTTGTAGTTAAAAGCAGAAATAGTGTTAAATGCATTCCATTGGGCTTGATTTAAAATGAATTTATCCTTCTGGGTTTTTACAATTTATGTATTTTGAAAAAAAATCTGGTCTAGACACCTGTAGCTTCTTTCCTTTCCCTTTTTCCATCTTGAAAAATAGAAGAATGAAAACTGCAGGAAGAGCTGGGGATAACAGAGACTTGATCCTTACATTTCTTAATAACACTTGACTTTCCATGAATTTTGGAAATGTCCTTGTCACTAGAAGTCTGGGAGTCGAGATATCAATTGTGCAAATCAATCATGCCCAACTTAATCCATTGATGTAAGAAAATTTAAAGTATATAATTCCCATGAAGCTATGATAACTTACATCTAACACCTGTGCTGTCATGAGAATTCTTCAATGCTACAGCCCATCCAAATTTTAGTAGTAATGTGGGATGAATTTATATTGTGTATCTATATGTTTGGAGTCAGCTGGGATGGGTCTGATGGAAGATCAATTGCAAAATGTGTACTCCTACTTACAAGTCCTTTTATACCACCATTAATGCCATAGCTGAGTACAACTGTCGGAAATGACCAAACTGAGCCTGAGGGGTCAAACGTGTCATCAGTCTCGAGTTCTTTTGTACCCACAAAACAACTAAGTTCAGCGCACCTTGAATTCCACTGATTCTTATCTACCGCCAATTTCCTTTGACAGTTAGTAGTTCAGATTTTTGTAGAGAGCATGCATATGCAATAAACCTTTATATTCATTTTATATATGGACTTCCTGATTTCCCTGTGCATGACCATGACCTCAGAATTGTATGTAACAATTAAAAAAATATTACTATTATCATGGTGTCCCTAACCAATAGGACATTTTTCCAAGTACAATATTTTTATCAAGCAGAAATATCCCAAGAGGGCAGTGTTGAAATACTTTAATGACAAAATATTGGTTACTTCATTCCTTAAACTATGTCCCCAAATTTAAATCAAATACCTCTTCAAGAACATCAGCAAGTTTACTAAGGATCTCTTCAGGAAGGCTCTGGAATGTTGGAACACTGTAAGAAAAAGATGAAAATATCGTGTGAGTTGATGTAATTTTAAATTTTTATCTCTTGAGAAAAGCTCCAGAAGAATAAAATAAAACAAACCTGTAGAATATACAAATCTATTTTAACACACAAGTAATAAGGAAACTCAACATAAGTTGTCCTTGACTTACAACCATTCATTTATTGACCATTCAAAGAACATCACTAAAAAGGATCACTTATGATCCTTTTTCACCTTTACGACTGTTGCAGCCTCCCCATGGTCATGTGATCAAAATTTAGATGCTTGGCAACTGGCATGTATTTATGACGGCTGCAGGTTTTAAAAGTCATGAGATTACCTTTTGCGACCTCCTGACAAGCGAAGTCAATGGGAAAGCCAGATTCGCTTATCAACCATGTCAGTGACTTAAAACTTCAGTGATATACTTAACAAGCATGATGAGAAACGTTGTAAAATAGAGCAAAACTCATCACTTAACAACTGTCTTGCTTAGCAGCAGAAATTTTGGGCTCAATTGTGGTCATAAGTTGAGGACCACCTGCATTTAACAATATTTTTGACTGTATTTCACAATAAAAACCCCCAATTTTAAAGAGTCAAAAATACATTTCTTGTTTGCTCTCAATATTATTTCTAACCATGTAGTCAATATACTAGACCAGTGATGGCGAACCTATGGCATGCATGGTGGAAGTGGTGCACAGAACCATCTCTCTGGGCATGCGAGCTGTCACCCGTTGCTCTTCGGGTTCCAGTGCGTGCATGTGCACCGGCCATCTGGTCTTCCAGTTTCTGGTGCTTCCGTGCACGTGAAGACCAGCTGGCCAGGGTGCATGCACATGCCAGAAACTGGAAGAGCAGCCACCCGGTGCGCCACCTACTCTTCCGGTTTCTGGCACATGCACATATGTGCACTCCCGTTTCGGCGCTTGGTGCCGAAAAGGTTCACCAATACTGTACTGGACTTGTATTATGTAAAATCATTCATTGATTCCATCAAGCTGGCCTGACCTAAACCTTTCCTCTTTTTAAAATGGAATTTTAAATTTTAAATTTGGTTTTAAATTTATTGGGGTTTTAAAATGTTTCAGCCAAATTTATTTAATTAGTTTTATCTTCATTTTAAATTTTGTATCTATATGTTTTATTTTATGGCTGTTCACCGCCCTGAGTCCTTCGGGAGTAGGGCGGTATATAAATTTAATAAAATGAAAATGAAAAAATGAAATTGTGGTTTGACACTTTCCCATTGTGATTTTTTTACTAGCATTCAGAACGGAAATAGAGATGCACCTCATAATGCTCATATATAAGGCAGAGGATCCTAAAAAACAGCAAAAGGGGACACAGTGATATGCATACTGTGCATACCGCTTTGGATACTTCACTGTGACGTCCTTGACATGAAATATTAACCCTAAATGCAGAATACTAAAATTACTTGTACTGTACTTAAAACTGCTTCAGAGTTAACATATCCTAACCATTCAACCATAGTTCAGCCTATCATCAGTTTTCTTATCTGGAATAATCTGGAATTTTTCTAAACATTGTCTTTGTCTTACTGTTACAAGCTACATAATTTTGTTTGTTTTGATCCTTTGCTGAATTAAAAATTTTGCATCGAATGCTTTGGGACATAAAATATTGAGATACAAAATATTAATATAACACATACAATGCACATTATACTTTAATAATATTTAATAAATGTCAGCTACATTTCTATTGAATCATGACTGATCTAAAAGTTTACAGATATTTTAAAAGAAAATTTTCAAATTTAAACATTAAAAAACTTAAACTTTTAAAGATCTTTTAAAAAATATTTAAGCTAATTATAAATTGCAACAGGGAATGTATACAGTATCTTCAGTACTGAATCAAATGCTAAGATATTTATTTCAATATTGGATAAATATTTCCATATAGATCTATTGTATGACAAGAAAAAGATATAAAGCAGGAGATCATAAATGTTTGACTCCCTTTATAGATTATTCAAGAAAGTTCCACTCTCCATTTAGAAAAATCAAGTACAGGTAGTCCTTGACCATAACTGAGCTCAAAATTTATGATGTTAAGTGAGCATTTATTGTGAGTTTTGCCACATTTTATGACATTTCTTGCCACAGTTGTTAAATGAATCACTGCAGTTGATAAGTTAGTAACCTGGTTGTTAAGTGAATCTGGCTTCCCTATTGAATTTGCTTGTCAGAAGGCTGCAAAAAGTGAACACATGACCTTGGGACGCTGCAACGGTCATAAGTATGAGTCAGTTGCCAAGCATCTGAATTTTATTCAGATGATCATGGGCTGCTGCAAAGGCTGTAACTGTGAAAAATGGTCCTAAGTCACTTTTTTCGGGGCCGTTGTAATTTTGAACAGTCAACTGTTGTAAATTGAGGACTACCTGTACATTTAATGAAAGAATGCAGTACTACAGTACTTACTATATACATTGGTTATTTTCACTTTATCTGGCTCTGAATAAAAAAGTTACAATTAACAGAATTTAAGCAGATTAACTCACTGCATTCTATTGAACATGGAACAATATTTCTATTTTTCTTAACAGACAAGGACAGTACATCTGATATAGTGATCCCGGGGTGAAATGCTACTGGTTCGCACTCGTACAAGTGAACTGATAGCAGCGGCAGTGGGTGGATGGGAGAATTGGTAGCGGTGGCAGCGCAAGACTCTGCCCACCTGCCCAGACGTCATTACTTCCTGGTTTTAACCAGGAAGTAACCTGTTTTTGACTCTCTGCGCATGACCCTTGACCCTTGTGCAGCGTGCGCACTTCCAAACTGGTAGGGAAGGTAAGTAGATTTCACCCCTGAGTGATACACATATGATACAACCTCAATTGGGGCATCATGATAATGTCTTTTTGTACCTATTTTTTGCTGTCAGATAAAACCCTAAAAATCACAGGGTTTCTTTTGGAGATAACACAAATTGTTTTCTCTCTTGTGTTTCCGCCTCTTTAGTTTTCTTCTGAGGCGTATGCGATGAAACTGCCAGAATGATGTACAAATATATATATATGTTTTATGCAGATTTCCCTTTGATTTACCTCAATCAATTCCTTAACTGGGCATTAGTGACAAAAATGTTTTAATTTTAGTACTGAACACTTAGTGTATGGAACAAATTAAGTTCACATATAAGTAGGGAAAATGGCGGGGGAGAAAGGAATGTTTGAAGTTCAGGCTCTTATTTCAGCCCGAAAGCAGATAAATAGCCAATTAGAAATGTTGACAAAGCATCAATCCAAATAAATAATACCTCAGAGATTACAAAAGTAATAGAACAGAAAGCTTCTAATAAGCGTTATTGACAACACAAAGAGGCTGAATAGGCTCCAAAATGAGTAGAAAGGAGCAAAAAGCATGCAATATTTGTAGAAATGCATAGATTTAAACAACCATACTAAATAAAAATGAACGTGACTTATTTACTTATTTATTTAAAACATTTACAGAGCCATCCATTTTATACCAAATTCTGAATGTCTCCCTATTGAGTTTGAAAGTAATATCAATATCAATAATAAAACAACGTAAAAACCATATTAAGACCATAAAGATTAAAAACAAAAAGCTGGCACCAAGTTAAGCTTCTGACATATAGTCATCTCATCCTATCACAGTGTTTGGGGGCAGGGGTGGTATTCACTTACTTTCCCTACCGGTTCGCAAATGTGAGCATGCATATGCTCTTGCTTCGATCGCATGTGCCCCGGCCATGCATGCGCCCGGCCTTGCACACATGCAGTTTGCTGGCACACACAACTTCCATGTATGCACCTGGCCTCAAAAATGTGCCTAAATAGGACGCATAGAACCGGGGCAGGGGGGCGGGCAGGTTTTCTGCTACCGGTTTGGGCAAACCTGTCCAAACTGGCTGAATACCACCTCTGCTTGGGGGGAAGGTGGGAACAACAAGTTCATTAATGCTCTTTGGAAGGCCTACCAAACTTCGGAAGAAAGTGTGTTCCAGTACTCCAACACAATAATTTGTCACCAAACAGGGGTAAATCCAACCTGTCCTTCCAAACCTGTGTTGGGATATCACTGCATGTATGATACACAACTTTTTGTAGTGCGGATATTTATAAATATATTCTTAATTAAGATCTAGTTAAGGCAGTACCAATTATCACTTCGTATTTATTTATGACCTGTCAAAGGCTTTTACATCATTGTTACATTATCTTGTATGTCTGTGTGTCTATGAGTACAATTTTTGAAGAAATGTGGTATTAGAATCTATATATATATATAAAAGCCAAATACCATTCACTCATCATGAAATCTCCAGAACAGTAAAGCCTACAAACTTGAAATTTGGCATGTATGTTCCTCTTGGCTTCTAAGTGCTCTCTAAGAAAGGATTTTTCAAAATGACCATCAGATCACTAGTATTTCATATACAGTATTATATTCACATGCTCTGATGCTAAGGAGTTAGACGTTCTACTCTCCCTCCCAACCTGAAAGAAACTCTGTCCCAACTGCCAGTTGCCTTATATTAACACGCTCTGATGCTACCCCTTCACTAAACCAGGTGTGACCAGGTTTAAACCACAATTTAAGTTGCCTTATATTAACACGCTCTGATGCTACGGTGTTACACATTCTACATTAAGTTTCAGGCTTTAAGTGTCAATTTATCACAATTTATCTGTTTCATAGGGAAGCATGGGCATCCAGCTAGTTCTTTATAAACAACACATAAACATTTCGTCATACTCAACACATTGACCTCATCACAAGTAAATTTATTATCCCCTGATTACCTTTGTCTCTCTGGGTGAAGTCATTTTAAAGAACCTACCCAAGAATGCCTCTTAGATCCCTTAAAAAGATGGTTGTTAAGTAAATAACCTTAAAACAGAAATGATTTGCGGTCAGTGTCATTGTTATAAAATGATACTCTCAGCATCTGGATCTGCAGATTTCTACATGGCAACACCAGTTCCTAAGAGTGATGTTACTTCTAACAAGATAATACATTTATCGTTAGGGACGTCTGCATGGATAGCTTCTTCATTACTCAAGGGAGTTAGAAACACTGAATCCTGACAGCAGAAACTAATAAACTTTATGGTCTTTGGCAATCTACTTGTCCTACAATTGCTTTTCAAAAGGGATGGAAAGGATGGGAATGCAACTTAGATAGAGTTTTCTATCCCAGAAGCCCCTATGTTAAATGTAAATAATTACTTAAGCATGCCCGACTCAAGTAAGTTTAGACTAATATATTTACTCTGCGTTAATGTGTCAAAGGAAGTGCTTGCCTTCAAATGGCTTCTTTTTAATGTGCCTTTGGATAAATCTTTTTATTGTTAAAAATGTTCTAGAAAATTGTATATTATATAATATATTAAAATGACATATAAAGATGCACAATTATTCAAAGCCATAAGGATGAAACTCAACAGAACTGCTAACAATTCTTATGGACAGCACCTAAATATTCTTCTGCTATATATCCCAGGATAATTTCCTTTCTGGCTGAGTCTGAAAACAAAACAAAGAAATATGGATAATGACTATAATTATATTATAATAATTATAGGAGTGAAGTTTCCTTGTGGAACTTAATAATGTCATTTAATTTGAGGTGGAGGGGAGAGAATTCATGCAATGCCTGGAAAAAAAAAACTCTACCATACAGAACATAAACACGGTTTTCAGAAATTACCATATTTCTCCCTTATTTACTTTATCTTATATGTAAAGATCATAAGTACAGGGTTATAGGTCAACAAGAATTTAATTAAAAGCATAGAGAAACTACCATTGTTTGAAGTGGCATTAAGGCCTAAAGTACTATCCAGTATTGATAAAGAATAATATGTGTGGCTCAGGGTTGAAATGAGGGGACCTTGGTACATCAACACAATACCTAATTTGGATACTGAAACATCTGCAAGAAAACAACCAAGCTCAAAGAGAACCTATGATCCACCCACTATCCAGTATTGTAAATATCATATCGCCGTAGCTTTCAATAGGAACAGGAAGCACTTGATATTGAGAGCTGTATATGAACTTAATTTTTGTTTCATGCATCATCTCTTTTACTGAACTCTACACTAAATTTTACAGTACTTAAAACCATTTGCAGGAGACGGCCGTGATGTGATGCATGACTCCCAGCTGATATTCATGTAGAACAGATTTCACTCTGACTTCCAATTATTCAATTTACTTCCGAGGTTCTTTATAGGTTTTCTCTTTTTAAAAAAAAAAACCCAGGCTAAAGAGATTTGTTAAAAGGGGGTTTAAAATGTAATCTCTTAATACCTACTTGGAAGAAAATTCCATTGACTAAATGTAGCCAATTCAACAATGGTCCTTTTAAATAAATTTTAAAAATGCCTTATGCCTATTAATAACACATGCTATCATAGAATAAAATTTGATTCCAAAGTATTAAACCCAAAACAAATACGTTATAAAATAATCTTAAAGGCAAAGCAAGAATTACATAAATGTCTATGGAGATTCTCAGTCACCCAGGTCATAGTTGTCCCAAAGGTGCTTTTTAAAGAGGCAATTTGTTTTTCTTTGAAGATGTTTTGCTTCTCATCCAATATTTTAGTTGAATATCATTTCATCTCAACTGTTCTGCCAATAACAAATGTTTACTGAATTCTTTTTTTTTCATAAAAAATGTATTACCCTGTTTCCCCCAAAATAAGACATCCCCTGATAATAAGCCCAATCGGGCTTTTGAGTGCATGGCAATAAGGCCAAGCACTTATTTCAGGGTTCAAAAAAATATAAAACAGGGTCTTATTTTTGGGAAAACATGGTAGAAGTCCTTTCTCTTGTTTCCCATTTTGAAAAACTTTGTGTACTTTTAATAGTTGTCAGTATGTTAAGTTAAGTTAAAACTAAGTATTTAGGTATACAACAATTTGTATACATGTCTACACCACAAAAAATAATCCAGGAAAAGTGAATTCTAAAATGTCAGCTTTTTACCCAGGAATTTTGATGTTTTAATTTTCTGCCCGGGTTTTGTTAGTTGAATAAATTATATTCCTTATTATTTGCCTAGCTGTAAATGTATAGCGAGAAAAAATGAACTAGGCATGCAGACCCCGGCTAGGAAAATAATTAGAATATTAATATCCTCTGCACAGGTGAATTTCAGTGTAGCACCCTATGGTAATTTTTAATTTAATTTTAGTTGCTTTTTTGTATCCAGCTGTTTTTTGTTTCTCGAATAATTTATTTAAAAACAAACAAACAAGAATCTAGCTCTTCCTTGAAGTATTTAGGATACAGCTTTGTTCTTTGTGATTCACTAAAAGCAAGTTAGGAAATTTGGTAGTTAAGTAGTTAAGTAGGTATGGTAGACAGACAAGACAGACAGATAGACAAGGCATTATGAACACACTAAAAATATAAGGGTGTAACATAGAGCACACATTCTTTACAATACAATTTACAATAAAGGACACTCAAGACCAGAAACTTGGCTTATAAAGTTTGTGGGTAAATGTTCTGTCAAAATAAAGGAAAAGGAGAACCTTCTCTTTTAGACAATGGTTAGACAATGGTGGCAAGGGCTAGATGCAGTGAGTCTTTGCCTTTTAATAAAATCTGTTAATGGTGCTATCAGTCTCCTGATTTGTTTGAAGGGGAATATGGTAGCTTTTTGGGCCAGCACAGCCAATGTTAGAAAGTAGGTGGGTAATCATGGCAGCTCATGAATCTGGAATTTTATTCCACAGTTTCAAGAATTTAAGATTTAGGAGTTCCTACACAATTCTATCACAATTATTATGCTCCTTCTAATAGAAGGAAACTTGTTTGGATGCCTTTGGTGCTGGTTACAGAAGAGCGGATATTCTCCATAAGTTTTTACTTCATTCACAATTTCATACTCAGGATCATAATTAGTGTTGAAAAGAGATGAAATCTATATGATTATTATCTCATTTATGTTTTCATCTAGAATAGTTTTCCAACTCGCTGGGGTGATCTGTGACTCAAAGTATGAATGTATTTTCTTAGAATTTATGTCATCACTTACAATTATTTCCTAAATTAATGTACCACCTCTCTGAAGTGTTAAATTTGCTAGCAAATGTGACAATCTGCAAAAGTTTGCAGATTTGTCTGAGTCAAACTAGCTTGAGTTTCCTCACATAGTCCTAGACATCTGGTTTCTCTTCTTGGTCAGTTAGTGTTAACAGAATAACAGAGTTGGAAGGGACCTTGGAGGTCTTCTAGTCCAACCTCCTGCTTAGGCAGGAAACCATACACCACTTCAGCCAAATGGTTGTCCAATCTCTTATTGAAAATTCCAATGTTGGAGCACCCACAATTTCTGGAGGCAAGTTGTTCCACTGATTAATTGTTCTAACTGTCAGGAAATTTCTCCTTAGAGAAGTTGGTTCTCTTCTTAATTAATGGCCACCCCTTACATATTGGAACATTGCTATCATATCAACTGTAGTCCTTCTTTTCATTAAACTAGACATACTGAATTCCCACAGCTGTTCTTCATATGTTCCAAGGCAATTATTTATTCCTCTACACCAGTGCTTCACAACCTGTGGTCCGCAATGTCATCACAGGGGGTCCGTGAAAGCTTGAAGAAATGTTCTGATTTAAATCTTGAATTAAGTCTTGGGGGTCGGTGTCCATGGTCTATGGACACAAATGGTATTTAAAGGGGATCCATGCTGAAGAATAATACGGGTTGCTCCCGGTTTGGTCCGGTTCTTGCAAATCGGTAGTAAAAGTGGCAGGAGGCTCCGCCCACCCGCACGGACGTCATCATGGTCGATCTGCACATGCACAGAAGCTTCTGTGCTTCTGTTCCGAACGCTCCTATTGCGAACCCGTAGTAAAGGTAAGTGGAACTCACCCCTGGTCTACAGTAGTTGTCCAAACCCATGAAGCTGAGGGTTGTGGGCAAATATTGCCTTATTTCATCACTTATTTTCTGACTATCTTAGATAACTTCTTGTTTGCATAACTTGCATAATTTCTTCTTGTTGTTGTATTGATATTTCAAATATTTCAATTGGTCTGCAAGACCATTTTTCCTTCTGATACCTTCTAAGCACTCTCTCTGAGTTCAGGCTATTGTATCCAGTCTTAGAATTATTCTTTTCAGTAACAGCTTGTTGACTCGGGAATCCAGAGTGATTCATTTGTTGCAGTAAAGCTTATCTCCGGATAAAATATCCCCTGATTCCAAACCCCAGTTTGATACAGTGGCTAAATTGCCTTGCAGCATACCTAGCACAGACTGAAGGCATTCAGTCTCCTGCGAATTTGAATCTTATAAACTAAGAATTTACAGAACTTCACAGGTGTGATTTATCTTTTATGTTACTTGAGAACAAATTGATTTAAAGCTATGCATTATTTCCCTTTTCAATCCAACTACTAGATGAGAATTACTGTATTAAGTGGGGCATGCCTCTATTGCTGGGAGGATGAAATAACCCATTTTTTTTCTGTTTTGTAAAAGAAAGGTGTTTTTTTTTTTGCCTGCTTGTTTGCATAAAACAAATTTCCAATTCTATTGAAGTTTACTAATATTGTGATCTAATTGGTCTCTGTTGCTTGTAAATGACTGTAGAGAACTGCCTGTCCATTAGATTAAAGTGAAAATTTTGAATGCAATTATCTCCATTTAGACATCAACAGAATTAATCCTCAAAATATTGAAACAACAGTTCATTAATCTTCACTGCATAAAAGATCTTTTGTGAAAAAACAAATGCTTTATTCCAACATGTTGTTGTGTGAGTTTGGGTGTGCATATGAATGGAGTAGAAAACAGGATGGGTTATGAAGTAAAACACTTATGGATTCCTGAACGTGCACAGTGGATTTTTATATTCAATTAGGAAATGTAATGCTTCATATTCTATCACAGAGATTTCTCATGTACATGAGAAAATTCTACTTATAAGCCAAAAAAAAAAAAAAAGTTTCTAAAGCTGCTTTCTGCAATGGGCACACATTGTTGTATGTCAACATTATTTGCCGCTTAGAAAATTTTTAGAGAGATATTTTAATATTTTGTATTTAATTACATGTTTTTCAGGTGCTTGTATCTTGTACTAGAAACAGCTTGTCCATCCCTCCAGCATGTAACTGTCCAATGTGTGCTTTTTTCAATAGTCAGATCAGTGGTGAAATCCAAATTTTTTTACTATCTGTTCTGTGGGCTTAGCTTGGTGGGTGTGGTGTGGCTTGGTGAGCATGGCTTGGTGGGTATGGCAGGGGAAGGATACTGCAAAATCTCCATTTCCTCCCCACTCTGGGGCCAGCCAGAGGTGGTATTTGCAGGTTCTCCGAACTACTCAAAATCTCCGCTACTGGTTCTCCGAACTGCTCAAAATTTCCGCTACCGGTTCTACAGAACCTGTCAGAACCTACTGGATTTCACCCCTAATTCAGATGTATATTTAATTTCTGTGAAACCGTATTTTAAAATAGAGGTGAATCTGAAGTGAATAGGAGTGTTATGGTATCCCTTTAAAAAGGAAAACATTATTTGTTTAAAAATACATCAACCCGGAAAAGACAGCTATGTCACTTATGGATAGACATAGCGGGTGTGTTCCAGGTACTAACCCTTAAATATTACCATCCAGTGGATCTAGGAAATCTGAATTTTCCTTGCCCTGTGGAAGATCCTTCATATAGGATCCAGCAGACTGTTTTAGTTTCCCAGAAATCTGCAAATGGTGGCTTTCCCCCAGGTGTTAGGGTAGGGTGATGTTGGATCTCAAAGATTATATGATCTCCATTTGTAACTTAGGGTTGATGATCTCTGAACTTAGTTGTTTTCTTGAAGAGATTTCCTTAGCTGATCAGGTAACATCATTGATAATGATGTTATCAGTCATGAAATGTCTGCAAAAAAAACAACCAAGCTCATGGAGTACCAAAGACTCCACAGTACATGATCTGATGGATTGGTAATTGTAAGTCAGGTACCAGGTTTCAGCATTTATGGCGCAATGGTTAGAATCCAGTATTGCAGGCTAACTCTGTCCACAACCCGGAGTTCGAGCCTGAGCTGCTCAAGCTTGAGTCAGCCTTCCATCCTTAGGAGGTCAGCAAAATGGGGATTCAGATTATTGGGGGGCAATAGTGCTGTAAAGTACTATGAAGTGGTATATAAGTCTAAGTGCTGTTCCTAACACAGATTGGAGGCATTCAGCTTCTTGTGAATTTGAATCTTATAAACTATGAATGTACAGAACATCATGTGTGATTTAACTTTTATATTCTTTGAAAACAAATTGATTTAAAGCTATACATTAGTTCCATTTTTTTTCCTATTATTAGATTAGAGTTATTAACTGGAGTGTGCTTCTATTGCTGGGAGGGAGAAATAACCCATTTTTTTCTCTTCCATAATTTTTTTTTTACATGTGTGTTTGTTTGCATAAAGTTAATTATGCAATTAATTAATTTGCATTAATTTTAGTATTTCGGGATTTATTATTGTTGCGAGCCAAGCAGAATTGTGTTGAGATGGCTGTCCATTTACAATATGTTTAATCAATAAATAAGCTGGAGCATCTTTTATTCATCCATTCCTCATAGCAAGGCAGCTGGAAATAATATTAAAATTACAAAAATTGCTTTGGAAAATGAGCATTGGATATTAGACATATTAAGTATGAGTAAGCAGAACCCCACTGTACTATCTAAAGAAAAGTACATTCCATTGAAGCAAAGGATAAGGAAAATGGTTGCATTGTATGTTTAATGTTAGATAGTTCTTAAACCTTGTCTTGTTTCTCCTCTACCAGCTATACTACTATGACAGACTTTTCTTCCCTATAACTCATGGACAGTTGCAGTGGATCTTTTATCCAGTCTGTACAAGCCAATCATGCTAATTGAAGAAATATGTTTAAAGCCATTGAACTAACACTGCAAACGAGTTTTGTAAGCAATGATCATGATCACTGACCATTAACAATCAGTCAACTATAGGAAAATTGGATTTCACTTGGCACAAGCCTATTGCATGCCTACTTGCTATCATTAAGAAAAAAAAAATAGACAATACAACTTGATGTGAATGCAGTAATGCTAAAATCTATTCCAGAATGAATCTGCATTATTGATAAATTGGGACCTGGAATATTTTCCTACAATTGCCAGGAAGCTGAAAGTGAGATTCCAAAGAACTAAATCAAAACCTCTAATTCAGGGATATCCAAGTTTAAGACTTGTGGACTTCAATTTCCAGAATTCCCCAGCCAGCAAAACTCAAAATTATAGATAACACTAGTTGTTTCAACACACTGAATCTCTATCAGACAAAAATCATCAAGCAAAGGAAATACATCACAATATTATAATTATTGTTATGGGGGCCGTGGTGGCTCATGTGGTAAGACGCTGAACCTGTGCTCTGCTGAGGTCAGCAGTTCGACGGCTCGATTCCCGTAAGCGAATAAACTGTGTAGGGACAGGAAAGGAGACTTCCCCAATTGGCATTTAGGCATCCTGCGGGCAAGATAACACCGCCTGAAAAAATTCCTTTCACAGTGGCAGCCAGTCACTTTGGTCATCCCTGGCTAACACATGCTATATGCTTAAAAAAAAATGTTATACCCAAGAAATATAAAATATATCCCACAATGCTGGCTGGAAGTTGAAGTCCATACATATATAAGGGTTCGTGAATTGGAATAGACATGGTAACAGGTCAGCCAGTGGAGACTGTTTGGTGACCCAGATGGCTCGGAGCCTGGGCGTGGCTTAGGTTCACTGATATATATATATATATATATATATATATATATGAGTGCTTCTGTGATTCTATAGCTTCTGTGATTATTGATTCTGTGCTTCTGGATTCTGAGTTCTGTTTCTGTCTTCTGCATGGGTATTGTATATAAAGAAGTTTCTTATATAAATGAATACTGCTGAATTGTTTACTTGTGTGTTCGTTAGATTGCTGCAAACTCTAACAATCTTAAAGTTGCCTAAATTTAGAAATAGTATTCTATGTTGTGGGATTAACAGGGACAAAGTATTTATGGGAGGGGATTTTTTTTTGGCATTTACATTGTAGAAAGTTAGCATCCACCCTTCTCCTAGAAAAATGAAAAAAAAATTGAGAAATATTTTTAAAAAGGCAGGATAAAATATTTCCCCTAAAAGAGAAATAAAAATCTTAAAGGAGACAGAAACTCAGAACCCGAGCTCCCTGGCCCCTAGCAGATACTAAGCTGAGACCAGCTTTTAGAAATGCAGATTTGGCAATCCATTTCTCCAGTGGTGAAATCCAATTATTTTTACTACTGGTTTTCTGGGTGTGGCTTGGTGGGCATGGCTTGGTGGGCATGGCAGGGGAAGGATACTGCAAAATCTCCATTCCCACTCCAATCCGGGGCCATCTAGAGGTGGTATTTGCCAGTTCTCCAAACTACTCAAAGTTTCCGCTACCGGAAGAGAAGGTATAAAAACCCCTCCATCTCAACTCCATGTGGTCAGCTACCCAGAATCACATGTGCTTGGTGGTTCTGCTTCATCAATAAATGGACCCTCTTTCCAATCAGCCTCCGGCCTCCATTTTGTCTCCAGTGCCTTTCTCTCAGCTTGGAACTGGACCTGGATATTTCTTCTAACAACATCAATGATTGCTGAAGGAAATGAATCTAGCAAAGGGTCTGCAGTGTCTGTTTTTTAGGGATTGGCAATCAACAGATGGCTTGATGGTAAAAGACAGTATCAAGTACTTATGTTGCCTTGGTGCTTAGGTAACATCTTATTTTATTTATTTATTTATTTATTTGTCCAACTTGTATGCCGCCTTTCTCCGAAGACTCAAGGCGGCTTACAATGCATTTAAAAACCATATATGAAAACATTA
The DNA here is from genome assembly GCA_022577455.1 of Arizona elegans. NCBI lineage: Eukaryota > Metazoa > Chordata > Lepidosauria > Squamata > Colubridae > Arizona > Arizona elegans. Next base: position 77,035,786 of record JAKOOJ010000005.1, on the reverse strand, counting down.
AAAATTAAAACATTAAAAACAATTAAAACCCATTCACACCATTCATGGCCGGATCTCTTTTTCCCTGCATAAAGCTGCATAGAACTTCTCAATAGCTATTTAGCATAGAGCTTACTGATTATATACAAAACGCTGATTATTGAATAGTTCTCAGGTTTTTCTTTTCTTCTTTTCATATAGATTTGGAATTACGATGGTTTTGTCCCATCTTCTGGGATGTCGGTAGTGTTGTTAATAAATGTGAAAAGCGCTGTGAGAATTGGAGCCAATGTTATTTTTAAAAATGTCAGCAGGAATAAAGTCACTACCAGGGCCTTTATTAGACTTCAAATGCTCAATTAATTGCCTTATTCCTCTAATGGATACAGATGGACAGTGGGCTAACCTTTCAAGAATTATTATGGATGCCAGTGGAGCGCTGGCATCTGTGCCACTTTTGAAGCACATAGTGACTGGAAGTAGTAAGTGAACGCTGGAATATGGGATTCAAGCCCAGTGCTAAGATTTTGTGATACATTATGCCAGAATGTGTGAATCTTTTGACTTTACTGCTTCAGTAAGTGGACACCAACTTTTTCTGGCTGCTTTCTGTTTTAAAGTGTAAGATTAAATGTTGATATGCAGGGAGGATTTGCAGCAGAATCTGAGGAAACCCTTCATAAACATGAAGCCAGTTTTATTTCTGTACTGATTATAATTATTATTACTCCTCTCCAGGGGTGGGTTCCACTTACCTTTACTACCAGTTTGCATGCACGTGCTTCACTCGCATGTGGGCACATTCTTCTGCGCAAGTGCAGAAGCTTCTGCGCATGTGCAGAAGCATTTTGATGACGTCGAGGTCAGTGGGTGGAGCCTCCCACCAGTTTTACTACCGGTTCTATAGAACCGGTGTGAACCGGGGGCAACCCACTATTGCTCCTCTCGCAGTCCTTCTGGCTCCTCCCCCTCCCACCAAAACCTCCCCCTTTTATTTCTTTTTCTCCCTTCCCGCTACATATAATTATAGGGAAGATCTGTATTTGCCTATATGTACTCCTCATCAAGCCATGTTTTATGCTCTGTGTCTTGGAGTATGCACCTTTGTTACCTTGCTTCATTAGAACTTTGTGTAATTTGACAGTACAGTTTTCAGGGTCTAGTAATTTGTAAATCCCACCGGTCTCATTGCTCATCATTTTTCATTTAATTTGTTGTAGCACTTCTGAGTGCAATAATTGGGTAACAGCATAGTTTATCTTTTCAGACCATTTTGTTCTCTTGCTGAAGGACTTCTCAGAAGAGATGGAAACAATTCTGTGAAAGCACTCAGGGTTGACAATTGTTAATTTACAACACATTTTCACAGGGAAGAATTGAGCCCTTTTTCTAGAATAGAATGTGGGGGGAAGGGGTCTCTTCCCTAATTCGACTATGATTTGCCACAGTCAGCAAGACATTAAATTGCAGTTACAAACATATAATTTTAAATTATAACCTTGAGCCTTGGTAGTACAGTGGTCTAAGGCACCTTGTTATTAAGCTGGTTATTGAGACCAGCTGCCTGCAATTACTGCAGGTTCAAATTTCGCCAAGGCTCAAGGTTGATTCAGCCTTCCATCCTTTCTAAGGTAGATAAATTGAGGACCCAGTTGTGGGGGCAATAAGCTGACTTTGTATAAATATACAAAAGGATGAAGGCTATTGCTTAGCGCATTGTAAGCCGCCCTGAGTCTCCGGAGAAGGGCGGCATATAAATCAAATTAAAAATAAATAAAAATAAATTAAATAAAATAAAATAAATATATTCGGGACATTGCTTGTTTTCCTGAAAATGTGCATTCTATCAATTATATTCACAGTTCTTTCTTTAAATAAGTCTTTTCAATAATTTAATTTCTCATCCTATTGAATGTCATTAATCTTATAGTTTTTGACAAAATGCTGAATCTCAGATCAATTACAAATCATGTTCTGTGCAAAACATAAAGGTCAAAATACTGTTATCTATTAAAAATAATTTCATAAATGATAAGATTCAGCCTTCAATTTATCATTTTGTGCAGGTCTTTAAAAAAAGAACACAGATTGGGATTGCCAAAAATGTCATGCTAGAAGTACCTACAATACATTACATTTTTTCCTCATATTTCTTAAATAAACTCTCATGAGTATTAAAAATAAGTTGTAGATTAACATCTTTTCATTTATTATAACTACAGGTTTCACCTCCTCATTTCTAATTTTCTCAAACATGGCCTTATTTTTTTTACAACATGGCTTTTGCAATCGGAGATGTCAGGCTACTAAAAATTAGATTATCAAAAATATTTTTGTATTCCAAGGATGATTATGTTGGGTAAGTTTGATCTTCTGAGTAATTTTAAGGCAATTCTCCTAAATATCCATCCTTCATTATATTTAGAATGCCATTCAAAAATTAATTTTAACATGATCTCTGCTTACAAATCCAGATTTAGCCAAATTGGGTTGCTGTCAGTTACAGTTGTGATCACTTCTAGTTGCTACAAAAGTAATGGTGGCATTAAACAACACTTGTTTGGCTTTCTATCAATATGATTTTATGTAAAATGAATGTATATAAAAATGTGACCCACATTTAGCTACCTTCCGGCTATTTTAAACTGAATATTAAATCAATGCAGTAACAAGCTTTCTATAGACCATTTACTACTTCCGTCATCATCTTCACTTTACTATTTCCCAAGAATTAATTGCATCTAACTGGGAGAAAAGCTATATATAATTATGCAAGTAACCCAAATGTCACTTTCTGCCAGGAAATTTTTTTGAAAAAGGACAAAAATAGCATTCGGAAACTAGAAGGAAGAAAAAGCAATGTGATTATTTCTTTGGATAGTTATCCATTATGAATAAATGCAATAATGCAGATGCCCTTAAAACTCTACCAGTTATATCAACAATCCTGTTTCAAGGATTGTTCAGTGAAATGAAGAAGTTTGAAACTAGTAAAATGGCAATTTTCAGTATCATGTTTTTTCCAAGATTAATGGCTGTATTCTACAATTAATTTTTGAAATTTGACTATTGGGATTCCCTATTAATCATGCATCAGCCATGTCCTGATTAAAGCTCATAGGAATCAGAAAGTTAAAAGACATCACATATAATTAATCCATTCGGGGATTGTGCTTATCAGAGCACAAATTTTATTTTGGATAAATATGTTCACTTTTTAATGAAACAGAAAATAAATCCTTGCATGGAATAGTTTTTTTAAAAAATGTAATCAAACTTTCACAGGCCTCTCTACAAAAGGAGCAGCATAAAATATTGTAACTCATCATTTCCAATGCCCTTCTCCATTGTTTAATTTAAGTTTAATTTAAGGTAGCTGGCAAGAAGAAATATTTCCTATGGGTAGGTAGTTAGAAATCTGGCTTCGACTGTTTAACCAGATTTGTGATCTGTTGTTTTATTGAACTTCTATGAATGTCAAAGTCCTATGCAAAAATAAACTCAGTCAAGAAATGGGAGGAGGCAGGAAATTGAGTTTTTATTCCGGTGTCCTTTACTAAAAAGATTTAAATTTATCTTCCTGCAGGAATGATGTTAGGCCAGGTGATGTGAATTTACATTCTAAATAATACGGTTATTATCCTGATTGCAATGGTGAGAAAATCTAATTCAATTGTTGTGCCCTATTAGTGGGCTATTTGGAGACACCAATATAGATCATAAATTTGGACTGCACCAATTAAGCTGTCTATGTTCCTAATACAATTGCATTCAGTAAAGTAATTAGAAAAACAACATGATCTCAAATATCTTAAGGAGACTTAGAACATAAAAAACCCACTAAGTATATTTTTAAAAACTCCTATGCTTTCTCTAGCAGTCAACAGACTATTTAGTTATTTAGTTTTTAGTATACTTCCTACCATTAGCCTGAACTACAAACCCTAGGTATTTATTTGACTCTCCTGTTTGAATTGGTCCCTATGAATTTGCCATCTGTTAGATTTCCAGCCTCTCCCCGCCCCCCCCCCCAAAAAAACATTTTTACTTTGGTTATGGCTAATTTATTAACTTGAATCAGAAGTGATATCCACAAAGCCTTTCTCATTCCTATCAGAAAAAAATTCTCCTTTGCCAGAATGATTTCATTTTCAAGCAGTTTGAGAGATTACTGATTACACTTGCAGACCAGAGGTGGTATTCAGCTGGTTCGCACCGGTTCCCGCAAACCGTTGGCGGAAATTTGGCCAAGGTCGCCAAACTGGTAGCGATGGCCAGCTGGCCATGCTCCCGAACCGGTTACCTGGTTGCTGCTCACTTGCCCCTCCTGCCATGTTCATCGCTGCCACATTCTTCATGCACATGCATCCCATTCCCTTGCAAGTCCAATGGGATGCACATGCACGAACATGGCGGCGATGGCAGCAGCTTTTTCTGCAACCTCTGGTACTTTTCAGTGGCCTGCGGTTGGGAGGCTTTTTTGCCAGCCACTTTCAGCTGGCTGGGGGCCACTGAAAACTCTGGTCAGCTTGCCTTCTGGACTCTGGACCAGCCACTGCAGAAGGTAAGTAGCCCGAACAAAGAGGCAGTGGTGGAGGAGGAAGTGGGGCTAGGGCCGGGGCCGCTAAAGGAGGGGAAAAAGAGGTGACTGGCAAAGGGAGGAAAGGAGTAGATAGGTGGAAATTCCAAAAATTTTCCTACGTTTTGTGGATAGGTGGGGGGGTCATGTAACTGAGTGGGCATGGGCGTGAGTGACATCAAGTTGGCAATGCCCACTCAGTCACATGTCCCTCACCTAGCCACGCCCACTGAACTGGTAGCAAAAATTTTTGAAACTCACCATTGTTGCATGTTTCACAGGATTTATTTATTTATTTATTGTATTCTTGTACAATGGGATAAATGCTCATATAGTCCTAGTCTTTGGAACACTTCCTGCAAGATCTATGTTGGTGAAATGCTGCAAAAAAGGGAATAGACTCTACTAGTCACTGCTAGGAAACTAGAAATGTCAACATCCAAAATACCTTAGAAGCTGCTTGAATACTTTATTTGGCCAAATATGATTAGACACACAAGGAATTTATCTACGGTGCAGAAACTCTCAGTGTACATGCCAAGCAACAGAATAAAGGTAATCATCATCATCATCATACCAATAAGAGGGGGGATTAAGAAGATAATAAGAAGGATAAATAATAATACTACAACAATACTACGTGTGTAAATGCACATAGACATTAGGCAGAACTATGACAATTAGATGTTTAGCAGAGTGATGGTATAAGAGTGTGTGTCTAGTTGTCTTGGCTTGCAATGCTGTATAGTGCCATCCCAAGAGGAGAAGCTGAAACAATTTATGTCCAGGATGTGAGGGGTCTGTAGTTATCTTCTTAGCCCTCCTTCTGACCTGCAAAATATACAGGTCTTCTATGGGAGGCAGGCTGCTTGCAATTGTTCTTTCCGCAGTCTTTACTATCTGTTGCAGTCTGTACCTGTCCTGTTTGTTTGCTGCACCAAACCAGATAGTTATAAAAGTACAAATGACAGACTCGATAATTCCTCTGTAAAACTGTATCAACAGCTCCTGGGCAATCTGAACTTCCTGAGTTAATAGTCTTGACTTACAAAAACATCTTGCACTAGAAACTGAAGTTACATCTTTCATCATCTGTATACAGATGGGAGGTTGAACAACTAGCCTTGTGGTGCAACCGGAACAATCTTGAACTAAACACACTCAAAACCGTAGAAATGGTGGTATGTTTTAGGAGAAACCCTCCTATGTTACCATCTCTTACAATACTAGTATCACAGTATCAACAGTAGAGACTTTCAAGTTTCTAGGTTCTATCATATCTCAAGACTTAAAATGGACACCTAACATCAAAAACGTCATCAAAAAAGCACAACAAGGAATGTTCTTACTGTGCCAACTCAGAAAGCTCAAACTGCCCAAAGAGCTGCTGATTCAGTTCTGCATTGAGTCTGTTATCTGCACCTCTATAACTGTCTGCTTTGGCTCTGCAACCAAACAAGACAGATACAGACTTCAACTGATAATTAGAACTGCAGAAAAAACAATTGCTGCCAACCTGCCTTCCATTGGAAACTGTATACTGCATGAGTCAAAAACAGGGCTGTGAATATATCTACAGACCCCTCATATCCTGGACATAAATTGTTTCAACTTCTACCCTCAAAATGAAGCTATAGGGCATTGCACACCAGAACAACTAGACACGAGGACATTTTTTCCCCATGCCCTCACTCTGCTAAACAACTAATTCCCACAACACTGTCAAACTATTTACTAAGACTGTATTACTATTATTCTTCTCATCCTTCCTATTATCTATCTCCTCCCACTTATGACTATAACCATGTTGCTTGTATTTTTACGATTTATATTGTTCTGTTTGTTTCTTAGTATGATTTGATTCAGTGGTGAAATTCAATTTTTTTTACTACCGGTTCTGTGGCTGTCGCTTGGTGGGCATGGTGGGCATGGCAGGGGAAGGATACTGAAAAATCCCCACTCCCACTCCACTATGGAACCAGCCAGAGGTGGTATTTGCCGGTTCTCCAAACTACTCAAAATTTCCACTACCAGTTTTCCGAATTACTCAAAATTTCCGCTACCGGTTCTCCAGAACCTGTCAGAATCTGCTGGATTTCACCCCTGATTTGATTGCTTAATAATCTATGACTATCACTAAGTGTTGTATCTTAGGATTCTTGATGAATGTATTTTTTTCTTTTTCCTTTTTTTTCCTTTTATGTACACTGAAAGCATATGCACCAAAGACAAATTCCTTGTGTGTCCAATCACACTTGGCCAATAAAGAATTCTATTCTATTCTATTCTATTCTATTCTATTCTATTCTATTCTATTTTATTCATATATTTTGTAAAAATTGCCGTGTTAGGCAGATCAACAGAACCGTAGAAATGAGAATGGGTAGTAGGCAGAAAAAAGGGGAAAACATCAGCAAACATGCACAAGATTGCTATAAGGGATGGTAGAATAACAAATGGTCATTAGAAAACAGTATGTGGCTCCCTCGTGCAATATTTCAAAAAAATAGTTACCAAGAGACGCCTCATTAACGAACTTCATCTGCTGTAGTCTCCATTAAACAACTATGTCTTTAAAAAGTTAACTCCTCGATTTTATCAATCTCTCTGTCAATTTATATTCTAAACAATTCCATTAAAAGAAGCCAGATACTGAGTTCTTAAATTTTTACTGAGGTAATTCTATAACACCTTAAAAGATTAATGTTTTTCTGAAGTAAACCATATGAAAGAAGCTTACGTATTCATTCTCATAGTCATGTTATTCACTCTAATAATATAAATTATGTCTTGATTTAAAAATTAAGAGGACTGCCTTAGGCAAAGAAGCTCATTGCTTGTTTTTAAAATGAAAATCTTTTGGAATGAGCCTGATTCAGCATCCAGTATAACCATATGCTGATGCTAATAAACAACAGGTTAAAATCTTCATCATGTATTCTGTTGGTAAAATCCCAATTTACAGATTACCATTAGAAAACAGCAAGCTCTATTTGAATCATGGAAAGAGGTTTGAAAGAGACACTGAAATAAGCCAGGTAGCTATTTACTGTTTTCTTTAATGAATAATGTAAAGGTACAATGAATAAATAGGGATGGGAGAAAATGATGTTGCTCAGATTTCAATGGGTACTTGCTCAATTAATATTTCCTGAACTTACAGGAAAACTGGAATTCAATCAACCCTCAACATGCTCCTCTTTCTCAGTTTTGCCGAGATGCAGTTTAAAAAAATGGTGTGAAGAAAATGTGTCAAATTAAGGACTCTTCTTATAGCTTTTACTAAGAAAAATACACAGACTGTTGAATAAATGGAGAAGTGAAGCCTGGAAAATTAAAAAAAACCCTGAAACCAAATGGTTGGTCCTAGCACGAAGCATGAATATCTGCATTGGTAAACCAGATTTATCATTCTATAAACCAGAGTGGCAACTCAGACCAGGCTTGTTTATCCTCTACCAACATTTTATATTACCTAAAAAAAATATGGTCTTGATTTGAATTATATGGAAAGACGAGAAAAAGCAATAAAATGAGTCAATAATGCAAAGATTTCACCTCAAGCCTCATGTCTCAAAGCTAACCACAATGAATGTGTGGAAAAACAGAAGCATAATATTGCCTTGGCATCATACTGCCAAGCATGGGCAATACAACTACATCTATATTGGACTCTGTAGAGTAGAGGTGTAGAGTACATTGCAATAGTCCAATGAAGAACTGACTGTGGCATATCAAATTTTTCAAGTTTCAACTTCCAAACATTAGGGGTGCTCAAAAGTTGTGACGTGCCTTGGGGATTGTAAAGATATTTTGGTTACTTTAATACAATTTAGATGTGCTTGGTAAATAACTACATAAGTACCATAACTTTTTAACATTTTGTTTGTTTCATAAGGCATGAGCAATTTTAAGATAATCTCTTGGTCCAGGAACAAATACAATTCATGCACAAAATTGATTTTTGCAACACCTCCCCAGACATAACTGCTGTCTACTCATTGAGCAAGAGCCCTGACTCCTGGAAGATACCCAACTTACTAGCACTAGCATTTAGACTTATATACCGCTTCATAGTGCTTTACAGCCCTTTCTAAGTGGTTTACAGAGTCAGCATATTGCTCCCAACAATCTGGGTCCTCATTTTACCGACCTTGGAAGGATGGAAGGCTGAGTCAACCTTCAGCCTGGTGAGATTCGGTCTGCCAAACTGCTGGCAGCCGGTGATCAGCAGTACTGCACTCTAACCACTGCACCACCACAGCTCATCAACTGAGTACGCCAACTCAGTCCAAGTGACTGCTCCCCCATCACAAAGAAAATCTCCAGCTGCAACTGAAACAAACCTCCTAACACCATCTCAACCTACAATAATCCATCAACCCTACAGAGCCTAGTACTAAATCACCACCAGGGGTGGGTTCTACTTACCTTTACTACCAGTTCGCAATGGGAGCGTGCACGGCACACCTTTCTGTGCATGCACAGAAGCTTCTGCGCATGCGCAAATGGTATCTTATGATGTCTGGGTGGGTAGGCGGAGCCTCCTGACACTTTTACTACTGGTTCTCAAGAACCGGACAGAACTGGGAGCAACCCACCACTGATCACCACCCTCAGTGTGATACTTAAATTAGATGTAGATATATACAGTAGATTATATTACGTACATATTTTCATGTCTAAAATTGAAAGACTAAATAGTGTATATGTAATATGACATAAAAGAAACTTAGAAGATATTAGTGTGAAAACCACAGTAAATAATACAGACACCAACACCAAATAAAATGTCATTAAATAGTTTTCGTACAAAGAGGTAGAAAACCTAAGAGTAAAACTTGGAATCAAGAGCATTGAATCCATCTTTCATGTTTATAGTTTGGGACAGCTATTCTGACATCTGAAGACAGAGCTGACCAATATGATTTGCAGAAAATTGCTGCCTAATTGGGTCAATTTATTGTCAGAGAAGCTTTGTACTCTTTCATCTGTTCATTTTATGGTCACCTACACTACCTAATTATTCTTCCTTCCAAAGTAGGTTGTTTCTGCAAAAGATCACAGAAAGCACTACTGGCATTATGAGAATTCTGTCTTTAAAGATGTTTCGGTTTCATAAATCATCATTTATTCCTGGGTATTTTTCATCAGTTTTTTCAAAGTCATGGAGGTGGAAAACAACCTAAACAAAATAAAACTTCAAGCTTCCTAAGTTTGAAAAAGACCAATAGAGGAATACAGAACTGAAATGAAAGAATTAAGAGTTCCTTTTGTTCTTACAGGCAAAAGAGCTTTTTAAACTAAGCCCTTTTAGCCCTGCAGCTTCTTTCACTGGGGAATGGAGATGAAACGTGTTTTTTTAACTGTTGCTATATGGGAAGAAGGATATATGGTAGATATAGTTTCTCTAGCATCCCAATTCTCCACCTACTGACCCAGTTTCATAAATAATAGCAAGCTATATTTTGTCATACGGATAGGGCTATACAAGCTTGAAAAAAATGGATCCTACTTTTTCCCATCTTTTTTCATGAACACAGCTGCCACGGGAACGCGGAGCTCCACCACCACAGAACACCTGCAGTTCAATGGAGAGCACCGGTATAAAGAGAAGATAAGCACCTGTCAAGGAGCTGGGAATCCCCTGTCAATGGGCAGAGCCGAAGCCCTGCCGCTGGGGAAGGCACAGCGACTCAACCAGGAGTGGGAGTCAGCTTTTCGCTCACAAATGCAGATAATGGGATGAGGGTTCAGAAAGAATTCTCCATGAGATGAAGAAGCACCCAGGAAATCGGTGAAGAGAAGCTATCCAACACGTCCATCCAGTCTGAAGGACTGAGTCAAAAGCTGGGAGGCCCTAGCAACAAGGGCGGGACTTACAACTTTTACAGACTCAATCCTTCAACTGAACAGATGAGTACAACCCATTCCTGGCTGCTGTCTCTACCACTATGGAGAACAAAAGCTTTCCCTTTTGAAATAATCACAATTTCAATATCAGTTATTTACTTTCTTTATTTATTTGAATCCCACGTTTATAATTTTAATAGTAACTTTGACAAAGGGCGGGACGCATTGAATTATGGATGTGGGCACACACACACATTTTTTTTTAATTTGATTTATATGCCGCCCTTCTCCGGAGACTCAGGGTGGCTTACAATGCGTTAAGCAATAGCCTTCATTCTTTTGTATATTTTATACAAAGTCAGCTTATTGCCCCCACAAACTGGGTCCTCATTTCACCTACCTTAGAAAGGATGGAAGGCTGAGTCAACCTTGAGCCTTAGAGAGATTCGAACCAGCAGAAATTGCAGGCAGCTGTGTTAATAACAGGGTGCATTAAACCACTGTACTATCAAGGCTCTTCCTAGAATCCTAGTGGACAATCACTTAAATATGAGCCAGCAGTGTGTGGCAGCTACCCAAAAAAAGCCAATGCAGTCTTAGGCTGCATTAACGTGAAGAGTTAATGTCACTTTAAAATGCCTTTGGTAAAACCACACTTGCAATATTGCATCGAGTTTTGGTTGCCACAATATAAAAAAGATGTAGAGCCTTTAGAAAAAGTAGAGAAGAGCAACAAAGAGGATTATGGGACTGGAACTAAAATATATGAAGAATGGATGCAGGGATTTGGTATTGTTTAGTTGAATGAAAATAGCAATCCAATATCTAAGGGGCTGCCACAAAGAAGAGAGGGGTCAACCTATTTTCCAAAGCACCTGAAGGCAGGACAAGAAGCAATAGGTGGAAACTAATCAAGGAGAGAACTAACCTAGAACTAAGGACAAACTTCCTGACAAAACAATTAATCGGTGGAATGGCTTGCCTACAAAAGTGCTCCAAAACTTAAAGGAAACCTAGAGAGGCTCTGGAGCAAAAAAACATAACTTCCTCTCCAACCAGGAGTTGGGAAATGGGCCATTTCAGGTCTCCGGAGGGCCTCTGAGGGGGTGGGGAAGGCTGTTTTCGCCCTCCCCAGATGCATAGAAAGGATCTGGAGCCAGGTGAGAAAGAAAAACGGGCCTATCGGGCCATCATGTGCCAGGAGCGGGGGGGGGGGGGGTTGTGTGTGCATGTGCAGGGCGGGGCGCATAGAATTATGGGTGTGGGCACGCGCATGCGTGAACCTCCCCGCCCTCCCCCAGGCATGCAATGGCAAAAAGGTTAGCCATCACTAACCTATAGGGTTTCCTGCCTGAGCAAGGGGTTGGACTAGAAGACCTCCAAGATTCCTTCCAACTCTGTTATTCTGTTATTTTACAAATAACTAAAGACAGAAAACATAGCCAACATATATGCTATTGTTCCCACAACAACAATCTTGTGAGGTGAGCTTAGCTGAGAGGGAGTAAATGGCCCAAAGTCAGCCAGCTGGCTTTCATGGATAAGGCAGCACTTGAACTCATGGTCTGCCATTTTGTAACCTAATGCTTTAATCACTAGACCAAACTGGCTCTTGTGTATTTAGTTTGTTCTAACTGCCACTTGTTAAAATTAACCAGGATCTAACAATCATAGTTTTATTTATTATGCAATCAGTTGCCCATGTTCAATAATAATAGGCATTTTGTTGCTTGCATGAAGAAACAGTAAGAATGTATGCAGACTTAATGGGCTTTTGTTTTCAGTAATTTTGAGTGTTTTTTTTTTAAACAAAAACGTTGACACCTTCTTTCCTTGATCCTAATATATCATTTTCGTCCCCACAAAATTTGGTTTTTCATAATATGTTAACTGGATTATGCTAATGGGCTTATTGTTTCATTTGAGATTTGATCTGAAACAAGAGTAATCTGGGGGATCTTAACAAACAGGCTCAAGTACACTTCCTGGTTGCCTCCTATCTTCTACATACTATAATCTATTACAATAGTACTTACTGTCCACTACGATAATGGCAATATATAAATGTAATTATTAAATAAATATATTTATTTTATTATTTATTTATTTTGTCACATTTCTATGCCACCCAACTCCCAAGGGACTCTGGGCGGCTTATAACAGAGAATAAAACAATGCAACAATATCCCATACAAAAAGTTAAAACTAGACTCTCGACCAAGCCAAAGACATTAAAACATTAAAACGTTAAAACACATACACTCCAATTTGTGGCCGGGTCTCGCAAGATCACTATAACGAGATCAATGTCCCCAGGCCTGCCGGAAGAGCCAGGTCTTCACTGCTTTCCAGAAGGCCAATAGGGTGGGGGCAGTCCGGATTTCAGGAGGTAATTGGTTCCAGAGAGCTGGGGCAGCCACAGAGAAGGCCCTCCCCCGCGGGCCCACCAGCCGACATTGTTTAGCTGACGGGACCCGGAGGAGACCGACTCTGTGGGATCTTACCGGTCACTGGGAGCTATGTGGTAGAAGGCGGTCTTGAAGATAGCCTGGTCCTGAGCCATGTAGGGCTTTAAATATCTATATAACAACCTAGTGTAAGCAACAGTATATGTGAAGCAGCGGTGAAATCTACTTACCTTCCCTACCAGTTCAGAAGTGCATGTGTGACCCATGTGCGCTTGCTTCACTCGCATGCACACACATCACATGCATGGGCAGACCCTCTGCGCATGCGCAGAGGGTAAATAACAGGTTACTTCCTGATTTTAACAATGACCGGGCAGGTGGGCAGAACCTGTGCTGCTGTTACTACCGGTTCTCCAAACCACCTGCTGTCATCGCTACCGGTTCAGCCGAACCAGTCCATACCGGTAGCATTTCACCCCTCATGTGAAGGTAACAGCACTTTTCACCAGGATAAGCCTTTCTAATATTGACCAAGATCTGATGTATTGTGTATGTGAGTAGCAGGCTTACTGATTTTAGACTTAACAACAACAACAACAACAAAAAAAAAAACCTTAGCAGAATCTGTACAGCCTCACTGAACAGCAAGTCTTAATTAAAACATTCAAAAGCCACTAAGTTAGGAAACAATTGTGTTTACCTAAATGAAGTTGCTTTTTCACTGACAAAGTGTAATTTCATTCTCTCTTAGAATTTAACACAATAAATTTATGAAAAAGACATGTCCTTTTAAAATTACAGACATTATAATTTTTTTACCAGATAAATATTTCTGGCAATTGATCCTTATCTTAGTATGAAATCTCTTGATTGTATTATTAAGGGCACTAATAAAATGTAAAATTCTTCACAGACACAGTTGGCTAATAACTGGTTACCACCTGTGGTGCCTCCTGTATAGTCTGTGGTTTCATTTTAAAAGACTACTATATTAGCTGATCCTAATAGACATATCAATTCATCACTCTGCTAAAATCCTAATTAATCTATAGATGTACATTACAGAACACAAGAGAAACAGTTGGACTTTCATGAATTATCTGTTGTGATTCATAGGTTGAAATTACAAATGATATTGTTCGAACAATACATTTGTGAGTATGTGTGTTTTGGGCAAGATTTTTTTTCTTCTTTTTGTAGATTTTACGCAGGCCTGTGGATATACCAGAACATGGAACTTTGCATAGCCAAAAGAAAGCAGCAGAAGCACGAATTAGTAGCTACCAAGCAATATTAAAAAAAAAAAGTTGACAAACAAACTATAATTATACCACTAAAATTAAAATCTATAGGAACATAATTCTGCTTTAGGAAGAAACTGTATAATCCTATTCAACTTTGTAATAGTTATAAAAGGGAATATATATGTACTGTATTTTTCGGAGTATAAGGCACATTTTTTTCCCTCCTAAAAGAGGCTGAAAATTTGGGTGCGTCTTGTACTCTGAATGTAGCTTTTTTGAAGCTTTTTTTCAGTCCTAATGAGGGGCTAGCGAGTGCTTTGCTTGTTCCCCCCGACTCTCAGCTGTTCTTTAGAAGCTTTTTTTCAGTGAAGTGATCTTTGCCTGCTCTCTCCGACTCTCAGCTGTGAAGTTTTTTTTCAGCCTAATGAGGTGCTAGCGAGTGAAGCAATCTCGTGGTTTACCTGCTTTTCTCATTGCTTCTCTTCCAAAGATCAGTTGTGCTTTAGAAGCTGTTTCTTATCCCCAACCAGGGGATAAAAAACAGCAAACTAATGTGCTGAAGCTGACCAGACTAAGGACACTAGCCAGATGAATACCTGGTAGGCAGATTTCCCCCCCTATTTTCCTCCCCAAAAACTAAGCTGCATTTTATACTCTGAAAAATATGGTAGTTTTGAGAAAGTCATGTTCCAAGAGCTTTGCAGATCAAAATCTCCATTCCCATCCTACTCCAGGGGAAGGATACTACAAAATCTCCATTCCCATCCTACTCCAGGGGAAGGATACTGCAAAATCCCCATTCCTTCCCCACTCCTGGGGGAAGAATATTGCAAAATCTCCATTCCCACCCCACTCTGGGGCCAGCCAGAGGTGGTATTTGCCGGTGCTCTGAACTACTCAAAATTTCCGCTACCGGTTCTCCAGAACCTGTCAAAACCTGCTGAATTTCACTCCTGCCCCCACAATGTCTTAAGCTTTCATTATCAGAACCAAAAGGCCAGTTTTTTTAGTGCTTGAAGGAGGAAGGGTCTTAGTAGTTTGGCTTATTTAGTCCATGAAAGCCATCGTCATAAGCCTTTTGGGTGTTTGTTTGTAAGACAGGGATGAGCCCTGAGCTCCTTCCTCCTCTCTGCATTCTGAACACAGTTAAGGAAAACTCCCTGAGATGGATTGCACAACACATTAAGGTGCAGGACCAATTTTTGGTTTGCCAGCTAGGCAACACAGCTTCAAGTAGATTTTCTCTGTGTTTGTAAAGAAGGGAGATTGCTCTACTATGCCCTGGAAAAGAGAGTAGTCCCTTGATTGCGGAAAAGTGAATGGAGCAAATCAGTTTTTGAGAGAAATTGTATTTGAAATGAATCACGCACAAATCCCTTTCTGGAAGAATTTTAGAAGCTTTGGCTTTGCCACTCCTCTTTTGACCAGTTGGGTAAGATTAAGTTAATAACACGGTTGTTAAGTGACTCTGCATTCCCCATTGATTTAGCCTGTCAGAAGGTCTCAAAATGTTATCACTTGATCCCATGGATACTGCAACTATCGTAAATACATGCCAATTGCCAAGCATCTGGATTTTGATAATGTGACCACCAGGACACTGTAATGGTTGTAAGTGTGAAATACTGCCGTAAGTCGCTTTTTTCAGTGCTGTTGTAACTTTGAACGGTCACTAAACAAATGTTGTAAGTCAAGGACTACCTGTACCTCTCGCAGACTTGGGGTGCATATTCAACCCTCCCTCCCCCCCAAAATCCAACAGCTTGGCAAAAAAAAGAAAGATGTTTTCCTCACTGTACCTCAGAGCAGGTACTAGAATGGAATGGAATGGAATGGAATGGAATGGAATGGAATGGAATAGAATAGAATAGAATAGAATAGAATTCTTTATTTGGCCAAGTGTGATTTGACACACAAGGAATTTGTCTTTGGTGCATACGCTCTCGGTGTACATAAAAAGACAAGATACATTCATCAAGAATCATAAGGTACAACACTTAATGATAGTCATAGGGTACAAATAAGCAATTAAATCATACTAGGAAACAATCAATATCAATGTAAATCGTAAGGAGACTGTAACAAAGTTACAGTCATGCAGTCATAAGTAAGAGGAGATGGGTGATAGGAACAATAAGAAGAATAATAGTAATAGTAATGCAGCCAGTGGTGGGTTGCCCGCAGTTCACACTGGTTCTATAGAACTGGTAGTAAAACCGGTGGGAGGCTCTGGCCACCGACTCCTACATCATCAGAATGCTTTTATGCATGTACAGAAGCTTCTGTGCATGCGCAGAAGAGCGCGCGCGTATGGCCCATTGCGAACTGGTAATAAAGGTAAGTAGAACCCACTCCTGAATGCAGCCTTAGTGAATAGTTTGACAGTGTTGAGGGAATTATTTGTTTAGCAGAGTGATGGCATTGGGGAAAAAACTGTTCTTGTGTCTAGTTGTTTTGGTGTGCAGTGCTCTATAGCACTGGTTTTGAGGATAGGAGTTGAAACAGTTTATGTCCAAGATGCGAGGGGTCTGTAAATATTTTCACAGCCCTCTTTTTGACTCGTGCAGTATACAGGTCCTCAATGGAAGGCAGGTTGGTAGCAATTTTTTTATTCTGCAGTTCTAATTATCCTCTGAAGTCTGTGTCTGTCTTGTTGGGTTGCATGAGGTGAACATGAGGAGATAAAGGAGGTAGAATTCTATTGTGTGGTTTGCAATCAATTCTGAGCTTGGTGAGACAGACAACACCTCAGGGATTGGCATAATTAGGAAGTGAGCTTTGGAAGTTAGCCTTTTCAATTGCTGTTTCTCTCTTCCTCCTTCTTTATAATAACGTTCCCCCTAAAATGATCCCCTATTCCGCTGAAGGCCCTCAAATCCTTTTTGGCAGACTTTAAGGAAAGAAATGTGAGTTCTTTTCTCTTGTAGTTTGGGAGCCTAACCAAATTAGAGATTATACTTATCTCTCATGCTAAATGCTGATATATTATACGGTTCATAGCTATATTGATTTTAATAGACATCTTATATTTTAAACCTCTGTCAGGGTGTGTAAGTCTAAGTTTATTGGAATACATCAATAAATCTTAACAAATACATTAAAATGCATAAAAGCAGAAATAAGGTGTACAGTACTAGGGTTAGAAGAACTAGAGAGTGAAATTCAAATTGTTGGAAGAAAATCAGAGGTAGATCTAACATATTGGATTGAACAGAATTTTCAATAGCAATAATTATAATTATGAAAATATGCGAACAATGTCACTTCGACGACTGGAAGTGAGCAATGCAATAACCTCTCAATGAAACTGAAGAAAAAAAACCCCAGCAACTAAAATTTTATCAAGAGCCAGCTTGAATTATTAACAGACTTCTATCTTTCTACCATCAAAAATTCACAAAGCTTGACTGTAGCCATTAATGGTTTTGGTACTCAATTTGAAACCAGTGGCCAATGAATACTAGTCCACCCTTACTGGCTGAGTGACTCTGGGCTGGTCATTCTTTCTCAGCTTAAACCCATCTCAAAGATGAGTTATTGTGGGCAAAGAGAAGGAAACAGTTCTGTGCACCTTAGATTGTACAAAATAATGGTGGGCTATAACAGGAGGTGATGTCGTGGCTCAGTGGCTAAATTGCTGAACTTGTCGATCGAAAGGTCGGCAATTCAGTGGTTCGAATCCTTAGTGCCGCATAATGGGGTAAGATCCCATGACTTGTCCCAGCTTCTGCCAACCTAGCAGTTCGAAAGCATGTGAAAAATGCAAGTAGAAAAATAGGGACCACCTTTGGTGGAAAGGTAACAGCATTCCATGCGCCTTTGGCATTTAGTCATGCCGGCCACATGACCACAGAGACATCTTCAGACAGCGCTGGCTCTTCGGCTTTGAAACAGAGATGAGCACCGCCCCCTAGAGTCAGGAACGACTAGCACATATGTGCAAGGGGAACATTTACCTTTACCTTTATAACAGGAGGAGGAGGAAAAATAAAGAGATCATTACTATTTGGAAGAAAGACTATCTAGATACAGCTAAAACATTAAAGTGTGGAAATGTATTGTGACAATAAGGATAATGCATTGTCAAGGCTGTGGCTTTTCTAGTTGTAACATAGGGCTGTGAAAGTTGAATCATCAGAAAGACTGAACAAAGAAAAATGTATGCCTTTGAATTGTGATGGTAGAGAAAATTGTTGCCTATATCTTGATCTACTGTAAGAACAGATCATTCAGTTCCAGGTGAAGTAAATGAAGGCTGCACCCTGGAGGCATTAACAATGAAATTAAAGCTTTGATATTTTTGGACAAATAAAGAAACATTAGAGAAGATGCTTTGAAAATTTAAAGGCGATCAAAAAAGAGGCCAGAAGGACATAAGCTGGCTACGGTCTATCACTGACGGCACACAGTTCAGCTTACAAATAGTGATTTTTCAAATTACAAAACAGTTACTCATAGCCAGTACTGGGGAGATGATGTCACTGAGTCAGAAGCAACTAAAGGATAATAGAAGTATACTGACAATGATTCTGGTTGTAGAACAGATGGAATTCTTTCAATACTTTAATTTTTTCCCCCATCATCCATAATATTTTAGATCAGGACTGTCAAACTCCGGGAAATCGTGTGCTGGCCACATCCATGCCCAGTTTAGAGAAGGGGGGGGCGGAGTGCTGATACATCATGTGATGCTACCATGACGATGTGAGTATGACACCCCTGCTTTAGATGCAGTTTTTAACCACATTATTCTGCTAACCATGAAAGGTGGTTCATTGTTAAGTTGTTTCCCACTCTTTAAATAGTGAAAACTCTTTGCTTAAATGTGCATCTAACAGATTTTTACATTGCATTATGTTTAGCTTTTGGTATAATCGTATTGCTATGCATGGATTTTTCAGCAGTAAAGCTTATTGGCATGAGATGCCTAGAGGTCCCAGAACCTATAGATGGAAGAACAGATTCTAGCAGATCCACTGCTAATCAAAATATTGAATATAGAGAATATACAGTTTAAAATCACTTTACTACCTGTAAGTAGGCGTAAAGTATATAAATTGCTATGGGTTTCTTAAGAAAAGAAAACCTTCCAATATTTAAATGAGTGAAATAAGTTATTCACTGTTTAAATGTGATGGAAAAGGAATTTTTGCTGATTTGCTTGGGGTACATTAGCACTATAAGAGATACTTCAGAGAAAATTGTTAAGAAAAATTCCCCATTAAATACTTCCCGAGTATGAGAAGATGCCATAAATGACTTGACTTATTTTATTAATGCTCATTTAGTGTTAACCTGGAAAAATTTGCATATTAAATAAATAACACATATCCACACTATCTCTTTGTATGTATGTGACTATATACACCTATCTGACCAAGAAAATAAAGCATTCAAATGAGCCCTATAAAATTGACAGTGCACTGATACTTTGTCACATTGACTCCATTTTTAATGAAATACAACTATTGCTTTTAATTCTTTGGAGATAAAATCTGCTTCCAAAATAATCTTCATAGGAGATGATTTCCAATGCACTTGAAAAATAATGAAAAGAGAATGAATCAGGAAATGGCCACATTGCTCTAATAAAACTTGTTCTCAGTTCAAATTGGACATTTTTTTCAATACAGATCATTATCTATGGAGAGGAATTCCTACATTGTTACTCAAAAATCTGACTTTTGAAGTTTGCCTGAGTACATGATGAACTAAACCTTTTCATTGCAACTTTGTGCCTGGGTTGCTTTGTTTTTACTCTACTCAAGAAGCTTCTAGTACTGCGAGACACAAACAGAATGTGTATCTATACTTAAGTGAAAATGTATTTATGAGATAGAAAGTACTTTAGATCCAAAACCACAGACAGAAGATTCATATTACCTTAAAGCACATCTTAAGAAATATTAAAGACAGGCTATGAAGCTTATTGGTGCCAAAGCCAAGATTATGAACAATGAATGTCAGGATATACAGTACATCACACATTGCTCTATATCCTTAACCTAGTGGTGGGTTGCTACCGGTTCGCCCGTAGCAGCAGCGGCGGGAAGCTCCGCCCACCCACCTGGAGGTCATCAAATATGATCTGCACATGTGCAGAAGTGGCGCGCACATGAGCGAACCAGTAGCAAAGGTAAATGAAACCCACCCCTGCCTTAACCATATAGTTAGTTCGTAGATAACACTATGACAGAACATAGTGTTTGTTAGATCAGGCGCAGGAAAAGAAGACGCGACCAGCTCGGTCCATTCAATGACTTTATTTCAGCTCAGAATAGACTGGCGCTGCACTGCTGGAGCTCTCCTTATATTCGCTCTGGCAGACGCACCGCCCCCTGACAGCTATTTGAATTTCCCGCCGGAGGATTTGGCCAATCCCCGGTGGATATCCTTAAAAGGACATAACAGTGTCCACAGTTTGGGAGATTAATTAATATATTATTTCCTCTTCTAAGAAAAATAACATTATTAATTATATAATAATAATAATTAAACTTGGTTTATGAGCCATGCTATTAGGAGAAGCAGACGTATGAAATAAATTGACAATGAAATTTGTTGCCTGTTTAATAATAAATCACACTGGCAGCAAAATGCAGAAAAGAAAAGATGGCAGATGAATGGAAGGAAGAGGTTGAGGGTTGGGATTCAACCCTAGTCAACTCAACCCTGGTCAGAATATAACATTTGCCAATGTGAAGAAGCTCCTATCTCAACCTGTCTTACAGTGTATGCTTTCAGAAGAAGAACAAATAACTTCTATAACATTAAATTAACCTTAAGAAACTTTTCTGACAGTTGTATTTAATTGGAAATTAATTATTTCATATGGGCAGACTTTGAAAGAAAAGAGAGAGAGAACTAAATTTCAATATTGCAGCATAGAATGCACTCAAACAGTTATCCTTTGAATACATTCATAATGTTCAATATTTCTCCATAAAATTGAATTTCTGTTCTGTTCTGAAGTAATATCGAACAACCGACACAGCAATGGGATGGATGCAGGAGGCACAGCAATAAAAGAATTTGTATATATAACTAGATCTAGATACAGATATATAGAATGCTGATATAGCCTAGATATAGCCTAAGTCAGTGATGGCTAACTTTTTCCAGACTGAATGCCCAAAACCCGAACCCCCAAAATACAATATGTGTGTGCCCCCCACATGCACCCGCCCCCCACACATGTACACATGCCCCCCTCACACACGTGCCACCCCCACACATGCATGGCAGAGACCCAATGACTAATTGGCAGCAGGAAGCGCACGCCCATGCACGGCGGAGCTGAATGGGGGCAACGGTTCACGTGCCCACAGAGAGGGTACTGTGTGCCATAGGTTCGCCATCAAGGGCCTAGGTAAAGTTTTACAAAAGCTGTTAAGAAAAAGTAAGCAATTCACTTCTAGGAAAACATTGGAAAGTGACTCATCATAATCCGGTTTTGATTCTGCTGGTATAAAGGGGTCAGAGGGAAACTACAGCAGGTTTTCAAGATTCTGTTAGCATATCCTATAACAGGAGTGTCAAACTCGATTTCATTGAGAGCCGCATCAGGGTTATGGCTGACCTTGGGAGGCCAGGTGGGTGTGGCTGGGTGGTTGCAGCCACCTGAATGGGCGGCTGGGTTGGGTTTGGCTAGCTTGCCGTCGCTCATGTCAGGAGTGACCGTGGTGGTCTGGGGGGTGGGGGTGGGGAATCAGTGGTGGTATTCAGCCGGTTCTATCCGGTTTGGGTGAACCAGTAGCGGCTGCTGGGGGTGGTTCCGCCCACCCACCTGGATGTCATCACATCCCATTTTTGATGCCTGTGCATGCACGGAAGGCTCTGTGCACGCATGGAGGTGGCGTGTGCGCTCATATTTGCAAACTGGTAGCGAAGGTAAGTGAATATCACCCCTGGGGGTACTTCATTGTCTCCAGCTCGCACCCAGGGGGTGGGCCGGGGACAGCCCCTCACTGGCTCCAGAGTGGTTCTGCAAATCTAAGTGTCAGCTCCAGCGCGCTGTCGGCATGGAGCTGCCATTCTTGGTAGGAGGAACACACAAACCTCATTTCAGCCCAGCATCTGCTTCGTCAAGCCTCCCAAGAACTGATAGGATTGACGGGAGGGAATAGCTGGGGGATGACATCATCATGGCCAGCCGGAAATAACAAGTGTTTAGCTGCTGGTTGTAAATACTCAATAATTAAACATAAGCCAACTTCCGGGTCACATGGGAGGGAGATGTGCGCGTGATTGGGTGAGTGCTGATAAGTAATGAATAAATGGTGGTGGGAAGCACAGGGCAGTAGCCCTAACAAGATTTTCATCTGCAATTGTCAGTGAGTGCCAAGAAGTGATTAAACTAAGGTAGCAGCCATCCAGGTTTGTCTCCTTTTATTTCCTTCTGTTTGGAACCTGACACTAACCTGTTCTGGCCTCGATGGCTGCCACCATGTTTTAAATAACCACCCAGCAATGTGAGGCCAAGGCACTGGGGGACAGTCCTTTGTTGTTTCCAGGGCAGCCCTGCAGGCCAGATCTAACCACATTGTGGGCTGGATCTGGCTCGCAGGCCTTGAGTTTGACACCCCTATCCTACAACAATACAATACATTGAGGTTGTCCTTGCAATGTCTGCTCCTGACTATAGAGCTGACATAATCCAAGATTCAGACTACTATAATGGTTAAGATGTTGGGCTAGGAATGAGGAGATGGTCTCCTTTCCCTTTGTTTCATGCTGTTCCCTCAGTGAAAAAACACAACTGGGTATCCACTGAAAACATTAATGTATTTGCTAAATCAGAGATTGATGGAAAAGCGGCCTGAAGTGTCTTATGAATGAATTCATTTGGAACTGAAAAAGATGGAAACAGATTGATTGATCCATCTATCCCTTGACGTGTCATAAATCCTTTGATAAAGAGAAATTTAACAAAAAGAGATGGATTGATTAACTTATCTTATACAGCATACAAATAGAAGAGGGGGTTTTTTTGTCTTTATCTGATACACATTTCACAATACAACTTTAAAATAGCATCCGCTTGAGAGCTTTGCTAAATAATGAGATGAGATTCCACATACATCATGATTTCTCTTATAGAGAGAGATAGAAACCTAGCTCAACTAAAGTTAATTATCAGCTGTTGCTTGCACAATAGGGAGACAAGATAATAACTTAATTAGTATATTCAATCATTCTACCTCTTTCCATTTTTCTACTATTGATCAAGGCTAAGGCAAAATGAGAACTAAGGAGACAGTAACTACTATAGTTGTAATCTAAGTATTGATGGTTATTATTCTTGATCTATCTATCTATCTATCTATCTATCTATCTATCTATCTATCATCTATCTAGGCAAACAGTTTCTATTATTTATATTCCAGTTGGAAGAAACAGTTGAAAGAAAAGAGAGAGCAGGAAATTGATGGTGCCACACCTTCTCCCCACACACACGCAGGAAAACACAACTACAACCAATTCAACTATCAACTAATTTGAAGCTATTTGTCAGATCCGTGTATCTGCCATTCTTCAGGGGAAGGGGGGATTTTTAATTACTTTCTTTACATATTACTTTCTTCCCTATGTATCCTGTATCCTGAAATTAATTGATTTATAATCTTTAGCCGGGCGCTTAAGCACTCTGGCATTTTTCGCACCTTTTGGGGAATGTAAGGGGAGGGAGAGTCATGTGGGTTGCATCGCTCAAAAGCCAGCGGAGAATGACCCTGAGAAAGTTCCCTTATCGTTTTCTCAGAGCGGTCAGTACAATAACATCTTCGCACCTGCAGATTGGCGGAATCCACCCTGGACTGTTGGGAGGGGTTTCTAATTCCTTTATTCTAACTGTATCGCCTGAGGGCCCCTCAGAGCCTGCTTTCTTTTCACCCTGCTATCACCCCTGTTCAATAAAAGGTTCCTTTTGAAATGCCAAGTTTCAAGAGTCTTTACTTTCTTGAATAAGGGGGAGAGGCCGGGCCTTACACTATTGATTTTGCAAAACTCACCCACCCAGCCCCAGATGCTCAGTGTTTGACATCCAAATGACCAAATCCAAATGTGGTTGGGTGATCCCTGTTTACTGATGCCTGTTCAGAGATCAGAGGAAATTTACTGACTTCCTCTCCTGCTATGATATCATACTGGTTCAGAAAACATGGACTGTTGATAACATGCTATTAAATGGATTTCATTGATTCATGAGCAGGACAGAGCCAAGAGCATGGAAGAGCAAAAGGAGATCTGGGAGTCCTAGTCTCCACTCCACTACATACCATATCAAAGCACCTCTCTCCACTCAAGGCATATGCTATTGCTGCGTCAATCCAATTGAGTCACAGTGCTCAGTTGATAATAAATGTTTATATACCCCCAATGAGACAGAAAGTAGAGACCTAGATGTGTATTTCATCTATTAGGTATGTTTCATGAAGGGAGGTGATTCAAAGTAAGTTATAAACCCCAAAGTCATGTCACCAATATCATTGGAACTGAGAAAAGTGTATAGCAAGCTTATATATTGGCTTCCCTCTTGTTACATGATGGGCCATCTCCTCAACAAACATTTTCACTCTCCAAAACCAGCTTGCAGGATCATCTCTGTTTTACTCTATGCAGATGATCCACCAATAGTCTCAAAAACCCCTATTGGTCTTACAAGAGAAAACTAAAATAATATTGCAAGGAAGACCAGCTAGAACTCAATGACCAGAAAAATCAAAATCATGGTATTTGCCAAAAGGCTCCAGAATCAACCCTTGAAGATAAATGGCCACAAGATTGAGCTGGTCTCCTGATTCAAATATCTGGAAATAGCCATAACACTTAGAACACTTATATACCGCTTCACACTGTTTTACAGCCTCTCTACAGAGTCAGCATATTGCAGAGTCAGTATATTGCCCCCAACAATCTGAGTCCTCATTTTACCAACCTCAGAAGGATGGAAGGCTGAGTCAACCTTGTGCTGGTCAGGATCGAAGGAATTGAACTCCTGGCAATGTGAGGAGAGTTAATTTGCAATACTAATCACTGCACAACCACAGAATGTAGCCTTACAATCTGCCAAGGAACTAATTTTCTACCCATGAATTCTTCAAGACAAGAGATGGTCGCTACATTTCTGCAGCATTCAAATTATTGGAAGTTAAGCCAATATCACAATTCCTCTATGGTGCCCATAATGGTGCCAATCAATCCTTTTGCACCTTTAACACTTGTTAATTTTGCAACATTAACACTTGTTTAGTCCACGTTTTGGGCCCTTTGAGCCTAAAAATGTGTCTCAAATGCTACCCAAAGGCTAGACATAGACCTCATGAAAGTAGAGTGTGTACTCAACTACTGGCTCAGAATATCCTTTTCTCCCCTTTGATTTTGTCCCATTAATTATGAGTGATGATTTTCAATCCAAATGAAAAGAGGCAGTGGCAATTAAAATCTAGTCCTTGGGTCTTCCACTCCAGATATGATCAAGCCAAAGCACTCATTAAACAACATGTAGCAGACAGAATGTCAATTGGACCTAGCTAAGTCTTCAACCTCCACTGACACTGAACCCAACAGAAATTCTGTGTCTCCTATGGCATACTTAAGTAACCTCAAAGTACTTAACCACCAAAGGGCCTTTACTGTGGCACAATATCACACCATCTTCTCAGCTCTACTTGAAGATCACTTCAGGAAGATTCTCCCCTACCCAGAAAGACTTTACCTCACAACTTTGGACCTGCAGAAACAACAGAACATGCATTTCTTCTGTGTCTGTATTACAGAGACATTCGTTCACTTCCCTGCTACTTGCTGACACCAATCCTGCTATAATATACAATGTTTCCAGGTTCTACACAACAGCACTTAAAATCTGTCAGAAGATGACTTGTTTCATAAACCAGATTTAATAAGCACTTGGCTCGTAATAGTAGAGTAATGTTTATTGTGATAGATTTAATTTGCCATGCTCCTCCATATCCACCTTATTGCTCTTCTTCTCCTTTTAGATTTTTTTTAAATTCCTGTTTGATTTTTGTTTCATTTCATTTTTTTAAGTTTTTATATGTATTCTTTAAAAATGTATATCTTTCATACTTTTTAATTCTTTGTACTCTACCCTCCTTATTCTGATTTATGATCATAATAAAGGTTCAATTTGAAGGCTACAGAAATCCTTAATATAATAGTTTTCTAGCCATCTACTCCACAGATTTGAGCCCTTTTTAAAGTCTAAGCAGGATTTTTATGTGATCTTAACTAAATTATATTTATTCAAGGTTAGTATTGTACCTAACCATCATAGAACCATATCCTGGAAACTTGGGTTTTGTGTAATTGCCTACGACACTGTATTTATCTTGACCTCAGACCATGACAGAAACATTGTGGTATCAGTGCTCTGTAATAGCTCTGCTTTTTCCAATGCTATTAAAGAGCAGTCCCAAATACAATACAATCAATTAGAATTAAGACAAAAATGGAGTGCAGCACACTGATTTCAGTGGAACATATTGCCCTGAAACTCCACACAAAAATATGACTCATCAATCTTTCATGCACAAGATATGCCTATCCAATCATAAATTAAACTGAATATTTATTATTAATGTCTTCTCATTTTCCTAATTCCAAAATTGAGCAAAATATTTTTAACTTAATTTGGGAATGGTTTTTGCAAATTAAATCTTCATTCAAAAGGTTGCTGTTTTTCTCCAATGAATGCAGTAATAAAAACACTGGAAAATTAATGTGAATTCTGTTACCCAGACAACACCAGTGACCTGTTGGCTATTTAAACCTTTCTAGTAGTGCTCTTTTTCTTTTCTGAATGAAGGAGCTTATATTTCCAGCCTTTAATAACTTTTAATTAAAGGAGATTTATGTTAATATATTTGATTCTTGTATAATTATACATCTCAACTTTCTGGCACTTTGATACTGCATTAGGGAAATCAAAACTACTTGAAACCTTTTCAAGGGGCTTAAATTCAAATTTAATAAATTTAAAATATGCATCACTAAATCTCTTTTCTTCTCTAACTAATTCACATTCCATTTTGTACATCCCCGAAGCAGACAGTAATATCTCTGTCTGAAAGATACAAATGCATACTTTTAAAATATATGATTATTAAATATTATTTTAAAAAGCATTAGGCCATATTATGCTTTTAAGAAATTATTCTATATCTTGAATAAATATGTTCTTAAAAGAGAAATTCCAAATGGATCTGTAAACATTGCTCTTTCTATGATTGCTGTATTTATTCTGTTACTTACTTTTCTGCTACCAACCTTAAGAGGAATAGCTACTATGATAAAAGGCAAACAATAATGAATCTGAAACCTTCAATCACTTCCCTCTATTTTCAAGCTCTTATGCTATTAATGTCATTAAAAGTACAAATTAAAAATTGAATAGAAATGACCACTCATTCACAAGCCCCCCTCCAACAAGACAAATATATATATAATATTCCCCAAGCATGGTAACAAATATATCATGCTTCCAAAAGACAAATACGTAAACCAGTGCCATACCTTTTTAAAAATTCCATATACTCTGTATGCTTGATAAGGCCAGTCCTCATCATTATTGTTTGGAAACATTGCCGATCAATAGCCCAAAGTTTCACATTTACGAGAGCTGGGGGAAAAAAATGACAAGTGGAATTTTGATTAACATATTTTTATTTAAGAAAAACTTCGTAAATTGCAGAACCAATGAGAAAACCTGAAAATTATTATTTGTTTTTCCTGTTTTCAAATCAAGAAAAGTGAAACAAAACATATTGGGCAATTAATATTATGGCCTGCGTTCATTAATTTGTCCTTGTAACTTGGTATAAATAATTCATCCTAAAATTGGAGGAAATTTTCTGGAGAAGTCATGTGTTTTTTTTAAAAAAAGATAAGATTAAAATTTTCTTAACGAATGCCCAAAATCAATCACTTCTCATTAATCCCTTATGCAGTTTGTCTTCAGGTATTCAAATAACGCTGGCTTAGAGTTTTCTCTTTTTTTCATGCAGTACACCAATGTGAACTTGCCCCTTCTTGGATTTGACTCTAGAATTTTCTTTTTTTCATTGAACAAAGGACTTACAAGATTGTCTAAATCACAATTGATGGGAAACAATGTATGTTCCAATGGGATACCTTTATATCGCTCTCACAGAGAGGGCCTCCTCGGGATGCCGTCAGTCAGGCAATGTCGGCTGGCGGCCCCCAGGGGGCGAGCCTTCTCTGTGGGGGCACCCGCCCTGTGGAATGAGCTGCCTCCCGGAATACGATTGATCCCGGACCTCCGGACCTTCCGTAAAGCCCTGAAGACGTTTTTATTTCATCAAGCCGGCCTAGCCTAAATGGTTTTTAACTGGGATTTTAAATTTTATGGATTTGGGGTTTTAAATTGGGTAGCCAATTATTTAATTCTTTTAATTATCTTATCTTTTGTATTTGTATGTTTTTTAATTTTGGCTGTTCACCGCCCTGAGTCCCTTCTGGGAGAAGGGCGGTATACAAATTAAATAAATAAATAAATAAATAAATAAATATAAATAAAAGGAGGAAATTCAAAAGGAAGCAGTCAAAAGGAAAAGTTCCTTTTGATTATTTTCACCAGTCACTTCACCTTCGAACAGAGTTTCCCAAACTTAGCAATGTTACAATGTGTGGATTTCAATTTCTAGAACTCCGCAGCCAGCATGCTTGCTGGGGAATTCTGGGAGTTGAAGTCTACACATCTTAGAGTTGTCAAGATTGGGATCAGAAATGAGGAAGTGATAAGCCGCCTGGGAAAGCCAAGGGAAATCATCAAAACCATTAAAAAGCAAAATATTTTGGACATGTGCTGCGACACTCAGGAAAAATACGGCATACTTCATTTAATCCTCTAAGAAAAGATTGAAGGCAAATGAAGTCCAGGCAGAAGAAGAATATTATGGCTTCACAATTTAAGGGACTGGTTTGGACAAAACTCTGCAGCACTTTTTTGTGCAGCTGTTGATAAAAATGGGATCGCCAGCATGATCACCAACATCCGATGATGGATATGGCACAAGAAAAAGAAATAGTTCTAGAAACTGATGACTCAACTAGGAAAGTATCATTTGCTTAAATACCACAGATGTTGTTTTAAGAAAATAACGGGGGCATTGAAGGTAAACAGGATTGTTTAGAGATGAAACTGTATTCAAAAGATCCTCATGACAGAAATTAATTGTAAGACTGGAGTGCTACTTGCTCAGGCACTGGAGAAACCAAGGCAGGAGATGACTTTGGGCCTGTCATTCTGTCTCATTTACATCTTAACTCACATCGTTGTTGAGTTGGAGCAAAGTATCACTCTTGAACGGCAGGTGAGATATAATACAAACAAATAGATAATCCAAGTATACTGGAAAAATACTGAAAAAGTAGATGTACGCAAAGCAAACCCAAGAAGTTTAGAATTAAATTATGCTTCCAGCATAATTTCCAGTGGATTCTTGTTTTTATTTCCTTCAAAGTGGCCTCAGGATACTTTAATTCAGATGTTGATTGGAGGTTTAAAATCCCCCCTTCCAGCTGCTTCTTTTCTCAAATTCATCTTCTTATGGAGATATTGGTGGGGGGGGGGGGAACCCAAATCCTCCAAGCCTGGGATACTTATTTATAAGGAAAAACTACTAAATTGGTTGCCTGATATCTAATTGGTGAAATATAACGTATTGTAGGAGTCAGTGCATTTAATGGAATTTATTACTTCTTTTATGAATGAAAATAGGATTGCAACCTTAGGCAGCAAACCTATGCGTGCATATTACAAAGAAAGTTCAATTTAATTTAACACACTTTCATTCTGAATAAGTATAGATAGAATTAGATTATATTATTACTATCTGATTGCATGCACACCTACAGAGAGAATGATTTCACTGAGACTCATGAGGATTATTGGGGGGTATTAATTAATGCATATAAGATATTAGATATTAATGCATATCAGTTCCCAACTACAGTTTCCAACCATAAAATCAGGAATGAACTGTTCATTAAATCGGAAAAGAAGAAAAGAATGCCCATTTATTTTATTTTTTTTCTTGATACAACTGCCAGTTAAACAAATTGGAACAATTCTTCTATCAAATTTTGGAGTATGTTCTACATGCTTTCATCTACCAGACGTATCAGTATGTTTAATATAATAATGGAAATTAAGCTAGGTCTTTTCTATTCCTAAGAATATTGCTTTTATCATCATCATGCTCAGTGCTCAGCCAGGGGAGGGGAGCACTTTCCCATGCTGCCCCCTTCTTTCTCTTGGCCCTACCGTTGAGGGAGAAGGAAGGCCAGGCTTGGGGGATGACCCCCACCCTGCAAGTTCCTCCCTGCCATTCTCTCCAGCCCTCTTTGCTGGTGGCAACAGCAAATGTAACTTGATCAAGGTGGACTGCTGTTGCTGCGCAAAGGCAAGTGCAGGGGCGCTTCGCTCCCACACTAAGGCTCCGCCCATCACCACCGCTGCAACAGGCGACAGCTCTTTCATCCCTCTGCCATGACAAAGTGACGGAACTGCAGCAGAGAGATGAAAGAGCTGCATAGGTTGCATTGTGGCTCTGTGTCGTAATGGGCTTCAGGAGGTGGACGGGACCCCACCTCCCCCCATTGTGAAGCGCGCGAGTGAAAAAGTTTCACTCAATCA
This sequence comes from Arizona elegans, assembly GCA_022577455.1. NCBI lineage: Eukaryota > Metazoa > Chordata > Lepidosauria > Squamata > Colubridae > Arizona > Arizona elegans. The sequence continues at coordinate 77,005,042 of JAKOOJ010000005.1, read as the reverse complement.
ATTCCAACTTTGCGAGATGTGTTTCTTTCGCGAGAAATTGGAATTGATTGAGTGAAACATGATAGAGAAATGCAATTGGAGCTGGGCTGAGGCGACGGCGTGCATGCCCACAGAGAGGTCTCTGTATGCCATGTCTGGCACACGTGCCATAGGTTCGCCATCACGGGTATAGGATCTCCTGCTTGAGCTGGGGGTTGGACTAGAAGACCTCCAAGCTGCCTTGCAGCTCTATTCTCTATTTTTCTACTCCTTACAAAAAAGAAACAGTTCATGCATCAGAAATGGGAGAAGGGCAGACAGAGGAAGGGTTTTTTTTTTCAAAACTATGAATAGACACACAGCATGAGAGAGATTTTTTAAAAAGTTAAACATTCCAGTGATTTCATGTGCAATTTGTAAACTGTCTGCATTAGCTGTTTTGATTGCCATTTATCTTTTCAAGCCGGGATTTTCAGTGCTCTGAATGAATTTATCACCAGATGCATGGTGCTGCATAGCAAATGCTCTGAGTGACATGCAAGATGACCAAAGGAATAGAGAATGAATGGAGGAAGTGTGCTGTCATGAGTATAAAGTGGGCTTAAATAATCGCTTAGACGTCTGCCAATGGAATTTGTCATGTTGTCTCATCTATTTCTGTTTTCCTAATTCTCTAAATGAATCCATATGCTTTATATTACTCTTTTCTTTTTAAAAAAAGAAACAACCTCCCATGCATTCTTCAATAAATCACCTTCAGCTTGGGTAATGGACAGATTATTTATATATTATTTATATAGTATCTATATCAGTGATGGGTTGCCCCCAGTTCGGACAGGTTTGCAAGAACCGGTAGTAAAACTGGTGGGAGGCCCCACCCACCACCCTGGATGGAGCCTTGGTGGCGCAGCGGACTAAAGTGCTGTTAAGTAGCACTAGCTGCCAGCTGCCTGCAATTACTGCAAGTTCAAATCTCACCAGACTCAGCCTTCCATCCTTTCAAAGTAGGTAAAATGAGGACCTGGATTGTGGGGGCAATAAGCTGACTTTGTTTAAAAAAGAACATCACTTGGGGGGAGGGGCAAAGCCCAACTAAGTAGGTATATACAAAAGTATGCAGGCTATTGCTTAATGCATTGTAAGCCGCCCTGAGTCTCTGGAGAAGGGCGGCATATAAATCGAACCAATAAATAAACAATAAATAAATGTCATCATCAGCGATCTGCACATGTGCAGAAGCAAGGCGCGCACGTGATCCCATTGGGAACCGGTAGTAAAGGTAAGTAGAACCCACCCCTGATCTATATACATACATACACATCATAAATGGAAACATAATCCTAACACTTTCATAGCTCTGAGATTGTCACCAATGGAAGATTATCCCCAGTTAATTTAGGATAATTTTTAAGATTAAGATAAGCTCCGTTGTCATTTTTTACAGTGAGCACACTGGCACACGTTGTTTGAGTTTATCAAATGGAACAGAAACAAGAACTAAATATAAGATTACAAATTATATTTTTTCCAAAGTAGGTGTCTTAATGCAATGTGAGGAAGAGCATTTTCAAGGCAGAAGTAGAAAATCTATAGCTTTATGTATTACACACATTTTTCCATACAAAAATGATAATCTAACCATAAAAATTGTGATTTGATCACTAAATTTTAAATAAATATGCACAGTAATAAAGCATATGTGTGCCCTGGCTAATTCTAAAACTGTTGTCCTTGAAGCCCTTTTAGAAAATTTATATTTTAATTATAAATATGTCTTAGATTCCAGGGAAGAACATATGCTGGCTGGTGGACAAGCATCTGCAAAGGGAACAAGAAATGGGTAGAAGACTATCTTCCTTTCATTAATTCTCCACAGGAAACATGCCACTGAATTTCCATATCATGATGCCTCTTTTCCTACAGAAACAGCTCTATATTTAATTACCATCACTAGAACCATTACTCCAAACTCTTTATAGCATCTCCATAACTACATCTATAGGTATCCATTAATAAAAGCTTCCGAGTTTAAAATGCATATTCTATTTGTACTTTGACAGACAGAAATATACATAAAAATAGAGAGTTGAGTATCAGCAGTTTCTCCGTAAGGCTTTACTATGAAACTAGACTTTACACAACAGAAATGCTAATATAGTAACAAGTGCATGAAAGGAGGTTTAAACAGGACTAACACTAAATGCTTTTTATAGACATGAGTGCGATAAGAGAAGTAGATAGTGAATATTATCTCTTGCTTGCTGTCCTCCATCACCAGATCAATGGATCACTGAACCACTGAGCCACAGATCAATGGATCCCATATTTAAAGTTTTTATGGCATTTTTTTTCCTTCATTACAATTATACAAATCAATATAATCAGGAATATTTTTTTTCCTTGCTGGTCAGACAGACAGTGAATTTGCCACAGTACCTTCAGCTGAGCGTGCTTGAGAACTCCTAAATGAGAATGGGCCTTTATACATTTATAATTTACAAATGTATAAATGCGAATCACTAGGGTATCCATATTAGATATAAAAGACTAAAATGCTTAGAAAGTAAGCGCTACTTGCTACAGTATGATTCATGGGCACTTATCAATGTCTTTGAAGATACTATTCATCTCCAAAATACTAAGTGGAAGAAAGATATCGCAGAAGTGATAACTCACAATCACTTATCCTTCCTTGATCAGTAAAAGTGTCTCAAAATATTACTTCCTTCTCTCTCCCAATCATAAAATGCATCTCAAAGGGTCACTGCTCTATGGTACCTTCTGGCTGACATCTGTTTTATCATGTCATTCACCAAAAAAACCTCAGGGAATTCTTTCTAATGTGCTTTCTGCCTGAAACAAGCCGTCTGGTTTTTTTTTGTTTTTTTTTTTGTACAACCATATGCCATTACATTTCATCCACAGACTCCTTATTAAAGACAGATAAAATCGGCTTGCACTGTAGTCTATCATGTCTAATGATTATGAGAGCCGTGCGATCATTCAGAACCCTAACCCTAACCCTAACCCTAAAATAGCCACATCCTTAAAAAGGCTCAATGAGTCGACCTGGGCGGCTTTCTCCCAGTTACCCTCTTTAATTGTGTGAATATACCTACAACAGTTAGGTAAATAACTGATCAGCTTTCCTTGAAGACACCAGGGGAGGCATTCAAAGAAGGCAGATGTTTCAACACTTTTAGGCAGAGGTGTCAAACTCGCGGCCCTTAGGCCGGATGCGTCACATGCTGGCCACCCCCACCCCCAGGTTAGCAAAGGCGAAAAAAGTTGTGATATGTCACGTGACGACAACGTGATGTCACGAGTTTGACCCCCCTGCTTTTAGGAGAAACTGTCAATAAATACACCTTCCTGATGCCCATGGGTTCAGAAATCTCAGAAATCAAATGAACCCAAGACTAGAGTAAGGAAGCTTATAATAAATCATGGATATAAATTATGTTTCGGATATTTAGCCATAGTTTAACTCAGTGTTTATCAATGTGAACAACTTTAAGATGTCTGGACTTCAATCCTGGATGGGGAATTCTAGGAGTTGAAATTCAGACATCTTAAAAATGCTGAAGTTGAGAAACACTGGTTTAAATGAAGGTCTGGATTTGCAGATCCTTCTAAGTCTAAAGGTAAAAGGTAAAGGTAAAGGTAAAGGTTCCCCTCACACATATGTGCTAGTTGTTCCCGACTCTAGAGGTGGTGCTCATCTCTGTTTCAAAGCCGAAAAGCCAGCACTGTCCAAAGATGTCTCTGTGGTCATGTGGCCAGCATGACTAAATGCTAAAGGTGCACGGAACGCTGTTACCTTCCCACCAAAGGTGGTCCCTATTTTTCTACTTGCATTTTTTATGTGCTTTTGAACTGCTAGGTTGGCAGAAGCTGGCACAAGTAACAGGAGCTCACTCCGTTACGCGGCACTAGGGATTCGAACCACTGAACTGCCGACCTTCCGATCAACAAGCAGTAACTTAACATATTGTGTAAGAAAATTCATTCTCAAATTTCTCAGGTCACCTCAAGGTGATCTTTTGTTGTTTTAATTCATAAAATGTATGTTCCTTCATGCTTCTCTTTCATTATCTCACTTTGTTTAGTTTTGGCATTAATTTTGATTCTGTGTTAGATATTAGGAAAAATCAAATTAAATGTCCCTTTAGAAATCATGTAAAAATAAAAATAGGTATTTTTATTGCAAACTTCGGAGCATTTCTTCTTTGCAGTAAAAATCAGATTTAAAATACTGCTGTGTAAATTTGCCTCTGAATACTATGAAAAGGCTGAGAGTTGATATTCAATCTATCTTAGAGAATGATATGAAACCTGAATATAGTAATTTGTAAGTACATTAGAACGGCATGAAGAATGGGTGAGCAGCCTCCATATTTGTATGTGACAAGTTGACAGCATATGCCCTGAATTAAAAAATAAAATTGCACAACAGAAAAATTATGTTTGCTCATACAAGTAATAGGTTTATTTTTCCAAGCTGCCAGTCTAGGTTCAAAAATGGCTAAGGGATTATAGAATACCTGTGTAATAGAGAGCTGTTTGTAAAACACAAGTAAAAAGGATAATTCATTTTCATATTGTAGGCCAGATTAACTTTTTAAATTTTCAAAGCTAACTTTTTAAAAATTGATGACTTCTACTGAAGTCAGATATGCAGGTCTGAGGCTAAAGTTATTTTTAATATAACATATTAATTGTTCTAAAGAGGTAAAAAAGCTCGACCACTAGTCATCTTCTTTTCTTATAGCTATAACTCAATGACCTTCTTCAAAATCATAGCTTTATTCTAACTGGATGCGAGCAACAAGTTAAAAGTTAAAAATTAAATAGAGTTGGAGTTGGTTAGTATTTGGATAAAGAATACCAGATTTGTAAATTAGGAAAACATAATTGAAGGTGACTTTTTTCCCCACATTGCTCCCAGAAAAGGTACTAACATTGTCAACATTGCCTATAGGGAAATTTATTAATTCAGGGATAAGGGGTTGGATACCAGATTAGTCTTGTTAAAGAATCAGATTTCAATTTCTTCTAACTACCCAAGTATATCACAAAATTAACTTTTTAGTAGGATAAAGAAAAAGGAAGTAATGACAAAATAATTATACCCATTTAAGTAGTATTCCTTTTCTGACATAAAATAAAAAAAGATTTAAAAACAGATGAAATAGTAGAAATTCACAATGAATAATTGTGTATAAAAACTGATGTTACATAAATGATCCCAATATAAACATAAACCAATTCACCATATTAATCAATTTTAGAATGGATATTTTAGTCAACAGGATTAGGTATGACTTTGATGCAAGTGCCTGGGTTTAGTGACTTCTTATATAATATTAATAATTCATAGTAGATATAAAAATTATTTGGACAAGGTTGTGAAAATCCCATTGAAGTATTGCAGATTCTCTCCGAAAATGTCTATTCAATATTTTTCTGATTTGTTACATTAACTCTTTTGTAACTCTTTTCTAACTACTTCTCCCTTAGTTCACGAACAATAACACACACAAACATACACACATTCACACTGTATATAAACTTACAAACTATACAAAGAAATGCATAATTTGGTATTAAATATATGGCTGCTAAAACTGATAATGGACCTGATCTATGTAACTAAAAAGAAAAAAGATTTTAAAAATTACAATTGGTTTTTCCAGAAACAATATGATATCGTTTACAAGAACTCAAACCTCAGAGGCCTAGAAAAAAATCCTTTTGTAGTGTACAAGAATTAACGAGCAAGTTGTCAATTTTGAAGTTGCCAACATATAGCTAATATTCGGGGCCTACAGAAGAGAGAACAAATACCAAAATGTAGTTTATAATTATGACCTATTGGAGCTATAATTCAGACCAGCGGTCTCCAACCTTAGCAATTTTAAGACTTGTGGACTTCAACTCCCAGAATTCATGGGAGTTGAAGTCCACAAGTCCACAAGTCTTAAAGACTTAAAGACCCCTGATTCAGACAATTACTTCTGGCTTCCAAAGTTTTCCTACATGTCCTGATTGCTACGGGATTCTCTAACGCTACCTTCCACTCCATGGAGGCTGGACCTATTTGATTGATCTGACCCCCCTCCAGTAATTGATGGGTCAAAAAGGTCAATTTTTCAGTTGAATAGAATAGAATGGAATGGAAATAGGAAATAGAATAACTTTATTGTCAGTTTGAATCGGCATACATTAAAATCAAATTTTGTTGCATGGAACTCTCAAAAGGTCACCACCTCCAATATACACGACATAAACATGACGAAATAAATAAATTATTTCAGAGGTAGCTGTTGAGTTGTTCCTGTTGGTCTGCTATATGATCTATTTAAAGCAGGCGTGGCAAACTGGCAGTCCGTGGACGGGACTGCCCATGCAAGCCATGGCCACCCCAGCTCCGCGAAGGGGGAAATCGTTGCAAAACATCTCGCGACCGAAACGTGACGCTGCAAGTTTGACACCCGTGATCTAAAGCCTTGGTTGCTGCTTAAAATAAGGGGGAGGGTAAAGCCTTAGATTTGATTACACCTAGGCAATTTCTCTCTCTCGTCTCACAAATTCCATAATTCTCTGGGGTTTACAGAGGGGCATGAAATGAGAAAAGAGTTGACTATAGCATTTCTGGCTCTCAACAAAGGACAAACTTAACCAAACACAGGTTAGAGCCACTACCAAGTCCTGTCTTGTTGCAATAAAGGTGGCAAAGTGCCAATTCTTCTCCTTCCCATTGGTGAGATGGGCAGCTATACAAACAGTGCCAATTTGTGCCAATTTGCCTTGAGCATTGGTAAATCAGATTCTTGTGGGTATAACATGTAATAAACCTTCAGTGCTTTGAACTCAACTCTTGTTCCTGGTTATTTGCACCTGACGATTAGTGACAGTGGTAGGATTCAAAAAATTTTTCTACCGGTTTGGTGGGTGTGGCTTGGTAGATGTGGCAGGGGAATGATACTATAAAATCTCCATTCCCACCCCAATCCAGGGGAAGGTTACTGCAAAATCCCCATTTCCTCCCGATCAGCTGGGACTCAGGAGGCAGAGAATAGATGGGGGCAGGGCCAGTCAGAGGTGGTATTTATCGGTTCTCCGAACTACTCAAAATTTCCGCTACCGGTTCTCCAGAACTGGTCAGAACCTGCTGAAACCCACCTCTGGTTAGTGACCATGAGACAGCAAAAACAACCATCAGCCTCTGCTTAGGTAAGGAAAGAAGATCCATTTTAAGTCCTGTCTGCCACATAATTTGAAGAATTAGATTAATGGCAAGCTATTGGTAGCTGAGGCTGCTGGGAACTGTAATTTAGCAAGTTTTGAAGAGCTTCATATTCCTCAGTCTGTCAGTTTCATAGCCAGCAGTAAATTTTATTTCTCCAGGCACAATCTCATATTCATCAATTGACTTAAACTGACAGAAGATTCTCAGGCACTATTTGGCTAGATTGAAATCTTTATTACAGACAAGAATTAAGCCTTATAAACAAACGATTTTCCCACAACAATGGGGGGGGGGAGGTCAAAGCCTTTGAGCCGTGGTAGTGCAGTGGTTAGAATGCAGTACTGCAGGATACTTCTGCTGATTGCTGGCTGCCAGCAGTTCGGCAGTTCGAATTTCATCAGACTCAAAGTTGACTCAGACTTCCATTCTTCCGAGATTGGTAAAATGAGGACCCAGATTGTTGGGGGCAATATGCTGACTCTGTAAACCACTTAGAGAGGGTTGTAAAGCACTGTGAAGTACCATATGGATTTATGGTCTGCAATTAAATTCTAGGCTTATTTCTTTATTTACAAGTTAACTGGTTCATGGTTGTTCTCTTCAAGATCTTGGGAGTCAGCTAACATGGATTTACATCAAGGTTCCATCTAACTTAGATAGATGGTTCTTGCCTCATCACCCTCATCTTTTACAAAATCTTCATACTGAAGGACAATGTTCTGGGCTACAAAATCCAGAATCAGAAACCCCAATTGATAGCAGCAACGAGTAAATAATTCTTCTTTATTTCTGATGTTATTTTAGTAGCCCATATGTGGTAGGTTTAATGGTACCAGATATTAGGAATTATTACATGATAAGGGAGAGGAACAAGTCTAAAGATTACAATATGAAATATTAATTTTAACAAGAATTGTCTGGTAAATATAGCATAATAGAAAAATGAATATATTTCAGAATTGGCAGGTATATATGTATTTATGTATGTATGTATGTATGTATGTATGTATGTATGTATGTATTTTCCTGAACCATCTATCTCCCTCAGAGAGGCTAAAAAGTGAAGAATGTTCTGACCAGAAACGTTGAAGGATTGACAAACTGAAGATTAGTAACTCTGAAAAGAAAAAGTATTACGATAAAGACAGGAAAGCAATAAATATATATTCTAGTAAAAAAAAAAAAAGTGGCTACTTTTTCTTCAGGCAAAATTTCAGTCATTGGGGAGGAAAGAAGAGTTTTCATAAAATAAGCAAACAAAATTTCAGAGGGGATTGATCTATTCTTGCCTGTAGGAGCAATAGATGGAAAGAAACTGACAAAAAAGACTCACAGACAGCAAGGCCAGGGGGAATCTATTTTGTACAATAAATAAAATATACTTTGTTGAACGGTTTGGTCACATTGTTTAGTAGCAATAAACAGTACCAAATTCTTTTTTTAAAATAATAATTTTATTAAATTTTACAAATACAAAGATAAGAAACATACAAACAAGAATAATATAAAAAGTGAACAGAAAAATAAAAAAAAAAAATAATAGAAAAAAAAGATATGTAAAGGAATGACTTCCCCTCCCTCCAGACAATACAAACAATTTCAGTCACATATCACTTTCCTTGATATTTCAATAAAAGATCTCTTCTTTCCATAGTTCATCTCTTGCCAGTAGACAAATTATAATATCTTATTATTCAGTCCTAATCAACAAAAGTGCATGAAGAGCTATCAGGAATAACACAGACACAGACAAAACTAATTCAATATATATTATATTATATATATATATATATATATATATATACACACACACATATATACATATGTAGGTCTTTGGTTATTCGAGTCTTCTCCCACGTAAAATTGGAAGTGTCTTGGCGACGTTTCGACGAAGTCTCATTCGTCATCTTCAGGCTGGTGTTCTCGGCTTCGTGCTTCCAGGAGCCCCTGGAAGCACGAAGCCGAGAACACCAGCCTGAAGATGACGAATGAGACTTCGTCGAAACGTCGCCAAGACACTTCCAATTTTACGTGGGAGAAGACCCGAATAACCAAAGACCTACATACAAACACCCGCGAAAACCTGAGAAAACATACATACATACATACATACATACATACATATATATATATAATTTTAAAATAAAATAAATTAGTTTTATATTATTTCCTTTCCTTTTATGATAGAATACCACAGAAGAAATCTCTTCCCATCTCTCATCTGGTATCTATTTGTATGCCTGTTGTGTGTGTATGGGGGTAGGGGGTTGTTTCTGGTTGCTCTTAATGGAGCTTGATCATATAAATCCACTTTATATTCCTTCCATTTAATTTTTAAAAGCTTAATTGTTAATCCCTTCAAATAATGTCCCACCAGTTGATTTCTTATCAGTTTATCTTTGTCTCATGTTGTAAATTTCCCTCACATCTTTTTTGTTAAGACAAAATAACAATACTATTTAAGTCACTTATGATTTATTATTTTAACCCCCTTTAATTATTATATCAATTGGTTTCCCTTGTAAATCCAGTGTGGCTTTTTTCCCTCCTATCATTCTTGTGGTCTGGCATTTTTAAATCCACTTTCATTCAAATAAGCTCCAGCCTCTATTTTGTCCAGTAAAATCTGTTTCTCTTCAGTACCCTCCTTTAAATCCATTTTCATAGTAGCAAACAATCTTAACAGTAATTTCTGAATGTACTGTTCCCAATAATTTTGAATTGTTCCACTTCTCCTTTAATTATAATCTTTACAAAAGATCTCACTAAAGAAACAATACTTTTCTTGTTTTCCTTTGAAGATCTACACACATCTGCAGACAAGAGCTATTTCTACATAAATTCTAGGAAAGCTAATGTCACCACAAAATACGTCATTTCTTTACAGAAGATGTAAATTCAATGTCACTGTCAAATTAAAACACCATGTTTTTCTTGGCAAAGTCTTCTCCATGAAAACAACACCAGGAAAAAACAAAACTAAACTTGCTAATTTCTATACTGTTACATTGCTGCTAATAATCAAAAAGACCAATTACATTAGCAATGTAAATAGTCCTGGGATATATTATTTTATAAATACTGTCCTCATTAAAACATTAGTCCATTTGGTATCCACTTAAAGAATCACCTTCAGAAAACACAAGATAAACTTTGTAATGGTCAATGATAAATAAAGCATCCTTTATACCAAGCAGTTACCTCTTTTTGAACAAATGTTGGAAAACCTTTCCACTTATAAATAGGGAATATATTCAATTTCTTTTGAATATTTTGGGATCTATTTCAGTGTCAGCTGACTATATCATATAAATGCAAAGGTAGAAAATTGTTTTCACATATTTTGTCATCTCATATCTTCATTCTAAGCTATACATTATTTAGTAAAAATAATGACATGTCATGGATTGGATTGGATCAAGGCTTAGAAATAATTAAACTAAGGTCTACTGAAATCAGTGAAGTTAGATTAAGTTTAGTTCTACCAGTTTCAACAAACCTACTCCATTTATAAATCTTTTGATTCAGTCCTTATTGATTGATATAATAAATAAAAAGTAACAGAAATAGGATCCACAAACCTTGGAATACCCTGTTTTCCCCAAAATAAGACATCCCCTGATAATAAGCCCAATCAGGCTTTTGAGCGCATGGCAATAAGGCCAAGCACTTATTTCAGGGTTCAAAAGAATATAAGACAGGGTCTTATTTTTGGGGAAACACGATAAGATTTGTTAAATGGAAACAAGCAGAAATTAAATTCAAATGAAACAGAGGTGTCTGGGATCAATAGGTATCTGGATTTGGAAACTTTTCTTAGCCTGTTTTAGATAGGGTTGCAGGGCTAATTGCAGCTTGAAAGTGTTCCGTAAGCCTCAACTATCACTAGATTGGCAGATGTCGGCTATGTCAAGAAGCCTATTTATATATCATTGTATCTGTGGCCTATCTGTAGAAGAAAAACTCTATATATGAATGTTTTGATGGAATCAAAGCAATCAAAATCATAGCTAAATCAAAGAAGCTGGTCACCCAATTAGCAACAGCAACAGCAGCAGCAGGATAGTGAATCTAAGCAGATTTGTTGGCAAGTTCCTCTTAATGCTCATAGATATTGAACATAGATTAGTAAGGTTGAAAGGGACCTTGGAAGTCTTCTAGCCCAAACCTCTGCTCAAATAAGAGACCCTATACTAAATGATTCTTCAGTTTCTTCCTGAAAACCTCCAGTAAAGGAGCTCCCACAATTTCCGAAAATAAGCCATTCCACTGATTAATTATTCTCACTCTCAGGAAATTTCTCCTTAGTTCTAAGTTGGATCTCTCTTTAATGACCTTTGACCTGTTACTTCTTGTCCTGTCATCAGGTGCTTTGGAGGATAGGTTGACCCCCTCTTCTCTGTGCAGTACTGGAAGACTGCTATCGTATCAACCCTAGTCTGTCTCTTAATTAGATTACTAGACATGCCTAGTTCTCTCAGTCATTCATTATATGCCTTAGCCTTCCAATTCCTTACCATCTTTGTTGCTCTTCTCTGCACTCTCTGCACCCCCTTTTCCATGAGATCTATTTTCCATTTCTCCATGAAATCCCTAATCCTGCACCAAGGGTAAATGCAAATCCATACCATCTATGCAGCAGTCCTAATTTTGCAATAGAGGTAAAAAGGGGGAGAGAATCTATGTATAAATTTTGCAGATGCAGTTAAACGCAGATCACCATCACGTCTCTCAGTTAGTGGTCAATTTATCGTTGAAATCTACCAAAAGGGAAGATGATACATCAGTCATGCTGATAGTCCCAGAACTGAATAGACTGGGAAGATATCTCATTCCTACATGGGGGCTGTGAATTTCAAAGCAATCTAACATCTTTGAATCCAAACGACTGTACATCCCTAATCATTATGCTGCAACTAATGAACTGGGGATTTTTAGGCTATGGCTTTTAAATTTTAAAACATGTTCTTTGTGATATTATATCAATAGGTAGACTGATATAAGAGAGTGATTAGTGAAGCAAACCCCCGGGGAAAATATACTTAGGCAAGCATGAAGCCATGTGAAAACCATTTAAATACTTGGATATTTTCACTTACAATCCAACTCTGCTGGATACCTCAGTTCATGAATAATAACCGCATAAAAGGGGCTATGGCATGGCTTCCTTACTGTTCCGAAACTTACAATAAGCAATTCTTTTTGATTATTATTCCTTTTAAAAAAAAAAGCAGTGAAAAGAAAACCACCTACTCAGATCATGAAATCAGAAAGAGAAAGGATATCTATCCAATGGATAAGAGCATTATTTTGCTGCTTCTTGCGATTATATTATGCATAATAATGCTTGACATTTTTGAATACAAAGTTTATTGCTAAGCCGAATAGGTTCCCCAGAGTTACATTCACAATGTCACCATTTTCTCATCTCATTTTGTCATTTTATGACAATGTTCTAAACAATGCACAGGCTTAATAGAATGGCCAGTGGAATATGCCTGTTTCTAGAGAACAATATTAGCCATGATAGTTGAAGCAAGAAACACTGGCTTATCCCTCAAAATCATTAATGCGGAAAAGAATGGTTTAAAATAAATCCAACTCTATGAAAGGACCCAAAGAAATTACAGTTCATTTAAAAATGTGCAGCTCTTTCAAATCATCATTTGAAAAGGCATTTAAAACTAGCAGAGTGTTATAGTTTAGAATTTGAAAACAGAATAAAAATTTCAACTATGACAGAAGATGATTTCTTTTAATAAATATTTTCCTCTGATGATCTCAAACTTTAGTTAGTATAAAACTCAGTGATCAGAATTTAGCACAGACTTCACCTATGTTAGGAGCACAGTCTTGTTTTCCATTTATTTCTGAATGAATCATAAAGTGCAGATTATTGCGTATATTTGAGAGTCTTGGCTCTGGATCATTGAGAAACCATCTTTTTCTATGTGGTTTCTCTTCTGCACTCATTGTGGTCCTTGGTGCAGTACAGAAACATTTTTCAAGGGTTATTCTGGCATCATTAAAACCCTTTTAAGTGATGAGAGTTCTAACTCAGTTATAATGTAGAAGTTATTTATTATTTCTATTCTATGTAGTCATTGTAAAGCTCTGTGAGATATTAGAAATCAGCAGAATAAACAATTAACAACAAATGTATAGGAGCTTCTGTTTTGATTTAAGAATCACCAGTACAACAGAAGTCTGTTCCAATCCTTGCAGAAAACACATAAACATTGGTCTAGACACTTCACTAATCCCATCTTAAAGATCCCTCAGTACCCATGCCTTCATTGAACCTATATAATCACAGCTGACCTCAAATGTTTGAACAGGACTTTATTTCATACTGTACGATTTTCATCACACAGTAAATTCTACACTTCTTCAAGCAAATATGAGCAGAACTGTTTTTAAAGCGATGGGGTCAACATTGAAAAGAACAAGAATGAAGGTACTGGGGACATGCTCTGTTGATCTAAAAAGCTGAAAAGGTAAAGAATAAAAATAAACACTTCACCGAATGGGCTAAACTGAATTTCAGCAATAAAAAAAATATTAGGATCAAAGCAGACACCAGACCTATGTTTCATCCTTATGCTTTCCCTAGAAAACAGAAAACAATTCACAAGACAATTACCATATTTTTCAGAGTATAAGACACACCTTTTCCCCCCCAAAAAGAGGGTGAAAATCTGGGTGCATTTTATACTCTGAATGAAGCCCCACCCAGCTTCTCAAACTGTTTCAGGGGCTGAAAAAAGCATCAGGAATGAAGCTTCAGGAAAGAAGCCCCCAAACAAAGCTTCACAAAAGAAGCCCCCAAGCAGAGCTTCAGAGGCTTTTTTTCTGAAGCTGTTTTGGAGGCTTTCAGAGGCAGAAAAAAAAAGCCAAAAAAAAAGCAAGGCACAGAGCTCACAACCAAGTTGCTAAAATTCACCTCTGGGGACAGCTGATTGGGGGTATTCAGGGAGGCCGATCCACCTGCCAATCAGCCTTTTTCTTATTTTCCTCCCCAAAAACTAAGGTGCATCTAATACTCTAAAAAATATGGTAGCCAATGTGTAGCTTTTATACTTCAGCGCCAGTTTAATTGTCATTTTTAAAAAGTGAAAATCTAATTACAGTTGAAGTCGACATAACTGTTCCATGTTACATCTACTTCAGCTGTATGGTAGACAGGAAAATTTACCTACTCTATTATGAATTCAAAGAGAAAATAGCTTCTATTTGATTTTTCCTTATTTTCTTGCCATTTCCAACTTTCCCTGAGAATGCCTAACCATCAGGAGAGATTCTGTGATTGGGAAACATAATTAGGAAACGCCTTTTCCATTTGGAGAAATCAGGGTTATGAAATAGAATGTAATGCAAATCTTACACATAAAAAAAAAATCCAACAAGAATCTATCAGATTTTACAAAAAAAGTGTAGGAGGGCTGCATGAAATCAAGGGACAAAAAAAGTAAGAAAAAATAGATTTAAAGTAACGACAAAATGGGAGATTATTATCTTTATTAGAATAATGGGACCAATACCAGATGTGGTATTCAGCAGGTTCTAACCAGTTCTGGAGAACCGTTAGCGGAAATTTTGAGTAGTTCAGAGAACCGGTAAATACCACCTCTGACTGTCTCCACCCCCATCACTTCTCTGCCACCCGAGTCCCAGCTGATCAGGAAGAAATGGGGATTTTGCAGTAACCTTCCCCTGGAATGGGGTGGGAATGGAGATTTTACAGTATCCTTCCCATGCCACGCCCACCAAGCCATTCCATGCTCACCAAGCCACGCCCACAGAACCGGTAATAAAAAAAATTGAATCCCACCACTGGATCAACCTATTTTTCAAAGCACCCGAAGGCCAGACAAGGAACAATGGATGGGAGATTCAAGAATAAATAAGGAGAAATTTTCTGACAGTGAGAACAATCAACCAATGGAACAGCTTGCCTTCAGAAGTTGTGGGAGCTTTATCCCTGGAAGCTTTCAAGAAGAGATTGGACAGCCACTTGTCAGATATGGTATAGGATTTCCTGCTTGAGCAGGGGATTGGATTAGATGGTTACAAGATCCCTTCCAACTCTGTTATTCTTTATTCTAATTTACTATTGAATATTATTGTTTATTATTCCTTACAATCTCATAGCATGTGTTTTTTGAAGAAGGCTTTGGCTTCCTTCTTTTGTAAAAAATAGTAATAAATTAAAAGCCAGGTGCTAACATTTGCTACAGATGATGAACAAATACTTATTAAAATGAAAAAGCCAAAGAGATCTCCATGTCTGTAAACACTGATTCAGAGACAGCACAGCAAGAGGCTTACGTTTCTGGTGAGAGTTATAATAGGCTGTAATCCTACAGGGTGGAGTAGCTGAAAACAAAAAGCCAAAACAATGAATGATTTTCCTCCCTATCCAAGCAGACACAGCTGTTGGTAAAATATACTCTTTGTTTTCAGAAGCCATAGTGAAAGTCCAATTATATAAAAGATTTGAACTGTTCGTCTATACTTAGCATCACAGCAGGTTGACAGCGCTTCCAAATAAGACTTGGAAACCAAATACTTACATAGAGTAAAATAATTAACCATGACACCACTAAATTGATAATGGCTTAAGCCACAGCTGCCTTGAGATGGAAAGAACTCTGCAGACAGCATTCGTAATAAATTATAAGAGTCGTGAAATTTCCAACACTTTTACCGAAATAACAGAGCATATTCTTAGGTTAGACTGTAACTTTGTTAAACCAAATCTTAACTTGCTATGAAAGATTTCTACCTCAATAAATAATATACTATTTCCAATAAAAAGATACCAAGCATGTATTATTAGTTCCAATAAAAAGGATGATGTTTGTGCCTTAAGACTGCTATAAATATTCATCTTTTCTTCATTGTTCTAATGGATTTTGTATTTGGAAATTTTTGATTAATGAGGTAGGAAACTAAGGGGAAGGGTGATTGCTGGACAGGTTATTATAATCTATTCACAACGTGAAGTCACAGCTGGTGATAGCATCAAGTTCTCCTCAAGAATCTGGGATGTTATAATGTATCGGCACAAAATATATGCATATCAGTAGTGGGTTCCACTTATCTTTGCTACTGGTTCAGAATCGGGAGCGCGCACTTCTGTGTATGCGCAAAATCTTCCGTACATGCACAGAGCGTCCATGATGATGTCCGGGCAGGTGGGCGGAGCCACACGCCACCGCCATTACTGACTTGCCCAAACTGGGGCAAACTGGTAGAAACCCACCACTGATGCAGATCCAAAAAAATTATCAATGTGCAGATTTTCTAAGTGCCATCCATGATGTTTTGGTATGGCACCTAGAATGCCAATAACCACTATGACCACCGTGGCTAAAGATATATGTAATCTTTCAATTTTGATTTTCAGCTCTTGATACTGTGCGATCTTGTCCAATTCTTTGTGTTCTAGTCCAAGGGTCCTCTACCTCCAGGTTGCAGCCCACTGCTGGGACATGGCCTATTTGGAACCAGGCTGCATGAGATGTGTGCACATGTGTGCAGAGCTCAACTTGTGCAAGTCAAGCTGTGTGTGCATGCCTGGGCACGCCAGCCCAATGCTCACACAATTTGAGCTGCACACGCACACCTGCACGCCAGCTCGCTGCTCGCACAGGCTCTGCCTCCAAGCTGGGCATCCAAGCCACACAGTTTGGCTTGGATGTTTTAGTCTACAATCTCCTTTGACATATCAATTATCCATGCTTTAGTCTTTCAACTCCAGTGAAATCTGGTGTGTTATGAGCCAAGACTTAATAGTCTGCATTCAGAAATTATTATTTCATTGTTTATTTTTATTATTGGCAACTTTTGCAAGACACATTTGGAAAGTTAAATTAAATCAAGGAACAAAAAAAAAAAAAAAAAAAACGTAAAATGGATTTAAAATTTGTGTAGTTGAACAAGAACTTCCCTAACAATAGATTAATACTGCATACAGTATTAGGATAATATTTTATCAGTTTATTTATTTGATCAATAATCATACATTAGTAATGGTACCCAATATAATCAGAATCATCACCAATTAATAGAAAATTCTATCAATAGTTTCACGTTGTTTTTTCCTGTTGTTGTTGTTGTTTTTAGAATTAGTTCACTATATGCCATACAAGCTCAGTTTATTTTTAACAATGAATCTTGGATAATGAAAAATGAAGAACAACAGAAGCACTAAATGAAAAAAAAAGAAAAGAAAAAACACCCCTTCATGTCTTACTGTATATTTGGCTTTGTTAGAGAAAACAAAGACTAAGTTTTTGAAGTAAGTTACGAAGTAGCATCTGTGAGTTTTGATTCTTAGTGGACTTCAGTAGTCTTTCTGCAGTTTTGTGATATTTTCTAGACAAATACTGTGTGCCTTGATTTCTGGCAGTTCAATTTCTGTATTTGGGAAGAGGCCCGCTGCATTAAAGGCACATCTTTGCTGCTTTGTTTCCTCAAAACTCTGACAGGAAAGAGAAACTTTTAAGAACATTAAAGTTCCTTAGAGGGTACAGAGCACTCATTCTCCACACCAAAGACTTCAGATCAAGGACTAGCCCGGGATATTTGCACTGAAGATATCCCTAAATAAATGTGTAAGAATGCATTTTGTGACGTCAGCATTCTTATCTAAAAATCTCATAAAATTGATATTCTCATGACATTTCTGCCATTTTTTTTTAAAAAAGATAAAGGTAAAGGTTCCCCTCGTGTTAGTTGTTCCCAACTCTAGGGGGCAGTGCTCATCTCCGTTTTAAAGCCGAAGAGCTAGTGCTGTCCGAAGACATCTCCATGGCCATGTGGCCGGTTTGACTAAATGCCAAAGGTGCACAGAATACTGTTACCTTCCCACCAAAGGTGGTCCCTATTTTTCTACTTGCATTTTTTACGTGCTTTCAAACTGCTAGGTTAGCAGAAGCTGGGACAAGTAATAGGAGCTCACCCCGTTACGCAGCACTAAGGATTCGAACCACTGAACTGCCGACCTTTCAATCGACAAGCTCAGTGTCTTAGCTATTGAGCCACCGTGTCCCTACTTTTTAAAAGGGGAAGCCAATAAATAGAATCCATCTCAGAGAAACGGTGTGTTTTACGGGCTTCCAAATTCTACACTGCCAACCTTTGAGCTCATTTCAATACAAGATTTGGTCATGACATTTTGTATGTAGGAGGGAAACAAAAAGGTGTCCATTTCCTTTCTCTATCTGGAGCAACTTTTTTTAAAAAAACTTGTCACCATATTGCCTTACCGCTCTTGCAGTCTTTAAAACAATCTTTTACAAAGTTTAAAACTTTCCATTTAGCTCAAAGTGTCTCTTGATATTTATTGTATTTAAGCACTCATGAATTGGATTCCAGCACTGTTAAAATCAAGATCCCCCCCTGGTGACACCTTAATGTAGCTTTCTTCATAACAATTTGGAAGTGGTTTGCCAATACAATGCCTTCTTGTACAATATTATTATTTTACTATCTAGACTACAGACTAGGGGTGAAATCCAACAGGTTCTGACAGGTTCTGGAGAACCGGTAGTGGAAATTTTGAGTAGTTCGGAGAACTGGCAAATGCCACCTCTGGCTGGCCCCAGAGTAGGATGGGAATGGGGATTTTACAGTATCCTTCCCCTGGAGGGGGTGGATTTGGAGATTTTTGCAGTACCCTTGCCATGCCCATCAAGCCAT
Organism: Arizona elegans; assembly: GCA_022577455.1. Classification (NCBI taxonomy): domain Eukaryota; kingdom Metazoa; phylum Chordata; class Lepidosauria; order Squamata; family Colubridae; genus Arizona; species Arizona elegans. The sequence continues at coordinate 76,986,105 of JAKOOJ010000005.1, read as the reverse complement.
GCAACCAAGTCCATCAAGCCATGCAACCAAATCCACCAAGCCATGCATACCAAGTCCACCAAGCCTACCACAGAACTGGTAGTAAAAAAAATTGGATTTCACTACTGCTACAGACCTTGGATTCCTTGAGGTCTCCCATCCAGATAGAGGTAGTCCTCAATTTACAACAGTTCATTTAGTGACTATAGAAAGTTACGACGACACTGAAAATATGATTTTTGACCATTTTTCACAGTTATGACCTTTGCAGCAGCCTCAAGATCATCTGATCAAAATTCGGATGCTTGGCAACCAATTCATATTTATGGCTGTTGTTGTGTCCTGGGGTCATGTGATCACCTTTTGCGACATTCTAACAAGCAAAGTCAATGGGGAACCCAGATTCACTTAACAATGGTTTTACTAATGTATCAACTGCAGTGATTGACTTAACAACTGTGGCAAGAAAAGTCATATTATAGGAAAAACTCACTTAACAAATATCTCACTTAACAACAGAAATTTTGGGCTCAATTGTGGTTGTAAGTAAGTTGAGGACTACCTGTACTAATCTTCTTGACTCTATGTCAGGGTTCTGACGGATGCCCTAATTAAATTATGAGCCTCGAGCCAAGCTTTAAAAGAAATCCAGTCATTTATTAGGAGCTTCATATCAGCACATTCTAAGTGAAGTCAATTCTGACCCCACGTAATTTATGACCCAATCTTGACCCTGTTTCCCCCCTCCCCCCAGGGTGTGTCATTAGTCACATTCACTAATGGAGCAATTCCGCGGGTTGTAGAGATCACTCCCCTCTGGCCACTGCGGGTAACACCTGGGAGACAGCCTTGAGAGAGATATGTCTGGAATGTGCTTTTGGTTTTGGCTGCTGTGCTACTTCACTGTTTTCCCATCCCGCTTGCTATGGCAACTTGAGAGCAGGCCAGGGATGCTTTGCGAGTTGACATTCTGAATCCTGACATTCATAAATAGGAATAAGACTGGATTTTTTCCTATTGTGGGGAAGTATTGGGAGTTTTCCTTTGTTCACATTCCAAAGTTTGGGGTCTATTTTGGGGTTGCATAACAGTTTTATTGGGTTTCTTTTCTAAATAAAGTTTTGTGATGGCTGACTTCTGGTATTATATTGAACCACTAAGAATTGATTACAAAGGAAGCTGTGAAATTCAGTATTTAATTTACTTTATCACACTAAATGCATCAACAAATATATGCAAAAAAATTAAAGAAGCAATATAAGCTCCAGGACTGATTTGCAATTCAGTGTTGTAGTTACAGGGAGCATCAAGGGCTGTGTTAGCTCCACCAAGCAAGCCAAACAGGAAACATAACCAGATCAGCTAATTCTACCTCAATTGGATGGCTACCTTGTAAGTCTGAAAGACTTTTCTCTTCATTTTCTCTTATTACAGCCTGAAAAATTAAGGTGGGTCTTTCCAAAATTTCTTTCCCTGTTAAGCAACCATGGGCTCCTCCTCTCACTCCACATCTTGCCTGTTATTTGCCTAGGATTATTGTTAGGGTTAAGGTAAGATGTTCCTAAAAGGTTGGAGTAAGTGTAAGATGGCATTGAAAAAAAAAGTGATATTTAACAGTAGTGAATCAGCAGCTGTGCTTGCTCCAATTGTAACTGAAGAATCTCAGTCTATTATATTGCTACTTACAAAATGTACAGCGCAAATTTAATAGTGCTGATCTTCTAACCATGGCTGAGACTTTGTGAATATAGGCTGGCATCCTTTAATGTTGCCTTTCTTATTATTTCCCCTGTTCTTGATTTCATTATCAACATACTATTGTGCCTAGTGCTGAGACTTCAACAGTAAAACACCCACCCTTCTATTCTTTCCGGAGCTGTCCCAATTTCAGCAGCTATTATGGCTGCCACCCCACTGCTAGAAAAAAGGGCTTTTCCTGGATCAACCAGGGACTTTGCGGCTTCCCTGGGATCGTCAGGATGTGCCTTCCACTATCACAGTCAAAACTAGACTGTGAGGTCCAAAAAGGACAGTCCAGCAGCGGGGCTTTCGGCGGCGATCCTGGAGCCCAGGAATCCACCATCCGTTTCGTCGCGACACCAAGCTCCTCATTATTTCCCCTGTTCTTGATTTCATTATCAACATATTATTGTGCCTAGTGCTGAGACTTCGACAGTAAAACACCCACACACACAAAAAAAAAAATCTAAAGCTCATTTTATTTTTCATTTGGAAAAATACAGGAAAATGTAACACTAGATCAATCCAACAGACAGAACACGATTTTCTCAAAAGGAATAGGATCCAACAGAAAAGGTGGTGAGATACCAAATAATGGGGAATATAGACAAGGTCTAATTCTGCTAAATGATCTGTAACCAGCAAGAGAGTTTGGAAGCATTTGCATTAGACAGTTAGACACAGTTGTTCTCTCACAGTCCAGAGCAGTGGTGGTATTCAGCCGGTTCTATCCGGTTCGGGCAAACTGGTAGCGGTGGCTGCGGAAGGTTCCACCCACCCACCTGGATGTCATCACATCCCATTTTTGATGGGTCCTGCGCATGCGCGGAGGTGGTGTGTGCGCTCACATTTGCGAAGCGGTAGCGAAGGTAAGTGAATACCACCCCTGGTCCAGAGGTTTGGTAGGAGACAATTTGAAGACAGACCAAAGTCTTTCATGGACCATCATATTTACCCATTCTCAATATTTGCCTGAGCCATGCAGGTATCAGAACTTTTTAGGACTGGGATTTCTCCTTGCTTTCCTAGTCATGTTCTGTAAATACTCAGCTGAGCTAAGGTAGTTCAAAGGATGGAGTTACAGAGAAGAACATGGATAGCGTCAACTAGGGATAGTGCCATATATTGATCCCTCATGTAAAGCATAGGAAGGAAGATTCAGGGAAGAGAACAGAGATCTAAGACATGCAGAAGAATCAATAGTTCACCTGTAATCACTTAACAACAGCAAAAGGTAGGGAAATGTTACACCCACATCAATGTTATCTCTACAATCTTGTTTTTAAGTACAGGAGTTTATCCTTCTAAAGACTTTGTTGCCATTATTCCCCCCCCCCCCCCCACCACCAAACATAAGCTATTCCTTTTTGCTTTTTTCTGGACCGGAACTTGAAGAATCAGACAGAGTTTGATATGCCTCGTTTACTGCAATTGCATCTAGGCATTAAAATGCACTGTTCAAAATCCCTTTTGTGGGAAGGGATTTCATAGTCAGAGTGCTATTTTCTGCAGTAGCTTTTCAAAACATACTGCAGTATGACATTGAAAAAAAAACCTCATCTTTCTCTCCCTCTTTTTCCTGAAACTGAGGTTTTGTATTCAACATGAGCTACTAATGAATACAGCTTCCACAAAGAAGTGTATGGCCACCATGTAAAACCACTGCTTTATGTCACCATATTACCAAGTTGTACAAAAAACAATTCACCAAGTATTTCAATGGCATAAATTAATTCTGAAGGAAAACATATATTTTTCTTATATGAATCATTTAATTAATATGTTCCCTAGCTTGCTTTGTTTATAGATAGATTATAGATGAGATAGATAGATAGATAGATAGATAGATAGATAGATAGATAGATAGATAGATAGATAGATAAATGGATGGATGGATGGATGCATCGATGGATCGATGGATGATAGATATTACCCAGACTGTTCTTTCTATCTAATAGAAATAATAGAGTTGGAAGCAAGGGTGAAATCCAGCAGGTTCTGACAGGTTCTGGAGAACCGTTAGCGGAAATTTTGAGCAGTTCAGAGAACCGGTAGCGGAAATTTTGAGCAGTTCAAAGAACTAGCAAATATCACCTCTGATTGGCCCCAGATCTTGCAATAGCCTTTCCCCAGGAGTGGGGAGGGAATGGGGATTTTGCAGTATCCTTCCCCTGGAGTAGGGTGGGAATGGAGATTTTGCAGTATCCTTCCCCTGGAATGGGATGGGAGTGGACATTTTGCAGTATCCTTCTGCCACACCCACAAAACCACGCCCACCAAGCCACACTACACCCACCAAGCCACACCAAGCATGCCCACAGAACCAGTAGTAAAAAAAAATTGGATTTCACCACTGGTTGGAAGGGACCTTAAGGGTCTTCTAGTCCAACCTCCTGCACAGGCAGGAGACCCTAGACCATTCCAGACAAGTGGCAGTTCAGTCTCTTCTTAAAAAGCCTCCAGTGATGGAGCATCCATAACTTCTGAAGGCAAGGCATTCCACTGGTTAATTGTTCTCACTGTTAGGAAATTTCCCTTAGTTCTAGATTACTTCTCTCCATTGGCCTGGAATGTTCTTTTTTTCCTCTACATTAAGGAAGTAGTCATGAGTTTCCATATTTCACATTACTACTGAATTCTCCATTTTAAAAAAGATGATTGTGTGAATCCCTTTCAAACAACAGTCTCATGTTATACTGTAGGCGAGTATTTCAATGATTTCAGTGTAAGTATATAGTTGAATCAGGTTTCAGTCTGAATTCTACAGGCATGAACAAGAATATTCATTCAGTTTTTGGCTTTGTAACTTTAAAAAAGCAACCAGCAGTGCTTGTACAGTAGATCAATCAACATTTATTTCTGCAGAAATCTGAGTTTATTTATACACAAACCTAGACTAAATTTTCCCCCGTCAACCAACAACCACAGTAGTCTCATTAAAGAGGTATTTCACAGAGATTTTGGTCAAGAGTCTTTTCAGCTTCTATGTCATTGAAAGCGGCTGTTTTCAGAACAAATTTCCTGTTTTCCCCTCTTCATCTCGATTCATAATAGTATTTGCCTGCTTTAAATTAATTAGTTCTACCTGTAAATTCATACACGTTTTAAAAACACTCATTTGCATCACAAACAACTGATACACACTCGCACAGAAGCTCAATTAAATTGCTTTGGAATAGTTGCATTGATTAACTTCACATCTATTTTGCCTCTTCACTCAGTGTATCGCAACAATGTTCTTTTCATGTGTGTTCCTATTCATTTTCATCTCCTTAGGGTTGCACAATCTGGATGAAGAGAATATGTGTATAAAAGCCAACTTATCCCAGACTTCCAGCTGAATGGTTTATATATCTGATTATCTGTAGCTAGTACAGAAAACACTTTGGTGATTGAGCTGATGTGTCTTACAATCCAACACATGCGGAGTCAGAATGGGAAAGTCACATCAGAATTCTTATACATAAACAAGGTGTGTGGTTCTACAGAACTCAGTTCAATGCAAATGGCTCTTGATAGCCAAATAGGAAAGCACTTAGACTTCTATACCGCTCCATAGTGCTTAAAGCAGTTTACAGAATCAACATATTGCCCCCTCGCAATCTGGGTCCTCACTGGAAGGATGGAAGGTTGAGTCAACCTTGAACCGGTCAGAATTGAACTGCTGGCAGTCGGCAGAATTAGCCTGCAGTACTGCATTCTAACCACTGCGCCACCACGGCTCTTGTTAGTCTCACATAATGTATCTCTCCACAAAACCCCTGCCATTTTTAATACGAGCAAAAAGATAAAAGAAGAGGGAGAAGACCAAATAGTTTTGGTCTGCTCAGAAGACAGTATCATTGTTTTCAATTGGTTTATTGTGACATATATAAGCCATTGATCAACATGCAAAGGGAACAACATAAGCAGTTAGCCCATCTTTAGTATGTCATAAAAAATTATTATCTAAGGGGCCATTTAGCAAAGAAAATAAGGTATGGTTTCACAACAATTATAGAATTCTAAAAACCAAACTTGTACCAAACCCAGCCAAAATATACAAAAGGAAAGCTATATGCTGTTTTTGCATTTGTTCATCTTTATTGATGGTGTCAAGTCATCATCTAAAATCAAATTCAAATCTTTATTGTCAGTGCACAACATATGTACAATGAGTTTAGTTGAGCTCCCACAGTGCACACACATCCCAACACAATACAACTCACAGTGAAGATAGAAAATCCCTAACCCAATAAATCATATTAACAAAACACCCAGTTCCATTGCACCAATGTGAGCACTCGTGCAATAACATAACATAACATAGTTATGATGTTATTTCTCTTCAGGAGTCTGACAGCCCTCAGATAAAAACTGTTCTTCAGCTTGTTGGTGCGGCTGGCTATACTTCTATATCTCCTTCCCGGTGGTAGGAGGATAAAGATGGTGAGAGTCATCCCTGAGAATTTTCCTCACTCTTCTAAGGCAATGAGCCCTAGCAATCTCATCTAGTGGTATCAGGGGACAGCCCATGATGTTTTGACTGTGCTCAGCACCCTCTGTAATGTTTTTCTATCCGCGGCTGTCAGACCAACATGCCATACCGTATGCAATAAGTGAGGACGCTTTCTATTGTGGACCAGTAAAAGGAGGGTCATCAGTTGTTATTCCACCCTGTTTTTACACAAGATCCTAAGAAAATGGAGTGGCTGTTGGGCCTTCCTGGCCACCTGGATCGTGTTGTTTTCCAGGTGAGGTCTTCACTGAGATCTTTTCTTAAACTGTACGCTATTAGATGTTGTAGCAAAAGAAGATATGTTGAATTCCAAATTCAGATATATCTGCTCAACCCTTCTACTGCGTGTAGGAGAGACAGAAGAATGAGCACTTCTATTTACAAGACCACATAAAATGGATGGTCCGAAAACTAGCAGGCTCAATTGATAGTGAATTAAAAATCGCAGTGAATCCATTTCCCTCAGATGGCAACATAGCAGGTCTATGTTGTTATTACATTTATAAAGCTTTAGTCAAACTGTGACTTCATCGTTCAGTTTTGATCTTTTAGCATTGATCATTTGTGCAATTAAGGGCTGTATTCTCTGTAATTTATTTATTTGGAGATTTTATTCCTTTGTTCAAAACCATTTTGGCTATTTAACCATAAATTATATATTATAATTTATACAGCAATACAAACTGTATACAATGGTGAACAGTCACTTTATGTTCAGGCATGTGTGAACTAGTAAAAGTCAAGCAAAAATTGTATAACTCTTCCTTTTAAGGGATCTATTAAGGGATGATATTCCTATTCTGATTTTCCATTTCCTAACTGCTATTGTCTAAAGACAACCACTGCAATTGTTGCTGCAATTTTTGTTCCATTAGGATTGTCCAAATAAAAACAAAGGGCTTTTTATTTTTTTACTTCTGCAAACCCAATTTTGTTCATATTAATCTTTCCTCTGTGTTTTGCTGCCCCTTTTTGGCTCTTTAAGTGAAGTAGTTTATACAAGGAGAAGCACTAGCAATAATGTAGTGCCACATTTGAATTTCATATTTCAAACTTGACTATATTGTTTTTCTTTTCTGCAAGTATTCCATCTAAATGGTAGGAAATCGCATTGAGAGAAAGGAGCTAAATCACAAATTCTGGTGGATGCATATCTGTATGGATATCATTGAACTAGTCCTTAGGGGGCAAATTAACAAACATTGTAAATATTTTTTTTAGGATATTACAGATTATACATTATGATTACTCTTGCTTTTGTTTGTATTTCTGTTGAGGAAAAAAGAAATTATCTCAAATAAACATTTTTCTTAATTTACTTAAAGTCCAAAAGTATTAAAATAAAATGTAGAGATTATTTCTGTCTGAGAAAAGATAATTTTAATGTGAAATTAAATTTTACTGTTCGTGCTGCCTAGGCAGAGCTAAATTGTACATGTCAGGTCTGTTTTAATAAAGGAACTTGCTCTTCATTTCTCTTCACCCGGAATTTGAACTAAAGCCCTTTGGCAAGAACAAATTAATGCCTTATTTTAAAACCATTCATTTTCAAGGCCCTTCTAAGCAGAGGATATTTCAGCATCAGAAGACTCATTCTAGAAGGTTAGGGAAGCTATTATGTTGGTATACATGACAGACCGAACAACACTAATGAATACAGATCCTGAAATTTCAGCCTAAAAATAAACTCAGTGGAATGAGAATTATTTGTGAATTAAGCCCTATGCAATTGACCAACAAGCTTCATAAATGGAAAATTATTGAAGTTATGAATGTTGACAGCTCCATCATTTCCCAAACAACCATCTCTGCTTTGATATTAGTTTAGCATTGAATTATTTTCAGTTCCTTATTCCTCTAATACAACTAAACTCTTATTGAAATCCTTTTTAGAAAATCCATGAAATTACTGTGTTCCTTGGACATTCCAAACTCTAGAGATAATACTGCATTTTCCAACTTAGCCACTTATTGCCTATATCTTGGGGCTTTGCACTTTTTTAAATGGCTTATGCCATTTTGTATTGAAGGAGTGAGCTAAGAGATACCAGAGCCATAAATCTAAATGAAGCAAGCCCACTGGAAGCCTCAAAGGCCAAATGTCACAAAGACCTGGAATCCTTGATCACATATCAGATCACTTAGCTGAAATTTCCTGATACAAATGTCCCTCTATGGTGGTTGGGGAATTCTGAAAGTTGAAATTCATGCATCTTAAAACTTGAGAGACACTGTTCTAGTGTTTTAACATTGGGCAGCCAGAAGTCAAACTCGCATCATCATGGCGGTGTCACATGATGTATTGGGACATTTCCCCCCTTCGCTAAACCAGACATGAGCATGGCCAGTGTGTAACGCATCTGGCCTGTGGGCTGCAAGGTTGACAGCTCTTCTATAAGTCTTTTCTATGTGACTCAAATCTACTTGCATCAGACTGCAATATGCTCTCAATCAATTAATCATCTTAATGGAGTCCAAAAGAAAATTACTAATATGACTGCAGGATCTTTTTTCCTCCACTTTTCCTGATACAGCCCCTTGGCCTGGTTTTATAATTAATTATCATCAACTAACCACCTGGGTTTTGCTTGCTACATTACCTACTTTTGAGTAGCTGCATCTCTAGCTAATGGCGGGATTAATTGTATATTACAAAGTTCTTAGAAGCGTCAGTTCCTAAGCATTCTAAAAATGCAAAGGTCAGAAAATAACTTGGAAATAGTTCTCGCAAAAGATACCAGTATTGCTTGGAGAGTTTTCAAAGATTTAAAGGGGAAATTAATTCCCTGACAATTCTATGAATGACTGCCCTCACTGCTGGCCTGTGTGTGATTTATTTTAAAGAATAGCAATAGCATTTATATACTACTCAACAGTGTTTGACAACACTCTCTGGGTGATTTACAATGTCAGAATATTGCCCCCCCAAAATCTGGGTCCTTATTTTAAAGACGTCTTAAGGAAGACTGAATCAACCTTGAACCCCATCAGGATCGAACTTCAGGCTGTGGGCAGAGCTTGCCTGCAATACTACATCCTAACCATTGCACCACCAGGACAATTGTAGAATGGGATATGTTTGTCTAGATAAAGAGCCGAGGTGGCGCAGTGGTTAGAGTGCAGTATTGCAGCTACTTCAGCTGACTGCTAGTTCAGCAGATCAGCGTATCAAATCTTACTGGCTCAAGGTTGACTCAGCCTTCCATCCTCCCGAGGTGGGTAAAATGAGGACCCAGATTGTTAGGGGGCAATATGCTATTTAGTATACTGTCTTTGGTGTAAGCCGCCCAGAGTCCTCGGAGAGTGGGTGGCATAGAAATATGACTAATAAATAAATAGATCAAAGGAAATAAAACTTTAGATATATATTGTATGTAATCATTCTGAAGGTCTAGGCATTTGACAAAGCAAAAACAGAAAACATTTAGAAATACCAGAATATAAACCAGAAATCATTTAGAAATTCCAGTCTATCTCGTTTGGTTAAAGATGTTGAAATATAGGACAAAACCAATTAACACCCAGCAGTATTCAGCCAACATGATATGAAATTCCTGGAGCTCAGGTTTAATATGATCTCAAACAGAAACCCTATTTAATAATGTATTATTTCGTCTCCATTTGCTTTTGTACTTGAAATATAAAGCAGCCCTTCTCCATTTTAACAGATAATTTCTTTTTTCCTGACTCTTTGTCTTTTGCAGTGACACCCATGGCAAACATGAGCTTTAAAATTGATTTCCGTTACAAACTTATTCCTGAGGTTTCATACCACTATGATATTATACTACTCCTGCTACTACTATAATTATGAAATTGTTTTATATTAGAGCAAAATCAGAATCACTAACAAGTTGCTATCTGATGCCAGAGAAATATCTTTAAAAAGTATCAGGCAGCTTCTGGACTTGTTTCTTAGAAGCTAATTATACCATGTTTACAAAAAATGTTAACAGGTTTGTAGGACTAGCTCTTATAGAACAGTATTCATGATAAGAAATCATACCAAAATTATCCAGATAATTCTTTTCAGTTTTGTTTGCTTTTTTTATTATCACTACTATGATTTTGACTTTACCAATTGCATTTATATTCACTTTTCGTATAGGAGGCTTATTTATTTATTTTATTAGATTTCTATACCGCCCTACTCCCGAAGGACTCAGGGTGGTGCACAGCCAAACAATAAAAACACATACAATACAAAATTTAAAAATAGAATAAATTCAAATTAAATAATTTTGGCCCCGACAAATTTAAAACCCCAAACTTTTAAAACCAATTTAAAATTGAATATTTAAAATACTAAAAGATATTTAAAATTTTAAAAATCTTTTATAAAAGAGGGGGAAAATTAGGCCAGGCCAGCCTGGTGAAATAGTAAGGTCTTTAAGGCACAGCGGAAGGTGCGCAGATCCGGGATCCTCCGTATCTCTGGGGGGAGCTCGTTCCAGATAGTAGGTGCCCCCACAGAGAAAGCTCTCCCCCTGGGGGCCGCCAGTCGGCGTTGTTTGGCTGACGGCACCCGGAGGAGCCCCTCTCTATGGGAGCATACCAGCCGGTGGGAGGCTATTGGTGGTAGTAGGCGGTCCTGCAAGTACCCGGGTCCTAAGCCATGGAGCGCTTTAAAGATGGTAACCAGAACCTTGAAGCGCACCCGGAAGATCACCGGGAGCCAGTGCAGCTTGCGCAGGAGGGGTGTTACATGGGAATGCCATGCCGCTCCCATTACCACCCGCGCGGCCGCACTCTGCGCCAGTTGGAGCCTCCGGGTGCTCCTCAAGGGGAGCCCCATGTAGAGAGCGTTGCAATAGTCCAGGCGGGAGGTGACAAGGGCATGAGTGACCGTGCGTAACGAGTCCCAATCCAGAAAGGGCGAATCAGGCGAACCTGATGAAAAATCCTCCCGGTCACGGCCGTCAAGTGCTCTTCTAAAGACAGCCGTGAATCCAGGAGGACGCCCAAGTTGCGAGCCCTCTCTGTGGGGGCCAATGATTCGCCCCCAATAGTCAGTGATGGCGTCAACTGACTATATCGGGATGTCGGAAACCACAGCCACTCAGTCTTGGATGGGTTGAGCCTGAGCCTGTTCCTCCCCATCCAGATCCGTACGGTCTCCAGGAACCGGGACATCACTTCAAGGGCATCGTTGGGGTGATCCGGGGTGGAGATGTACATCTGGGTGTCGTCAGCGTACTGATGGTACTCCACCCCGAAACCACAGATTATCTCACCCAGCGGCTTCACATAAATGTTGAACAGGAGAGGCGAGAGGACCGACCCTTGCGGCACCCCACATATAAGGGGCCTCGGGGTCGACCTCTGTCCCCCTGTCAACACAGACTGCGACCGGTCAGAGAGAAAGGAGGAGAACCACCGCAACACAGTGCCTCCCACTCCCAACCCTTCCAACCAGTGCAGCATGATACCATGGTCGATGGTATCAAAAGCCACTGAGAGATCTAACAGGACCAGGACAGAGGAGCACCCCCTGTCCTGAACCCTCCAGAGATTATCAACCAATGCAACCAATGCCATTTCCATGCTGTACCCGGGCCTAAAGCCCGACTGGAATGGATCCAGATACGTCGTTTCATCCAGGTGCTGGGGGAGCTGTTGCGCGACCACACTCTCAACAACCTTCGCAACAAAGCGAAGGTTAGAGACCGGACGATAATTTACCAACATTGCCGGGTCCAGGGAAGGCTTCTTGAGGAGAAGCCTCACCACCGCCTCTTTCAAGGCGGCGGGAAAGTCACCCACACTCAGCGAAGCATTTATAATCCCCTGGAGCCAGCCTCGTGTCACTAACCAGGAAGGACACGGGTCCAATAAACAAGTGGTCGCGTTCAGTCTACCCAGAATCCTGTCCACGTCCTCAGGGGTCACAGGATCAAACTCATCCCAGATAACATTCTCAAGACCTGCCCCAGTCTCTCCCCCTGAGACTACCCAGTCGGAGTCCAAATCTTCCCGAATCTGAGTGATTTTGTCATACAGATACTGAACAAAATCCTCAGCTCTACCCTCCAAGGCGTCCTCCCGCACTTCCTGGTAGAGCAGGGAGCGGGTCACCCTAAAGAGGGCTGCCGAGCGATTATCTGATGATGCAATAAGAGCAGCAAAATAACTACATTTCGCTGCTTTTATCGCCACTAAGTAATTCCTAATGTGGGATCTTACTAGTGTCCGGTCAGATTCAGAAAGACTGGCCCTCCAACTACTCTCTAGGCTTTTTTTCCAGTGCTTCAACTCCCTCAGCTCCTCGGTAAACCAAGGAGCCAATTGAGATCGGCGCCGGGTCAGAGGCCGCAAAGGCACGACCTGATGCAGAGCACCAGCAGCCGCCCTATCCCAGGGGGCCACCAGGTCTCCAGTTGAGGCGTGTGCCAGAACTTCAGGAAATGGCCCAAGCTCCATCTGGAATCTGTCAGGTTCCATCAGGTGCCTGGGGCGGAACCATCTTACCGGCTCCGCCTCCCTGTGGCGGGGTGCAGTGGTTCAAAAGTCGAGACGAAGGAGAGAGTGATCTGACCATGACAAGGGTTCAGTAACTATATCCCCTATATCAAGATCCCTCAACCACTGTCCAGAGACAAAAACCAGATCTAGCGTGTTTCCCCCTGTGTGGGTAGGGCCATGAATTAACTGGGTCAGGTCCATAGCTGTCATGAAGCCATGAACACCTGAGCCATCTCCGACGTCTCACCCACGGACGGCAGGTTGAAATCCCCCATGACCATAAGCTTAGGGGTATCAACCGCCACCGCGGCGATGACGTTGAGTAGCTCGGACAGGGCTGTTGCCACGTGGCAGGGAGCCAGGTACGTGATCAGCAAACCCATCTGAACCCCATGACCCCATTTCACAAAAAGGGATTCACAGCCGGCCGTCTGAGGAACAGTGGCCTCCCTCGGTCTCAGACCTTCTTTAATGATAACCCCTACCCCCCGCCCCTCCCCTGTGACCTCGGCTGATGGAATGCTTGGAAACCTGGCGTATATTGTTCCCCAACACTCCTCCCTATTTATTCTTACAATTTATTCTTAATAAATTAGTGAATTAGCTTGACAACTTATGTTCTCTTTAGTCCTAATCATTTTAGTATACTAAAGACAGCGAGTTTGTAAAAATACTCTAATCCGAGAGTTATTTCCACCCCATTCTTGAATTTCTCTAGATGAGCTTAGCAGGGCATCCTTGGCGAATTAATTCATTAGTTCAGTTCCTATATAAACTTTCCCTTCTCCACAGGATTGGCAACAATCTAGCAATAGCTGTCAACTGCTACTTGGAAGTGCCATTATCCATGGGAGATAAACAGATGCTAAAAAGTTGGGAGCCAGACAAACAGATTCATCAAAATTTCAGAAGAGGCCAAGAGAAGCATTTGTCAGCTGTTCTTCAGGTCTGTGACAATACACTACGGGAAACTCACCATGGCCAACTCGCCACAGCCAATTCACTGTGGCCAACTCGCTCCAAAGGACAACTCACCACGGCCAAGTCATCATGGGACAATTCGTTGTGGGACAAGAGTTACACTCATATCAAAGAAATGATGGAATAGAATCATTTTAAAAAGGATGTAAAAGGCGGGACAGAATGAAACGGAAATGACAAAAATTAAAATATTTTTTAAATTTATTTTGAATAATTAAATTGAACTGTTAAATTATCCCACGGTGAGTTGTCCTGTGGCGAGTTGGCTGTGGCGAGTTAGCTGTGCTGAGTTGGTAATGGCGAGTTGGCCGCAGCGAGTTGGCTGCAGTAAGTTGTCCCTTTCCATTTTTCTTCCTGGTCTCTGGTAGGACTTTTATGTTTGGGGTTTTTTTTTTCACTTCAGGAGGTTCTTCATAAGGAGAAAAGGCATCTAGAAGCAAAGTGTTTTTATTTGTTTGTAAGGTGGTGTTTCTCAATCTCTGCCACTTTTAAGATGTGTAGACCAGCTCCCAGAATTCCCTAAAAGTCCACACTTCTTAAAGTGGTTTAGATTGAGAAACGCTGTTCAACCATTTCTACAAGATCTCCTGTTGACTTTGCTATTCGAGCCCCAATAGAAACGGGATCCAGGCACAGTGCAAAATATGAATGGAGGATTATTCATTATTCAGGGGAAATATAAGTGAAACATATTTAATTCAAAGCACTTTGAACAGTTTTTTGTACCATATGTTCTTCTAGATCTTAGGTGCCCGATTAAGTATTTGATGGCATAATCTGCTCATGGAATCTCCCTTGTCACTCTCCTGTCTCCCTCTGCTGGCACTTATCTGAATATGACCCCATGACAGTCATTTTGTTAATGGGAGCTTTCCCAGCAGTCATTTTCTAAGAGTGCATGCAACGTTTCAAACTTGTGAAGGTGCATCTAAGCTTAGATACAGAAGGGTCAAGCATTCAGCAACCTGAATCTTTATTTAACCGAGAATTTCTGAAATGCAGCTTTTCATGCAAATTTCTTCTTCCAAATCATAATGAATAGTTCAGAGGACTGATTCCCTTTTGTATCTGGCTATTATAACAGTGATGTGAAAACTAATGACAGCTAATTAAAAATATTCATATGATAGGAGTTCATGATAAACTCCCTTCATAATATTGGAAAAATGTTCTATCTATTTCAATTGCTGACTGTTATTGTAGCCTCTATTTGCCGTAAAATGACTCTTCTTGTCCTTTTCTAGGTATTCGAGAATCAGTATTTTTGCCTTCAAACTTAATCAATTATGTGATAACAGAATCTGAAGCATTCGGTTCCTAATTTGGTCTCTGGTGCCTTCCATTTTTTTTTAATGGGTTGTTCAGTATTTTTGTAAAAAATACTAATTAGTTGCAAGGTTGGAAAAATAGTTGCCTAAAAGAATATCTTTAAATGTATTGAAAATTCCATCTATCTATCCATCCATCCATCCATCCATCCATCTATCTATCTATCTATCTATCTAGATATATCCAATATGTAAAATCTTCCTTCCTATTCCTTCCCACTTTAGGCCTTGCATATTGTTTTTCAGACAGGAATTTTCCAGCATTTGAATTTTTCCCCAATCCTGTTTCCCTCATATAGTAGTCTCATTTAGTATGAAGATTTTAATGAAATACGTTTGGCCTTAAACTCCATTAACCTTAAAAAGCAAATGCATGCTTGTTGCCTGCATAATAATTATATTATTTAGTGCAATGAAAGTAAGAAAGATATAACCATTTCATTTTAATGTAAGTATTTTGACTTTAACTCTCATAATAGCCAGAGACACATTTTTATCAACCAGTAGAAGCTGCTCAGGATAAAGAGATCAATTATGAACCTCACAACAGTTCTTAGCACAACAAGATAAATCCTCATGGTATCTCTTTTCCCACAAAGTCCTGGTTTAGAACACTGATTTCACAAGTAGATCTGTTTGGTAACAGAAATAGCATGAATCCAGGTTCCTTGAAATTATTATCTTACCATATATTTTGGAATATAAGACTCACTTTTTTCCCTCCTAAAAGAGGCTGAAAATTTGGGTGTGTCTTATACTCCGAATGTAGCCATTTTGAAACTTTTTTTCACTCCTAACCAGTGGTGGGTTGCCCCCAGTTTGGACCAGTTCTATAGAACCGGTAGTAAAACCAGAGGGAGGCTCTGCCAACCCACCCCGACATCATCAATGATGTGGACAGGATTTTGGGGAGACTTAGTGCGGCCACATGTTTACTGGACCCGTGTCCCTCCTGGTTGGTACTGGCTTCCCGGGAGGTTACACGAAGCTGGCTCCAGGGTGTTATCAACGCTTCGCTGAGTGAGGGCCACTTCTCTGCTGCCTTGAAAGAGGAGGTGGTGAGGCCTCTCCTCAAGAAGCCGTCCCTGGATCCGGCAATTTTGACCAACTATGCTCCTGTCTCCAACCTTCGCTTCATGGCGAAGGTTGTTGAGAGTGTGGTCGCGTGACAGTTCCCACAATTCCTGGAGGAAACATCTTATCTAGATCCATTCCAGTCGGGTTTCAGGTCTGGGCACAGCACGGAAACGGCATTGGTTGCGTTGGTTGATGATCTCTGGAGGGCTCGGGACAGGGGTTGCTCCTCTGTTCTGGTCCTGTTAGATCTCTCAGCGGCTTTTGATACCATCGACCATGGTATCATGCTGCACCGGCTGGAAGAGTTGGGGGTGGGAGGCACCGTGTTGCGGTGGTTCTCCTCCTTTCTCTCCGACCGGTCGCAGTTTGTGTTGGCAGGGGGGCAGAGGTCGACCTCGAGGCCTCTCATCTGTGGAGTGCCGCAGGGATCGGTCCTCTCGCCCCTTCTGTTCAACATTTATGTAAAGCCGCTGGGTGAGATCATCCGTGGCTTCGGGGTGAGATACCACCAGTATGCTGATGACACCCAGCTGTACATCTCCACCCCAGGCCACCCCAATGATGCCCTTGAAGTGAGGTCCCAGTGCCTGGAGGCTGTGCGAATCTGGATGGGGAGGAACAGGCTCAAGCTCAACCCTTCCAAGACTGAGTGGCTGTGGCTCCCGGCATCCCGATATAATCAGTTGACTCCATCACTGACTATTGGGGGCGAGTCTTTGGCCCCCACAGAAAGGGCTCGCAATCTGGGAGTCCTCCTGGATATGCAGCTGTCCTTGGAGGAACATCTGACAGCTGTAACCAGGTGGACCTTTTGTCAGGTTCGTCTGATTCGCCAGTTGCGGCCCTTTCTTGATCGGGATTCCCTGTGCACAGTCACTCATGCCCTCGTCACCTCTCGCCTTGACTACTGCAACGCTCTCTACATGGGGCTCCCCTTGAAGAGCACCCGGAGGCTCCAACTGGTCCAGAATGCAGCAGCGCGGGTAGTGATGGGAGCAGCATGGCGCTCCCATGTAACACCGCTCCTGCGCGAGCTGCACTGGCTCCCAGTGGTCTTCCGGGTGCGCTTCAAGGTGCTGGTTATCATCTCTAAAGTGCTCCATGGCATCGGGCCTAGCTATCTTCGAAACCGCCTGCTGCTACCGATGACCTCCCATCGTCCCGTGCGCTCCCACAGAAAGGGCCTCCTCAGGGTGCCATCAGCCAATCAATGTAGGCTGGTGACCCCCAGAGGGAGGGCCTTCTCTGTGGGGGCACCTACCCTCTGGAATCAGTTGCCCCCAGAGATAAGGAGAATTCAAGACCTTAGTGCCTTCCGCCGTGCCCTTAAGACCCACTTTTTCCAGCAAGCCGGGCTGGCTTAAGAAGAAATTTTAAATGTTTTAATTGGTTTGTATTTCTAATTTTGGGCCAAATTTATATATATTTTAATTGTTTTTTAATATTTGTATTTTATGTTTTTTAATTCTGGCTGCACACCACCCTGAGTCCTCAGGGAGAAGGGCGGTATATAAATTTAAAATAAATAAATAAAATAAATAAATCAATCAAAACGCTTCTGCACAGAAGAGTGTGCACGGCCCTGTTGCAAACCAGTAGTAAAGGTAAGTAGAAACCACCCATGATCCTAACGCTAGCAAGTGAAGCGATCTCTGTGCTAAGCTTTTTTTCAGTAAAGCGATCTTCTCTGCTTTGCCTGCTCCTTCCAACTCTCAGCTGTGAAGCTTTTTTTCAGCCCTAACAAGGCGCTAGCGAGTGAAGCGATCTCCGTGGCTTGTCTGCTTTTCTCATTGCTTCTCTCTCCAAAGATCAGTTGTGCTTTAGAAGCTGTTTTTTATCCCCAAGCAGGGGATAAAAAATAGCAAACTAATGTGCTGAAGCTGACCAGACTAAGGACGCTAGCCAGATGAATACCTGATAGGCAGATTTCCCCACCCCACTATTTTCCTCCCCAAAAACTAAGCTGGGTCTTGTAAGCCAGTGCGTCTTATACTCTAAAAATACAGTAATTAAATTTGCATAGCTGTCCATCTTAAATTGGACCAGGAAAGTAATGGACAACTAATGCATCTCACAGAGCAGAGGTATAACATGCGCTGTTTTAGGAGTGCACTTAACTCCTCGTGCCATGGTATTCTGTATCAGCTGAAGCTTCTGAATAGTCTTCAAGGGCAACTCCATTTAGAGCACATTGCAGTAGTCCAATTGTGAGGTGACTGGAACATGAGTGAATGTAAGTAGGGCCTCCAATCCAAGAACAGGCACAACTGGTGCATAAGACAGAGTTGTGCAAAGGCTTTCCTAGCCACCTGCCCACTAGGCAACAGTTGTGAGTCTAGCAGGATCCCAGATTGCACACTGGGTATGTCTGGAGCATTCTCATCCAGCACCAAAGATGACAGAAGAACCAGTCAGCTTCAAAATCCAGAGTCAGTCTTGCTGGAGTTCATTTGAAGCCTGTTGTTGCCATCCAGATCTTCACAGTGTCCAGACACTTGGACAAGATGTCCACAGCATTATTTAATTTACTAGCGATAGAGATATATAATTATGTATCATCAGCATACTGATGAAAGCTCACCGCGTGGCAATGGATGAGCTCACCCAGCAGCCTCATCTACAAATGTTATCATAATTATTAGAATTGTCATTGGTGGAAGGAGATAGCTTTGGGGAGGTTAATAATTGCTTTTATTTGCTGGGTTTATTCATTTTCATCTGTTTGTGGGAACTGCCAAGAATCATGCTGAAATATGGCAGTATACAAAAATGATAAAAATAAATAAGCAAAATTACGGGAACTTTGAAGATATTTTAATACAGGAATGCATGGCACTAACCGAATGCATCTCTAGTAACCCCTTTAATAATCTCTACATTTAAGTAAAAAGTTTTTTTTTTTTTTACTGTTTTGTGGCCCAAAACTTTGAATAACATTGGAGCCTCTGTGCAACTGGTAAAACAATCTTTTACCAAAGCAAACTGGGAAGATTTTACTCTTTTTTTAAGGGTTGGGGAAAATTTACAGTGCAAAATAGATATTTCAGCCTTTTATTTTCTCTCTTAAACACCCTTGATACAGCCTATGCATGAATTGGAACTGATAGTTTAAATTGCATGACTGTATAAATGAATATCAACTGGACATCTGTGAAAGTTAAAACAATATGGTAAGTTTAATTTAGACATCACATTTCAGCCACTAATAAACTAATTAACTGGGCTTTATTTCATACAGATAAAATATATCTTTATCAGGAAGGCAGCTGAAAACGGAGATTGCGAGGGCCACGCGCAGCCCTCCCAAGCTCGGTTTTCTCTGGCAGAGGGTTGTAGGAGGCTGTTGCAGCCAAAAAGGGAGGTCGAGAGCCCATTTTTGCTGGCAGAGTGCTTGGGCCTCACAGGCGCCCCCCACATGAGTGTTGTCAAGCTTGTCATGGCCCCCCTGGCCATGCCCATTCCCCCCCCCGATGTCAAACACAACCCTGATGCGGTCCTCAATGAAATCGAGTTTGACACCCTTGCTATAGAGGTTGGCGTGGAAAAGATCTAGATCTGGTTACGCCTTCAAACATGCAAAAATGATGTGCTCAATAAAGTTTTGCATGAAAAGATTGGACCGTCTCAATTGTGCTTGATTTGGTTGGGTTCGCTGGTCGGAACCTTGACACGTGTCCTATTTTATGCTGAGTTTTACTGGAGCACACAGAGGTACCGGTAGTTCTTGACTTGCAAACATTCGTTTACTGATTGTTCAAAGTTACAATGACACCGGTTCTTGCAGTTATAGCCATCATGCCATCTGTACAGTCATGTGATCAAAATTCAGCACTGGACAACCAACATGCATTTATGATGTGGTTGCAGCATCCTGAGGTCACACGGTCGCCATTTGTGATCTCCCCAGCCAGCTTCCATCAAGCAAAGTCAATTAGAAGAAGCCAGATTTGCTTAATGACTGCATCATTCACTTAACTGCAGCTTAACATCCCTGGCAAAAAAGGTTGTAAAATTGGGCATGATTCACTTAACAATGGCTTTGCTTAGTATCCGAAAGACTTGTTCCAATGATGGTCGTAAGTTGATGATTACCTGTATATTTTTGTGTATTAGTGTAGTCCACCAGATTGATACCAAGCATTTAGTGGGGTGTTAGCACAAATGAGACATTTATCTTCAAAAGTTTCACGAAGCTGGTTTTTGGAAATTCAATACATCCAGCTGGGAGCCTTTCTTAAGATTAACCAAGAAAATGGCTGTTGAGAATCTTTATATTTATTACTCCAAAACATTATGAAAATGCTTTATTGTTCAATCATCTCATTACATACAAGCACTTTATCAACTTCATGTATTAGTATTGGTCATTACTAGAGGATGTGTGTGTGTATATGTGTATGTATGTATGTGTGTGTGTGTGTGTGTGTGTGTGTGTGTGTATACACACACACACACACACACACACACATACATACACACACACAGAGAGAGAGAGAGAGAGAGAGAGAGAGAGAGAGAGAAAGAGAGAGAATAGAATAAAGAATAATAGAGTTGGAAGGCATCTTGGAGATCTTCTAGTCCAACCCCCTGCTTAAGTAGGAGAGCCTATACCATTTCAGACAAGTGGCTGTCCAGTCTCCATAAAAACCCCTAATGATATATACACATACACACTGTTTTCTGCACATTATGAATAGTGTTTAAAAAGCTTTAGATAGTACAAAAAACCAAAACAAAACAGCACAGCTTTAAAAACACACCATCAATAGTCCATTTTAAAATACCACTTTCGGGATTTAGGGATTTTTTAAATTCTGTGTTAATCATTCATACAGTTTAAGAATTTCTACCATTATATGTAGTTTTATATAATCAGCGCCTCAGAGGGAGACCACAGCTGCGATATAAGGATATCAGCAAGAGGGACCTAAAGGCCCTGGGAGTGGACATTAATGACTGGGAAACCTTGACCTCTGATTGTTCGGCTTGGAGGCTAAACATGCAGCATGGCCTTCTCCAATTCGAAGAGACACTTGTTTGGCAGGCTGAGGCACAGAGGCAATCCCGGAACCAGGGAAATCTGAGGGCTGGGTAGGGGACAGAATGTATCTGCCCTCAGTGTGGAAGGGATTGCCACTCTCGAATTGACCTTTTTAGTCACACTAGATTAGTGGTTCTCAACCTTCCTAATGCTGCAACCCTTTAATACAGTTCCTCATGTTGTGGTGACCCTGTGGGCGTGGCCAACTTTTTTTTTTTTACTACTTTTAAAAGCATTTTTTCTACAACCTTCAGAGGTTGCAGAAAAAAATGCTTTTGGAAGCCTCTGACGATCAGGCAACTCAAATGGGATCGCCAGCGGCTTTTAAAGGCATTTTTTTCCCTACAACCTCTTCAGCCGAAGAGGTTGCAGAAAAAAATGCTTTTGGAAGCCTCTGACGATCCCAGCTGAGCTCCACCTGGAGACGGATAGAGGAGTGGTGTCTCAGTTCCTAAGACCATCGAAAATATGTGTTTTCCTATGGTCTTAGGCGACTCCTGTGAAAGGCTCGTTCGACCCCCAAAGGGGTCGCGACCCACAGGTTGAGAACCGCTGGACTAGATGCTGTTTTAGGACCTTTTTCCAGAGCACGATACCATAGTCTTTTGAGACTGAAGGATGCCAATGATGATAATGGCATACCACGACACAGATTTATATAGCATTTATCTTTATATAACTTTATAATACACACACACAATCTTAATGGGACTAATTTCATGTGTTTTATACTTCTACTAAGACCTTAAATTTTAGCTATTGTTATAGGGTGTTGGTTAGAGAATTGGGATGGCTTTAATTTTGTTGATCAATGACCAAAATAAATGGTGAAGATGATGAATTTAAAAAACAAACAAACTACATCACATGACTAATCATGATTTAAAAGTTTTGAAATTCAAAATGCTATTTTTGACTCAGGCATGCCATATTTTTCATAGTGCTTTACAGCACTAAGTGGTTTGTAGAGTCAGCATGTTGCCCCCAACAATCTGGGTCCTCATTTTAACTGACTTTGGAAGGATGGAAGGCTGAGTCAACCTTGAGCTGGTCAGAATTGAACTCTTGGCAGTAGAATGCAGCATTAGCCTGCAATACTATATTTTAACCACTGTGCCACAATGGCTCTAAGATGCTATCTAAGCAATGTTTGAAAGACTTTGTTTTCTAAGTCTGAATATATATTAAATACACTGCTCAAAAAAAATAAAGGGAACACAAGCAGAAGACATCCGAGATCTGAATGAATGAAATATCCTTATTAAATACTTTGTTCGTTACATACTGTACAGTAGTTTTGTGTTCCCTTTAGTTTGAGCAGTGTATAAACTACTGTATGTAAAGAACAAAGTATTTAATAAGGCTATTTCATTCATTCAGATCTCGGATGTCTTCTGCTTGTGTCCCCTTTATTTTTTTGAGCAGTATATATTTGTAATTTTCCAACAAAATGCCCCCATACAGTGTTTTTAGAAAAATCTATTTTTATTAATTGAAGTCATATTCTATGAGAATTTTCTAATCAATTTTTAATTTTTGACTATCCTTTTAATTTACAGCTGCTAATTTTAATTTGCTTGCTTGTCACAGGTGTAACAGTAATTAACTCATAAATTAACTAAATACAATATCAAAAAAGGATTAAAGTCTTCATTTTATAATTACAATTTTATTGAGTCCTCCTGTCAGTATCTACCTCTAAGAATATATCTTAAAATATTAGTATATAGTAAAAGGTACTATTATTTACATTATAACCAATAGAAAAATACTGTTCCTTAAAAGTTCAAAGCAGCTAAATTATTAAATCCAGGAATATGGATGGAGTGTATCACTTTAATTTTTTTCTGTACTTCCTTACCTATGTTTTCACTATATTTTTTGTTCCTTAGTAACAGCACATGCTGTTAACCTCGATGATATCTGCTTACAATAACATTAAAGTTGTTCTCCGAATTTACTCTGGTTTTGTCTAAAGATTTTTTGTGTGTGTGTGCAAGAATTCTCTATTTTTGAAAGCATTTCCTAGTATTCTGTGAAAACTCAAATTCCACAGCCTTTAGGGGTAATTCAGAATTAATTCTACTGGCCACAGTAATCTGGTGCATTTTGTGATGAAACTAATTAAGATCCAAAGAAGAGCTGCAGGACTCACTTAAAGCACTCAATATGCCAGGAAGAAAAGCTTTCATTGTTAGAAAACAAATGATTTGATTTTGTTGATAAGGTCAAAATGATCAGTGACTCATCAGAGCATTATAAATTAAGTGCAATTACCAGGACAGTGTACTCTTTATCTACACTGCTTTTTTCGTACCGTTTGAGCAAACCTTGCAATTTCATATATATTTGCTTGGAAGTACTCCAGGTGATACTTAGAATAATTTAGTGAACGTTATGGCTCGACTCCATTATAAAAATGTTCCTTAAACTGTTTTTGTCTTTGTACAAGCAGGAACAGAAATGAAGGTTGTCGTTTTCTTTGCTTTTGCAGAGGCAAATTGTTGATGTGCCTGTCATTACAGGCAGTGGTGGGATTCAAATAATTGAACAACCGGTTCTCTGCCCTAATGACCAGCTGGCTGGACGTGGCCACGGTGGGCATAGCCAGAGGGTGTGACAGGTAGCACTCAGCCTCCTGCACCCCCCTGGGAGCAAAAATGGGCCACGGAGGGGATGCACCGCACTCCGTGACCCGGTTTGGGCCTAGGAGGCCTCCCTGAAGCCTCCTGGGAGCAAAAACGGGCCACGGGGGCACACCACACCCTTTGTGCCCCATTTTGGGCCTAGGAGGCCTCCCTGAACTTACCTGGGAGCCAAAATGGGGCATGTCGGGACTCCTGGAAGTGGTAGGGTGGGGAGGGGCCACTTAGCAATTTAACTACTGATTCACCCAAAGTGCCTGAATCCCACCACCGATTACAGGTAAGCCAACTAGAAAGAATCCAAATCATGCAGGAAGGAATCATGCAGGATTCATTTAATTCACCTAGCAACTGCAGTGGTTCTCTTAACAACTAGAACAAAAATCACTTAGCAACTGCCTTGCTTACAATGGAAATTTTGGGCTCACTTGTGGTTGTAAATCAAGGACTTAGCTCAGGGGTCTGCAACCTTAAACACTCAAAGAGCCATGTGGACCCATTTCCCACAGAAAAGAAAATACTGGGAACCACAAAACCCTCCCTGTGCCTGACTATTTCTTGACCGGCCACAAAACTAGCATATGTTTTCTTCTGAAAATTTTCTTTTCTTGGATTTAACCATGGTTTGCTTACTGGGGGTTGAAAAGCTCAATAAATCGTGTGCCGGCGGGTATCACACATTGGTGGTTGTGATGCATATTTTGAGTGAAAGGGAGCCACAGCAGAAGGGTGAAAGAGCCACATGTGACTCCAGAGCCACAGGTTGTTGACCCCTGACTTAGCTGAAGTAACAATTGAATATGTAGGAAAGAAGCCAATTTGGAAGGAAGGAGAAAGAATGGAACAATGGACATGAATGATCTCAGTGAAAGTCAGAAGAAAATTTCAAGATAGGAGCAGGTTCTGTGAAATCCAACAAAGCGGCGTAAATGTGGTTGAAGACTGGGATGAGAGGTTTATTGCTGTTTATACTGCCATGACAAGTGTATTGTGGTGATTTCATGGGCTTCAGGGAAAGGAAGTAAGAATACTAGCTACAGCTTCTTGGCTGTAGCTGGGAGTGATAGAATATGAGAGGCTAATTTCCATCTTTCCCTATGGAAATTATGGTTCCTTGAGAAAAGGCCCTGATTTGGTGCTTACACGGCCTTGGGTGATGATTGTGGGTGCATTGATATGACTGAAAGGAAAATAGGATACCTGTAGAGCATAAGGAGGTTAAATTGAAACATTAATATTCATTGTTTAATAGTCAGTTCATTTTTTGGCCATTATGTAGATTGCTGACATATAAGACCTATATGGAGATGGAAAACCAATTGACTTGGTTAATTCTAGACACACCGCTAATCGGTTGATTTTAAGGGAACTCTATAAAAATAAATCAACAGAAGTGAGATAAAGCACAATAGCTGAAAATGAAGAGTGAACGTGACCAAACATGGCCCACTTTTCACAATGAAAAGTGATTGTGTTGATAAGGATAGCATAGCTCTGTAGGTTATCAGTCCTATTTAAAGCTACCCATATTCTTTTTAAAAAGAAGAGGCGGGAAGCTCCTCAATCGAGCACTGTGTTAAGTTTGTAGATTCTTTGTAGATAAAATCACTCACACTGACTGCAAGCATGTATGTCTACTGAAATATCAGATTACACTCAGTGCAAGATATTGTGAAGTTATCGGGGGTGCTATTCCCCTGATAACCTGTCAGCAGGTTCTTACAGGTTCTGGAGAACCGGTAGCGGAAATTTTGAGTAGTTCGGTGGCAAATACCACCTCTGGCTGGCCCCAGGAGTGGGGAGAGAATGGGGATTTTGCAGTATCCTTCCACTGGAGTGGGTTGGGAATGGAGATTTTGCAGTATCCTTCCCCTGGAATGGGGTGGGAATGGAGATTTTGCAGTATCCTTCCCCTGCCATGCCTACCAAGCCACGTCCACCACGCCATACCATGCCCACCAAGTCACACCCACAGAACTGGTAGTAAAAAAAAATTGAATTCCACCACTGGAAGTTATCTCAAAGTCCTTCAAACTTGCAGAGTCTCAGAGAAAGGATAGGCCTCTCAGTAGCATGAATTCTGCCACCCATGTGCTAGATCTATGCAAAAAAATAAAATTCTCCTACACTTTTCTACAAGAACGTATCCACACTGCTCAGGATTCTTCATTACCACTTTCTTTCAAAACCATAATTCCTCTTTACAAAGGATGCCATGAAGATGTGCAAGACCACAACTTTTTTTGCCCATCTATATATGACAGAGAGAGGATTTTAAAGGAAGAAATAGGAAATTCTGACATTCCTACCATTACATTCTCCCAAATCATGAAAATCAGCATCAGGCACTGCTGATTTGGGAAACCAATATAGCTGAATTTCACTACTGTGGTTTTGACAAGTTCTGTAGAGTTTTAAAGGATGGAAATAGAAATTAATTGTCTCCTGAAGTCCTTTTATTGCTATTCTTATTCTTGTTCCTTTTTTTTTTTTTCAAGCTAGCAAGAAACCTGTCTGGAAAATTATATCACTGGAAATCAAGTATTTTGCCGCTGAATTTCAACAGTATTGTCTTAAGTGCTGGGGGCTAAAGTAGATATTGAACAACCACAGGCAGTTTCCTGGCTGCCTAATGAAAGAGAATTTGCTTTAGAAATAAGAATATAGTATTATTGGATAACTTAGCCATTGAGTGAGTGTTGCTGTTCCTTCATTAGACAATCCCCTCTCATCTGCAGCTTCTCTGGTTCCCATGCCTCAATTATATCAGTGTTATTGTCACTAATAAGAGGGAGATGCCTTTGAAAAATTGTAAATGATTTTCTCTTTCCCCAGGAGAAATTTAGAAAAATGTATCTACTCAATTTATATCCCCAGAGTTGGAAGACAATTTCGAAGGGCCATTATGCCTCGCTTTAACAATAAAGTTACTGATCTTAGAAAACGTGATAGTTCTAAAATGGAGGAGGTCTAAGCTAAAAGGTCCAGATTATATTTCTACTTACGATCTCAAATCAGTAAAATTGTGGCTATTAGTTCCATCCATACGTTATTAATATCACGTTAGCTATAACTGAACCTATATAAGTTAATTAATTGGATAACAGTAACTTGCTAAAATAATTTTTCTTAAATTTTTAGTTCTACCAAACACAGGGGGAAAATACTGTACTGAAAACTTTTCATTAAAAAAGAAATATTGAAAACTTTTATCCTTTACATGTCCCATTATCATATAAGAGTACAAGAACAGGATGAAATAATCTTTGTTCTGGGACAAATGTGCCTTTGCTAGGAATAATAAACAGGTTGAACTAACACTGATCAGTTGTGTAGCAAAATGCTAAACAAGATTGCCCCACAGAGGTTTTGTCAGTGGGGAAAAATCAGGACTGAGCATTAAGTTCCAATTAAGCTGATTTAGTGTCCATGACTATACACAAAAATTTAGTCAACTAAAAGTCAGCACTAAATTGGTGCTAGATAAGAGTTGAGGGAATTAAAGATGGACTGAACTTGGATTACTTATAGGGATATAACAATTCCAGGGTGTTTTCTCTCTTGACTCTACCACCTGTCTACCCTTCCTTCTCCTACAGATTCTACTTCTTTGCAGGTTTTCTCTTCAGTTCAAAAATACTGTCTAAAGCCTGGTAAAATTTCTGAACTTTCGTGTTTTTCACCCAGGCATCACATTTCCTTCTTTTTCAGATCCATTGGAAGAGGGTTTGAAAAAGTATTGACAAAATGAAGTTGTTTTTTTTTAAAAAAAAAGAAGACAGCAATGTGACCTCTTCTCCAACATTTCTATCAGCCAACCAGGAAACCTATGATCATTAGTTGAAAAACAACATTTTTGCTAGCTGAGATTTTTAAATTGAAGACTTCCTGGACTCTGTAATAAGCCTGAGATGTGCCTTGCAAAAAAAAAAAAAAAAAGGCTAGAAAGTTTTAGCATTTCCTTTTGGCTAACAAAGTTAGGAGCAAAGTAAGAACACTTATCAAAATGTTCAGAGCAAAAAAGATGCCTTAATTGCATTTGATTCAAAATGCTTCCTAAGCAATTTAAACTATTATTGATTTTTTAAAAAATATATTTTTTAATTATGACATTTACTATCTATATAATCCATTATAGCAGAACAAAGAGAATTTAAAATATGGTTTGCCTTTTGACAGTGGTAGGTAACTGAGGGCAAATCTGAATAAAAATAAAGCCTGCAATGATTTTAACATTTAAATACAAAGGTAAACGCACACCAAAGGTTATGGGGAGAAAATTGCTCTACAGCTTTATGCAAAATGTATACTTGATGAGTAAATGCAAACCAAGTTTGATCCTTTGTTTTTCTTGACATAATTGGGATAATGAAATACGTTGTGTGATGCTAATTAGTTTACAGGACCAGATCGCAGATGGCGAAAACAAACTGGTGCTCTGCCCAAATCAGTGGAATTGTAGCAACAAAACACCATCTCCTTATGAATGGCAAACTGTTTTCAGTCGTTTTTCCATCAAGAGCTGCCAAAAAAATAAAGCAAAGGTGGCATTACACACCAGTCTGCCTTGCTGTTTTTAGTGCTCATTATAAAGCAATAGTGGGGTAAATAACCGACCTGCTCAAATTCTGGGCAGCATAGCCGGGGATTTCATGAGATTTAGCACGTTGGGTTCTCTGACATGTTTGAATATTGGTATAATAAGTATACAAGATGAAAGTTGTTTATCTAACAAAGATATTGAAATATTTGATGGCCCAGCTGCAATTTGAAAAAGCTAGATATGCTTTCATGTAATTTCTGAATGAACAACTCAGCTCTTGTTCTTTCTAACTTGTATATTGAAATTTTCAGAATATGCAAGTCACACTATAGAGAAGAGTTTTTCAACTCTTTCATGGGATTCTGCAAGGGACTAAAAAGGAGAAAAAAGTTCATTCAAATGCAGCTGAAGGCATCCACTGCAATTTTTCTAAGGTACAGCAAAAAAGCTAATCAGCTAATATTCAAAAGCCTTTCTGCCTCTTGATCTCGTGACGACTTGATACTTTGCCTTTTGATCAAGAGTTCAAGATTTTTTTTAAATTTTTAACGAATACTTTCTGTAGCCAGAAAAAGTTTGAAAATCCATTTTAGAAGTTATGCACAGTTTTTAAATGGTCATATATATGGTATCAACAAACTATGCCACTCCGTTCTGTATCAACATTCTTCACATTTGAATAATTATGGTCATTTCCCCTTTCTTTACAGATGAAACAATGGAATTAATATTTGTAAATATATATTTAAAAATCTGGAAATTCTTGCTTTGGAGTTAATGTCACGAAATCCCAAACTACTAATCACAGAAGTTCAAACAGTACATTTAAAAATGACTTATGACTATATTTGTGAGACCGCCTTCTGCCGCCAATAGCCTCCCACCGACCGGTTCGCTCACACAGAGAGGGCCTCCTCAGGGTGCCGTCGGCCAGGCTGTGCCGGCTGGCGACCCCCAGGGGGAGAGCCTTCTATGTGGCAGCACCTGTCCTCTGGAATGACCTGCCCCCTGAGATACGCACGATATCAGACCTCCGGACTTTTCGTCGGGCCCTGAAGACACACTTGTTCCATCTAGCTGGGCTGGCTTGATCCCATCCTCTCAGTTTTTAATTGAATTTCAGTTTTAATTGGGTTGTTTGAAAGTTGGGCCAAAATTATTTAATTGTTTTTTAAAATGTTTTTAAATTTTATATGCTATGTTTTATCCTGGCTGTACACCGCCCTGAGTCCCGCAGGAGAAGGGCGGTATAGAAATATAATAAAATAAATAAATAAATAAATAAATAAATAAATAAATAAATAAATAAATATTTCACATTTATGACCATTGCAGCATCCCCATGGTCACATGATTTACATTCAGATGCTTGACAATTGACTCACTTTTATGACGTTTGCACTGTCCCAGGGTCATGCGATCACCTTTTGTGACCTTCTGATAAGCAAAGTGAATAGGGAACCCAGATTCACTTAACAATCAGGTTACTTAATTTAACAACTGCAGTGATTCACTTAACAAATGTGGCAAGAAAAGTCGTAAAATGGGGCAAAAAAAAATCACTTAACAATTTTTTCATTTAGCAACATAAACCTTGGGCTCAATTGTGGTCGTACGTTGAGGACTACCTGTACTGTTACAGTTGGTATATTTTTTTAAGGTGAAGTTCTTCAACTGCCTAACAAGATCTATGCTTCATGGGATATAGATAGTCCTCGACTTATGACCATAATTGAGCCCAGAATTATAGTAGTAAATCAATGGGGGGGGGCAGTGTCTTAAAGTGGGTCGCAACATCACCATGACCAATGTTATGACCTTTTTTTGCAGTGGTTGTTAAACAAATGCTATGGGAGGTTAAGCAAAAGTGGAGGTTTGTAAAATGAATCCATTTTATCCAAAGTGCATTTTTTGCTAGAAATCAGATAAACACCAGAGACCTGGGGGGGGGGGGGACACATAAAAAAACAGTCATTTGACCATGGGACATTGCAAAAAGCTGTAAATATGAGCGTCCAAAATGAGTTTTCTCAAACATCAGGGCCCAAAATGCAATCACCTAACTATGTGTCTATGTGTGCGGCCATCAAAACTCCAGAACCTGGTCATAAGTATCTTTTAGGGGGTTTGTTGTAACTTTGGTTGTTAAGCGACTAGTCTTAAGTGAGGATTGCCCATAGAGTGTCCATCCACATAAAGGCAAGAGCTATTTATCTTTAGGACATACTACCTTTCACCTTTGCACCTCTAAAGATGACGCATCTGCAAACCAATTTTCATTATTTTTGTATAAGAAAATGATATTCTTCATAGTTAAAATTCAAAACTAATTATCTCATTATTTTTTTTATAATTGCAGAAATTTATCGAATTGTGGTCAACCAGATTGTATTAATAAGAATTAGCTGGGGGAAGTACAAACTTACTCATTGTTATGTATGTCTAATCATAGACAGCTATGGCTGGTGGTAGGAAAAAAAACATGAGGAAATTTTGAAATAAATCAATGCCAAGCAAATGCTTTTAAGTTTTTAACCTTCAAGCTAAGTACAGCAAGCGGAGTGCCCTTCCTTAAAAAGGATTCATTCATGTCAAGCTATTGTGACATGAATGTGTCATTATTAAAGAACTTCACTTATTAAGAATTACGGCACTCTGTATGCATGACTAATTCCGCAATAGTTTCATTTTTTTAGAAAGGGAGTACCAGCAGTTTTGTTCTGGATGAAATATAATTTTGTATATGATTTGATTATACTTCGATTTGCACTAAGGTCAGGTTTTCCCGACTCTATCTGCTTCCCCTAGAAAAGTATCTGACCATCAATTCTCTTCAGAAAAAAAGGAAAAATGGCCAAAATACTCAGCATATCAGTAGAAGTGAGTTGCGCTGCCAATAATTTAAATGAATATGTAGAGCAGGGATCCCCAACCTGTGGGCCACAGCCCACTATCGGGCCGTGGCCTATTCGCAATCAGGCCATATGAGCGGCAGGCAGGGACATGCACGGAGCCCGACTCATGTGAGTGTTGTGGACACCTGAGCCTGTGTCATCGGCAGGAGAGGACTCCGAGAGTGAAGGAGAGGAGTTGGCAAGGCCTCCCTCTCCAGGACCCTCCTCTCTGGCAATGCCTTCGGTGTCCGCCGAAGGGCAAGAGATAGGGCTGGGGCCAAGCACGTCCATGCAGCCACAGATGGACAGTGATGAGGTTAATGAGTCTAGGTTGGATCCACGCCAGCGTCGCAGAGATAAGTGCGCGCAACAGAAGAAAAGGCGTGCCCGAGATTAGGCTGAGTCACTGGACCACATCCCACAAGGTATAAAAGGGAGCGGGGTGGCCAGTCAAACCTTGTGACGAACAAAGCTGAAAGCTTCCACGCCATTCTGCATTGCCGGACTTTTTGCTATAGACTTTGCTGGATTATCTTTGGACTTGATTGACTCTGTAATTATTGAGCTGTTTCTTTTGATGTACCAGAAGTGGGGAGAAGTTATCTCTCCTCTTCATAAGTAATAAACTCTTGGCAGGAAGCCACTAGGTTGTTGCCAAGTTCCGTTATCATAAGGAAAAGGATTTTGTCGGCTGGTTTGGTCTTTAACTCTTTGTGTGTGCGTGTGGGATGGGGACAGAACAGTGAGCAGTGGACACCAGCGCTTGCAGCCCCACTCACATGACACAAATGAAATTGTGTGAGTGCATGCCTGCCCCTCATGAAAACCATCTCCTCTTTCCCCCCCTCCCTCCCCATGCCATTCCACCAACCCAAAAAGGAGAACGCTGGTGTAGAAGGAAGGATTTTGTATTTATGGTTGTCAAATGTGAGCCTTCATTTGCTGACTTTCAGAACCAGATTGGACTTTTGAGCATGGAAGAAATGCACAGTCAGGACCCTTGAGGCAATCTATAAGTCTAAATCAAGTCCAACTCAAGGACTGGATCTGGTCCATGGGGTGCTTAAATCAGGCCTCTGTGCAGCTCGTCTTTGGCCAGCAGAGTGCTGCTGGAGGCCGGGGAGGTTGAAAATGGGCCTCATGGGGGCCTCACAGGGCCTCTGTGTGCCCCGGTTTTGGCTGGCAGACTGCTGCTGCAGGCCGGGGAGAGGCCTCCAGCAACACTCAAAAACAGACCACGCAGGGGCCTCGGGAGGCCTTTGTGTGGTCTGTTTTTGGCTGGCAGAGTGCTGCTGGAGGCCATGGAGGGCGAAAAAGAGGCGCGGGGGCCACACACACACACACACACAAACACACACACACACACCTGTGCCCCATTTTGGCCAGCAGGGTGTTGCAGGAAGTGTCTGTCCTGTCCTGCCCTGCTCCCCACAACCGGCCTGTCGAGGACAACTACAAGAGCTGATCTGGCCCTTGTAGAAATCCAGTTTGACACTCCTGTCTAGATGAAAAAAATAATGGAGTCATCCTGTCTGGTACAGTAGTTGCCGATTTACAGTCATTCGTTTAGTGACTGTTCAAAGGTACAATGGCCCTTAAAAAGTAACTTATGACCATTTTTCACTCTTATGAGCATTGCAACATCCCCATGGTTACATGATCAAAATTCAGACACTTGGCAACTGGCATGTTTGCAGTGCCCTAGGGTCATGCGATCAACATTTGTAACCCTCCCAGCTGGCTTCTGACAAAGTCAATGAGGGAAGACAGATTCACTTAACATCTGGATGAGTCACTTAACAATTGTGGCAAGAAAGATTGTAAAATGGGGCAAACAACTTACGGGACAAACACTTAACAACTGTCTTGCATAGAAACAGAAATCTGGAGCTCAATTGTGGTTATACCCACGTCGTAGAAGCAACAGTAAAGTTGTGATGTATTTTCACTGTCAATATTTTTTTCCCATAATTGTCTATTGGTACATTGCATTATCAGATTGGATTCACATCTGTTCATTATTTAGGTGCTTGATGTCCATTCAAGCACACTTCCCAGCAGCATTTTCATTGTACATTTCAAGACTAGAGAATTTCAAGCTGAGCCTAACTGGTATCTCTTTATTTTTCTCTGACATTCTATGCTCTTCTTTTCTTGAAATATCTTTTTCAAACATCTCCCAAACTTTCTTGGGAGTAACTGTGTCTTTGTCTAACAATGAGAGTAACATTTTTACCCTAGTTGTTCCTGAGTTTATGCTGAATGGCTTTATTGTCTGGAGTTCATATTGAGCTATGAAATTAGCCAGGCTTAGACAGTAATCATAAGCATATTTACAAAGACATACATTCGGCTAAATGTGTTCAGGATCATTCAACTGTGGATTTGTTTCAACAAAATATTAATGAATCCAGTGACATAATTGCTGATTGTTAATTTGTGTGAAAGCTGACATACACTTCTCCATAATTGTGGCAGTTTGTAGATGCACTACTCTTTTCTTTTGCCTGTTGCAACCAATAGAAAAATGAATTCTATTTGAGATTTTAAGTAGGGATCTATAACATGTTCTGTGAAGATAATAAAATAACTATTGTCTATAGCAGTGATGACTAACCTTTTCCTGACCAAGTGCCCAAAGTGTGCCCGAACCCCCAAAATGCAATGTGCGCAAACCCCTGCGTATGTGCCCCACCCCTGCACATGCATGCAACCCCCTGCACATCCCCTGCACATGTATGTGTGGCCCCCCACACGTCCCCCACACATGTGCATGTGCATGTACCCCCCCACGCATGCGTGCACAGCCTCACATGTGCATCCCCCATGCATACCTGCATGGCCCCCCGCACCTGCCCTGCCCCCCATATATGTGCCGCAGAGACCTGACAACCAGCTGCCCGGCAGGAGGCCCATGCACATGAGCAGCGGAGATGAACCGGGGCGACCGCTCGCATGCCCACAGGTTCGCCATCACGGGTCTATAGTGATGGAAGAATCTGTATATCGACATATTTCTTAAGAGAGCTGAATTCAAGGATAGATATTTCTGTGAATAAAATTCTCTGCCAAAACCAGAGGCAACCACACTAGGCACCAACCAATGTCTTAGCAACCAAGCTGACAAGTGAAGCTGAAAAACAGGTGGCCTACTATGCAGTTCCTTGGAGAGTAAAGGGAGAGCTCTTTGAAAGGATTGACCAGAGGAAAGACACACTCAGAGGGCAAAAACACACACAGAACAGACACAATCTGTGTGTGCCTGTTCATTTGATTGTGGCAAAGACCGTCTGAGGTTTGTTTTCTTCCTAAAGCTTCGTCCTAATGGGAAAATCATGCATTTTTTACCGCAGATGAGATGAAAATCAGGGTAGGGAGAATAGGTCCAAGCCCCCATCCCAACACTATTTAGGCAGATGTCACGGAGTCAGACTTTATCCCTGATACCGGCAAATAATTACTGTCTCTGCTAACTTGTACCTATTCCAAGGGCATTCCTTTAATTTATTTTATTGTTATCCTATCCATCTACCTTATCGGTTGCTGCTTCTTTATATCCCCCTAAGGTTCCCAAATGATAATTCCAAACATAATCGTTTTTCCAGTTCATCATTTACATGCAACATATATTTAAAGTATCTGAGCTTCTGCTTCCTGATCATTTCCTCAGGGAAATAATTCATTTTTCTTGGGTCCAGGACTATTTGATGTGTTCTTGCAGCCCTGCTATCTTCTTCCCTCAAACATTTGTTTTCTCTAGCACAGTAGTTCCCCTTTTCAATCAGCAGTTCCTTGTGGATATTTTAAGGTAATTTTGGTTGTTAAGGGATATATTCTGCTGGTTAGGAGATTTTTCCATCCTAACAATCAGAGTATATATTAATTTACCATGAAATCCCCATGTTTTTCAGTAAGGTGACCTCTTTAAGAAAGTATATTCTTGTACTGAAGCTTTCCTTCCCTCAAACCAGACTTAGTTCTGGCCAAATATTTCTCTGTCATACACACACACACACACACACACACACACACACACACACACATGTTTTTGTAGATTTTCACGGGTACAGGTATGCAAGTCTTGGTGTATTCGGGTCTTCTCCGTGTAAGATTGAGAGCACTTGAGAGAACCAAAGTGGTCTCAATCTTACATGGGAGAAGACCGGAATACACCAAGACTTGCATACATATACATATACATACATACATACATAATAGAAAAGAATTAACTACTCATATGCCTTATAATCCAACTGCAGGTAGTCCTTGACTTACAATCAGTGGTGGGATTCAAAATATTTTACCACCGATTCTGTGGGCTTGGTGGCGTCAAAACTAGCCCCCTAAAAACCGCAAAAATGTTCCACAAAAAGCCCCAAAAATGGGCCGCAAAAAGTTCCAAAAATGGGCCAAAAAAGCCTCGAAAATGAGCTGAAAAAGTCCTGGAAACAGGCGGGAAAAGGGCTGAAAAAAAGGGAGGCCAAAAACTTTTTGTTGTTGTTTTTCCTCTTCTAAATTTAGGTGACTCTTATAATCCAAAAAATACGATAAATTGATTTCCTAAGTAAATACAATCCATACTCCGTGATCTTCCCTGTTTACTGCTCTCCTATTTCAATTCCCCATCCATCCTATTACTGCTACCAAATAGGAATTTTCTCAACCAAAAACAGACTCTACCATAATCATGTATCATTCCAAGAATGACAGCAGACAAGCCTGACTTGTCTGACCTGCACTATTTCTGAATGTGTGCTCAAAACTACATTGAAGCAGATTCCTCATTTGTGACCTGTTTGAAGGTTGATCAGGTTACCAAAAAAAAAAAAAAAAGGAGAGAGAGGGCATCACTGAATGTTAATATAATTACTGAAAAATTGGATGAATATATGTCCAATCTGCCTGACTGTCTGAAACACTGAATTTTGTTCACGCCACAGACATTCACACTTGTAATAAGGAGAGGGGGCTGAATGCATTAAACGCTCTTCTTGTTAACTGTTCCAAGAAAATAATTTTATCATATTATGCTATCAAAAGTCACAGAAACTACTGCCAGAATTAGTGGATGTGGCAACTCTAAATTCTCTCAGTCTTCAAGAAATTTATTGATGGATTTATTGAGGTAACAGTTCATTTGTTTTAAGTTCCCATGATCCCCTTGTTAGTGGTACAGGCAAATAAATTTAGTTTGTGGATTCAATAATGTCTACATATCAATCTGTCATTGCGGCACTAATATGCATCATTGATTTCTTACCCTTCTCCCAAATAAAAGTGAGTCCTGAATTCTGTAAAATATTTTTTTTCAAATAATTGGTATGCATACCAAACAACTGGAGAAATTTCACATGCACTTTTATTCGCTCCATTCTCGGCATTCATTGGCAAAATCCTGTTTCCAATCTGGAGGTTTTAAATTGTTCAGAGCTCAAAATTCAGATGCTTGGCATCTAGTTCATATTTATGATGGTTGTAGTATCCCGGGGTCATGCAATCCTCTTTTGCGACCTTCTGACAAGCAAAGTCAATGGGGAAGCCAGATTCACTTACTATTTATTTACCACATTTTTCAGAGTATAAGATGCACTGGAGTATATGACACACCTTAGTTTTTGGGGAGGAAAATGGGGGGGAAGGAATTCTGCCTACCAGGTATTCATCTGGCTAGTCCTTAGCCTGGTCAGCTTCAGAACATGAGTTCAGGTTACATTCGGACGCACCCAAATTTTCAGCCTCTTTTAGGAGGGAAAAAAGTGCATCTTATACTCTGAAAAATACGGTATTTATTTATTTGTTTGTTTGTTTATCAAACATGTACAAGATAGCAGGTATAGGTATAAACATAAACATAAGCAAAGGAAGTAAGTATAGGTAAATGGGAACAGTAAGACGGGGCGGTAGGCATGCTGGTGCGTTTATGCACGCCCCCTTTACAGACCTCTTAGGAATGGGGTGAGGTCCACGGTAGACAGATATTACTAACTTAACAACTGCAGGGATTCACTTAAAAACGGTGGCAAGGAAAGTTGCGAAACGGGGCAAAACTCACTTAACAAATGTTTCACTTAGCAACAGAAATTTTGGCTCAATTGTGGTTGTTAAATCAAGGTTTACCTGTACAATAAAATTCAGTTTGGACTATTTTTTTTTATTTTTATTTTATTTTATTTTATTTTTGGATTTATATACTGCCAGGGCGGTGAACAGCCAAAAAGATAAAACACATAAACTACAAAATTTAAAAGACAATATAAAACCAATTAAATAATTTGGCCAGAACCAGGTTAAAACACCCTAATGTTTTAAAAACAAATTTAAAAATTTACAATTAAAAGGGAAAGTTAGGCCAGGCCAGCCTGTTGAAATAGCAGGGTCTTGAGGGCATGGTGGAAGGTGCACAAATCCGGGATCCTCTGTATCTCTGAGGGGAGCTCATTCCAGATGGCAGGTGCCCCCACAGAGAAGGCTCTCACCCTGGGGGCTGCCAGTCGACACTGTTTGGCCAACTGCACCCTGAGGAGCCCCTCTCTATGTGAGCGTACTGGCTGGTGGGAGGCTACTGGCGGCAGAAGTACTCAGGTCCTAAACCATGGAGCGCTCTAAAGGTGCTATAATCCAGTGAATGCGCTTACCTATGGAAGAAGGAGCATTTCCTTCTGAAAAACAATGAAGTGAAGGAGATGTTCTCTTCCCGTTATAAACATCAAGTGCTGTTTTCTATTGAGTATCAACCACAAAAGTACATATCTATAAATCCATAGAAAATTAGGTTTGCTTATGCCCTAGAAAATTCTACAGTTTCAAATTAGCAACGTGTCATGCTCCATGGGATTCAACAGGATTTAGTTATTCACTTGCTTTTGAATACAGCTGAAACGGGAGGCGGGGGTAAGACATGGATGGATATGATAGCTACCTAGCTTGGCTTAAAGCATTATATAAGTAGCAGACACATCTATATTTAATTATTCTAGTACAAGCAAAACAGGATCAAAGCTTAGCCTTCTTGTCATTCTAGAAAAAAAAAAAACAACTGTAAAATTATAGACTTCTCTAAAGCAATGCTTCCCCCCTCTTCTTTCTACTGGAGATTAGAATGAAAAATAGAATTGTGTTCATTGTTGAGCACCTTAAGAATTTGCTTTAAATTGTCAAGCTTTCAGTTGTTATCTTCCTGGGGCATTGTCTACCTCTCATTACCAGAAGAGGAAAGACATATCATGAATCAGGGAGCAATTTTCAAATTTTCTACCATTGCTTTTTGTATTATTGTATTCCCTGACGTTGAATTTGGCCCAACATTAATCTAGATCAGGGGTGTCAAACTCAAGGCCCATGGGCCGAATTTGGCCCACAGGGCTGCCCTGGAAAGGACAGGCCTGCAGTGCCTCTGTCAGCAAAAATGGATCCCAGGAGTACCGTAAGCTTCGTTTTCTCTGGCAGAGGGCTGCAGGAGGTCCCAGGCCACCACCACAGGTTCCCCCAACATGAGTGATGTCGAGCTGGCCATGCCCACCCTGGCCATGCCCCCTACCCCTCAAAGGTCAAACACAACCCTGATGTGGCCCTCAATGAAACTTCTGGTCTAGATTAATATAATTAATTGAATTCATTAGATG
The DNA here is from genome assembly GCA_022577455.1 of Arizona elegans. Taxonomy (NCBI): domain Eukaryota; kingdom Metazoa; phylum Chordata; class Lepidosauria; order Squamata; family Colubridae; genus Arizona; species Arizona elegans. The sequence goes on along the minus strand of JAKOOJ010000005.1, from coordinate 76,947,295 downwards.
GGAAGAAAATAATGTTTGGCTACTGTTAATGTTAGAACTAATGGCCATGGTCACAAAGGTTCCTTATGCATCTAAAGCTACCTGTGTACAACTCACTTTATGGTTAAGACTGAATTGCAGGTAGATCAATCTTGAGGCAAACTTGGTGTGATGACCCAGGGCACAGCACAGAGATAACACAAACAGCTGGCACTTCAAACAGCCACTTTATTGCTCTAAATCTCCCCAAACGCTCCCACATTACTGGCAAGTCCTAAAGCAGAGTGAGAACAAACCCCCACAAAAACCTCAAGCAGACTCTGGCTGTAATTAGTCTAGCCCAGTGCTGTCTGCACCAAGGCTGCACGGCAATAAATCCCAAATGGCAAAACAAGAGCCAAGCAAGAGGTTCAGGGAGCAGAAGATCCAGATAATAAGTCCAGAACTCCAACAAGGAATGCAAGGACTCTTGGCAAGCTCAAACATCGGCACACAACATTTCAAGAACTCAGTGTTTGTTCCCAACAAATGCCCCTCCCCACGGCATCTCCTTAAAACTCATTCCCCAGGTGTTCCTGGTGAAACTGGGCGGGGTACTCTCCTCACACATGGCCTTCTCTGCCTGCACTGATCCCGCCTTCCCGTTGGTTCTTGCTCCTCGTCTGAGCTCTTTCTCTCCTCCCTGCCTGCAGGCCTTACTAATTCTGAACAGCCTTGCCTGGACTGACCCTGCCTTTCCCCAGTTTCCTCCAAGGCCAACGGAGCTGCCCTCTTACTCATTGTCAGTTCTTGTTCCAGTTCAACTTCTGCAGCAGATTCAGACTCCGATGGAATGAATGAGAATAGTTATGTGAAAATGCCTGGAGTCGTTATTATGTACATTGGTTTTGCATTTTAGGAATTACCTTCAGGAATGCCTTTATTTTAAAGAAAAGGGTAATCTTTGTGGGAAATCCAGTCCCTATAATCCTGGTTTGAAGAGGTAGGACTGATAGGTCTGCATGAATTACCCAAAAAGAGGAGATTATCCTGCCTCATATTTTGTCATCTTCCTATATAAATTGAATTAGCTAGGTTGGCTTGCAATTCTCAGATAGCCTGGATGGGGAAAAAAAACAACCCTTCTCTCATCAAATAAACAGAGACAAAAATGCCACTAAGAATCTTACAGGGAACCAAAATGCCTCAGGAATGTTACAACTCTTATGCTCGGCTTTATAGGTGTGAAATAACATTATAAGCACTGAGAAGATGATGTCCAATAATGATTTTTCAAAGAAAGGGAATCCTAAAAAAGACACATATTCATAGCTATATACATTTGAGGCCCGATATAGGCCATAACAGTACATGTATGCCAGTAAACTGTATTTCTAGCAGAATTGTCTTTTCTTTTTCTTTTCCTTGCTTCTTGCCTTTTAAAAAAAGAATTTTTCTCAGGAAAACAGGAGATCAATACTTTATTCCAAAGGCAGTTTTCTATTTTCACTTCTTTGTAAGTCTCCCGTGTGTTGGAATTATGTGGATTAATGATGCTAACACAGACTAATTTTCTTAATTGAAAAGGCAATGGCCACATTTTATGCAATCAATCTAAAAGCAGAAATGTCTAAGAACATGTCAGAAGAAACTACCACACTTACAGTTGTTTAGCCAAGATGCTACATTATGGATAATATGATGTAAGGACAGAGATTTTAAGACCTTTCCCCCTGAGATTCATACATAATTACAGCTATGTGAAAGAAAGCAGCAGGATTTTTTTTTAAAAAAAACTTCCTTAGCACACTGATGTACAATGTCTTTTTAGATATGAGGGATGATTCTACCTGCTGAGTTTCATTTCAAAGATACGTAGAGATATCCATTTATTCTTGCTTGTGGCTAGCACCAATTTTGTCTTTAAAGCTTTTAGCTGTAATATGGCCCTACACATTTCTGCTTGGCACATATGGAATACCTAAGTATTTTAGGAGCTATTTATATCTTTGTCAGTAGATAGGGCCTGGTTTCACATTTTCATATAATTCTCTTGATTATGTATGTCATATTAGTCCAGGAAAGTATCCCTATCTGCTTTATTGGTATAAAACCACAACAGTATTTATGATAAGAATTCAGTCTCAAGATCTCTGATATGATAGAGAAATATGACTCTTGGCTCACTTGGTAGGTTGTTGAGCTATGTAACTGAGGTTCTTTTCTGGGTTTTTGAAGACCAGTTCCTGGCCCTCTTCCATCTTCTGGCGCTGGGGATGTGTCCTGAGATCCAACAATATTCAATAACACATTCCAGTACAGAGATGTTTCCTGAAGATGGACTCCAGCATGAGTCTGAAAGCTCACAATATTAAACCTCTGGTCCCAGTGACCGAATCAGATTGGATCCAGCAACATTACCCTGGGACCAGAGCTGGGTTTCAGCAGGTTCTGACCAGTTCTGGAGAACCAGTAGTGGAAATTTTGAGTAGTTCAGAGAAATGGTAGTAAAAATTCTGACTGACCCTGCCACCATCTATTCTCTGTCTCCCAAGTCCCAGCTGATCAGGAGGAAATAGGGATTTTGCAGTAACCTTCCCCTGGAGTGGGTTGGGAATGGAGATTTTACAGTATCCTTCCCCTGTCATGCCCACCAAGCCATGCCACGCCCACCAAGCCACACCCACAGAACCAGTAGTAAAAAATTTTGAAACCCACCACTGCCTGGGACACTTATGTTTGCCTTTATTTGTGAGCATTCAATAACATTTTAAGGAAGGTTGTTGAGAAGGTGTTCAGATCACTGAGAACCCTAGATTAAATGAATTATCTAGACCAGGGATGAAATCTAAAATTTGCTACTAAGGGTTCTGTGGGCGTAGCTTGGTGGTGGTGGGTAATGTGACTGGGTGAGTGTGGCCAATTTTTTTTCAATATTCAATTTTTTTTTTTTTTACTTTTAAAACCATTTTTTACATGTAAACCCATGTAAAAAAATGCTTTCAAAAGGCTCTGACAATCCCAGCTGAGTTGCCTGATCGGCAGAGGGTTTTTAAAAAACCCTCTGGCAGGCAACTCAGCTGGGATCGTCACAGCCATTTAAAAGGAAAAAAAGCATCTGATGAGCGCGCGGCTCAGGGGGCGGGGGCAGGGATTTTTGCTACTGGTTCTCTGAACTGCCCACCGCCATCACTACCTACTCACCCGAGCCAGTCCGAACCGGGAGCATTTGACCCCTGATCTAGACCCACTTCATTCAGGCTTCAGGCCAGGATTGGAGAGAGCCTTAATCATGCTTGAGCACTGATAGAGCTGGGATCAAGGTGCTGCTCCTCATTGTGCCCCATGATCTCTAAGTGACAGCGATACTGTCAGTCATGGCATCCTTCTGAACCAGCTGCAGAGGTTGGAAATCAAGCATTGTATTATGGTGTTTCTTTTCCTTCCTTCAGGGCCAGTTCTTGTTGATGTTAGTTGTAGGAGACAGGCAGTGGTGGGATTCAAATAATTTAACAACAGGTTTGCCCAGGGTCAGGTTGGCTGTCATGGGAGACATGGCCGAACCTGACCCTGGGGTGAACCAGTTGTTAAATCCCCCCCACCCTCTGTGCTGCACTGCAATGGAGAAATGGGCAATGGAGCGGCCAGCACGAGGGGAGGAGGAGGAGCAAGGTGAAGGAAGAGGGAAAGAGGCCTTCTCCTTCCCTCGCGTCAGCCGCTCCGTTGCCTGTTTCTCCATTGCAGAGCAGCGCAACACCTAAGATCCACTTTGATAGTGTGTGGGGGGGGGGGCGGGGGTAATTTAACAACCAGTTCGCCCAAAGCAGTGCAAGCCAACTGAATCCCACTACTGGGGACAGGTCACTCCCTAGCTCCTTTATGGGCTGCAAAGGACATGACACTCTCTCCCTTCCAATTCAACATCTATGTGAAACTGCCAAATCAGGTCCTCCACTAGTCTCAACTGCAGACCAGCAAAATGAGGCTGCCAAGGTATTGTTTTGGTGCCTGGCACCTTAAGCAGGCTTGGATGGGGAAGAACTATTTCTGACTTCATGATACCAAGATCAAGTATGTAGATATTAGGGCCACCTAGATCTAGGGATATTATATCTCTAACTTTGGATGAAGTTGTATTTCCCCATTCAAAAATAGTGGACAAATTTGGGAGGTTTCTTGGACTCCAAAGCTCCTGCTCTCAATGAGCAGCTTGCATCTGTGATCAGGAAGGGCTTTGTACTGGTTGCATCCTTTTCTGGGTCAGGAGACCCTTCAGACAATCATGTCCTAGTTACCAGATGGCTTGACTACTGAGGTGTGTTCCCCATGGAGTGGAACTTGAAGACTACTTGGATGCTTCAAGTGGCCCAGTATGCAGCATTGAAGACCATTTCTTGGAATGTTCATGTGGCACTGCTGCGCTGTACAATTCAAGGTGTCCTAAATGGCATAAGGCATAGTTATCTGAGGAATTGTCTAGTTCCTGTGGTATCTACCTAGTTTACATGAGCCAACAGATTGATTCACTCAGGGTTTATTCAACCAAATATTTTCATCTATCCAGATCCAAGAAGAGTGCCATTCTTGTAAGATCTGGGTGGCTCATATCCTAATAGCTTTCTGGAGATTCTTAAAGTCATGGCTGGGTATTTCTCCAGGCCCTGGGCTAGATAGCTGGAGCCCCTTGCTTGATATGTTCCTATGTCTCCGTGTTTTTGACCAAATTCATCATCTTGTTAAATTTGCTTTTTTATCCCACTTCTGAGCCAACCAAAGTCAGTTCAGACTCGGGCAACATCTAAATCAAATAAATGAATAAACAGATGAATAAAATAAATCAAGATTCATTATCCCATGAAAACTCAGTTTAGAAGATGTAATCATAAACTAGATTGAGAGACATACATCTTTTTCCTTCTGTTCCAGCAATGATTCCACATTACAAAATTATTAGACATTTGGAATATGGTTTCTAACAAAAGAGTAATGTGACCAAATAAAAATAACAGTTGAAATTATTTAAACAGATACTAGCAATTACCTTCAGTGTTCAATTTTCAATGGTAAGTACTGATATTTAGGTTGATATTTGGAGAACTAAATGTAGAAGAAGAGGAGAAAGCATTCCTTAAAAATTATTTTTATAATGTTTTTTATTCCATGGTTGTTGTTTTTGTTAGAGCAACATGATAGCCTAATGGTGAAGATGCTCACCTCCCATTTGGAAGGTTGAGAGTTCAATTCTAGGTAGCAGGAGATGTTTCTCTCCTAGAGCACAAAGAAAAAAAATCTGCTGTGAACTCCTGTAGGCATCAGGAAGGGCATCTGGCCAATAAATGCTCAGTTCCATCCTGTCACTCCAACTCTGCCCCGAATTAAGGGATTACAGAGTCTTAAAAAGGAGTTTTAGGTATTCTTTTGTTAATCTGACTATTACATCTTTAGTTTTCAATGAATATGTTCAAAGCTTAACTGTGTAAGTTCATTATACCAGTCGTAATAGTAAAGGAAATTAAATTGTATTGCCAAAAAGATGAGAAATGGATTGGCTCATCTGATCCTTCTCCTTTTCTCTTTCTCTATTACTTATGATTAGAGCAAACATCACAATCCTTTGTTCTAAAAACTATAAATTTTCTTTTTCCTACTGCCTGGTGAATATGATAGCAGTCCAATTTTACAGGGTTATGCTAGGTAATAAATATTGCCTGTCTTAATGTCAGCTTCTTTTTTTTAGCATCCAAAACCTGGGCTACATTGTAAAATGGTTGACTTTAAACATTGTAATACAGATATTTTATCGATACTTTTATAGCAACTGCTAATTAATAATAGATTAACCTGAAAGGTTATGCTATCCCAGGACTACAAAAAAGAACTGATTGATTTATTGAAAGCACAACTCTAATAAAGACAGTTACAAAAAAAAAAAAATCCTGATTGTTACAATGAATTTTAAATGCAACATTAATAACAAGCCATTTCAAGAACATCTTAGAAGTTCAATTTCCATCATTTTACGGCTGACCTGGGAAAGAAATTCTGGTAAATGAGGATCTTGCTCAGAAATGTTAAAGGGACTCGCACATCACACTAAATCTAAGAATAGGAAAATCTGCAAAGTTTAATTTCATTCAGTTTTATATTTTTCCATATGAGTGGTTCCGTGTCATGTATTTCTGATTTTCACATTTAACACAGACACGCATACAAACACAGGGTGCCCCAAAAGTTTTAGTGTAGTTTTAAAACTTAAATTTGCACTTGTTTGAAACACTGGTGTATAGGTGTACCTTTATTTGCATATTTTGTCTATATTTATATATATGAAAAACATAACATCTATATACCTAACTCATATTGCTGCAATTTGTTAACCATCACTACCGTGTGATATTCTTATCAATGTAATTTATATTTGGTTATTAATTTTAAAAATTGTGATAAGGTTAACAACAACAAAAAATAGACCTGAGCCATTATTTGTTATATTTTCCACTATACCCATCTGACAATAGCACCCAGCTATTATCTATGTAAAAATTTTCCCTTTTTCTGCTACAGTGATACAACAATGGCTAGGTGACTCTAGAACATTCCATGGATCATTAGTAGAGGATGCTGGCCTATTGCTCTAATAAACTTTAATTAACTAACCAGATATAAGGGACATGACCATAGTTTAGGGGTTCTTATGAAGCAAGTCAATGTGCAACTCATAAAATGCATTGCATAAAAATCACAACGGTAGAAAGGCAACTACTAACTGTTGTTGATATTGAATGATTTGGAAAATGCAGATGGGAACTGATGGGAAATGATTTGCATGCTCATAGTAGTTAAACGACTAAGCATGCAAGTATGAATTAAGCAGAAATGAGTGTTTGTGCAACAACTATGTTGGCTGATGATGTCAAAAGGAAAAAAAGTAAAACATCTGGATTGTGATGCTTTTGAAATTATTTGGAAGACCTCACCATGCCTCTGCTTAAAGAATTCTATATTTTCTCAGGAAAATATGTCTTTCCGCTTAGGCAACAGAGGCACGGACAAAGGCATCAGCTTTCCAGATGGAATGAGAACAGAAGACGGATATTTCCTTCTACATGTCAGCAATGATCCCAGAAGCAGATGTCATCTGGAGACTCCAAGGCCTGTCCCTTCTTCTTTCTGGCATCAAGATTTTCCAGTATTTTGTTAATACATGCAACTTTTGTACAAAACAGACCTGTCACAATTTTGAAGGGAATGTTTTTATTTTGTAGTTTTGCTGCTAATATGAAGCTTCTGGTGGTAGGCAGATGCTCGGAAACTGTGACACTAGATTAGGGGTCAGCAACCTGTGGCTCTGGAGCCACATGTGGCTCTTTTATCCCTCTGCTGTGGCTCCCTGTCGCTGGTCAGTGCCACAATTTTGAGAGGAGCTTCCGATTTGGGGGGGAAAGCATGGCATGCCAGGAGGAGACTCTATGGCAAGGGGCAGGTTTTCCGGTCGGCTTCACAATTGATAGGGCTTTTGGTTAGGACAGGTAGAGGAAAAAGGACACCGCACTAGGAGGAGACTCTATGGTGGGGGAACCGGACTTCCGGTCGGCTCCAGAATTGAACAGGAGGTTTCCGGTTAGGACCTTTGTGGCTCTTTGAGGATTTAAGGTTGCTGAACCCTGCACTAGACGTAGGGATTCAAACAAGGAACAAAGGTCAAACAAGGAGAGGTCTTCAGCTTGTTGAGAGAAGATTGGAATTCCCTTGTTCATTGATGGCTGATAACTCTGTCATTAGTTTGCCTGATCTTTTGCTTCTATCTAGGCCTAGATATGGACTTTATTCTGCCTAACTGTAGGCGAAAGACTGGCAGAGCCAAGAAGAGAAGTTAAACAAGGCATCAGTTTAGAAACCTTATGTAGTCACAAAGAATGAAGTCCACCACCCATCCCCCTTCATTTCACCCAAATGAAAATCATTCACCCTTATCTAGTTTTGTCCACGTGTAAATCATCAATTTGAGAAGATTCCTATGCACAGGCTTTAGCAATAAATCAGTAATTTAGAACTTTCAACTGTGAACCTGTTTTTTTGTGCCCGACACTAACCTCATATAATTTGGTGTCAAAGCTTCACTGTGGACATAACGTAAGTGAATACTCATGAACCTATCAGCAGAAGATTAAAGGATAATTTCCAAATAGTTTTATTTATTGCAGATATGAAAGAAAGTCTTATAAAGACAATGATGAGAATCTAGGAATTTAGTTGTCAACCTGGCTCATTTTGAAAGCTTCAGGGTTGCCACAGTGTGAAGAAGGGATAGGGAGGGGGTACACAGTTAGATGGGAGTTTGTAGCCAAAACAAAATAGTTTCCTGTGGGATCAAGGTCATTCCAACAGATGGCTGGAAGGAGGAGGAGCACCATATCCAGGCAACCAGTCAGCACCTTGATTGGACCATGTGACTGATAGTTTGGGGAAAGGGAGAACTTTCACTTTTAACTTTTAATCAGGTGAAAACCGTGGGGACTTTCAGAATCGGTTTTCATCAGCTTGTGCCAATATGATATCTCCAATAAAATTGTTCTTTGAGGAACTCGTCTGCCTCAGCTTCAGAGTTCTTCTTTCTATGGAGTTATTACTTGGAACCCTGATGCTAGTAATATCTGTATGTCAGCTCCAGACAATTCTGTGTCTTTCTCTTGCCTCTCTGGATGAAGAACAGTTTGTCACCTGTTTCTCAGGTTTGAATGCTGAGGGCACCTACACCAGGTCTATTCTCATAATTTTTTTATCAGTGGTATTGTTGGGTTCATCTTGCACACTTACTGTATAACCAGTGCAAGTCTAGTCAATGTTTTTCCAAGTTCTGAAATGATCTTTAAATGATTTAGACTGACTTTTCCCCTTTCTTTTGGAGCCAGCCTAAAACTGCAGTAAATAAAGGTGAAGGCATCCCTGTCCAGTTGTGTCTGACTCTAGGGTGTGATGCTCATCTCTGTTACTTGGCTGAGGAAGCCAGCATTGTCTGAAGACATTTTCCATGATCATGTGACCAGCATGGTTATATGCCAAAGTGCACATGGAACACTGCAGTATAAATCTGTAAATATCACTAATAGACAGGAAGCAATTCACTGAAATGGTATATTCACATTAAATGACCGAAGTGTGAAGCACAAAAATATCTGTAAGCCCTTAGGAATGAGAGGAGAAAAGGCCTTTGATTGGCATCTCTGAACATTACAAGCATTACATGCTCTAATGCTTCAGCCTAAATGTGTCATGGCATTGCCAACATGATTCTCAGCCTTCTCCCCCCTTTATGAGGTACAGTTTTTATAAATGAAAGATTTTCTCAAAACAAACCAAGACAATTCTCTTTCCTGAACTCTACTCCATCTCTTGTGCCTACCATGTTTCTACAGCTTGAATAATAGAAAAAGAAGTTGAAATCTAAACACAAGTAAAAACTATGGAGTTTCTGGATATGAGGCATCAAATCTTCCCTCTCCCTTCTTCCAAACATTCCTAGAAAGAGGTGCGTGTCCAATTTCACACTATAGGAGAAATCTCCAATTTCAGTTGAATCAGAAACAATCCATCAATGGAGAAGCTATAGTAAACCAGTCAACACCTGATAAAGAAGAAATAGTGCAATACTGGCTGCAGCTATGGGACAACCAAAGAAATACAATAAGAATGTGGCTAAGATAAGAATAAAAAAAGAAGCTGAAATGAAAGAACTTGTAATAACAGCAGATATGGGGGAAAGGCGGCAAGGAGGATCAAGAATTGGTTGGCACAAGTGAAGATGAATCATAGTTTCGGGTTGAAACATATGGATGATCTCACCCATTGCCAAGTAATTTAAGAACATACTGCAAGGAAGTGTAATTGAAGATTGGTTAACATCTGGCAAAACCTATCCGACAATAAAAGATCAGATGCACCACCAGCTAAATGCAGGTGAATTACCTACTTACCAACAACTTTCAAATTGCTATTTGTTTGGATAGCTGTTACAGTCCAGCAGCATCTCATTGAAATCAAGCTCTTTTCATCTGAGAAAAAAATGAAATTGCCCAAACAGCAGAGGAACAAAAAAATCAGCCCCTGCTTGACAAGATGATTTTGAAAACCTTCAAGAGGAGGAAGATCAACTTGAGTGTGGACTGGATTGATTGCAAAAAGGCATTCGGCTCCCTGCCACATGATTGGATAATCAAGTGCCTAGAAATAACATGAGTCACTAGAAACATCAGAAGATTTGTGCAAAGATGAATGGCACAATGGAAGACACAATTGCTGGTCAATGGTGATAGACTGATTAATTAGTATCTAGAGAGCAATTTTTCAAGGAGACTCACTATCACCACTACTATTTGTCATTGCACTGATCCCTCTATCAATAAGGCTAGCAAACATTAAAAATAAAAATAAAAAAACTACCAGGCTATTCCAGTTCCTTTACATGGATGACCTGAAGCTATAGTGGAAAACACCATCTGAAAGTATATCTTTGCTCAACACTATCCGTATATACAGCCGGGTGCAATAGAGTTTGGACTGGACAATTGCACCACCCTTCTCAAAAAGGGAAAAATAGTGAAAACTGAAAGAATCAAGAGGGCCTATGGAAATAACATCAGAGGTCTAGATGAAGATGATCACTACAAATACCTGCACCCTTCAAGCTGACAAACATCAAGCACAATGAGATCAAGAAAAAGTTAGAAGTGAATATGTCATAAGAATACAGATCTGATGTGGGATAGAAACTATAAATTAACAATGGCAGTAGCCTATAAAGAAAATTTGTATAAAATGTTCCATAGATGGCACTTGGCACCAGCGAGATTGGCCAAAATGTTCCCAAATCTATCACCTAATTGTTGGAGATGTGGTTACAAATTAGGCACATACTACCATATTTGGTGGATGTGCCCAAGATAAAAAAATTTTGGCGTAAAATTAAAAATTGGCTGGAGGAAATTACCAAATTAAAAATGGAATTTAAATCAGAACTCTATTTATTAGGAATAATTAACCCAAAAATAGACAAATCTTTACAATATATAATACTTCATATATTAACAGCAGCAAGGATAACTGTACCAGGAGAAGAAACAGTAATTCGAAAAATTCTACAATGTGCAGAAATGGATAACATGACGCTGGAAATTAAGGAGAGGGAAGAGTCAGAATATTATAGAGTAATATATGGAATAAACTATATAATTGGTTAGAAAAAAGAAATCAAAATAACAATTTGGAATGTTAATTTAACCGGGTTAAAACTAGGAAGTGTAAATTGCTGAACAGTGTCAACCGGATAATGATGGTTTTGTAAATAGATACTAATGTAAACATAAGTATGTAGATGAAAGATTGAATAAGAATAGAGAATACATATCCATGTTGATACAGTAAGCTGTAAAATAATATATGATGTAATGGTATGTTTGTTACGTGTTTTTAATGTATTTTGGTTTTTTGTTGTATTTTTTTTTTGCTTTGTTTTTAAAACTTAAAAACTCAATAAAAATTATTTTTTTAAAAAAAGAATAAAGATCTTAAAGTCCAAAGTCAATGTAAGAAATACAGTACTATCAAGGCAATTGACACTTGGGCAAGTCCAGTCATTAGATACACAGCAGGAATACTGGACTTGACTTAAGCAGAACAAAAAGCCCTGGATAGGAAGACCAGAAAAAATAATAACAATAAATAATGCCCTTCATACATGCAGCAATGTTGATAAATTCTACTAACCAAGGAAAATAGGCAGGCGTGGAATGTTGAATGTCCACCACACAGTTGAAGAAGAAAGTAGAGGATTGGAAGAGTAACTGAAGAACAGTGAAGAAGATGCACTGAGACTAGTATATCATGACAACTTACTTAATACTGGAGAGATCAAACTGGCCAGTACATTAAAAAAGTAGCAGGCAAAGTAAATAACAAGACCTGGCAATAGCTAAAAGCAGGAAAGTTGAAGAAAGAGACAGACGGGATAATTCTGGTTGCAGAAGATCAAACCTTAAGAACAAATGCATTCAAAGCCAGAATTGAGAAGACAGCAACACACAGCAAATGCCACCTCTGTAAAGAAGCTGAAGGAACAGTGAACCACAGTTAAGCTGCTGCAAGAAGATCGCACAAACAATGGAATGACAAAGCAGCAAGAGTAGTACATTGGAATACCTGCAAAAATGATAACTGACTGCAAGCAAGACTGGTGGGACCACAAAATCGATCATGTAATATGAAATGAAGAAGCTAAGGTGCTTTGGGACTTTAGAACTCCAACAAACAAGCACTTGCTACAAAATACTCTATATAAGAAAGTTAAAAATGTCTGGCTAGTAGATATTGCAGTACCTGGATTCAGCAGTAGAGAAGAGAAAGAACTAATACAAAGGCCTTGAACAAAATACAAAGGCCTGCAAATAGAAGTAGAATGACTATCAGAAAAGAAAGATAAGTATCAATAATAATGGATCTCCCAATACAACTGGAGTATCATTTGAACACCATTGGCAATCAGTCAATTGTAAAAGGCAGTGGTATTTGGAACAGCTTGCATTCTGTGAGCTGCTATATGCTATATTTACTAACCTCAAACAATAATATCTTCCTATCCCATGTCCTTGGAAAGGACTGGAAAGATGGATAAACGCGTCAAATCCAGTCTAAACATCTGGCTGTTTTATGGCCAGCCATAATGCATTTTCAATCACTGAAAGATTAGACATTGGAAAAAATATATATTAAAAACTGACATAATCAAACTGTGGAGAGAATAGCAGTAAAGTAGGGAGGAAAAAAATAAAAGGACAGATATTAAGATTGAACAATACTTTTGTTTTATTGAAATTTCAATATATCTGTAGGAAGTTAGTACCAGTGGTAGGTTGCCCCCGGTTTGGACCGGTTCACAAGAACCGGTAGTAAAACCGGTGGGAGGCTCCGCCCACTGCCCTGGATGTTGTCATCGGCGATCTGCGCATGCGCGAACCGGTAATAAAGGTAAGTAGAACCCACCCCTGGTTAGCACCCACTGCTCTCCTAGAAGAATGAAATATTTTAGGAAATATTAAAAAGGCAGAATATATTTCCCTGGATGAGAAATGGAGAAACATGTTTTAAAGACAAAGCAGCTCTCACCTTGCTGCCTCCCCCACACCTTTGTCAATGAGTCAGAGGCAGAAATCCACCCCCCCCCCCTTTGTCAATGGACCATCATCTGCAACACAATAGGACCCATCTAGCAACAGAAACTCCCCACATGGCACCTGGGGAGATAACATCAGCCAGCAAGGCTAGCTAAGACCCCCACCCCCTGGGAGTCTGATAACCAATCAGGATACTCTTCCTGTGCCCCAGGAAGTTCAAAGCCAGAGAGGGTATAAAACCCAGGGGTTCTCAGCATTTCTGCCCTTTTCTGTTCAGGAACTCAAACTATGTGATCCTGTCCACCATTAAACCATCTTTCCAAGCAGTCTCCATGTTTCCAGTGTCTTTTTCCCCACTTGGAGCTGAACCCAGAAGGATATTTCTTCCAACATATCTCTAGGCAGCAATTCTATCCAGTTATAAACTGATGATAAACCCACTACACACAGTAAACCTAATACCTAAAGTATTTTTGTTTACAGCTATAATTGATTTTTTTTTGACAATCCCCTGCAGATGCCCTTAACCTGCATCTTCATTCTAACACTTCATTCTAACAATTGCTGATGAGCTAATTGGCAACTTCAGGGTTTAATAATGCAACTGAACCCTGCAGTGGTGTATTTAATGGCAACTCCATCCAGTTCCTAGTCCTTTCACCAAGTACGGCAAATCTAAGGACAAACACTATGGATGAGCCACTAAAGAACTTGACTCCAGCAAACACTGTCAAATTTGTTCATTGAAACTGTAGAAAGACAGTTCTTTCTCTCTCTGTGCTGCAATTATTTAAAAACAGAGGAAAAAAATGGCAGTGGCTTAAAGAAGAATTCGAAACCTCTGCCACTGTTCATATTACATAAGCAACACTGGTGGCTGATAAATAATATACAGAGGTAAATAATCAACAGCAAAATGAGGCCATCATACCATCACTATGGTAAAAAATAAGGATGCCAACGAAGAGGCAGAAGCATTTCACAGAAAGTAAAAGAAGCGTAGGACGAATCAAATTACTTCATTTGCTTTAGTTATTTATGCTGCGTTTCTTCTAATAGTCCTTAAGTACCAGTGAAGGGCAGAAAATCAGGGAGCAAGCTTATGAAGTAACCGTTATGCAAGTAGAATTTTCCTCCCTTGCAATCTTGCCAGCCAAAACAATATTCTCGTGACTGCTGCTGTCACATTTCCCATCTACTGCTATTCCTACTGCTATTCCCAGGGGTGAAATCCAGCAGGTTCTGACAGGTTCCGGAGAATGGGTGGCGGAAATTTTGAGTAGTTTGGAGAACCTGCAAATACCACCTCTGGCTGGCCCCAGAGTGGGGAGGGAATGGGGATTTTGCAGTATCCTTCCCCTGGAGTGGGGTGAGAATGGAGATTTTGCAGTATCCTTCCCCTGCCATGCCCACAAAGCCATGCCCACAGAACCAGTAGTAAAAAAAAATGGATTTCACCACTGGTTGTTCCTCAAATAAGGTACCTACAAGAATTTTGAGAGGTAGCACTGGAGGTGGGGGGGGGGGTTGTGCGTAATATGCTTATTCTGTTAATCAAGGACGCTAGAAATATCTAGAACAAGGAAATGGCTGACCTTTCTAATTTAGAAATTTCTAAAATGTTAAATGTAAAAATGTACGCACTTCAGTACGCAAGTTTGTACTAATAAAGGAGAATATTTGTGCCTCAGGGTTGACATGAGGGATCCTTGGTGCTCTCTGAGCTTGGTTGTTTTCTTGCAAATGTTTCATTACCCAAACTAGGTAACATCATCAGTACTGGCACATTATGACTAGAATTGATGATATTACCTAGTTTGGGTAATGAAATGTCTGCAAGAAAACAACCAAGCTCAGAGAACACCAAGGACCCTTCACATAAGTTTGTAGACAATATGGTGCTTGGTATCTACTAATAGATGAGATAAATGGAAAGAGCAATGTATTTCTGTGTATTTAGATGTCATTATGGAGACTCTTGCTTATCTTCTCCTCTTCTTCCCAAAAAGCAAAGATTGATCTATCTATCTATCTATCTATCTACATGGCTACCTACTACTCTCTCCACAACAACTTTGGGAAGCAAAGAAACTTTTTTTAAGCCACAATATAAATAATTATACAAGTTTAGTCTTTTGGCAGCAGAGAGAATAAAATCTACAAAATAGTATCAAACAACTGAGGTTTCAGGTAAAAGTGAGCCAGAAGTTGTAATAAATAAATAGAATTTTGAGATGTATTCTTAAAATGACTGCCATATCTTACATTTAAAAGTACATTTAAAATAGTTCATACAAATAACATATTTAGGACATCATAACCTGTTCATAAAGAGGTTGGAGTTACAATATTACAATAATTGAAATTGAAATGCTGCCAAACCCATAAACAATTTTTAATTTCAGCTATGGCTTACTGGAATCATAGTTTCATAAGCCATCAGTAAGACTTAGGATATAACGCTTGACAAAGGTTATTTAAAATAGAAAGGAAATTATTCTAGTTGTCTTAATAGACATAACAAGAGAAGAACTACACAGAAGATTGATTCACAATGGTAAACCACAGTTTAGTGTTGCATCTAAATCTGTCAGCATTATGGCACCTTTGAATTACTCACACTAAATTGCAAGGGAGGTGGCTCGACATGAAATGACAATGCTGGAAAACATTCCCTGAAAAAGCTAAGATTTGCACATGTCCACATAGCCCTGTCTCTGTCTTAGCCAAGAGCACTCAAATAACTTTAAAACAAACACACTATTTCATTGTATAGTTAATTCCCTTTCATTTGAATCAATCCTAATTGAATCCTGGCAACTTAATGTAGTTAAACAAAATGCAGTACATTTTAACAGTTCCCTCTTTTAAGAGACCCAAGCCACTGATTGCACCTAAGCAACTTTGGCTGATTTTCAGAAGTTCAGCCAGTTTGATCCTGGCTAATACTGAGTAATATTTGGCTGGGGAGGATTTAAGAAGCGCAGAGCTGTAGTGGAGAATGGTAATTTAAAAAAAAATATCACCAAAGGAATCAATAGAGAACCACTTCCATGACATGCCAAGAAAACTGCATGAATAGATCCTTATAGAGTAAATCACCACAAGCAGAGGGTAGCTTGGAGGAGATGTTTACTTTGCCTGCTGTAAAAAAAAAAAAATCTGTCTCTAAAAACAACAGAAAGCAATGGCAACACAAAAAACGGAGCAAATGTAAGTTTAAAGTTGCCTCAAAAATCTACGTGGATTGCTGGTCACTTAATAAACATATCTATTTTTATTGCCCCAATGAGGAAAAGAATAGATTGGGTGGTTAGGTCCTCATTTTTGTGTCACTGCTGATCTATAATAATACTGTTTTACATAATTTGTGTTTCAGTAGGATTTGTCTGAACCGGTGGTGTGTTTCTAACTTTTTTACTACCGGTTCTGTGGGTGTGGCTTTGTGGGCGTGGCATGACTTTGTGGGCGTGGCAGGAGGTTACTGTAAAATCTCCATTCCCACCCCACTCCAGGGGAAGGATACTGTAAAATATCCATTCCTTCCCCACTCCAGGGGAAGGTTACTGCAAAATCCTCATTTCCTTCCAATCAGCTGGAATTCAGGAGGCAGAGAATAGATGGGGGAGCGGCCAGTCAGAATTTTTACCACCGGTTCTCCGAACTACTCAAAATTTCCACTATCGGTTCTCCAGAACTGGTCAGAACTTGCTGAAATCCACCTCTGTTCTGAACGTCAATGCAAAATAAACTAGTTTTGTTTTACAAAATGGGTTATTTTAAAACCATATTGTTTCAAGTATAGGTAGTCCTTGGCTTACGGCCACAATTGAGAACACAATTTCTGGTGCTAAGTGAGACAGCGATTAAGTGAAATTTGCCCCATTTTATGACCTTCCTTGCCATAGTTGTTAAATGAATCACTGCAGCTGTTAACAACATGGTTGTTAAGTGGCTTCCCCATTGATCTTGCTTGTCAGAAGGTCGCAAAAGGGGATCACACGACCCCGGGACACTGCAACCGTCGTAATTATGAGTCGGTTGCAAAGTTTCTGAATTTGGATCACATGACCATCAGGTTGCTGTAATGGTTTCAAGTGTGAAACATGGTCAAAGGTCACTTATTTCAGTGCCATTGTAACTTTGAATGGTCACTAAACCAACTGTTGTAAGTCGAGGACTATCTGTATTCTGATTCAATAATCACAAAAGCCACAAAGCTTTTCTTTTTCAGCTTCCTCATTTCTAAAATGCATGTATGCTTAGCTTTGCAAGTTGATATTGACAAATACAGGAGGCAGATACATACCTGCTGAAGAATTCAGAGCTTTTCTTTGGGGCAAGTGAAATGCAGTGCCCAATGCTGTTTTTAACTCTTTTCTGATGGGTGTTGAAGACAAACCAGATTCATAACTTTAGCTGAATTTTAAATGTACGATCCGTCTTCATTGTTCTAATGAATTTTATTGCTTTTTAACTGAATGATTAATTGAATTTTTAATTTGCTTTTTCAGTGAATGATTGTGAGTACCCAAAGTTGCTTCTGGCAAGACAGGTAGCATATAAATTTAAGAAGAAATGAAATAATGCAAAAAGTTGTGCATCACTTACAAGTTTCTTTTTTCAAGCCTAAAGTCACAAGTAAATGTTATATATCATCAGACTTAATAGGACTAAATTCCTTTTAATCCTTTCTTATTCTTAGGCACATATAGAATTATATTACATTTTAAATTAAGCTACTCCATATTCCTAGCTATATATAGGAAGGAATAGTATGCTTCTTCCCATATTTAGGTAGACCAGGTTGCTTCGATAGAAAACCTATTTAATCTCCCCTTGACAAGCTGACAAAGTGAGGAGAACCTGTGGCTTAGAGGTTAATACATCTGCCTAATATGAAAGCAAGCCAAGGTTTGAATCCCAGAAGGGTATGGCTAGCTGATGAGAGCTAAATAGCTTGAAATAGATCTATACTAGTCTCCCTTTATTTCTTTGTCAGTAAAAATAACACACACACACACACACACACAATTATGTATATATTAATGAGAGAGAGTGAGAGAGATGGAGCTAAATGGATAGATGAGAGTGATTCCACATGGTTTATGACATGTATCTCAGTTTTTGAAGGCATTTTTAGGCATATCAATTAGATAGTCATTAGAATGCATAACTTTCATAATAAATTATATTAAGTCACTACTTTACTTTTATCATGTGAATTCTACATATTTATGTTGTGTTCCTCTCCTTATCTTGGCTATGGGAATCATTTTCACATCTTTTTTTCTTTCACATTTAAAGTATAATCCCATTAACCCAGGAAATTGTTTCCTTCTATCATGGAACCTGCCACAATTTTATTTATTTCTATTGTAACCTGATATGGATGAAGCATGAGCAAGATATAGAATAGCCTAGTCAAGTTTTAAATGTTTAATATTACTTAAACAAAGAACTGAATGATTTTATAACATAATTTAAAATGGACTTTTTAGAACCTTGCACTAATAGAACATATTTGTAGGCTCTCAGACTCTTTCTCCCTTGACACAATAAAACTTTTATAGTAGATTCAGAAGTTCTTCAAACTTGTCCTTCCCTTCACTATCCTCCCCAATTCATTTCTTTAGTTCTTTTACTCCAGAATGTAAACTGAGAGAAGTTGCCCTGTGTTACCATGCCTGAGTGACAGTTCTGATACCAAATCATCTCAGTGCATAATTCTGACTTAAAGCCACAACACTCTTTACAACAAAGTAAAAATTAGAAACATTACTCTTCACAAGCCTAGCAAAGAATGGTGAACTGTGTGGTATTTAGAACATGTTTGGGTAGAATGCATTGGGTGCAAATATAGCCAGCCACTTCTCAACGATTCCTTTAAGATTCTTAGATGAAACACAGGATTCTGAAGACCGGTTAAGATGTGATAAGGTTCTTCACCTTTATTATACAGAACTAAAGCACATCAGGTCCACCAAAGAACCATATGCAGCTTTAAACTTCTGAAGCATTGCAACTTCTGTTCTATTAAAATCTTTCTAATGCTGCTTCAGAAATTTGAGGATAAGAAGAATCTTCCTAGCATAAGCAAAAAAGTAGTTGGTAGCTATCAAAAGGATGATTCAAACGGAGAAGAAAACTTGTAGGGATGCCTCTCTTTTTGCATTTACTCCTAAATTTAATTGTGCTTCTGATAGCTAAATGGAAGTGTTACATACATGGAAATAATGTTTTCTATTCAAATCATGTTTTTGCAGCTGGGTGATTCTTGCAGGGTTTAAAGCAATGCAGGGAAATAGATTTAAATGAGCTTGCATTAACCTGGATACAGTATTTGTATGTGCATATCATCATTCTGTCTGTCTGTCTGTCCATCCATCTCTACCTACTTACCTACTCTGTATAGCATTTCAAAATTGAAAGGAAAAAAATGTGGTCCCTAACCACATATAGCAGCTGTTGGCCAATCCTACCACTTTTTCTTAGGATCATATTGTAAACAGGAGCTATATGATAGTTGCACAGATATTCTTCATAGCTGAAGTACCATTTCCCCTTCAATCCCAAAGTCATTCCAACCCCTAATATATTTTATATTTGAAAGTATGTTTGCATGTGTATACATGTTACTGAATGATTGTGTTCATAAGGCATATTTATCAGGTCAGTTCATCATTTAATGGGCATATATGCCCCACCTGAAAACTTGATTAATAGAATTTCTGATTAGAGATATTCAATGGTGGGTTGCCCCCAGTTCCGATTGGTTCTATAGAACCAGTAGTAAAACCGGTGGGAGGCTCCGCCCACTGACCCAGACATCATCAGAAGCGATCTGCACATGTGTGCTGTCACGATGCGAACCGGTAGTAAAGGTAAGTAGAAGCCACCCCTGGAGATATCTCTTTGTGGGTCAGTATGTCAGTTTATGAACTGATGTTTTACAAACCTAGGGTAAAGCAGCAACTAAGTTAAACATGGATGTGGGCAAAGTGTGTGTGTACAACTATGAATGCATGTTTGAATAACTGTCTTGTGATAGATTAGAAACGTAACGTGTGGGGAATCAACCAGTCACTGCTGAGTCCAGCCTTCTGGAGACACAAAGAAACTTTGCTTTGCCAAATGGGCTAAATCTGCTTTATCTTTACTTCCTAATTGGCTAGTAATACATTCAGGGGAAGCAGTAATGGGTTTTCATACAATGCATTATTAACTTGCAGGTTTTGTTGCCCAAATTGGAGCAATGAAAACCACCTTCAGGTGGTTTTAAAAGGAGATACATTCATAAAGGACAATGCTATTAGTACATGTGAGATCTATTTTGCAACAGTAAAGGACCACATTTGGCTCAAGTGATGGATCGTAAATTGAGGGAATGAAATCTGTCCTTTCCCCAAAGGTTTATCACTTCCCACTATTGAGACTCCAATCCTTTGCGAAGAGATTGATCAAGCACATCTACCAAATCTAACCACTACAAGGGAGATATAATTTCATTTAACTACAGTATTAATTTTAAATGTGTACCTATGCATACTTCAGCAAATTGAAATGTTACAAAAATATGCCTCTGTTTTTCTTTCCTTTTCTATATATATATATATATATATTTTGCACCACAGATATCTTCCCATTCAAATAAAGACACATGGAGTTCAGTGAGTTTTATTCCTATGTACATCTGTATAAGATAGTAATTAGGTTGGTAAAGAGCAATGAAGATTTTTGACAACACATCTAACACTGTTTTCTTGTTTTATTTTTAATGCAGAAAACAATGACAACTGAATATTGAAAACACATCCTGTTGTTATGGCAACAAACAAAATTAAAAATACATTAAGAAAAAAAAAATACCTGAAGGAAAAATGACAGTGTTGTTATAGCAACTAATTTTCCTTCAGAATAATTAGGTTTCAAGATGTTTTCTATTTTAATTTTTTTTTTAAAAAAATGATGTAGTTAAAAACTCTAACTTTTAATATTTTGTGCACTTAGTTTTAATATATAAAAATATTTATTTTGATTTATAGTGGAATTATGTATTGATAACTAAAGAAAATAATGCTAGTGCAGTAATGATCAGCAAAAAAATAATAATAGACAATCATAAAAATGCAGGTCAGATACATGAAATAATGCTTTGCACGGAATTAATTTGCAGTAACTGTTTACATTTATATTACATTATTATTTTTAAATCATTAGGTGTTGGGTTATTCATTTTTATTAGTTTAAGACTTGACATATGAGAAATATAAAGTAAATGAAGCAAAATTTAAAAGAAATACACGAAGCATCAATTCTAGTTTTGACATGTTATTATTCTGTTCTTTGCTTCTATTTTAGAGGATGTTATGAAACATAATTTTAACATTATCTAAGTTTTCTCACTGAACTGCAGCAACTTGAAATGATCCAAAAGTGAATCTTTCTTAATACTTGCCTAAAAACATTTTTTTTCCTTAGCCCTACTGTGCTTGGCATTAATGACAACAATGAAAGGTCAATTAGAGTCAGATATTCCCACCCACACATTTCTGCAAATAAAACTCTTTTTGTGTTACTTCTAAGAGGGGAAATTGATCTCAATACAGATAATCCTCAACTTACAACAGTTCATTTCATGACCAAAGTTCCAATGGCACTGGAAAAAGTGACGTATGACTGTTTTTCATACTTAATGACCGTTGCAGCATACCCATGGTCATGTGATCAAAATTCAGATGCTTGGCAATTGATTCATATTTATGACGATTGCTATGTGCTAGGGTCATGTGATCACCTTTTGCGACCTTTCGACAATCAAAATCAATGGGGAAGCCAGATTCACTTAACAACTGGGTTACTAACTTAACTACTGAAGTGATTCACTTAACAACTGTGGCAAGAAAGCTTGTAAAATGGGGTCAAAACTTACTCAACAACTGTTTCAATTAGCAACAGAAATTTTGGGCTCAGTTGTTGTCTTAAGCTGAAGACTACTGAGAGCGTGTGCACCAAGACAAATTCCTTGTGTGTCCAATCACACTTGGCCAATAAAGAATTCTATTCTATTCTATTCTATTCTATTCTATTCTATTCTATTCTATTCTATTCTATTCTATTCTATTCTATTCCATTCCATTCCATTCCATTCCATTCCATTCCATTCTATTCTACTTGTACCACATGATGCTGATGAGCAGATTTCTATGTAAAGACCATACAGCTTCTTCTATTGGCAACTTTCATCCCTTGTTGACAAAGTTCATACAATAAGGACTTTATTTCTGATAGCTAAATGTGGAGCAGTGGGTTTGTGAAAGTTGTACCCAATGCTTTTGCTTGCTGTTCCTAGCATTTGTTATGCTTAGTTGCAAGCTCCACCCATTTTGCATTTTGTTCATTTCATTTTCCAAAATGAAGTTATAAAACATATGATAAAATGAGCACTTTTGTTTCACAGCTAGCTGTTGCACCATCTGTCACTGGTGGGAGCTGATTGGCCTAAAGTTCCTTAGCTGACTTCTATGCCTAAAGAATATCTCCCCATTCTTGTTCTAATACCTTAAAAAAAACCTCTACTGTGACTCTTGTAAACATTCTGCGCAATGTCACCATACACCGGGAAGGCTGATAAAACCTATATCATTTGTACAGCTACCCATCTCACAACAGAGGGGAGGATGCATTTACTCTGTTCTGAGTCAAAAGGAGGCAATTGCCACCATTTTGAATCACCTCACTCATTAAGTGAGTCAATTGCCTCACTCATTGAGATAGATTGGGATTTTTTTTCTGGGATATTTTTCTTTCCAATCCTAGGCTGTATCTGGCTCATTTTCAAATGTGATCTTTCTTTTACCAATTTTTTCCCACCAGATTTGGTCCCATCGCATTCAAGTTTGGGACATTTATTTTGCCAACAGACCAGTGTTGGGTTGCTACTGGTTCACACCGGATCGGACAAATCAGTAGCAGCGATGGCAGGAGGCTCCGCCCACCCGCCCAGATGCTTCTGCACATGCACAAAAATGCCATGCGCACATGTGAGCACGAGTGTGCGCACAAGCAAACTGGTAATGACCAGATTTGGAACCCACCCCTGCAATAGATATAAAGCAGATAGAGTTCTGACCCCTTTACAATTCCCCCCCCCACAACTCCATTGGGGTGAAAAAAAAATTAAAATAATTAAGACGCTTGAATGCAAACTTTAATTTGGATATAATTATATTTCATTTATCACCCACACCCGGAGGGCCACTGTGGACTATCTCTACCTTTAAATCTGTTTAATGTATGATAAATTTCTTCCATGAATAATAACATTTTTGGAACACCAGCGCAAATGGAATTGTCATGCTCCAAATAGCTAAGTATAATTCAGAAAGAAGGATTCACAATGAGTCTTATTAATTCCATTTATTGTCAAGAAAGTAATAAATTAATATAGGGAACCTTAGAAACTAAGCCAAAACTTGAATATTCATTTGTGAATTCATTAAGGCGGGATCTTTGAAAGAAGTTTGAAACTTCTTTTCTCCAATTCTAAGGCCAAAGGGCTAATCATCTTTTTTTCAAGCTATGATAGATCCTGAAATATAATTTGCTTGTTAATTATGTTTTGAGCTACCGCTGTTTCTTTCCCAACCTCAAAGTCAGCTTCGAGAGATCTTTCTTACAGGAAAAATGCTGCTATGCTCAAAACACCTCAAAGGTCCTATTTTAAACAATTCTTTCTTACAGCATGGATTATTTATATCTTTATTTTGTGGGCAACAGAAAGGTGAAAAGGATTTTTTATCTTAAATTTATTATAGATCATGAAACACACTTGGATCAGAATTACTCAGTTCTGTCAAAAAGCACATTTTTCTTCCATTTATAGTTTATCAACACATGCAACCGTGTCCTAACTATTGTCTTGGAATACATACAAATCATTGTCAACACACTGCAATTGCAATACTGGGAAGCAGTTCTCACATTTTCTTCCTGTGTGTTAGCAAGTGTGAAAATAATTATATCAAACACAAAAGCAATTGTTGAGACAACTAAAGAAGGTTGTTCTACAATCTTTACTGGTATTTTCAGAAATTGTTTCTTAAGGTGACATTTATTGTCATGGCCTTAATCCAGGAGCCACAACATTTACTCAGAACTTGACAGGATGTGTGTAGGCTAAAATAGAAACTTGCTATTTCTGGATTCCAGACTTAGCAAAACCAAAGTCAAAAAAATGAATGCAAAAATAGTGACAAGGAATGTATCTCACTTCAAATATCCATTCTATCACTAAGTTGAAACCCAGGAGTTCTGCTTTGAGATCCATTTATTGACAATTCTTTTGTTGTCAATTAATGGATATTCCCCTGCAGAAATAGTCTGTTATCAATTCACTCATTATCCTTTTTATCTCCTTGGGTCTGATTTTTTTCCCCAAAGTTGGAAAATGCATAGATAGGTTGAAACTTGACTGCATTATTTATTTTTAATAGATTATTCCTTGTCATTAGCGACACCCTGAGAGTTACCACCTGATGAACGATCCTGCCTTTATTGATGCCCCTTGGTGACCTGTGCAATTATTAGCAACAGTTCCTGCTGGTAGCTTGCATGAAACAGGTTGGAGCTTTCACTCAGGCTGACAATGGGGGCTCGGCATAGGAGGCCAAACAAATCACCAGGATGCAAACTGACAGGCCAATCTGAAAGTGCACATTCCCTCTTATTTACAATTGTCTGACCTTATTCGGTTAGCTCTGAATGCAGAACCAGACCAGGCTTGCAATACAGACAACAGCAAAACAAAGGAGTATATTAAGATGCTTCTTGAACATGTTTCTTTAAATTGTATAATACTCTGCCACGGAATGTGAGAAGTGGGGAGAGGAAAATCACAGAAGTAAATTAAAATATTTGCTGGGTATTTTTAATAGCAAAAATTCATGGGTTGAAGGCTAGATTTTGGAAAGACTCAGTAGGAGAGGTTTGTATTAATGGTTTCCTAATGGCGAAAAGAAGAATGGGATATTAATGTATAATATCAGATTGACTTTTTTGTGATGCAAATGATTACAAATGTGAAAAGAAGTCTTTAATTTGTACGATTAAGTTGACCGTTATTTACAGCCCTAATTTAGTCTTTACAAGTATGTTTCCTGATTGTTTAAGCAACCTCTTCTTTATTATTTGTAGTTCTTTGATAATTAATGGGGATTTTAATGAGATTCTCAACCCATTTTTAGGCAGGGATTCTTCATTATAAAGCTGCAGTCCTCAATTTGATAAATATCAAAGAAGGCTAATGTGTATTGGTTTAATTGAGGTGCAGCATTTTTAAACACCAACAACAGTACACATTACTTTCTTTCAAAAAGATATATCTCTCTCTCTTACACACACACACAAACACACACACAAAATACCATGCTGTTGCAATGCTGGATCCTCTTCTAATTTTCAACATGAGAATGCTTCTAAGAATCATTTTTTAAAAAAAAAAACATTAGAATTGAACAACGATGTGGAAAAATGTGGAAAAGAGAGCTGTGAAGCATTTGTGGGAGCTCATGCAGCGTCTGAGGAAAATACACTCCCAAGTCTTGTTGAGTTTGCACAATCCTGGGAAAATATGGAGTGGCCAAGAGGTCTATACATGAGTGACTTCATTTTTCTTCCTAGCATTTTTCCCACAAGAACATATTTTTTAGATCAACCGAGTGATAATCCATTGGTTGTGACAGAATTTGACCAACCGGGTTTTGCCCAAGCCTTTCATCATGGGATGAGGAGGAGCGACTAGACCAAAGTCACTCAGCTGGCTTTCGTGTCTAAGGTCATGGCGTGAATGTTCGAAAACAACTGTTCTTCCTTGAATCTTAATTGTTGCAAAATTGCAACAATTGTACAGCATACAATAGTATGGATGAGGGTTCAGCATTTCATGAATGAAGGTAATATACATGTCCCTGGACATTGTTGCAGGATCTAATCTGAGTTGGTCACCAGTTCCAAAGATTTATTCTTCCAAGCTTTCAAGCTCGTGCTGGAACCCATAATCAGGGAATTTCTCTCTCCCTCCCCTGAATATGTGCATTGCTATTCTACAATTTGTATTTATAGAATTCCTGGTTATGTGTAGTTTTAGTTGTTAATTATATTGTTGATGGCTGGCCATTAAGTCGTTAATTGTTGTTTCTTTGTGCGCCCACATCTTGGCTCCTAAGTACCCAATAAGCTGATGATAAATCAGCACTCCTATTGACTGACAAGGAGCCCATTTCCCAAGCTTCAATTATTTATCTGGCTACTTTTTGTCCCAGCTGAGCCAACAATCATACTAGCTGTGAAACTGAATGCATGTCCTTGTTCATTAAGGTGTGAAGGCTACCAATGAATTTGGGTCTCCTCATCTAATCGTTCGCTCCTGTTCTGATATTTCAGCATTTGTTTATGTTGTTGAGGAAGAAAGGTTTTGGATATTTTCCATCTGTCTTTATAAATTTCACTATATTTATACCCAAGCATGAGTATTATCTGCTGTGAAATACAAAATAGGTAAATGTAATAGCAGGAAGGGAATGCTTGCTATTTGGCCATGGAAAATTGCAAAGATAATTTTAAAGCCATTACTGAATTATTTGCATTTTGATCCAAATGGAACATTAGCTTGTCTATGTTTAAAAAGATTTAAAAGGTATTGGCTATAGAAATACTAAAGATATAATATACAATAGCAAAAGCAGGGATACGGAAGAAGTAGATTTCAAAAGAAAGTTGTAAAAATCATCAATGAAAACGTTAATCTAGGGGAAAATAATCTAGGGAGAAAAAACTGGGAAAAATACCATTTCTCTTTTCCCCAGTCAACCCACACAATATTGTTTTATAGTGTTCATAATTTTCCTTCAGAGTAATCAAATAACTCACATGAGAAAGTTTTTTTAAAAAAAATAATAAAATGTATCTGCACTCATGCTTCTTTATCTCCCAAGGTATGTTTTCCTAATCATTTTTGAAGCAGGCAGATTTCTCCTGCTTAGTCTTTTTCAATACCTTTTCTTTTCTCTCTCTCTCTCTTTTTTTTTTTTTTGCTAAAAGAAAGTTTGCTAAAGGAAACTTGATTCTTTGAATAGCCTATAGGCAGGAAAGGAAAGAACTCACTTTTTCTCACACAAGGTTGGTCTACTAATTCAGATAATTATCTAAGAAAAGAGACACTGGAAAAAAAAAACATTTAGCTTGGAAATCATTTATCTGAAATCAGTGGTGGGTTCCTCCCGGTTCGGTCCAGTTCAGCCGAGCCAGTAGCGGTGATGATATGACGTCACTGAACCGATTCTCCCCCCCCCTGCCCTCCCACCCCCCATCCCCCCCACGTTATTCTTACCTTTTATTTGGTCCCACCCCCAATCTATTGCTGCCTCCTGAGTCTCAGCTGATGACTAGAGGGGAAAAAAACTGTCTAAACTCTTGCCGCGGGGCTTCAAAGGGCCGTCCTACAACTGATCAGTGTTAAAAGCAAACAAATGAGTCAGGTCGTAAGTGTGAGGACTGGTCGTAAGTGCAAGGACCTTCCAGAAATGACTCTGACCAGCTATCCACGCCCACATGACCTCCAAGCCACACCCACAAAATAAGCCATGCCCACAAAACCGGTAGTAAAAAAATTTAGAACCCACCCCTGTCTGAAATGGTATAGGGTCTCCTGCTTGAGCAGGATGTTGGACTAAAAGACCTCCAATGTCCCTTCCAACTCTATTATTCTATGTTCTAAGTCACTATGTTCAGATGAAATATAATGTTAATTTAGCTTAGTTCTCTGGAAAAGGTTCAAATGCTGGGAAACGTGGAAGGAAAATCAAGAAGAAGTTGATCCCCCTGCACAGTGGATGGACTTAGTTAAGTGGTGATAACTATGTCATTGGGAGGCCTGAAAGAACTGATTAGAGATGAGAAAAATCAATTGATAAATAGGGGTCAAAAACAACTTGCTGGTACATAATCAATTGTTTTAGTTTAATTTTTAAAATGTGATATGTCACCAAACTTCCTTTGGGGTTCTATAATATACTACAACTTCTGTTCTATAATTTTCAGATTCTGTCATACTTTTCAGACTTAATTTTTTTAAAAAATTACAAAATCTGTAATTTACAGAATTACCAATAATACCCTTAATCAACACTCTTGGTACTATCAGCAGCTAAATTAGTCATAAGTGATAAGATGCCTATGAAAAGTTGCTAAGTACTCAACAGATTCCAATAACTGACCCTATCACATATTTGCTTTGCACCACACGTTCTCTAAACTTTATACTCAAAAATCACTATGACTTCCATTTTTTTTTTACTTAAGTGGAACACGTCTTATTATACATGAACATGTAAATTTTATACATACAGTACATATGTAACAAAAATGTTTTGAACTTTTACATCAATCATGTTAATATTTAATAATTCGAACACCTGTCACCTTGTAACATTATTCAGAAGACAAGGAGAATATTTTTTTTTTTCTACAGCTCTAACAAACCGTTTTTGTCCTTAGGTATTTGTAATGCAATTTAGAATGATAAAGAATTTTTTTAAAAAATTAAGACAGAATTCTTATATAGCATGCCAACAGCAGATACACCCACACATGCAGAATCTAATAAGTGTGGGTGGAAAGGCTAATCAGATATTAGGAAGATATTTTATTCTGATGTTTACTAGGGAAGAAGACTCGAAACATATATTGAAGAGCATTTAATGAAATTCCAATATTATATTCTGAGATGGTTTGAATTTCATAAATGACAGTTTCCAGAACAAGAACCACAAGAAAGTCATGTAACTTCTCCTACCTGGTTTGTGATTTCTTATGTCATTCTAATTGCACAGAAGAAAACCATAATGTAAAATTTTAAAACATTATTAAATCCATCTCTTTCCTATGTAATTATTCAAGGCAATTTATGTGAATTGCATTTAAAATATAACATGTAACAAAAATATCAGTGTGAATAAAATCCATTATTTGTCACCTTGTCGGGGAGATGGGTGGTATAAAATGTAATAAATAAATTGTGGAAAAACATGACAAAATGTATGTATCTATGTATCTATGTACTGGTATGTATCTATGTGTCTGTCTGCCTCTGTCTTTCAGTCTGTCTATCTGTCTATCTATTTATCTATCTTATCATCTATCTATCTATCTATCTATCTATCTATCTATCTATCTATCTTATCATCACCCATCTCACCAGTAACCCTTAAGTAAAAAAAAAAAAAACACCAATTATAGGGTAGAGTGCAACTCTGCCCTTAGCCTGGAGTTTGATCCTGATATTGACTCAAGGTTGACTCAGTCTTCCATCCAGGGATGAAATCCAGCAGGTTCTGACAGGTTCTGGAGAACCGGTAGCAGAAATTTTGAGTAGTTCGGAGAACCGGCAAATACCACCTCTGGTGGCCCCAGAGTGGGGTGGGAATGGAGATTTTGCAGTATCATTCCTCTGCCATGCCCACCAAGCCACACCATGCCCACCAAGCCACGCCCATAGAACTGGTAGTAAAAAAATTTGGATTTCACCCCTGCTTCCATCTTTCCGAGGTCGGTAAAATGAGGACCCAGATTGTTGGGGGCAATATGCTGACTCTGTAAACGGCTTAAAGAAGGCTGTAAAGCACTATGAAACGGTATATAAGTCTAAGTGCTATTGCTATTCAGAGGCCACTTACAAATCTTAATGCTGAAACAGGGGCCAAATGGATCTCCTGAGGGAGTATGTTCACCAGCATTAGAGCCATACAACAGAAGACCTTCTGCGTACTACTTCTAACCACCAGGGCATCTTCAGAAAGGTTGATCTAAGTGACTGGGTTCCTACAGGGAGAGGTGATCCTCAGATAATCAAATTCAGACTAGTGTACTAATATGAATGCTAGGTAAAGCTGTCACCCTCTCTAAGCCCTAGGGAGAAGACAATAACAAAACACTTGCCAAGAAAACTGCAATTGCCAGGATTTAACACTTATTCAAAAGCATTTATTCAATACACCCAAATCCCTTGTTTTTTTAAAGAAAAAAACCTATTTCTAACATTTGCTTTAGGTTTTCCTTATGCTATTTTATGTCTGTATTACAGATTTGATTTTATTAAGTTTTCATATATGCATCTTTCTGCACATAACTAAAACTAAGAACTATACCACAGAATTATGAAAGGTAAGTATGTTGCCCAGTACGTTAATACAAGTAGGTGTATTAAAGTTTGGCCCAACACATTTTATCCCCCATTTCTACCACTATCAGGCACAGAAGAAGCCCAGAATGACACAGCATCACTCATTTGCACAACAGACTATTAAATCCCTCCATTTTCTCAAGAACGACGAGATAATCTGATTGACCTTTATGACTCAAAGATACAACCAGGAAAACAGCTTGAATTTGCCAATAAAGAGAAATTAGCTACTGGCTAGAACACAAATTCATTTTATAATCTGACAAGGAATCAGAATCTATTTTGTTTCTAATAATTGTGGGTTTAACACATTATAGAACTCCATGTTCCTTGGATTACTTAGCGTGTATAAAACGTAAAACTAAATACCTTAATTAGTAAGCCACGGAGTGACAATATATTTGACAACAGAGCTGAAGCATTTTTAAAAAACTTTTTTATGGGTACTGAGAATAGCAGATACCTGCAAATAATCTAATTAACTTCAATCTAAGCAATAATAAAAGCTCTTAGTAGTTTTAAAAGTCAACTTTGTTCTTGTTTTATTAAAAGAACATGAGAATCTATTTTCTTCAATGATCAATATGAACTATGATTCATAGTTTCAACAAATCTTCATCACACACAGTGGTGGGATTCAGTCCATTTGGGCTGGTTCGGGCGAACCAGCAGTTAAATTGCTGGCTGGCTCCGCTCCCTCCCAACCCCGCCCCTTCCAGGAGTCCCCACATGCCCCATTTTGGCTCCCAGGTAAGTGCCAGGAGGCGTACTCGGCCCAAAATGGGGCATGGGGGTGTGGTGCGGATCTCCCATGACCCGTTTTTTTCTCCCAGGAGGCTTCAGGGAGGCCTCCTAGGCCCAAAATGGGGCACCAGGCTATGGGGGCGCATCCCCCCGTAGCCTGTTTTTGCTGCCAGGGGGGTGCAGGAGGCTGAGTGCTGCCCGTCACACCCCTGGCCACTCCCACCATAGCCACGCCCACCCAGTCAGTCATTAGGACAGAGAACCAGTTGTTAAATTATTTGAATCCCACCACTGGACTGGCTTATTTTCCCCTAATCAAAGATGGTGATATCTACCCTTAATACTGTATATGGCATAGTAAATTAAATCAAAAACCTAATATTCTGAAATCCTGTCAGCTATTTGAGAAGCACAAATTCACTGCAGCTCATTCCTATGGTGAGGACAGCATCAACACAAAGTAGGAATGTTATTTCAAGAAAGCCATTCTATTATGCAATTCAAATAAAAACCTTGATTTTGCAACCTAATTTAATGTTTAATGTAATATATATATGAAAAGATCCCGGTATTTGAAATCTTAATGTTACATCATTTACCAAGTTTATGTGTTTTGTACTTCTACTGATCCATCATTTATGGCAGGTAGGTAAAGTGAAATATTCAATGAAATTAGTCAAAGATGTCAGATCCCTCGTTCGTGGTCATGCCACATCTTCATGGTGGGTGTCAGTTTGCTTCATTTATGGATTGGAAGGGTTTAAAGTGGCTAATGATGCTGCTGTGGTCTGGCTTCTGGTTTGTGGTCGTGCCTCATCATCGGTGTGGGTTTGAGTTTGCTTTTTATGTGGATGTGAGGTGGTGACATAGTAGTATAATCACTATTTCATCTGACATCTTAAATTGACATCTGAATCTTTAATGTTAGAAACTATTTAAATTTTCACCATTCTCAGTTTGACTGGAAGCTTTAAAAAATAACAGAGAAATCCACATTTTTATTCCTATTTACAATTGGTTTTAGGAGGTTAAGTCCTGAATATAATAAATATTGTTTTACATTAAACAAATTCTATATACTGAATCTTGACAGGATACAATTTTAGCCTTTTCAGGGAATTTGTGCATTTTTATGATTTCATCATTTAATCCAAAAGACTTGGGCATGTCAGAATATGTCAAGCAATGAATAACAATGACTAATTTTGAAGAGATGAACACAATGGCATGGCTTGCAAATGAGATGAATAGCTTAGACCTTTATATATGAAATGTAATGAAGGAGTGTTACATTTTACAGAAGTTATTTTAACATTTGCCAGAGAATATTAACAGAATAGTATTTTTATTACAATTCTAACTTTAGAGAAGTCTGTTCAGGAACAAAGATGTTGACTCTGATTACACTGACCTACTGATACGTACACATCTTACAATACACTGTAAAATAAGAGAGCAATTTTTATGTAGGTTATAACTGAGAAAAATGCTAGTTGTGATAAAGCAATTGCTTCCGCAGTATGAAACCATGTATG
Source organism: Arizona elegans (assembly GCA_022577455.1). NCBI lineage: Eukaryota > Metazoa > Chordata > Lepidosauria > Squamata > Colubridae > Arizona > Arizona elegans. The sequence goes on along the minus strand of JAKOOJ010000005.1, from coordinate 76,914,653 downwards.
GTTATAAGAAACAATGACCTTCGAATTTCTCTCTGCTTTTCTTAAAAATAAGGCAACATGGCTTTAATCCAATGCCATACATCTTGACTTCTATTAATGTAACTTTTTTCTTATTAGCAATAGCACTTAGACATATATACCACTTTATAGTGCTTTTACAGCCCTCTCTAAGAAGTTTATAGAGTCAGCATATTGCCCCCAACAATCTGGTTCCTCATTTTATCCATGGATAAAGGATGGAAGGCTGAGTCAACCTTGAGTCGGTGAGATTTGAACTGCTGAACTGCAGCTAGCAGTCAGCTGAAGTAGCCTGCAGTACTGAACTCTAACCACTGTGCTACCTTGGCACTACCTCAGTTTATTTGTCTTATCTTTATAATCCTATTTTATAGAGCCTCAAAAACTAGACAATATATCCAGAGTAGATTTTGAGGGCCACAGGTAATCTAGGAGAAATAGGAACACTTCTTCTCTCCAGTTATGGATTCCAGTTGATGGAATCAAAGTCATCAGTAGCAAAAATCATTGTATTTCAGCATGAACTTTTACATGACTAGTAAAATAAAAGTATTCTTAAGAGAAAAAAAAACTATACTCAAGTTTTGTGGCACAATGAAAAACCCTAATTGAATTAGATTTTAATAAAATTAAATTAAACATGAGATTTAGTTTCCACAATATGGAATTATATAAAAGAAAATTATCATAGACATTGAAGAATTCACCAAATATTTTGTTATGATAAACTTTGCATGCTGTATAATGTTATAAGGAGCTAGGAAACACTCGTCCGAGAGTTGGACGGCCATGTGAATTTGTTTAAGAAATAAAATAATAAAATAAAATAACTGAGCTGCAATAAGCACCTGTCAACCCCTTTGTTTAGATCATACATCACGTCTCAAGAACTACACTGTGTTTGGTAGGTCTGTAGCTTACACATAATTTATTTATTCTTTATTCTGACCAAATAAACCAACAAACAAAAAGCTATAGAAATCTTCATAGAATGTATACTTTATACCAAGGGGTGTCAAACTCAAGGCTGGGGGGCCAGATCTGGCCCATGGACTGCTTAGATCTGGCCCACAGGGCCACCCTGGAAACAGCAAAGGGCTGGCCCGCGGTGCTTCTGCCAGCAAAAATGTAGCTCGGGAGGGCCGTGTGCAGTCCTCCCGAGCTCCGTTTTCATTGGCAGAGGGTTGCAGGAGGCTGTCGCAGCCAAAATCAGAGCTTGGGAGCCCATTTTCGCTGGCAGAGTGCTCAGGTCACCACAGATGTAAACATGAGTGATGTCAAGCTGGCCACGCTCCCCCCCCCCCCGAGGTGAAACACAACACTGATGCGGCCCTCAATGAAATTGAGTTTGACACTCCTGCTTTACACTTTAACAGTGGAAAAGAGAAGAAGGGGATAGGGTGGTTAAATGTAGTCAAATTTCCCAGACTTAAAATCAATGAATGATAAAAGCCTACTAAAGATACCTGTGATTTGACATAAATTAACAAGCAAGCTTAAACAGAGATTATACAATTCATGCCAGATTCTGTCAGTATTTCTGACTGTTTTCCATGTCAACCTAGAGATTCCCAGTAGTATCTGATCTTTATTTATTTCCATCTTGGGGGCTCCTCCCTCCAACTATCCATACTATGATAGAACTAAACAAAAGGAAACTCTTTATCCTTCCTTTTTCTGAATAGCCAAATAGATACATTCTAGAAAGTGAAATGAAATTGCCCAGAACATCTATGAAGATAGTTATCTAACTTAAGAACACAAATGTTCCTTTCAGTTTATAATTTATATTTAACTCGAAATGCATGGAATATATAATCTTGAAGCATCCAAACTGGATTTTTGTTTTTGCGCATAAAAAAAATCAAATTCTCTGATACATAAAATATATTCACAAGATGATTTTAATACTCCTGTTTCCCGTATTTATATATTTTTTCATTTCCTCAATTATTTTGGATGTGTATTTTTAAAGTATGCATCTACACATGATAAATATGAATTAAGGATTTTTGAATAATTATACAATTCATAGAATATGAGTAATATCTCCCACGTTGTTTAAAGTCCACAAAGTGGGTTTTCTTTGTTTTGTGTTTGCTTCATATTATTTTGTTCAGGTTTTTTTATATTCCGCAGTCAACAAAAATGCATGCCTTTTTTTTTCTTGAACCAGAAAGTGCAAATCAAGTTGTCATTCTCTAAGAATATCATAAACATGCAAGGAAAACATGACAGCTAAATGATTCCATGCAACATGGAGCATCAAATCCTTTATAGCTACATGGAGAATATAAAATTGATTTCCAACCACAACAAAAAAAACTATTGTTTTTGGTGGAGATTTTATGTTATCTCTCATATCAGTGAACAATTTTCAAATGTTCTGTTAACAAAACCATTCGCCAAGTATTTCATATTTAATTAGGTGATCTGAGAATATCCATAGCTAAGGAACCAACTTTCATTTACAAAGTAAAATTCGAACAAAAGCATGTATTTTCCTATCTAAGTATGCATGTAATTTCATCAGTAGAATAAACAAAAGTGTCTTTTCAGATCCATTTTACTTGAGTACCTTCTGCTTCATCTAAAGTTGAGGTAGAAAAGCAAGAGACCAGATAGTCTACCATCTGTGCTGTTATTCTATGGGTAAGTGAAGATATATTTGCAGCACATAAGTGATTAGCAAGTGTTGTTTAATACTTTCATCTCCACCCATTTTTCTGTGGCAGTTTTTTTTCCCCATCTGCTATATTAATAGTTGGGAAAATTGTTCAACATATCTGTAGGAAAAAATGCTAAGGGGAAAAAAAAACTGTTGCAAGGCCAAAATTAAATAGGTACTATCCCAGTGCTGATTTTGTTCTCTAGTTCTTGGTAATAAATTAGTCCTCTATTCTTGTGATATAATATCACCAGTCACTTGTGTTTTGGGTCTAGGACAGTGATGGCTAACCTTTTCCCAACTGAGTGTCCAAAATGCACGCCCGGAGTCCCGAAATGCAATGTGAGTTCAGCCCCCCCCATGTCCCACCCCCATGCGTGTGTGGCAGAGACCTGAAGACCAGCTGGCCGTGCATGCGCAGCAGAGCTAAACTTGGGTGATGGCTCGTGTGCTATCAGAGAGGGTGCTGTGTGCCACCTCTGGCACGTGTGCTATAGGGTTGCCATCACAGCTCTAGGAAGAGCAGAAAACGATAGAACAGGGATGTCAAACTCAGGGCCCTGGGGCTGGATGCAGCCCATGGGGTGCTTAGATCTGTCCCATGGAGCGGCCCTGAAAACAGCGAAGAACTGGCCCATGGTGACTCTGCCAATGAAAACAGAGCTTGGGTGGGGGCCATGTGCAGCCCTCCCAAATTCTGTTTTCACTGATAGAGGGCTGCAGGAGGTTGTCGCAGCTGAAAACGGAGTTCAGGAGCCCATTTTTGCTGGCAGAGCAGTTGGGCCACCACAGGTGCCCCCAACACGAGTGATGTTGAGCTGGCCATGCCCACCTTGGCCACGCCCCACCCCAAGGTCAAACACAACCTTGATGCGGCTCTCAATGAAATCGAGTTTGACACCCCTGTGATAGAACAAGCCTTACAGAAAGAACATTTAAATAAGATTCTCGCTTGGACCTCATTTTGGCATTTGGCTAAAGTTCCTTTTCAAAAGGTAACCAAAGGAATAAGACAAAATCCATTTCCAGCATCCTAGGAATATTTATATGTATGCATATACATCATGTTACAATGTTTATGGAAAAAAATGCATAATATAAATCATGCCCCTATCTTCAATGAGTATATTCAAGTATACATTCCCAAGGACAAAAGGGCATATAAGTGAACGTATAAAGATCATTGTACATTAAAAATTAGTAAAGTGGGCAAAATAACTTGGAAGAATAGCTTGAGATGAAAACCATTGGATGGAATGATATTAAATATTCATTTCTTCTCTGTTTTTCTGCTTTGATATTCAGTACTAGACCCCAATAAAATAATGGTAAGATGCAGGATGTTACTACATGCTGTGTTTTGTATTACAAAAACTCTTTGAGAAATATTATGGAGAGTTTATTTCACAGAGTGCTACAGTAGGAAAACATGCTTGTTTTGGTGTGATTTTAAACTATAGTTCTGGATTAGCCAATATTATGATATTGCAGTTTGCACACAACTTTGTCATTTGATTTTAGCAGCTAAAGCATCTCTAAACTGAAGTAGCTTTATTTATTTAATTTTTCTTCTCATTTGGCTCCACAAAACAATAGAAGCAATGTAACATGATCCTATTTAAGTATGTAACACAACCTAAATAATATCAAGTAACATCAAGATAATTTAGCTATAAAAATTGAGTGCTTTTTACAAGCACAATGATCTGGCTTGTGATAGCTGTGATAAGGAACATCAAGCTTGTTCTTCTCTGTATACAAACATTTTGACAAATTCCAATATATATTCTTAATATTAATTCTTTGTATATGCAGTGTTTTGTATATGTTGGGCTTTCTCAAATAAATAGGAAATACATTTCTCCTGTTGCAGTCTGGTTTAAGTATATTGACCCAGATGGGCAAAATTCACAAACAGACAAATATTTAAACATCAGCTTGGAACAAAGTGGGAGCATTTTACCCTAGATACAATAATGGCTATTTATCTAGGAGCACCAAAGCATGATAATCTTAGCAGCTGAAATTTGTAAAGAAGTTCTTAAACCTCTGGTCTCGGGTGCCTTATTTCCAACTTTGTCTGCTTCTCCCTTCATTGAAAATCCTTACTCAACAATGTAATATTTAATTTTTTCATCTGTTTTCTATGCCAAATTGATATCAACTATGCAAGGTCAGGCAAAAGTTTTAGAACTATTGCAAGGTAGTTCTTGTTTCTGTTCATGTTTATAACAATTTAAATAGAAAATGTTTCAGTGTAAAAATGTCCTCGTAGTAAGAGCAGTTCAATTGTGGAATTGACTGGGAGATTCCCAGCACTAGTCAAATCATGATACACAACTGTTGGGAGACGACCAGGCTGAGTCTGAAGGAGGGGTCAAATGTGTCATCAGTCTCGAGTCCCTTTGTGCCCCATAAATCCCCAAGAGATTTAAGTCCAGCCCACCTTGAATTCCATTGACTCTTATCTTTGCATGGTCTGTTGCCTTGAGATGGGGGTTGGATGAGAAGATTCTATAAAAAAATAAATTCTAGGCCAGCCTATAGCCCAAGCTTCCTTTGGAACTGATTCTGCAAATCATAACATTACCACAAGTCTTCTAGAAAAATAAACAAATAAATAAAATCAGTATAGTTTTAAACAGCACAAGAGCTTTGATGCCATCTTCATGCTACCAAAACATTTGCTGCTCTTGATAAAATAAAATAAAATTCTGATCACATTTTGTTACAGTGTTTGACATATATAAATCTCTAGCTCTGAGCCATGGGAATGTTGTTTCTAGAATAAAACTGCCAACTTCTGATAATAAAGGATCATTTTTCTTTTCCTGTATTTGCTCTGTTGTTTGCAAACATATCATTTCCATGTGTTTCAGTGTACAACAGGAAGCAAATATAATTGATTTTTGTCCAAACTGGGAATAGAATCCAAGAGAAAAAAATATCAAAAAATTAAAATAAAATCAGAAAGAAAGCAGATTTCAAATGTTTACAAAGTCTTCTTTTCTGTCCATAAGGCAAGGGATATGCTGATTACTTTAAATTAAATCTTCTCGCCAGTCCTGGAGGAGGAAAATCAAAAAAAAGAAAGAAACTACATTACATAGAAATGTCTGAATCTATCAGAAAAGCTAATCAATTCAACAATAAAGTTCATTTTTTTTCAATCAGGGTTATAATAAAAAATATACTATCACCCAAATCCATTTGGTTTAATGCCCAACAATTTACTGTGGGTTGCTATTCCTTAACCACTGAAGTTCAGACTAATTAAAAGCTTTTTGAGAAGCTGATTATCTGGACAGCACAGAGAAAATGATGCTTTGTGATGTTTTGTAAAGAGTTAGGAATATATAAGCCAAAGGACGACATTAAAACATTAGGTTCACTGATGGAGTACTTGTGTTTCCTCAGAAGATTAGTTATGTGGCTTGAGGTTTTCCTTCCTTCTGTTTTGTATTCCCTAGCAATTTTAAAAGATTAAAGCATCACATCTGCCCAGCAGAGAGATAAAAACATTGAAAACACAGTGTGGGAGGTGAGCATCTAGAGAAGAGAGAATGGAAGTTGTGCTTGAAGGCTGAAGGATAAGTCAGTGGTGTGTGGAGGAGGCAAAGTTAAACATCAACATTTGGGGGAGTTAACAGTGATAGTCTGAAGCTAACACAGCTGAGTAAGGTGTAGCAGAACTTAATAGGCTCAAAATACATACAAACCAACTCCAGCCAGAAACATGTAATTGTTTTCGCTCTTTACAAAAAACAAGGACTAAGAGACTAGTCCTACTGAAGAACAGGGGCTGGAGAGTGGAGAAAAAACAGGGCTGAGTATAACATAAAGGTTCCCAGTCCATAAAAGAAAGGACTAGAGAAATAACTAGCTACCAATTTTTTATGGCTAGGAAAGATGGATAGTTAAGAACCCAGGTTAAGAGGAAATTTGCCATCCTGTTCAGTATTATTGTTTGTCAACTATACACATAGTATTAAGAACAGATGAATAGATAAGCTGTATTTAATAGGCTTAACATACTTGGAGTATATGCTTGTATACTAAACCTATCTTTGGTAAATACCAGAGAAGAATCATTCAGCTTCCTGATCTGTAATTTCTACCGTACAATATCCAGTGGTAGGATTCAAATAATTTAACAACCAGTTCTCTGCCCTAATGACTGGCTGGGTGGGCATGGCCATGGTGGGCATGGCTAGGGGATATGACAAGCAACATTTGGGATGAAAAACAGGCCATGGGGAGCCCCCGTGCCTGATTTTGGGTGTAGGAGGCCTCTGTGCAGCCTCATGGGAACAAAAACAGGCCACAGGTAGGCTACTGCACCCTCCGCACCCCATTTTGGGCCTAGTAGGCCTCCCTGCACTTACCTGGGAGCCAAAATGAGATGCGTGGGGTCTCCTGGAAGAAGCAGGGAGGGGAGGGGCCACCCAGCAATTTAATTACCGATTCGCCCAAACCACCTGAATCCCACCATGACAATATCCCACTACAAGTTAAAATAAACAATCAAAGGTAGTATATCCTGTTAATACCTGCTTATTTCAAGTGTGTTACATATCATGGACTATGAAAATATTGCTACCATATATAGAATAAGGAAAAGGTTAATGAATAAAGCTAATAAGCAAAACTTTAATCCAGATGATTGGATTGTTCCTTGTATTTGGAACATTATGGGCATTTGAATTCTTTAAAACAAATCTCCAATAATTTGTTTTGGAAGAATAAAGTTCCATGAGAAATTGTTAAGGATTTTTTTTTTTTGTATTAAGAAGTCACAATTATGAATAAATTACTATTTTACCATGGATAATAGTAATTATAGGAACTTTCTGAGCTTGCAGACTTGGGAAAATAACATGAACATCGTATTCCAAGAATCTTTGCTTTGAATATTCTAACCATCTCAAATCCTACGATTGGCTTGTTATTTTATCAGTTGTTTTTTTTTATTATCATTATTTTCTTTCTAACTTCTAGCACAGCTAACAACACAATTGTTGCTATTCTTGAAGGCCAAGTGAAGAGAGAAGATAGGGAGCTGAGGAAGATGACACATTTATTTCATGTTGTGCTCAGAAGGAGATGCTGCTATTGTTGGCTCCCACTGGCTGACTTCTCTAGAAGAATGAATGAAAATTGTTTTTATTTGCTAAAGGTTACTGGCATATTTCCTGCTCTTCACCAAGTATGTTGTTTTATTATTTAAAGTTCATGAAAGCTTGCTTCATACATAATTTTTTGTATTTTCTTCTACATGAGGTAGCATTATATAAATGCAAAAGGCTATGTTCTCTTCAATGGGCAATACACAAGCCTTGCTAATAAAAAACGAGGAGGTTTTCTTAAATAATGATGCTTCTGTTTAGCGGTTGAGTTTTGATGGGCATACTATGAACGTTCTTGCCAATGCTGAGATTTTAATCTACATGTTAAATCAAAAGACAAAGAGCAGACATGCTTGAATTGCTTTCATTGTTTATCATGGGAAATTTAACAATACATTATTAAAAATCAATTATTTGGCTTTAAAAAATAAGTAAACACTAAATGTGAGTTGCTACCTAACTTTGCTTGTAGCTAAGGACATAAAAGAGACTTGCTTTACGTTTCCATTAGTCTAAGAGTGAAAAAAAATGTTTAGAGCTTTGTTTCCACAGAATTTAGAAAACGTAAGAGATTTCAAGTTTTATTATACTGAAATATAGAAAATTCTGAATGTGTGAAAAACTAAAATTAAAGAAGTGAGACTAATAAAAGACAAAGCATGAGAAATAAACATCGAAACATTTGAATATGTTTTCATGAAAATAAAAGACCTATGAGGCGATCCCTATATAAACAAGAAAAATAAACTGGTTCTAAGGATTTTTCTCCCCAGATTTTCAACACATCTGTAACATTCAGGATTTTATAATTTACAGTAGTAAATTGCACTTTAAAATGTTGACCTTTCTCCAAATTAATTCAGAAAAGTAGTAGTGATATTAGTGCTAGAGACTAAAATGGACCTAGAGCATATAGAAAATTAAACAAGATATTTCTTTGGTTGAGACATCCATAACTAAAACAATTAACTTTACCCCAAAGGCTATGCTACTGTCTACTATCATTTTAGTCTGAGAAATTAATATGGAAATTAAGTTACTCTTTATCTTCATTAAGTGTCATGGAATTGATATAATCCATTATTTCATTTTCTGTCTAAGAAGCCATATAAATAAGGAATGCATTTGGCAATGCATAATGGTACAGATCTTGCTCAAAATTTTAAATGTTGCAGAGTGATGGGAAAAAAATGGCTGGTTTCAAAAAGTTAGACACAATCCAGTATGAAGTAATATTTGCATGCAATACATTAATATTTTTAAAGTAATATATACACTTTCTTTTGGTTTTTACAATTCACATTATAGGATTTTTGTCTTTTTTCATGTTCAGGGCAGCTTAATATATTGCATTACCCAACAGAAGTGGACACATAACAAAAAAATAAAATAAAATAAAGTTTTGTCCTGAGCAAAAAAACCCAAAGGAATTTTGTTCTATTCCACTGGAATCTGTGTTTTATTAGACTAACTTGAATTCAGAACAGCCCCTTTTGCCTAGTTTTTTCACAGACGTCCATGCTGAGTACTACTACCATGTGAATTATTTATAAATTTTATTGCCCACCCATTTTACCACAGGGTAACTACTACCATCCAACCTACAGAAAAATTGGCCAGAAGACAGCTTAAAAAAATCAGACAATGTGCAGTCAAGTTGGGGGAAAAGTGCTTGCCGTAATTGTTTAAAGATTTAAAATATGTGCTTTGTTTTACAAGAGAATTTTGTTATAAAATAAATTCTAGGGAAACTAGACAGAGTAACCAGGCTTGCATTTTAGGTAAGGATTGACACACCTCTCACAATGCGCTAGCTCCTACTCTCAACTTGATTGAAATAATAAGCACTTTTAATCAACCAAGGCCTTTTCCCCATCCTCAGGAGCAGCTCTATGACACTATACTACCGTATTTTCCGGCGTATAAGACGACTGGGCGTATAAGACAACCCCCTACTTTTCCTGTTAAAATATGGGGTTTGGGCTATAATCACTGTATAAGACTATCCATCTTCCAACGCACACCAAACTCTTTATTAACAACAAGCCTGCTCGCGTCTTTGCCAATTAGAGGATGGTGGGGGAAGCTCCGCGTAGCAACCAGCTGGGTCCAGCATTCAGTGGCATGCAGCCTTGATGAGATTGGCACAGCTTCCCCTTAATGTTGTTGGCGCTCCCTGTAGCGTCATCGGTCAGCGCCGGCAACTCAGATTCGGGTTTAGAAATCTCTAGCAATGACTAGAGATGGTAGTAGCCGCTCTTACCACTTCCGTCAGTCTGTCAAGGTAGATATCGTAGGCTTATACCCGGCGTATAAGACGACCCCCGACTTTTGAGAAGATTTTCCTGTGTTAAAAAGTCGTCTTATATGCCAGAAAATACGGTAGTTACTCCACTGTTGTATTCTTTTCTCCAAATGTGAGAAGCCAGCAATTGGCTACTGCTTGGGAGGCAATGAGAAATATGATTGTTCTCCACAGGGGTTGAGCACTTTGGCTGTAGGGAAAATTGCAGAAACCAGGATGCAGGACCAGGTAGGAATTCCTGCCAGTGAGACCACCTATTTCACAGATCTAGAAAAATTTTACAATACCGGTAGTCTTCGACTTACAACCATTCATTCAGTGACCATTAGAAGTTACTATGGCACTGAAAAATGTGATTTATGACCATTGTCGCACCTACGACCAGTGCAACTTCGCGATGGACATGTGATCAAAGTTCAAATGCTTGTCAGCTGGTTCATATTTATAGGATGATTGCAGTTGTCCAAGGTCATGTGATAACCTTTTGCAATTTTATGACACGGAAGGTCAACGGGGAAGCCAGATTTACTTAACCACCATGTTATTAACATAACAACTTCAGTAATTCACTTAACAATTGTGGCAAGAAAGGTCATAAAATGAGGGAAACTCACCAAACTATTATCTTACTTAGCAACAGAAATCAATTTTGATTGTAAGTTGAGAATTATCTGTACTATTTTCACAGCACAATGGTTGGGCCAGACCTGGTTGGGCCAGGAGGGGGGAGTTCCCCTCGTGGATATATGCCCACAAGGCTTCCGTGCATTTCATCAGCAGAGGGCTCAGGGCAGGGGCGGGGGGGGTGGCGGTTATTATAAAGGAAGGTCTGGATCCAAGGGAGACCACTGTTCCACAGATAGCCGGATGTGAGTCCCTCTTTGTGAAGTGGGGTCGTGGAGTACAGATGGGCTTGTTGGTCACGTACCTGGCTCCCTGCCACGTGGCAACGGCCCTGCCCGAGCTGCTTAACGTTATAGCCGAGGTGGCGGTGGACACCCCCAGACTTGTCATCATGGGGGATTTCAACCTGCCATCTATCGGTGAGACGTCTGAAGTGGCTTGAGAGTTCGCAGGGAGGTGGGACCGACCAGGTGGTTCCGCCCCAGGCGCCTGATGGACCCCGATAGGTTCCAGATGGAGCTTGGGCCATTTCCTGAGATTCTGGCTCATGACTCGGCTGAAGACCTGGTGGCCGCCTGGGATAGTGCGGCTGCCGAGGCCTTGGACCATGTCGTGCCTTTGCGGCCTCTGACCCGGCACCGAACTCACCTAGCTCCTTGGTTCTCTGAGGAGCTTAGGGAGATGAAGCGCCACAAAAGACGCCTGGAGAGTAGTTGGAGGACCAGCCGCTCTGAATCCGACCGAACACTGGTGAGGTCTCATATTAAGACCTACCTAGTGGCGATAAAAGCAGCGAAATCTAGTTATTTTGCCGCTCTTATCGCGTCATCAGATAATCGCCCGGCCGCCCTGTTTAGGGTGACCCGCTCCCTCCTCCATCTGGAAGTGCGGGATGACCCCTTGCAGGGCTGAGCTACAAGGGGTCATCTGTATGACAAAATTGCTCAGATTCGGGAAGGGCTGGCCTCTGACTGGGTATGTCCGGACGGGATGACTGAGGCAGGTCTTGAGAGTGTTATCTGGGGGGAGTTCTATCCTGTGGCTCCCGAGGACATGGACAGGGTCCTGGGACGGCTGAACGCAACCACATGTTTATTGGACCCGTGCCCCTCCTGGCTGGTACTGGCTTCCCAGGAGGTGACATGAGGCTGGCTCCAGAAGATTGTTAACGCTTCTTTGAGTGAGGGGGTCCTGCCGGCTGCTTTGAAAGAAGCGGTTGTGAGGCCCCTTCTCAAGAAGCCCTCTCTGGATCCGGCTGTTTTGGCTAACTATCGTCCAGTCTCCAACCTTCGCTTTGTTGCGAAGGTTGTTGAGAGTGTGGTGGCGCAACAGCTTCCCCGGTACCTGGATGAAGCTGTCTATCTAGACCCGCTCCAGTCCGGCTTCCGGCCTGGGCACAGCACGGAAACGGCATTGGTCGCGTTGGTGGATGATCTCTGGAGGGCTCGGGATAGGGGTTGTGCCTCTATCCTTGTCCTGTTAGACCTCTCAGCGGCTTTTGATACCATCGACCATGGTATCATGTTGCACCGGTTGGCAGGGTTGGGGGTGAGGGGCACTGTTCTGTGGTGGTTCTCCTCCTACCTCTCTGACCGGTCGCAATCCGTGTTGACAGGGGGGCAGCGGTTGACCCCGAGGCACCTTCCTTGTGGGGTGCCACAAGGGTCGGTCCTCTCGCCCCTTCTGTTCAACATTTATGTAAAGCCACTGGGTGAGATCATCCGTGGCTTCGGGGTGGAGTTCCATCAGTACGCTGATGACACCCAGCTGTACATCTCCACCCCAGGCCACCCCAACGATGCCCTTGAAGTGATGTCCCAATGCCTGGAGGCCGTGCGGGCCTGGATGGGGAGTAACAGGCTCCGACTCAACCCCTCCAAGACCGAGTGGCTGTGGCTTCCGGCATCCCAATATAGCCAGCTGACACCATCGCTGGCTATTGGGGGCGAATCACTCGCCCCCACGGAGAGGGCTCGTAACTTGGGCGTCCTCCTGGACGCACGGCTGTTGTTAGAAGATCATTTGATGGCCGTGGCCAGGGGGGCTTTTTATCAGGTCCACCTGATACGCCAGTTGCGCCCCTTTCTAGATCGGGACTCCCTACGCACAGTCACTCAGGCACTTGTCACTTCCCGCCTGGACTACTGCAATGCTCTCTACATGGGGCTCCCCCTGGGGTGCACCCGGAGACTCCAGCTGGTCCAGAACGCGGCCGCGCGGGAGATTATGGGGGCGATGAGGCGCTCCCATGTAACACCTCTCCTGCGCGAGCTGCATTGGCTCCCGGTGGTCTTCCGGGTGCGCTTCAAGGTGTTGGTGACCACCTTTAAAGCGCTCCATGGCTTAGGGCCGGGGTACTTACGAGACCGCCTTCTGCCACCAATAGCCCCCCCACCGGCCAGTACGCTCGCACAGAGTGGGCCTCCTCAGGGTGCCGTCCGCCAGACAATGTCGGCTGGCGACCCCCAGGGGGAGAGCCCTATCTGTGGCGGCACCCACCCTCTGGAACAACCTTCCCCCAGAGATACGTACAATAACAGACCTCCGGATTTTTCGTCGGGCCCTGAAAACCCATTTATTTCAACTAGCTGGGCTGGCTTGAGTTAATTTTAAATTGATTTTAAATTGGGTTGTTTTAATTTTCGGCCAAATATTTAATTATTTTAAACTGCTTTTAAATTTTGTATGTATTGTTTTTTACTTTGGCTGTTCACCGCTCTGAGTCCTATTTTGGAGAAGGGCGGTATAGAAATGTAAATTAAATAAATAAATAAATAAATAAATAAATAAATAAATAAATAAATATTTCACAACAACATCTCTGTTGTGATGTTGTGATGAACACAACAGTACCTGTGTTCAAGTCACACAAGAGGACATGGGAAGCCAATGCCATATTGGGTCAGTACAGGCCTTAGATGTAGAAGGGCCAATTTTTCACAAATAATAAGTAGAGTATGCTAAACCCTTCTATTTGTGGTTTTCTTTCTTACCAATGAAGTTATAACACTGATTTTTTAAGTCCAGACTCTAGTTTCAATAACACATTATACAAGATAAACTGAGGACAATTACGGTAGTGTCTTGATTATTATGGATAATGAATCCCATGAAATGTTCACATTATTTGAATTTGCACTATTCAAAGTGGTATTTCTCTGAAAAATATCGTAATTGGTTCCAACTCAATGGAAATAGGCAATGAAAAAATAAACATGAAATGTTACAGTAAATAATAAACAGAATATACATATAATTTAAATTTATGGTTAACAAAGTCACAGGGTAGTTACAGCACAGATGTCAAACTCACCGTTGTCGTCACATGACTTTTGCAACATTTTTCCTCTTTGTGGAGCTGGGGTGGGCATGGCCTGCACATGATACATTTGGCCCATGAGTTGCCAGGTTTAACACCCCTGAGTTACAGAAATCACACCTCAAATCACACCTATCTATTGTGCACATACTAGCCTTGCATAAATGAAATTTTGGGTCACATTAAAAGTGACCTGATATCAATTTAAAATTTAAACTAAATTAAACACACACACACACACACACACACAGAGAGAGAGAGAGAGAGAGAGAGAGAGAGAGAGAGAGAGAGAGAGAGAGAGAGAGAGATCTTTTTGAAAGAAAGTAATATGTACCGTTGTTGATTTTTAAAATCTGTAGGACTTTTAAGATGTAAACATTCTACTAAACCCATTGTCTTTTACAAATCTTATGCTGTTATTGATTTATTTTTTCAGATAATTGTATTTTGGTTTTAAGAGCCGTGGTGGCACAGTGGTTAGAATGCAGTATTGCAGGCTAATTCTGCCGACTGACAGTGCTTCGATTCTCACTGGGTCAAGTTTGTCTCAGCCTTCCATTCTTCTGAGGTTGGTAAAATGAGGACTCAGATTGTTGGGGGCAAGATGCTGTCTATATTTGCAGCTTAGAGAGGGCTATAAAGCAGTATGAAGTGGTATATAAATCTAAGTGCTATTGCTGTCTCCCTGTAAACAGCTGTGAGTTAATCTGACTCGCAGATTAACTGTATAATATTTCTTAATGAATGAAGTAGTTCCTGAAAGAAATCAAAGATCCGCCTAATTCAGTGCTCTAGCAGAAGTCACTTTCCTACAAATCAGATATGTAGGTTATTTTATTTCTGTATCCTGAACATTTATGTCTGTTAAATTTCACTTTTCAGGTGAAAAATGGTTATCTGGTTATATTGTGAGAAAAATATATAACTTTCTGAGGCATTTAAAAATTAATAAGATAATGTAGCTCATCACATAAACGTGTATTTTTCAGTATATGGCATCATCAAGCATCTGAATTTCAAGAATTTGGTTGATATAGTATAAAATTTTAATAAAACTAAATAGAATGCACAGTTCAAATTAAATTACATTTTTAATGTATAAGGGCTGTACCATATATTACATTTGACTTCAGGTTGCAATAATCCTAATAGAAGGTAAAACAGTTTCTTTGTATATGCACACAAGCCTTGGTACTTAGGTTTACGGAGTAAAATTCTTTATAGTTCTGAAAAGCAAATTCTTAATTAAAACAGTCTGCATTCAGTACAAAGCCATTATTCAAACTGAAGTGATTTTCCTTTAGGTTTAAGAAAATAGTCAATCGTTCTGATGGATTTAGAGAAAATTGGCCAAAGTAATATTGTCCCTATGAAGAGATGATTCAGTAACAGAAGAGTCACTGCTCATAAGTAATTTCCTTTCTGTCCATAAAAAAGCTTCTAAACTGAAACAGCCCAGTTCATGGGATTCATCAGAAAAACATCAGAACTCACTTTTGGGGCTTGATAGATTCATGATTGAATTTGTATATTGCTAGGTTTTCGAAGATTTGCAATCATAAAAAATAAAAATAACACAAAAAGAAATACAGAAATAAAAAATAGCATTCATGCGGCATAAACAGCATGTATCATCATGTAGCTATTATTGTTGAAATACTATTTAAAGAGTTGTATTTTCAAGGCCTTTCTCCATGATGGAAAAGCAGGTACAACCTTTATCTCTCAAGGGAGGTTGTTCTGTGGAGCAATCACACAATAGCACTGATATTGTATCCAACTTCCCGTGAACTCATAACGATGAGTTATCCAAAACATTCCAACCTAAGATTAATGCGTTAGATTGATCTCACCTGGAGAAAGGTGTCCTGAAGAAATCTATGAATCCAGACCATGTAGATAGAGCCGAGGTGGCACAGTGGTTAGAGTGCAGAACTGCAGCTACTTCAGCTGACTGCTAGTTCAGCAGATCAGTGGATCAAATCTCACCGGTTCAAGGTTGACTCAGCCTCCCATCCTTCCGAGGTGGGTAAAATCAGGACCCAGATTGTTAGGGGGCAATATGCTATTTAGTATACTGTCTTTGGTGTAAGCCGCCCAGAGTCCTCGGAGAGTGGGCGGCATAGAAATATGAATAATAAAATAAAAATAAATAAAATAAAATGTAGAGCTTTAAAGATTAAAGATTAAAGGTTTAAAGATTAAGTTCTACAAACTGATCAAAAAAAATTACAATTACTTATGAGGATATAAATTAGAAGAAGAGGTAGTGAAAGAAAATATGATAACCTGGGCAAAAAATTTCGGTTATAGTATTCAATTAGACAAATGGAAAAAACTATGGAAAATAAATTATAAATTGACAATGTCTGTACCCTATAAAGAAAATCTCTATAAAATGCTTTATAGGTGGCACTTGCCACCAGCCAGATTGGCAAGAATGTTCCCCAGCACGCCATCAACATGTTGGAAATGCAACCACCACAAAGGCACCTATTACCATATGTGGTGGACCTGCCCAATGGTGAAACAATATTGGCAAAGGATCAAAATACAAATAGAGGAAATAACACACCAAAAGATAGAACTAAGACCAGAAAGTTTCTTATTAGGTATAGTGAATGGATACTATGAAAAAGAAACAACCTATTTAATTATACATCTGATAACAGCAGCACGAATACTATACGCGCAACACTGGAAGAGTAGTGATATACCAACACCAGATAAAGTAATCAATAAAATTATGGAATGTGCGGAATTAGATAGATTCACAAAGGAATTACAAAATAGGGAAGAACATGACTTTTACTTAGTATGGGAAAAGTGGTATAGTTGGTTGAAAGATAGGAAAGAGATGAAGCAATAGGAAGTAAATAAAATGACCAAATATAATATGATGAAACAAAGAACAGACATAGGTCAACAAAGATCAATTTTAGATAGACAAAAGGGAATGACCAAATAAGGAAGAGTCAAAATACAAACAGAAATGTATATTATAGTTGCGACAAACTGGACATGAATTGAAATGGAGGTTTATATGTTTTTATGTTTTGTACGTTTCATTGTTCTGTTTAGTTTGTACTTATAAATAAAAATTGGAGGGAAAAAAAATCTGAAAAAAAAAATAACTGACTTTAAGAGCTCCAGCTGATCTTGAATGTCCTCTTTTCCCAAATAAATAAATAAAATAAAAAAATAAATAAAAAAAATAAAGATTAAAAGTTCTCAGATGTTTATTGGAAGCTAATGAAGTGCCCACAGTGTCAGTCTTACCTGGCTTTAGTAGCTTTTACCTACAATTATATAAGCCATTCACTTTTGCATGTATTGTCAATTGTTGACTGATTATTTTGAATCCTTTTCAATGCTCTGTTTATTTAGCATATGGTGATGGTACATCAGCCAGAACACTGCAGTGTTAATACAGAGTAGTTGTTTGGCTGCCTAGGACTTCTAATCTCTTCAGTTCATGTTCATGAGCTAACCATAAGTGCACCATATTCACTAGCTCCATATTCAGAATGGCTAACAGCATTCTGCAGTGTCATCCAGGGTGTTTTCCCTCCACCAATGTCATCTCACATTTGAGTGTCGCATTCGGATAGGTCTGGCACCAGTTGGATTTGTATATCTGTACAAAGCACTGTTATTTTTCTCACCAGTGGTACCTATTTTCCTACTTGCATGTAGGATGATTTCAAACTGCTAGGTTGGTGTGGTAGGTTCCCACAAGTGATGGGAACTCACCCTGTCACATGGTGCTAGGACTCAAACCACTGGATCACAGACCTCCAGTGTCTTTAAGCCACTGAAATGTCTCATTTCATGCTCTGTAAATAAATATAGGATTGTTCCCACATATGCACAAGGGCTAAGAACATGTTGCTGAATGCATAATAAGAGACAACCATTACCTTGCTTAAATCTTGCATCAAAGATAAGACTCACTTGGTATCAGGATACCTTAAATACTTGAACACCAAATAGATTATAAATTAACTTGTTTGCAAAAGAAGCTGTTAATCAGACTAGTTTTGTCCATCTGCTTGCTTCAGATTTGCTTGATTGCCAGACTATTTTAAGGGTGCATCACCCTCTTAACAGATTATCTGCTTCCCCCTTCTAATCCTTATCTATCTGCTAAGAAATCTGAGCGCCGTTCCTGTGAGATCTGATTTGTCTTCCCACCATTTTCAAAAGTTCAGTGAGAGACCTATTGTGCTAAATGATGCATAAATGAAAAGAGAATAGGTTGCATATTTTCAGTGGCTTAAATCAGTAGAACTGCCTGCAATGGTGTTTTTGCAACTTAATATTCAAAGCATTATTAATTTTAGAAGTTAGTAAGTGACAATTATATTTAGAAAAGTGTGACTTGATAACAGTCATTTTGTTGACATCCTTCATCTATGTTATTCTCTGAGAGAAATGTTTAGCTATTGAGGCAAAGTGATTTTGCATCTGTTTCATGTTTATATGCATAGCTGTCAAATATGTGATGTAGGAAGGCTATCATTTTGCTTTATTTTCATTATATGGTCTAAAGCTATTGGTGTATATTGTCTTTAGAAAACATTCAATACACAAAGACAATAAAGGAGAAAGATGTTTGTGGATTTAATAAAAACAGGCAAACTAATGTATTAGGTATTTTATATCTAATGCACTAGATATTTTAGCATGGCCAATGGCAAGAGATTAGGAAAATTGTAATCTAAAATATCAAAAGGCTAGCAGGTTGGCTAATTCGCTATAGAGTTATATTCGCTGAAGAATAGAAAATTTATTTTAAAAATGAAAGCCCCATTTGTAATCCCTCAATTGTGAAAATGTGAAATACATGTAGTGCCACAATTTTCATAAGCTCTGCTGTTTATAGACGAAGCAGACAGCAGAACTAGCTAGACTATTTACATAAAAAACTACTGAGCTTGTCAGCAGGGGAGCTGAAAGACAGCCTGGGTTTAAGACCTGAGTGCTGTATGGCGGGATGAACTCTCATTACTTGCTCCAGCTCTTGCCAACCTAGCAGTTCAAAAGCATGCAAATGAGAATAGATAAATAGGTACCACTTTGGTGGGAAGTAATAGTGTTCCATGCACCTTGGTGTATAGTCATGCTGGCCACATGACCATGGAAGTGTCTTCAGACAATGTTGGCTCTCTCGGCTAAGAAACGGAGATGAGTATATCCCCCTAAATTTGGACATGACTGGATAAGGAAAACTTTTATCTTTACCTTTAATAGAATTAAACTTTTATTCCCAGATAAATGAGCATTATTTATCTCTATGACCGGTAACCATCTCAACAATTGATTTATAACTCCTGAATTATAAAGCAAGATTTGCATTCATTTTCCTTGACTTCTTTAAGAGAGATTAGGCAAGAGTTACATGGTGTTAATTCTGATTAATTTTAGCCTTGATTTGTGTAGCAGCCCTGCTAGCAGACAGAATCAAAACAGATCAAACGATCTACCAATATGCATTAATTTATGGGATAAATTAATATTCAGACATTGTATTTACTACAATGTGTGAACATGGTTGCTATTTTTATGTAATTGTGCAGAAATCTTAACAAACCTATGCACATAGGCTACATCAGTAAGTAAAACATGTATGCATTATGTAAATGTGGCATTGCTTAGGAAATATATTCTGTAGTAGTAAATTTCAGCAGAAAATAAAAATTAATTAAAAATTACCACTAACAATTAGCAGATTGTGAAATTCAATCAATTAGGTACTTAGTTTGTTTTTCAGACCAAGAACTATCTTATCTTTATAATGGTATGCCAAAGGCAACCCTTTGAAAAAGTAGATGGCTATCATGGATCAATATAGCTATTAGTATTTTTCTAGTAACTGAAAATACTCTAAAACTACAGTTACCCTTTCTTGATGCTGATTCAGTTCTATGTCTAAAGTAGAATGGTGGATCACAATCAGGGCAGCTCCCTGCCTGTCACTTTCTAAGTGATACACTAAACTGGAGGACCATAAGAGCAAGGTACTAGAATGGGGA
Source organism: Arizona elegans (assembly GCA_022577455.1). Classification (NCBI taxonomy): domain Eukaryota; kingdom Metazoa; phylum Chordata; class Lepidosauria; order Squamata; family Colubridae; genus Arizona; species Arizona elegans. Next base: position 76,894,558 of record JAKOOJ010000005.1, on the reverse strand, counting down.
AGCAAGCAAGCATGTCCCTCTATAGCAAGGGTGTCAAACTCAAGACCCGCGGGCAGGATTCAGCCTGCGGGGTGCTTAGATCTGACCCACGAAGCCACCCTGGAAACAGCAAATGATCGGCCCATGGTGTCTCTGCCTCCGAAAACAGAGCTTCGTTTTCATTGGCAGAGGGTTGCAGGAGGCTACTGCTGCTGAAAATGGAGCTCAGGAGGCCATTTTCACTGGCAGAGCACTCGGGCCACCAGAAGCGCTCCGACACTAGTGATGTAGAGCTGGCCATGCCCACCCTGGCCACGCCCCCCCACGGTCAAACACAAATCTGATATGGCCCTCAATGAAATTGACTTTGGCACCCCTGCTCTATATTGATCACTTATCTAACGCATCACTTATCTAATGCATCATTATTTATTTATTTATTTAATATTTATTTATTTATTAGTCCAATTTATATTCCACCCTTCTCCGTAGATTCAGGGCGTCTTACAATGCATTATAGCAATAGCCTGCATACTTTTATGTATATAAAAGTATGTACAAAGCTGGCTTATTGCTTCCTCAATTTACCTACCTCGAAAGGATGCAGACTGAGTCAACCTTGAGCCTGATGAGATTTGAACTCGCACTAAATGCAGGCACCTGGCAGCTAAGTGCTAGCACTTAAAAGCACTTAACCCGCTGCACCACCGAGGCTCTTATGAAGATTATGAAAAATCTTGCACAAAACTTTACCTCTATCTCATGTTTGTTCTGAGAAAGTAACCCTATATGTGAGGCACTACTGTATATGTAATCCTTGTTTTGATTTGATCGCTCCAAAATTAGAAAGATGGGTTTCTAACTAATCATAAAGAGTGTGGAAAATTGTTTTTTAGAAATGTTTTCAAGTGGAAATAATAAGGGTGAAGTTGATTTGTGACTTGTGTGAGGGACAATTATCCCTAAGTTATTGGCCACAGTAGAGAAGACAGAATGATATACTGGAAAGTTATTCTAGTTCTGAAAAAAAAATGCTAGTTCTATTTACTCACTGATTTATCTTTCCTAAAGTAGCCATTTCAAAGAATATTAATATGATTGGCACCATATGAATTTACATGAGTAGTTAAACTTTACCTGCCAACTGTTTCTGGGTATACAGGTAGTTCTCGACGTACAACCACAATTGAGCCCGAAATTTTTGTTGCTAAGCAAGACAGTTGTTAAGTAAGTTTTGCCCTGTTTTACAACCTTTCTTGACAGAGTGCCTACTGAAATATAAAGGCTGTAAGACAGAGGATAATAAAGGTACTCCTTTGCTTATTATTACAACTGAGCCCAGAATTTCAGGTGTAAGTCACTGTGGTTGTTGAGTGAGATGCTCTCCTGATCACTTCACTCAATATCTACAAGCCTGTCTCTCCCAATTACAATTGTTAGCCATATGGAGCTGCCTGCCAAAAGGATGCAAGCAGGGGGGAAATCCAGAAGGTTCTGGAGAACCGGTAGTGGAAATTTTGAGTAGTTTGAAGAACTGGCAAATACCACCTCTGGCTGGCCCCAGAGTGGGGTGGAAATGGAGATTTTGCAGTATCCTTCCCCTGAAGTGGGGTGGGAATGGAGATTTTGCATTATCCTTTTCCTGCCACACCCACCAAGCCATGCCCACCAAGTCACCTATGCCCACCAAGCCACGCCCACAGAACCCGTAGTAAAAAAAATTGGATTTCACCACTGGATGCAAGCACACATACCCATCTCTGCACAGAAGAAAATTCCAGAACTGGGCTAGAGAAAAGAAGCTTGCTCTTCATGACCTGAGCTTTTTTTCTCCACAGTTTTTCACCCCTCTGTAATAAAAGGGAACTCCAGTGCTGGGTTGGTAAAAAATCTACTCAAATCTTCATGATCTGAGCTTCTTTTCTCCTGGTGCCGGAATTCCCTTCTGCACAGAGAAAATCCAATATTGTGCTGGAGACAAAAAAAAAATCAATCCAGCAGGCACATGGGGGCTGCAAATTATCCCAGCTGCAAACATCCTGTTCCGAAATCCTGTTTGGATTTTGGAGCAGATCTATTTTGGCGAAGCTCAGGTAACAGACAGAGTCATCTCACCCCATGGAAAAGGGTTTGTGACCTTCCCTGTCGACTTCCCCATTGATTTTTTCTGGGGAATCCATCAGGGAAGATTGCAAATGGTGATCACATGATTGCAGTGTGCTTGGCAACCCATCTTAACTGCGAACAGATTGTCAAGTGATCATGTGATCCAGATCAGAATCACATAAATGTGGGATGCTGCAATGGCCATAATAACTTTGGGCATATGTCATAAATCCGTTCAGTGCCTTCATAGTTTTGAATGGTCACATAATGAATGGCTATTAAGTGAGGCCTAAGTGTAAACTAAAATGCCCTGTCTAAATGGAACAGATTTCTCAGTCCTTATAGAGGAGGAGTAGAGAAAACATATGCTGATATTGCCTGATTGCTGGGAAAGGTGGACAGCTAAGAACTCAGGGGAAAAAGAAATTTGTATACATGTTAACTACGATCATTTTTTAACTTGTATCTATAACACTGTTATTTATAAGTATATTTTTAGGCAGAGATAAATATAAGTTGTATATATTAGGTTTAATAAAGGAGAAGGGTATATTTTGTATAATAAATCAAATTGTGTATATATCAAAAGAAAGCATTCAGGCTCCAAGTCTTTGGGTTTGTATGGAAACTTAATTGCCAACCTTTGAGCTTTATCTTTACTAGTGGATTTTGAAAAAGTGCCATATCTATTTAGAGACATGTATTAATTCTTTGAAAATATCAAATTACCTTTTTTTTATTTTTGGCAGATAATAATCTATCCATTTTATCCAGATGGAACTCCTTTCAACTCCTTGGAAAGAATTATCCCCTAGCATATTGCTTGGAGAAGCAGTTAAGATTCCTGACTTTGATATGTCCTGTAATGTAGAATAATTTCCAGTTGTAAGAGACTGTTCAGAACAGTCAAATTTGTCTTTATGATCTTTTTAATAAGGCTTTATTTCCTTTAGCTGAGTTAAATTATATTTGGGCAGTACCTTTCAAACAGGGCTCACTATTTTCAATAGATTACATTTTTCTTAGTGTTTGGAAAGAAAATTCTGATGACTTTAGTGTCTTAACTGGTTGCAAGCAGGTTGCAAAACTTGCAAATTAAGATTTTGTTGCCTGATGCGGATGCAAGGATAGCAACTCATTCTATCCCACAGATCACCAGTCATACAGGTATAAACTGCTAAACTACAAGGTGACAAACTAAAAAACACATTTATAATTAACTTTTCCCTATTTCAATGGACATTCTCAATTTCATGTAGCAGTTTTATCATCTTATCTTTTCCAATATTCTTTACGGTCAGTAATTGGACTCTTTTTTAGTTATACATACTTCTGCTAGACTGCCTGATTTCATCTTCATAGTTCAGTTATTACTGGCAATGTTCAGGTTTATCCTTGTTATGGATGATATAAGTATCTCTTTCCATTTATATACCATTCTGATCAGCTGCTCGTTCCCTTCCCTATTTCTCCCTTTGTTTGCTAGATTAGGGTGTCCTTAGTCATTAGGATACAGGAACGTGGTGGCTTGCATATATGTGCTAGTCGTTCCTGACTCTAGCAGGTGGTGCTCATCTCTGTTTCAAAGCTGAAGAGCTAGCACTGTCCGAAGACGTCTCCGGGGTCATGTGGCCAACATGACTAAACGCCAAAGGCGCATGGAATGCTGTTACCTTCCCACCAAATGTGGTCCCTATTTTTCTACTTTTTTTTTACGTGCTTTCAAACTGCTAGGTTGGCAGAAGCTGGGACAAGTAGCGGGAGCTCACCCCGTTACGCAGCCCTAGGGATTCGAACCACTGAACTGCCGATCTTTTGATTGACAAATGGCCCTTATATTGTAATGCTATCCATATTTCCCATATATATTTCCATATAAGCCCAGGTATACAGATCCTTGAATTGTGATCCAAAATACAAAAATGCAGCTCAGCATATAGGTGGGTGGCATAGTTTTCAAGGTATTTGAGTTAAACTTTTGAATGTCAGCTTATTCACAGATGGTCTTATCCACAAGTACGTATGGTGTTTGAAAGACCTAGTGATAGCTCATGAACATGTGTATTTAATGTGATGAAATGGGTAGAGCCATCTATTTTTTCCAGAGAATAGAACAGCTACATTCTGTTGAAAGCCTTTTCTCACCTCTCTCTGCTTTTTTGAATCTTTGCTCGTGAGAGTTATTTTTAGAGTTGGGTATCTTAAAATGAAAATATACTAAGTACACTTCTTCTACCCCATCAAAGCGGTGTTTTTTTTTTTTTAAGTATAATTTAAATGTAGTGATCTTGATTTTATTATGGGTCATTGAAACTATTAATCTACTGGCTGTATTGTGATTATACCATTTATTTATTTATTTATTTATTTATTTATTTATCTATTTATTTATTTATTTATTTATCTGTTTGTTTGTTTATTATTTATTTATATTAATTAATTAATTAATTAATTAATTAATTAATTAACAGATTTATGAACCATTCAATTTCGAAGTGAGCCTGGGCAGCTTAAACTTAAAACAATGAAAACATAGAAACAATCTAAGCATCCAGACAAAAATTGCACAATAATCACCCACCCATCACTGCGTAAATCCCTTAATATAAAGCCTGGAAGAGCAGCCCAATTTTCAAAGTTTTCCAGACAGTGGTGGGATTCAAAAAATTTTTACTACCAGCTTGGTGGGTGTGGCAGGGAAAGGATACTGTAAAATCTCCATTCCTTCCCCACTCCAGGAGGTTACTGCAAAATCCCCATTTTCTCCCGATCAGCTGGGACTCGGGAGCCAGAGAATAGATGGGGCAGGGCCAGTCAGAGGTGGTATTTACCAGTTCTCCGGACTACTCAAAATTTCCGCTACCGGTTCTCCAGAACTGGTCAGAACCTGCTGAATACCACCTCTGTTTCCAGATCATCAGGAGTGAAATTATGTGAATCTCTGGGGGAGATATCAATCCAGAAGGCAAGTGCTGTGATATGAAAACCTGGATTCCAATAGTGAAGCCTGTTTGATTGAGGAGATGTGAAGCACTTCAACCTGCTTGCTGGTGTGTAGCATTCCATAGTATTAATTTCTCTCTATCCTATGTGTATTTTGTTATAGTCACATAAGAAATCAATTTAAAACTATATTGGACACAGATCCAGAAAAAGTGACACTAGTTTTTGATCAACCAAAAATTGTATTTATTGTTACAGCAATTTCTTTTGGGCCCAATGTTCCTACCAATAATGATAATTCTGAGTCTTTTGAGGGCCACAGATTTTTACTTTACATGCAAAAAATCCAAAACTGAATCCCTTCTAGTTCTAGACAAGAAAAGGAAAATCTGAAAAACAGAAATAGAAAATATGGAGAGAAATAAATCTATACTCTGGCTCAGAATAAAGGAACGTCTTATATTTTTTTAAAAAAAACTTGTTTAGATAATCTAATTAGAAAATTTGCCCCTTACATTATAACCCAGACATTTCATTGTAAACTCACTCAATTTTGTGAAATATAAGTAACTTCAATAGGTTGATAAAAATTCTCAGTCGTCCAGGTAGAGTTGTCAGGAAGTTTAGTCATGTCAACTGTACTTCTTTTCTTTTTGGTTTGAAATGTTTCATTGCTTATCCAAGTAGATTCTTCTGTGAAGCTTCATGGAGGAAGATACTTAGATAAGCAGAGAAACATTTCAAACTAAAAAGGAAAGAAGTACAGTTGACATGATTAAACTTCCAGATGAATGACTTCAATGTTGTTTTCCCAGCAAGTGAAAATAGCTAACTTAAATGACTTTTAACTTCTCCATAGGAGTATACATTTATGTTATACTGCATATCACAGGCAGATATGCATAGTAATCAGCTAAAAATGGGTTCAGCTACTAGTGCAGCAATAATATAAGAACTTTCTTACAAATGTTCATTATGTGATGACAGCAATAAATCACCAGTTTAAAATATGATGGTTACAAACATGAGATAAAGCTAGGACAAGTTAAATCAGCCCAATGACACTGACAAATTGTATCCTGGCAGAAATCTTTAGATAAGTTATTTTCTTTAAAATTGGTTTAACATCTGGATCAGCTCATGTATTCTCAATGAATTCTCATATGGTTTGAAAACATAGCAGATGAGTCAAACTAAATGCTACAGACTTACAATAATTATGGTATAGTGTTCAGTTGTTTTCTATATTTCCTTTTCAGCAGAGAATATTGGAATCATTCTCCTGCGACTTTGACTTAGTTCGTAATACGTATTTGTCATGGACTACAAACCTCAACTTATCACCTCAATTGAGACCAAAATTCCTGTTGTTAAGCAAAATATTTGTTAAGTGAATTTTGTTCCATTTTACGACCTTTCTTGCGACAGCTGTTAAGTGAATCACTGCAGTTGTTAGGCTAGTAAGTAATACAGTAGTCGTCCTGAGTCTTTGGAGAGGAGCGGCATATAAATTTAATTAATTAAATTAAATTAAGTGAATCTGATTTTCTCATTGGCTTTGCTTATCAGAAGTTTGCAAAAGGTGATCACATAATCCTGGGACACTGCCACCATCATAAATATGAGTGAATTGCCAAGTGTCTGAATTGTGATCATGTGAACATGAGGATCGTAAGTGTGAAAAACAGTCATGTCACTTTTTTCAGTGCTGTTGTAACTTCGAACAGTCCCTAAATGAACTGTTGTAAATCAAGGACTACCTGTATAACAAAATATGTTCAATTAGAAATAGTGCTTTAAATACCCAGTTGTACTCTTGAAATCAATCATTCCGCAACATCAGAATGTTAATAGGTCAAATTGTTAATGTACCAGAATGCTCTTTTAACTATCAAAAATTGAAACACAATCTAGATTGACAATATGAATCAGATTCATCAACAACAAATTATAGAAAATAGCTGATATCACAAGCCAAATTTGGCCATTTTTCTTGTGCAGCATAAATAAACTGCAATAGATATATGTACTTGGAGTAGTTTGATGAATTAGATTTGGAGCTAGTTTTCAACATAGTACTGGGCAAGCATTCTAGTAAAATCATGAAGGGCCTAATAATGCTGATAGATTTAATATATATTCTAGGGCAGTGTTTCCCAAACTTGGGAACTTTAAGAAGTGTGGACTTCAACTCCCAGAATTCCCCATCCAGCATGGCTGGCTGTGGGATTTTGGGAGTTGAAGTCCATACATCTTGAAGTTCCCAAGTTTGGGAAACACTGTTCTAGGGGAAGGGTTTTCCTGGATGTTAAGCATAGTTACAGAAGTGCATTTTATTTCTTCAGTATTAATTCATTAGTAATTTAAAGAGAATTCGTACATCATAATATCGGTGGTACATCTTGTCAAATAAGATGCTTATCAAAACCTCCAACCAACATTAACAAAAATTGAATCTAAATTTTGCTTTCACTATTGTCAGTACATATATTTTGAATGTATTGTAAGCATTGCCATGAAAAATCTCTTCCAGCTTTTGTAATACATAACCATTGACTTCAAAATGCTGGTTTTGTTTGAAGATGCTGCAGAACTAAGCGGTCATTATAACAACCAATGACTTCAGAGGTCTTTATTACATACTATAACATGGTCAATCCCAGAATTCTTCCTCCAACAAATTTACGAGCCAGCAGCACACATCAATGATGACTTGATTATATTTTCAGTCTTCCCTATAAAAGATGCCAGAAGAATGCACTTCCTACCTTAAACCATCTAACACGTAAAACCTGGCGTAATCAGGGTTTATCCCACTGTGACGGCATATCTGCTGCATACTCATTTTCGCATCCATTTCCACTACAGTCAAAAGAAAGCTCCAGTTTTCTCAGTCTCTCTCTCAAGCCTTTTCTTAATCACGGATGATGAAAGAGCCCATTAATCCCCAGGAAAATAATACAGTTTGTATATTAAAGGGGTAGGGACAACCCCTGTCCCTACCCCTGTAATATAGGTGAGTTTATTTACACTGAGCATGGCTTTCTCAGTTAAGGAATGGGTCTAATTACTCAAATTTTGTGCCATGAATTCATCAATATGTAAGAACTTACTTTGGATACATTATGCAAAAACCTAGCATTGTGGAGAAGGCTCGAAAGCTGAGGAAAGTGAAGGAATCCAGCAGCAGCTGGACTCAGTTACAGTGGCAATCAGTGCACTATTAGAAGATCTGAAAGACCAAGTTAGGGACAGGTTGCTATGGAGAAAATACCCCTAGGTTGTTAGTACATGTTGATGAATCCATTGTATATTACTTCAGCCTTAACGACTACATCAATTAGCACACTATGTTCACAACTATGTTCATCCATCACATCCACTGACCAAGTTAAGTGTATAATGTAAACAGATCCGTAATGTGATTAATCCCAGGTTATCTTAATTCATGGGAAGCCTCAGCAGATATTTATGCCTTCAAAACTTCAAGTTGTAACCTTTCCATGATCCAAAAAATCTCAGATTTAGATTCCGCAATGATTTCTGCTGTTTTCCAGACAAACAGAAGTTTCTGGAGCTTGAAACCCTAGTTTAAATTCAGAGTGAATAAGAAGTAAATGCAAAGGAATCACCTGGGACTTCAGACTTAAATGTAGAATTCATTTGAAAGTTATCTCCGACTGAAGATTTCCACGCTATTATTCCTAACGGAGTCTAGACCTACCTATTTTATTCATTAGCTTATATTTCAAAGTTTCTCAACCTTTCCACAATCTCAGACCACTAAATACATCTACAGAAAATGTAAGGGTCGTCCAATTTTTTTAAAAAAAAAAACAATACTACTTTCCTCCTCACATTTTTTTTTAAAACATGAAGGTTCACACATTTCAGTGATTAAGTTCATGACTAAAGTTACAGTTATGTACATCTTCCCAACCCCTCCATTTAAAAAAAAATGTTTTTAAACTAAATCTTGCATTTTTAAAAAATAAAATAAAATTAACCATTTATTTATCATTTAAATAGATTCTTCATGCTATATACCAGTGATGGTGAACCTTTTTGGCACCAAAAGCCAAAAAGGGAGCGCGCGTATATCTGGGCTGCAACTCGGAAGATGAGCTGCCCACGGCACATGTGCGTGCCCGAAAATGAACTTCCGGTTTCAGCTATTGAACTTCCGGTTTCAGCCGGCTACTCTTCTGGGTTTGCTCACCCAGAAAATGGAAGACGAGCACTTCTAGTTTCCAGCACTAAGATATTGTGAAAATGTCCAAGATTCCAACAAATCTTAATACAAAACATTAATAAAAATGGAAACTAAACGGGGGATAGATGTTTAAATAAAACGACTACAAGTATTAAAACTATTTGATAAGAACAAAATAAAAGAAATAGAATAAAAGAAAGTCAAGAGATCATTAAAGAATTGTCCCTCTGTTGTCATCCTGAAGGCCTCCATTAAGTGCAGCACTTGAAATCACCAATGAGAATTCATTGGCCTTGTCATGCCAACGCACTGTTTCTATTTGGTTACTTCTATGAAATTACAGTTCCATTCAACACAGCACACAGAGATTCACTGTCAGTAACTCCACCTGAAACCTGTTCTCTGTTGTCAGTTTTCTGAATTTCAGTACTTATATTTTCAGTTGAATGCTTCAGTGAACTCGTTTTCAGCCACTGATCCTTTTTTTGTGAGCCAGTCACAACAATTTCTGTTTTTGGTCTGGCCAGCTGACTGTCAGTGAAGGTACAGCTAAGGGAATGAGGCAGATGATCATTGTTGCACACGGGGAAATGGGGTTGAGGAGGGAGGCATGGAGGACTTCAGTGGAACATGGTATGACTGCACAAATCTGCTGGTGCACTTCAATGGAAAATCTTTAGTGACTTTCCAGTAAATCTTTACTGAATTCAATACATTAGTCTGATTATCATTGCTGAAAGTCATTGATTGAGCTGAGTTTATATTATCAATAGCTAATCAAGATTCACAATAAAGTGGCCTCTTCCCAGACCATCATATCAATCAAGCTTAGATAAAAATATCTTTTTTAATTAAGTAAGTAAAAATCAAATTCACTCCATCCTTTCCTTTCCAATATGAGGTGTCTTAATTCTCTGGCAGACTTTGTTTCCAGATCTAGGTCATAATTAATAAATAGATAATTACTCGTGTTAAATGTTGCTATCTATCTATCTATTTTATTGATGAATAAAATGATAAAATATATAGAAATCACTATGACAAATGTAAATAGTATGTTGTTTCAAAGTAATTATGTCAAGAAATGGAACAAAGTTAAAAAGATATGTTAAGACAAGAGAAACTACAACTGTCATTGCTGGGGAGAAATTATATATTAAAAATGAATGTGTTTTTTTTATTATTATTTTTTTTCCAGACATGTGTTTTCACAACTGATGCACTATTTACATGGTATCAGAATGCTATATCTAAATTTGTGCTGCAGGAGGAAAAACCCACAAGTTAAACAAAAAGTGTTATAATATACAAAGGAAAGAGGAAGATAGATTTACCTGACCTGAAATTGAAGCTTATTGGTTTGGATGAACAAGTGGATGCTACTGAGAAACAAAAGGCTTTTGAAATTAAAAGGTTGTAAGAGCTGCATGGCATGGATGTTTCTGGTACAATAAAGTCAAGGGTAATGTTGCAGGATCCAATCTGGGTCGATCACCGGGATCAGAGCCTTCCAAGCTTTCAGACTTGTGTAAAACCCATCCTCAGGGAACTTCTCTCTAGCAAAATGAATGCTTTGGCTATTCTATGTGTAGTATTTATGTGGTGCCTGGTTGTATGTAGCTAGGGAGAAATTCCCTGAGGATGGGCTCCAGCATGAGTCCAAAAGTTTGGAAGACTAAACCTCTGGCCTGGTGACTGACCCACGTTGGATCCTGCTACATTATTCTGGGACATGTATATTTATATTTGTATATGTATATTTGCCTTCATTCGTCAAGAGTAATGTGAATTTTTTTAAAAAAGCATTGTTATATGTGCCATAATGAGAATATGGAGCAAATAGAAACCAGCACATGAAGCACTTTATAGATGAGAAATAATATGCAAGTGCTATAGCTCCAGCTACACTAGCAATAGCAACAGCACTTAGACTTATATACCGCTTCACAGTGCTTTACAGCCCTCTCTAAACATTTCATAGAGTCAGCTTATTGCCCCCAACAATATCAGAAGGGTGGAAGGCTGAGTCAACCTTGAGGCTGGTAAGATTTGAACTGCCAAATTTCAGGCAGCCGGCATAATTAACTACCACAATTTATAGAGAACCCGGACCTTTCAATATCTGTATTAAGAGCCTGTAGTACAGTGGACTAAAGCACTGTTATTAACAGATTAACATCTGCTGCTTGCAATTACTGCAAGTTCAAATTTCGCCAGGCTCAAGGTTGACTCAGCCTTCCATCCTTTCAAAGGTAGGTGAAATGAGGACCCAGATTGTGGGGGCAATAAGCTGACTTTGTATAAATATACAAAAGTATGAAGGCTATTGCTTAACGCATTGTAAGCCACCCTGAGTCTCCGGAGAAGGGCGGCATATAAATTAAAGCAAAAAAAAAAACAAAAACTGAGCTGCAATTATTGTTCAGGACAACAAACACATAAAATTTCAGCCCCATTCTAAAGATAAATATATGTTCCCAAAGCTAAAGGAAGTATATTGTAATTAAAAAAGAGATGACTTCACGGTCTTCATAGGTTTCATATTACTTTGATAATCACTCTTTCAATGAATGGAATTTTATTGCTTTGTCTGATGAACACCTGTACTTTCTGAATGACAGCCTAACTTTCCAATCTTTTTTACAAATCACATTGCAGAAGGAACATTATTTAATACACAAATCAAACAAATGAGAAAAAAAAGTCATATGATAACCTATATGGAAGAAAAGACTATACACTTTGGCCATTTTTCAGTACTTACAGCAATGAAATTGAATTGGATGTTTTTATGTAACGTGCTAGGAGAATGGAAATAATTGCTACTGTTCAGAGGTATGGAAAATGGTTTAAATATGGAATGTTTTGAGCTCAAAAAAATGTGTTTGTGGTAGGAGATGAACAGACTGAGCTCAAGGCAGGGGTCAAACACACATTGCGCCCATAAGAGATTTAAGTCCAGCCCACTTTGAATTCCTTCTGTCCTTATCTATGACCCATTTCCATTGACCATTAGTAGTTCAGATTCTGTTCTGCCCCATCTCCGGATTTCCGAAGATATTGACACACACCAACGGTCCTTATCAAATTTATTAAGTAGCAAGAATAAACAAGACCGGCAAAGGTTGGCAACCACCCCAGAAAGCAAGATATGATAAACCAACATACTCTGATTATAAATACGAGTTGTTTCCAGCAAAAAATCACTAGCTGCGTGCAACTTAAATAGGCTAAAGGAGTGGCCAATTATCCTCAAGCCCTACTCTCGAGTAGACCTCCTCCTCCACCTGAGTAGCCACTCCTGCCTTTTGGCAGCCCTGCGTGCACAAACATTGAGGAGGGGCTTCTCCACTTCGCTCTCTCCACTTGAAGGAACCTCTGGAGGTTCTGAAGGCCCTGGCTGAGTCTCTGCCTCTGGCATCACATCCTCTTCAGCCTCCTCACTGTCTGATGCGAGCGCTGGCTGTGCAGGCTGCTGGCGTGACATCACACCAGCCTCCTCTTCATCGGGATCAGCCACGATCTGCGCAGGCCGCTGGCGGGCCACAACAGATTCATATAGAGCAGGAATGTCAAACTTGATTTCATTGAGGGCCGCATCAGAGTTTTGTTTGACCTCGGGGGCAGGGATGAAATCTAGCAGATTCTGACAGGTTCTGGAGAACTGGTAGCAGAAATTTTGAGTAGTTCGGAGAACTGGCAAATACTACCTCTGGCTGGCCCCAGAGTGGGGTGGGAATGGAGATTTTGCAATATCCTTCCCACAGGAGTGTGGTGGGAATGGAGATTTTGCAATATCCTTCCCCTGCCACACCCTCTAAGCCACACCATTCCCACCAAGTCACTCCCACAGAACCGGTAGTAAAAAAATTTGGATTTCACCACTGCTCAGGGGTGTGCGGCTAGCGGGGCATGGCCATCTCAACATAATTTATGTTGGGAGCACCTTTTGGGGGCTGGGTGGGGCTGGGGAGACCCTTCTGCAGCCCTCTGCCAGGGAAAACGGAGCTCCTGGCCCTCCCGGGTCCATTTTTGCTGGCAGAGACACCATGGGCTGGTCCTTCGCTTTTCCAGGGCAGCCCCATGGGCCAGATCTAAGCACCCTTGAGTTTGATATCCCTTTTATAGAGATCTTACAGCTTTCAATGAATCTTTATACTCATTTGACCTGCCTCAATCTCCTGATTTCCCCGGGATTTGACAGTTTGGGAGGGAAGGATTATCAGCATAGGAGAAAGAATTCAAAGTCATCTGAAACGATCTGGGAAATGTAGTTGGATTGATAGACCCTAAATATTGATTTGTTCGGACATGTGGGGAATTGATAATGTCCCTAGATTTTTGGGGGGTCTGGATTATTTAGGGTGATACAGAGAGTATTTGAGAGCAAAGCATCACAAACATAATGAAGACATGTGGACATTTAAGGAGCTGTTTTTGGTCTTGTTGCTGTTGGTGAATTACTTATGACAACCAGGAATTGCTACAAAGGATCTACTATTGGATTGTGTTTCAGAAATAACAATTCTGCTGCTGGAGCTATGGAGAATTGCTGCTTGATTGCTTCTGAGGCAACCTCCAACCCATCAATACTGTTTTATTCCTGCCTACTACTTTGTGGGGTTATTTCAGTTTTAAACCAGTATAATGGCAATACTGAAGTAAAAGAGAATGATTTTATCTTCCTCATTTCTCACTATTCACGACTTTTTTAATTTGAAAAGAACACATACATAATTAATTACAATATATGATAATTTATCTATGGCGATAATAATAATCTATCCAATTATGTTAATCTATTGTGATTTATGATAACGTATTACAATTTAGGACACTATATCCAGGGTGATAATCAAAATTTATTATAAATGTAATTTTTTTTATTGAAGTCATCAACCATCGTAAGAGAATTTTTAAATAGACACTTGCCTTATAGTGTTGCCTGCCCCTTTCTCACCTTAGAGGTAACTAGAGACATCAAAGCTATTTCCTGACTCAAACAAGTCAAAAAAAGGAAAAGTATACTTAATGGAGGTGGAAGACAGATCAAAGTCTGACAGACTTTGAGAGGATTCTGCAATGAGGCTTAATTTGAGTAAAGTGTCAACTTCTGTGCAGCAATGATTCTGTTCAGCCCAAGGAACCAATACCGTAAGATTAGTTTCTTTATTGTTGCTCATCTCTAGGCAGAAATATCACCAGACTAAAACACCTTGTTTAGAATATGGTAGAATAGAATATTCTGTATACATCTGTATAACTACTAGTATACATATCAGGGGTGAAATCCGGCAGGTTCTTACAGATTCTGGAGAACCAGTAGTTGAAATTTTGAGCAGTTCGGAGAACTGGTAGTGGAAATTTTGAGTAGTTCAGAGAACCGGCAAATACCACCTCTGGCTGGCCCCAGAGCGGGGTGGGAATGGAGGTTTTGCAATATCCTTCCCCCAGGAGTGGGGATTTTGCAGAATCCTTCCCCTGGAGCGGAGTTAGAATGGAGATTTTTCAGTATCCTTCCCCTGCCATGCCTACCAAGCTATGCCCACCAAGCCACACCACGCTCACCAAGCCAAGTCCACAGAACCGATAGTAGAAAAATTTGGATTTCACCACTGCTACATATACTACTGTGAACTGTTGGGGGAGGTGTGTCTACTTTCACTCTTTTGTTGCACATCAAAAATTCCAAGTTTCTTTGTGCCTTTGCTCCCTACCTCTAGCAATTCTGGCCTACAATCCTCCACAGATACTTGCCAGCTAGCATCATGGCAGGTAATACTGATGACGTATCTAGGACTATAAGAACTTTATGCCTTCCCTTGGCATAAATGTAGAAAAAACTAGTTCTGACCCAGGCAATCACCTCAACTCAGGCTTTAAGGGTAAGGATTTATTTTATTTTATTTTATTTATTTATTTTGTCGAGTATATATTAGATAATATATATAAGTATGTTGTGGTCCGCCAGCAGCCTGCGGAGCTGGCAGCAGAGTCGGACAGCGATGAGGCTGAGGAAGAACATCAGCCAGTCCTGGAGGCTGGGGAAGGCCTGGATGAGGGCTCTGCGTCAGAGGCAGAGATGGGGCCAGGGCCATTGGGGAGTGAGGTGTGGACTCCAGAACCTCCAGAGACTGATAGGAGTGAGGCAGAGGAACAGGAGAAGCCTGTTCCTAATGCACGTATGAGAAGAGCTGCCAGAAGACAAGAGCAGCTCAAGCAAAGAAAACAACTCGGGAGCAGGGCCAAGAGATGATTGGCCCCTCCCATAAGGTTTAAAACAGACCAGCAATGATGTTTGGGCTTTGCTGGAAAACAACATTGGTAGCTTCGTCTTCTTCTTCGTCTACATCTTGTATTTATTTTTGTATCTGTGACTTCTGAACCAGTGGTGGGTTCCTCCCGGTTCGGCCAAGCCGGTAGCAGTGACGATATTGGACAAGGTTTGCGATAGGACTGAAGAATTTGTGTTGGGAGGAATTTGCTTTAATTTAGTTGAACAATGCTGGGAATGAAGTAATTCTCAGTTGTTCGAATAAAGTTTGTTTGTTTTTTCACTGACTGATTTTCCTACTACTTACTTGGGCCTGGGTCACAACAAGTATAAGCATGAATTGAATTCATAAAATGAATACAATTAAAGGGAAATTAGGACAGGGATGGTAGGCACACTGATGCTCTTATGCACGCACCTTACAGACCTCTTAGGAATGGGGTGATGTCAACAATAGACAGTTTTAGGTTAAAACTTTGAAGGTTTTGGGATGAGACCACAGAGTCTGATAGTGCATTCCAGGCATTAACAACTCTGTTACTGAAGTCATATTTTCTGCAATCGAGTGTGGAGAAGTTCACTTTAAGTTTGTATCTATTGTGTGCTCGTGTATTGTTGTAGAAGGACGTGCCTTCTAAAACTCAACTAGGGGTAGTCTGATCAAAGGTTCCAGAAAACCACCTACCATCATCAAAACAGCTACATCAAAGGTCTGATTAAGGTATGGAGATTTTTGTATTTTGAGTTAGAAGACCAATGCTATGCTGTTTGAAATTATTAAGAAAGCAGTATAGCGAAGGAAATGTCTTTCAACCTTAAGGTAGCTTAATGAATCACAACACAATTTTTTCAGCAAATAGTTATCCATTTTTGGCGGATAATAAAAATCTGGGTTTTAGAGATGAAATTATTTACTTCTTTTTCCTTTAGCTCTAAGTGTCTCCTTTATATGTCACTAAATGTATTTACAGTATAAGAAATCCATTAAATTTGGTGAGTTACAAATTTTCACAGTCAGCCACAAATAAACACTAATGGAACTTGTATTAGAACAGTATAGGCTGAAGGATTACCCAGCCCATCTATTTTCCTGGAATAATTCATTAAGAAATGTGTGTCCTGCTGAAAATTTAATAGATATAATAATATTTGCATCTTCGAGTTTTCTATTTGCCACATTCTAAACAAATATTCTTCTATTACCATTTTTCTTCTGCTTATTAAACCTCTGGCATAAACACACCATAACTGTTTTTAGAAAATGCCAATCACATTGTTTCAGTCAATTTAGGGTTTTTTGTTTTGTTTTGTTCTTTTTAAAAAATTGAATTTTTAATATATGGCCTACATTTTTGCACAGCTTAAAACTATAGTTCAATATATTATTGATGCATGATTTTTAAATATTTGTGAAAACTTTTTCCTCAAGAATTCAGCCAAATGCAATTTTAAGATTAAAGCATATAGTATTAAACAAAAATAAAACGAATCAACAAACAATTTGGACAAGTGGGAAATTATTTCATGAATTCTTAAAATAACATTTACAGTATCTTAAGGATAGAAACTTGGTGCCTTCTAGACACTTAGGATTTAAATTCCTATAATTTCAGCACAAGAAAGAATACAATAATGTAATAATGTCTGGAAGGCACTATATTTCTGATTCTTCTGTTAACTTAAAGGACAAAAGAAAGATTTAAAAAGCAATAAGAGACCCTATTATTCTTTAGAATATTGAAAGTTGATGAGAATAGTAAATAATAATAAAATACCAATGGTGACAATCTAATCAGATATTGCCACACCAAAAAAATCATACCAAAAAGCCAGTGATGGGATTCAAATAATTTAACAACTTGTTCTCTGCCCTAATGACTGGCTTGGTGGGCGTGGCCAGGGGGTGTGAAAGGCAGCACTCAGCCTCCTGCACACTGGGAGCAAAAATGGGCCGCGGGGAGGGAGCGGCGCCTCCCTACACCCCATTTTGGGCCTACGAGGTCTCCATGCACTTACCTGGGAGCCAAAATGGGGCACGTGGGGACTCTTGGAAGGGGTGGGGAGGGGAAGGGCAGAGACAGCCACCAATTTAACTACTGGTTCACCCAAACCGGCTAAATCCCACCACTGCAAAAAGCATGCCAAAAAAATTGAGTGGCATTTAGCAAATTTGCACATTGACAAAATTTCCATCTGTCACTTGTAAAAAGCCATGGTGCTTTGATCCACATATATGCTATCCTTATACATTATGACAGCCTAGGTTCTTGGAAAGAGCTGGATGTGTATGAAGGCCAAACACCAAACAGAAGTAGAACAACCATGGCAAAAGAAAGCAAATATAGTACTAATATTGCTCCTTGGGTGCAATGCTAAAACATCTGTAATATCATTTTAACATCATCAGCATTAACAAAATGAATATCAGTCAATTGCAAAAGCCAGTTGGAACAGTACACATTTTGTGACAATACCTTTAACATGATCAAACAACAACATCTACCTATCCCAGGTCCTTGACAAAGAATCAATAAGTGGATAAAAATGCTAAATTCAGCCTAATATTCTAGGTGACTATAAACATAGCATAGCATAGCATAGCATAAGTATATACAACAACAACAACAACAGTAGTAGTAGTAGTAGTAGAAGAAGAAGAAGAAGAAGAACATATTATACTGTGCAAAACCCATCCAGCAAGTTTTTGGGTTTCAGTCCTATCAATCAGGTCTGCCTGATTGATAGGTTAACGTTCCACATAAAGTGAGCAATTTAAACTGACACTAAGTCCACATTCAAAAGATGCTGTATGTTCCAAATACAGATCAATTTCCCCTTTCCCTATTCATCCTATAATAATTTTACCTATGAAAAATACAAAGATGCCATTGAGGAATCTGTGTCTTAATTTATTTCTGTACTATATATTCTAATAGTGGCTCTCAGCTAGAAGTCCTTGTCAACCATTTTTGCTTGCCTAGCAATGCTAGGGACCTTCTATATGAAAAAAGGACTGTAATATATAGTCACTCCAAACTTCTATTTCATAAGCTGTTATGATTCTGTCAAAGTCTAATAGAAGTCCTTCTATTTATGGAAAAATAGAGTAGAAAAAAAGCTAGTTTATGTTATTCATACCATTAACAAAGATTAGTCTTTCCAGGAAATACTGGATGTGGTGAGACTTCTATCATTATAATTTTAAGTGAGAATCTTGAAGCTACTATCTGAATATATCTGGAAAGTGCCAGGTTGAGCAGGACTGAAATAGAAACAGAGGGAGGGACATTGTTGATAATATTACCTAGTTGTACCTAGTGCAAGCAAACACCCAAGCTCAGGAAGCACCAAGGACCATATAGCCTCCTCTTCCCTCTTCTCTTTCTTCTCCACTTCATAAATCCCACTCCCTTCTAAGACTAATGATATTACCTAGTTTGATAATGAAATGTCTACAAGAAAACAACCAAGCTCAGAAAGCACCAAAGACCTCACAGTTTAACACAAAGCTAGAAATATTCTCTTTAAAACCTTCTCTTTAAAAAAAAAAAATGGAACAAAGACCATACCTCATTATCCAGTTGTGAGAGGTTTTGTTTTTATTATTTAGTCATTATGTGTTAATGGGAAAAAATAGCAATTGTTTAAAAAGATAATCAGATGTTTAATATCATGGATGTCTACTCTAACCCAGAATTTTTCAAAATCTGTTTGTAGTACTATAGAATTCTGTGAGAACTTCGGGCAAAAGAGAAAGAAAATTTCTACCGGTTTTCTGTCACTAGTGCTTTGCCTCTTGTTTAGGGATTCCAAGTTTTTTTTTTTTTTAATTAACAGATTTCACAGCCTGTACAAGTTTGAAAACACCTGCCCTGAACCATTACATTCATCTTGCTAATATTTCAGATCATATAAGTAAAGATGGCAGGTCTTTTCATTAATCTTGAAATAAGTTCTCTATATTTTACAAAGTAGATAATTTATCATACATTCTTAACAAGCCAGCAAAGTAACTGTCTCTCATACCTTCAGCAATGGATAATCAAATAAATATCAAGACTGATCGATTGCAAGATAACAACTGTAAGTTCTACAAGCGGGAAAAGCAATTTGAATATTGTTTTGATTAGAAAGTCAGCTCACTAGGGGAAAAAAAGAACTTGAGCAAATCATATCTGTCTGCTTTTGGATATATAAAATTAGAAGACAGTTGCTGAATTCACATGTATAACAGCAACTTAAATTCCAGGCTGATCTCGACTTTTTGTTAACAAGCTGCTCAAGTTCATACTTGTTTCTGCCCCCCATTTTTATTTAAATAGAGATACTTGTGTTATTATCAGGCATTCCTCCTGCTCTGTTGCTGTCTAATAAATCAGAATTCATAAGCTGTTGTTAGTTGCGAAGTCGTGGCCTGACCCATCACAGCCCCATGGACAACATTCCTCCAGGCCTTCCTGTCCTCTACCATCCTCTGGAGTCCATTTAAGCTCATGCTGATTGCTTCAGTGACTCCATCCAGTCACCTCATTTTCTGTTGTCCCCTTCTTCTTTTGCCCTCAATCTTTCACAGCATTAGGCTCTACTCCAGTGAGTCCTTCCTTCTCATTAGGTGGCCAAAGTATTTGAGTTTCATCTTCAGGATTTGGCCTTCTAAAGAGCAGTCAGGGTTGATCTTTTCTAGGACTGACCTGTTTGTTTGCCTTGCAGTCCAAGGGACTCGCAGGAGTCTTCTCCAGCACCATAGTTCAAAGGCCTCAATTCTTTGGCACTCAGCCTTTCTTATAGTCCAACTTTCACAGCCATACATTGCAACTGGGAAAACCATAGCCTTGACTATACGCACTTCTGTTGGCAGAGTAATGTCTCTGCTTTTTAGTATGCTGTCTAGATTTGCCATAGCTTTCCTCCCCAGGAGCAAGCGTCTTTTAATGTCTTGGCTGCAGTCCCCATCTGCGGTGATTTTGGAGCCCAGGAAAATTCATAAGCTAGTCACGAACTATTCATTTGCAACACCTGGGCTGATTGGGTATAAATAACCAGTATATGCATTCTCTTCAACTCTGTTAATATGTTAATCTTTCAGTGTTTGTCTCTTCATATCAACACAGAGAACCAACGGAGTGGACTGCTTATATGTACCAGATCACGCCTTGTCTCTGGTAAAGAAGCAAAAGCTAGGAATCCTTAAACCCACCAAGTTTAAATCCTGTTGTTATCAGACCTTATTTATCCTAGCTAAATTTTGCAGAATCTTAAAATTCACCAGTGTTTTTTTTATGTTAGAACAGAAACTTTCTCATTTTCACTTTAAAAGCCATGATTTCAGTGAGGAGACAGTCTCTACATTGATAGTGTTGATGTTTGCAGCTGGTTTATGTGCATAATAGTCTATAGAATCTATATTGATCTGGAAATTGCTTCTTACTTTGTGGTTCAAGAAGTGGAAGAGTTATTTTTCTTTCTTTTTGTGAACTCCAGTCCATTGCCAGGCATTGTGCTTAACACAGCACTTGTGTTGAGTGAGGCAGCTTCAAAACAAGTTTTTGGTGCCTATGCAATCCTGGTAGCAGTTTAATTACTGCCCAAATTTTCATAATTCATATTCAAGGTTCTAGTCTCAGGACTAAAGTCCATGTATTGATGATGTGATCTAATTCATTTGTTAATTTTTAAGGTACCACAAAGTTCTATATAATTTTTATTAAATGAGTCTAGAACAGCTATCTCTTTGAAAGTAGAATGAAATGGATCTATTTTTTTTTTTTAAAAAAAAGCCGTTTGGAAAAAGGCACAGGTTTAATTAGCCTTATTACATTCTTTGATATATATATATTCAGATAATACATTCTTAAAAATTGATATGAAATTATATAATCAAATACTGGCAACTTTCAAAATATGTCATGAAATAAGGACAAGATTATAGTACCACCTAGCATGTAATTTTTATTTAAACAGATTATTAAGGTCTAATTGCTTGCATATCTAAGATTCAGCTATTCTGCAGTGTTTCGTTTCATTTCATTTATTTATATATCAAATTTAAAAACTGCTCAATTCATTCACGGAGTGACTCTGGGCGGTGTACAATTTTTTAAAAAAACCCATAAAAATCATATTAATATTGTATCCTATGAGAAGGTAGTTAAAACAGAATAATTAAAGATAAAAAGGAGAATGGACTTTCAAAATGTTAATCCACCTGAAGTTGTACCCTTCTATAAACCGCAGGTGAGTCAGCAAAACCAAATCTTCCGATAATTCAAATATGTTTGAATGCAACCGTATTACATACCTTAAACATTTCACTATGAGAAAAAAAAAGGATCTGAGGCAACAAATATAATACTTTAGCATCCAAGATTAAGTGGAATAATATGTCCAGAAATTAAACCCACTGAACAAGATTAGACACCTTACGTACATAAATTGTATCTAAAACTCAAAGGCAAGCCCTGGCAATAATTTGGGTAATAATTTGTGACATTGCTACATGAAGATGCACAAAGATTTGTGTAAAAAAATTAAAATTAAACGGGAATTTGAAGAATGTTTTTATCAATGTAGCTGTGAACTCAGATGCATCAATCAACTGTACTTCAAAGAATACATCTTGAAAACTATGTATGTTCCAGTAACAAAATTAATTTTAAAAACTTGCTTACTGAGCATACAAATATGAAAGGGAATAGGATATTTCACCCATCCCAAACTCCAGTACATAATTAATCTTTTATCTATTAAAACACATCTTTAAATAATGAAACGTGGGATTATTCAGTAATCAAATACGGAACATTTGAAATGTTCATTTCAAATTCTTATATACGTATAAAGCATCCGTGAATGTGTTTCCAGGCGGTTATGGCTCTTTTTGTTTCTTTGTTTATTTCTTGTTCTTTCCTTTTTTAAAAAATAATTTGGCTGTAATAGTATTTATTTTTACTTATATCTAATGCATTGATTATAAGTGTTATTGGATTTAAGAATATCATATTTACTTTTATTATATTCAATTAATGAGAACAAAATAAATTACAGCATCTTATCAAAACATTTACCTTGTAGATCATCTAGCTGATTTGGAAAACAGACATAATCTGCCAAAAGTTCTCTGAGAAGCAGAAATCATCTGTTAATTAATATGATGTGATATGGAGAAAATATTACGCACTCATTTCTGTACATCAAACTTCTGTTGAAAAAAAAGAGAGCAATATGGATGGAGGATTAGAAAAGCATTTTTTCTAACTTTCCGGAACAATAAATTCATATGCACATGCAAATTGAGGAATCCTTAAGGCTGTTTCTATAAAAAATAAATGAAATTTTATTGAATTAAAGTATGCTTTAATAGTATTTATTTTTATTTATATCTAATGCATTGATATAAGTGTTCATGGGATTTAAGAGTTTTCATATGACATCAAACTGCCAGTTTAGTCTAGTGGTTAAAGCAGCAAGCTAGAAACCAAGAGACGATAAGTTTGGTCCTGCCTTAGTCATGAAAGCCAACTGGGTGACTTTGACTTTGAGCAGTCACTCTTTCTCAGTGTAAGCCCACCTTACAGGGTTGTTGTTATGAGAAAAATAGGAGGAGGAAGGTGGATAAGTTTGCCGCTTTGAGTTATTTATTTATATCCCATCTTTATTATTTTTACAAATAAGTTCATGACTGCCTGGAGTAATATTTACTAAAAAGTTTTAGAGTAGAAGTTTCATTTGCCCTATTGTAATATTTAATCTCAATTGTAATGAGTCCTGAAAATCAAGTTTTATAAGGTTTTGGAGAAAAAGGTTGTGACTATCAATGTCTTTTCACTTAAAAGCTCATTTTCTGTAAACTTAGATTCAAAAATCAAAGTAGTGATTTCTTTAAATTGTTTCTTCCCTTTCCCATTGACATATTCTTTCAATAGGTTACCTGAGGAAACATCTGCCAACCTATCTTCTTCATTTTTGTTTCACTAATGAATACTATTCAAAGCTGGGAAATGCTCAAGGAATGCCTTCAAATTGTTTGGAGAACACTATTTACTTATTTTAAGAAACATAGATTTCAAGCCATTAATTTGTGTAATTGCTACCATCTTTGATAAGAGCCAATCACAGAGTTTGTGGAGTAAAAAGACACAGAAATAGGCAAGTAAATTCAAGAAGAAAACATCTCCAAGCTGATTATTTGAAGACTTCTACTTTAATATAATGTACTCTGGAGAAACTATATCAAAGAAGAGATCATATCTAGCCAGGAAGGAAAAACCATATTAGCTTGAGAGGAATTGAAATGTCCTAAATTTGAAGAGTTGGTTACATCCTGTATCCGGGATGAAAAGTTTGGTGGCAGAAGAACTACTCCAAACCAGTTCAACTGACAGACTCTCTCTTTTTCTCTCTCCCTCCCTCCCTCTCCCCCACTCCTCTCTCTCATGTTTATGGGAGTATATGAGAAAACAATCATCCATAATAAAATCTCAAAAGGGAAGCTAAACTCAATTTTAAAGTGGTTTGTTTTTTTGAAAAACCACTGATTTTGAATAATAAAAAAACAAACAGCTGACAAAGTACCAGAAAGTTGCCTTAGTAAAGTCAATGAAGCTAACACAGGGAAACCAAAATTCAAATCAAAAGTATTTTGTATATATTAGTACTAATACAATGATGTTTCCTTACTGTCTAAAGGATTTATGCATTCTTGCATATGTAATTACTTTGCAAATCTCAATTATCTCAGTCATGTTACATGGTTTTTCTATGTGTTTTATATTCACATGTGCCATTTAAAACATCAAGCATGCTTTTAATAGTGTTTATCAATTTAGACATGTGCATGAATAGAATATATGAATAGAAATAATCTTGACAAAATAAGGAACCTTCACAAAAAAATTGCAGTGTTTTTACAATGGCCATATAAAGATGGAATAAAGTCATAAAATAACTGGGGGGAAAGAGAGAGAGAGAACAGCATTTCACATGCACACTATTGCTTGAAATATAATACTATTTCCAGGAAAGATGGGCATCTAAAACAGTCAAGATCTCAAGGCATAGTAAGAGAAAAATTGGAGCAAATATTCAATCCATGCCTTTTAAAATCATATGACCATTTGCACATGTACAGATATGTGTTTTAATATATTTGTATTACTTATAATGTGTTTGATGATAGTCAACTTTCAAATCACAGATGCATAAAAGTAGTGGAATACACAATATGCATTTTATATTGGCACTCACAATCTACTAAAAGCACTTGTAGTATTTTAGTTTCATAGTCTCTCAGATTATAAAGGAGAAGAGTAGGAGAACTGTACTTTCAGATTTGCAAGACTCTGTTCATGTATCTTTACAATAAAATAGAATCAGCTTAGCTGGTCATGTTTCCTGTCTGGTCTACCCAGTAAATCTGAAAGCTACGAATTCTGGGAAAGAGGCCATAAAGGTTGCAGCATCCAATATTGTTAGCTATACAGAGCACATGCCACTAAAGAAGCAAAGATTTTGAGAGTCATATTTGATTGACAAGAGGCCAGAAGTAAGTCTCCTAGGCTTCTGAATAATCTGTTCAGCAATTTTCTGTAAATAGATTTATGGATCCCAGATGGGACCTCATCTCTTGAAGCCTACATGCTACCACTAGCATACAGTGTGATTACTAAATCAAATGACTATTCACATGTTTCCTGATTACTCTGCCTGTCTAAAACCCTTTTGTCTGTTTTCATTTAATATAATGCGGAATAGAAGCCGTGGAGATGGAAACCATCTTCAATATATTTGAAGTACTGATTACTTTTTTGCACAGAAGTAAAGGTTACTATAAACATCATCAAGAACAAATAAAGTTGTCAAAGTCCATTGTTTGCAGGTTCTTGGAAGCTGTCATGAAACAAAGAAAGGTTTTCTATTCCAATTACCTTCAGAATGAAGATCAAATTCCTAAAATTCAATGAAGTGTCCAATCTACTACCTCAAGTAACTGGGTTTTTTTTATTAAGAAGTTTGTTTGATCATTCATTGATTAGATATTGTATCGATATGAAGGAGATAAATGTTTGTGTGTTAAAAGGGATTTAAACCCAATTTATATAAGAGCATCTTTTGAGGGAACTGTGTAATAAAAAATAAGCCACATACTTGGTCAGACCCGGGCATTTTATAGCTCCTAGGCCACATCCAGCCCTTTGACTGTTCCTGTTTGGCCTGTGTGAGGTAAATTAGAAATCAAGCGTAAATAAGTGTGACGCAGGAGAAAAAGCTGAATCAGTCCGTCTGCACAGCCACCATGTTCCTTCAGTTGGCTGGCAGCTATAGGAGGGTAAGGAGAGAAAGTGGTTTTCTGTGCCTGTGCAAGACTCACCTGGAATAGCCTGAGATGACAGTGGTCATGGAGTGAGGGGACCCAGCTCAACTACCCACTACCACCTCAGTCAAAGTGTGGCTTTCAGGGGAATGGGCAGAGCGCAGCCAGGAGCTCTGAAAGGTGCTTTTTTTCAAGAGGCAACAGGACCTTCTGATTTTTCTTTGAAGATGTTTCGCTTCTCATCAGCTTCTCAGATGAGAAGCGAAACGTCTTCAAAGAAAAACCAGAAAGTCCAGTTGCCTCTTGAAAAAAAGCACTTTTGGGGCAACCATGACCTGGGTGACTGAGAATCTCCACAGATATTCAGCCAGGAGCTCTTACTCAACAGTTCTAGTTCCTCATGTGGCCCCTTGGGAAAATTAATTGCACACCCCTGTACTAGTTGTTACTCTGAAACAGTATTCTTACAGAATATGTAGATGCTTATGTGAGTTTTGCAGAACATCAACGAGTTTTTCTATGATTTTTCAAATCTCTGTATGAAATGTAGGAACATTTGTTCAAGCAAATTTGCCCAAGCAAAAGTTTTAAAGGAGAAGAAGGCATGCCTACATAGTAACAAGGCATACTGGCTAATGTTTTCTTGCTCCCATCGAGGCACACAATAAATATGCAAAATGAGGATTTGCAATGATTGAGAATTCATATCCACTTAGAATGAGGTTTTCCATGAGGTCCAGATAGCTCCCACCCTACTTGTATTTTGAAGAACCATGGAAATCTGGTTCTTCACTCAGGACTTTACATAGAGTAATTCAAACCCTTTTGGATTCTGTGAACTTATTTCCTTTCATTCTCATCCGGGGTTTTTTCTTCATCCTTGCCTCCTTTACTCTTCATTTTTGTCTATTTTTTCTTTTATTTTCTGTGTTTTTATTGGTTTTATTTGCAGTCACCCAGAAACAGTGGTGAAATTCAATTTTTTCTACTACCGGTTCTGTGGGCATGGCTTGGTGGGCATGGCTTGGTGGGGGGTGGCTTGGTGAGGGTGGCAGGGGAAGGATATTGCAAAATCTCCATTCCTGCCCCACTCTGGGCCCAGCCAGAGGTGGTATTTGCCGGTTCTCCAAACTACTCAAAATTTTTGCTACTGGTTCTCCAGAACCTGTCAGAACCTGATGGATTTACCCCTATCCAGAATCCTTGGGAGTTAGGCAGCATAACTTCATTAACACCAGTACCACCACCATTTTGTTTCAAATGTCTAAGAAATTAGTTCATTTCCTGACAGTGTCTACCTGAATGATTAATAACAATTTATTGGCAGGCCTTCCTGCCTCTGTTCATTGTCCTCTGGCTCTGATAGCCAGATGTAAAATAGCACGGTTTATGTGTTTCGACAGTATTTCAGATTCACTCCTTTATACTTGTTGGGTCTTCAGAGGCATGATCAGTTTAAATTGCTGGTACTCCCTTTCCAAGCTGTGCATTTCACATTTAAAAAATAAGAATGCTATCAGAAAAGAAGTCCCAAAATATAAACTGATATTTTTAACATATGGAAAAAGAAATTAACTTTAATTGCACAATTGAGCTGAACATGCAGGAACATGAATTTTCTAAGAACAATAGTCTGCTTAGGATTCCAGTCAACTTGGGAAAAAAGTTATTTCCTATGAGGTTCAGCCTTATAAGAAAGAAATGTAATAAAGGGAGACTAGATGAAAGCAGTTTTAAAAAAGAAACAATTTTTTGGCATTTTCAAGTTCAGCATTCTTTCAGGTTGCTTTAAAGAAACTTCTAAACCAGAATGTTAGCTGTATGGAAGGAAGGGCTCTGGAATATAAGACATTCTCTTTTATTTCTGAAATATCCCTGTAAGAAAGAAGAAAGAAAGAAAGAAAGAAAGAAAGGAAGGAAGGAAGGAAGGAAGGAAGGAAGGAAGGAAGGAAGGAAGGAGGAAGGAATAAAGATGGGAAAAGAAAGAGAGAGAGAGAGAGAGAGATCTAGAAATTACCAATAACTTTTATTTTAGAGAGATATTAGATAAATAATAGATAGATGATAGATAGATGATAGATAGATAGATAGATAGATAGATAGATAGATAGATAGATAGATAGATAGATAATGGATGGATGGATGGACAGATAAACAGAACAATAAATAACATATCTCACTAAAAAAAATTGTGCAATTGTATGACTTGGCAAAAGTATTTGGCCACCTGGTATGTGAGTGTACAGTTAGCAATTCTTAAAAATAATGAATGTAATATTTATCACCATGGGCCTCAAATTCAGAGATAATTGGGGATGGCACATAATTAATGTGATGTTGATTAATTAATTAACCAACCAATAATCAATCTCTAGGTATATGTTCCCTAAAAACAAGTGTTGGCTAAGCACTTGAACAAGCCATTTTCCCCACCCCTGACACCCATTTTTACTCTATTTTGGCTCTCAACAGTTCCTTAATTTTTTTCCTTAAAAAAATCCCCAAAAAATATTTCCAGTAAACCTTATTCTCCCTTCCTTTTTGTCTATCCTTCTATTATTCCAAGCAGTATTTGTGTGACCCTAAACTCTCTCTCCAAGTTCAGACAACTAATTTCCAAACTAGCATAATACTAAAATAAAAAGGAGGATCCGGCTGTTTTAACCCAATTTCATCCAAGATACTTTAATATAACTGAAATAATAATAGTATTTTACATTGGTAAGCAGAGAGCAATTAATTGAAAACTAAGCTGCTTATTTCAATGGTACCCCAAGCCCTCTCTCAACTGGCATTACCAGTCATTCACGCATTTCTACTACTTGTTCTCAAAGAAAAAAATATTTTCTCCCACGAGAAAATAGATAGAAATGAACAATAAAAAGAAAGTGACAATAAACATGAATTTGACTGGCTAACAAGCAGACTCAATTTCCTATTCTTGCCTCCCATTCTATCCCTGTTACTCATCTATTTGTTTTTTTATGGTATTTATTTCTTTTTCTAATAATTTTCATGAAATATGGGGGAAAACAGCAAGTCTCCATGTAGTCTTCCACAATAAATAGTAATAACATCACTATAAATTTGACACTTTGAGTGTTCTGATCATTGGGTTTTTTTAAAAAAAAATAGACTGCAATATTCAAAATAGTCTGTGAAGGAGAGTACTATACCCTACGCATTCCCAAAAAATGCATTATTTTAGTTTCTCTTATTTCCACATATTCCTGTTATATACAATATACAGGCAAAATAATTGCTTCTACACATTTTTAATATACCTCAATAAACTATGTCTATAGTATGAGGCCAATTTCATTGGTTATGTTTATTTCATACAAATAAGAAAAAGTACCTATTTTCAGCTGGAAAGCAGAACATTATAATATAATTTACTTCCAATTTAACAATTTTGCAAATCAGAATTAATGAAATAAAATATTCGCCTGCCAAAAGGCACTCTTAAACCATCTGGTCACTTACAAATAGTATTAAAATTATTTTAAAGAAAAAGGAAGTATAATTATATACCTGAAAATCTTTAAAAGTAGCTATTTTCTTCCTATAATATGTCAGTATGAATTGAACTGGGTTTTAATTGCTCTGATATTTAATTTAGAAGCTAAACAACATCACCACGTCCTAAAGCTTCTCCAAGAGGTTTCTGCAGATACTTCCAGCCAACCTTCACTGTTTTCTAACAGCAATGATCAAAACCTGAGGATATATATCACAGTGTGACTATTAGTTTTGGCTATGGCCTTAGTATAGGAAAGGTGGCAGTGAAGAGGGATAGGCTGATAGGATGGAGATTTTCAATCAGAATAAAGCTGGAAGGGACCTTGGAGGTTTTCTATTCCAACTCCCTGCTCAAGCAGGAAACCCTATATCATTTCAGACAAGTAGCTGTCTAGCCCTTTCTTAAAAACTTCCAGTGATGAAGCACCTAGAACCGTGATGGCGAACCTATGACACGCATGCCACAGGTGGCATGCGTAGCCATATCGGTGGGCACGCAAACACAGCTCCATTTTTGGGCCTTCTGGGGCTACCAGAAGTAGAGAAACAGGATGTTTCCTGTCTCCAGAGGACCTCAGAGGGGTGGGGATGGGGAAGGCCGTTTTCACCCTCCCAGACTCCTAGAAAGGCTCTGGAGAGCAAAAAAAACCGGGACTATTGTGCCATTGCGTGCCAGGAGCGGGAGGAGCTGTCTACCAGCCAACAAGATTCAGCAAAGTCTATGTTCTTCCCATCCTAATATGAGGACTGTCCACAAGACAAGAGTGATCAGGATGAAGTTCACCAATAGTATTTATCAGCACTACTTGTATATAAATATCCAGGACTTACTGGCTCTGTCCTTTATATAGTAAATGGTAATAAAGACTAAGCCACTTCCAGAGATAAGCGGATCGAATTCCAAGATTGTCACAAAATGATGAAAGGAAATTTTATGAAAGCAAACACAACTAATAAAGCCTTGCCTGATATAAAAATGTATGGTAGCCTCTTGAAATTAACATTTATAAAACTAAAAAGTACAATGTGGAAGAAACATAATTCAAATGCAAATTATTATATAATTACTTAATAGAAAGACTAGGCACAATCTTAGGAAAATCAACACATCCTCACCTCACATGTAGGAAGGAGTGCTAGTAGTTATAGTAAACAAAGTCACAACAAAACACATTTTATTATGTTTATGCTGTCCCATCTCACTATCCAAAATGACTCTGGGCAGCTTACAATATTCCTTCAATATGCCCAAAATACTACCTTATGCATAGCTAAGGTGGTGGTATTTTTCTCCAAAATCTTCCTATACACCCATTTAATGCAGTGAAAGCACTCAGCAGCACTAATACAACAATACACAACTCTTATTTTCTCAGAATGCCATTTTGCCCATCAGAGTTGTGACCAAATTAGTAATGACTAAAATGATTGCCATATTAGTCTGAACAAAAGCAGACTACAGAGCTTTCCTTGGAAAAATGACTAAAATTTAACTTTCCATTTTATTTTTACAATTAGTGATAGGCTAGTAAGGCCACAGTGAATTGCAGGGGCTGCTTTGTGTCTGTGTTTTTATGGTTGTAATTAGTGGGATGCGGGGGCTCAGTGGCTAAGACGTTGAGCTTGTTGATCAAAAGGTCGGTAGTTCAGCGATTCGAATCCCTAGTGCCGCGTAATGGGGTGAGCTCCCGTTACTTGACCTAGATTCTGCCAACCTAGCAGTTCGAAAGCACATAAAAAATGCAAGTAGAAAAGTAGGGACCAGCTTTGGTGGGAAGGTAACAGCGTTCCATGCGCCTTTGGTATTTAGTCATGCTGGCCACGGAGACGTCTTCGGACAGCGCTGGCTCTTCAGCTTTGAAATGGAGATGAGCACCACCCCCTAGAATTGGGAATGACTAGCACATATGTGTGAGGGGAACCTTTACCTTTAATTAGTGGGTATTTCCACAGACGTTTCTTAGAAAATTTCTGGTCCTTTGCAATTGCCTTTACCCAGATTGGATTGGCTGATAATTTTTTAGGGGACTAAAACAGTAGTTCTGAATATCTGTTGCTGCCCTATAGCTTATTTAGTTTATTATACTATTCTTTGGATTTATAACTATACTTTATTGAATTCTAAGTGGAAATTTGCTTTGAATTCATTCTCTTTTAATCTGACTGCAAATAAATAAAAAGCCATAGTGATGGTCCCAATAATTGGTTTTGGGCCTGTTGATGGAGTACCATCTATCAGGCAGGACCATTTGAATTTTCTCCAGTTGTGATAAGATGCTCATAGAACACAAAGCAGAATAAAAGATTAAGAATTGTTACTTCATCCTAAAAAGTGTCACTCTCTTTCCTGTGGTTTTTTTTTGGGGGGGGGGGGGTAGGCACTTGGAATGCCACTTGGCATGACTCACCTTTATTTTAGCAGGCAATCTGCCAGCTCTTACATTGGAACATTGAATAAATGGAAAGGAACATGATGGCTCCTTTTTGATGGCCTCTTACTAAGAGTAGAACATTTGCTTAACGCCAGCCACAGTTTTCTCCTCCCAAGTTGTCGACTATTCCACATACAAGCATCATTTCTCTTCACAGAGATCATGACGATATGACGTGATGAACAGATCTTTACTAGGGTCTGCCACCTGGAATTGCTGCTCATATCCTGTCATCTCCTCCTTTCAGATTGTGAGCAAGGTCAGAAGCTGGAAAGTTTTGAGCAAGGTGAAAAGAATGATAGGCAGAGACTTGGCTGTACACTGAACTAGATTTGAAATCATAAGCCTGTTCAATAAATGATGATGCTGACTCTATAATGCACTAATAAATTGCAGAAATGACAGAAATACCAACATCTGTTTGGTATTACTACAACTCATAAAAGTTAAACTGTTAACATTTCTCAACCTATATTTTCAATTGAAATGTATTTCCAAAATAATGGGCAGAATTTAAATTCATCTCTTGTAATATACCTGATAGAAAACACCCAGCCTATTAACAAAAGTATCTTTGAGTGTACACAGAACCTCTCAAGACCCTAAATGTACAAGCTATTTAAGTAATAGCTTCCTTATAGCTACATGAGGTGTTCAAATGAAGCTACTCAGTTTGACTTCAATAAGAGGTCTTATGTGCCTAAAATATATCCATAATCAGGGCCTAATACTTCAATTTCTTGTTCTCTAGTGTCCTTTGAATGCTGAAAATAGCTTTAATTGCACCCAAGACTTCCATGGAGCACCTACAGGCATAATTTTTTCACTGCTACCATTAAGTTGGATAAAATATTTGAGCATCTAAAAAAATATTAATTCATTCTCTTCTGTGATTCAGTGAGGCTTCGTGGAGGAAGGCATATATGAAGCCTCTTTTCCTAAATAATTGAAAACATGCCTTGCTAAAGTAGTAATTTCAAAGCCTCTTTAAAGGCATCAGACAAGACTCTATAACTTGTTTTTAGGAGTCCTTTAAGAAAAAGAATCTTTGAAGGTCTTTGCCACCATCCCATTTCTTTATGAAATAAGGAATATCTGAAGAGCCTCAGATAACTTTATAGAATTTAATATATTTGGCCCTATTCATATTACAGGCATAATTAGATCGGGATAAGAGAATTTGCTGGGCTACCATGTCTGGGTGGCAAAAATGATGGCCATTACAGTCTATATTTAGGCAAGGAGTCTATATCTATATCTGATAAAGATCATAACTAAATAAAGCTAAATAATCCAGCAGAGGCAAGAACCCTGTCAGCTAAGCATATCAGTGCCAGTTCTTTAGGAGAACACAGAAATATTAAACAAGTTCTATGAGATGATAGGAAAGTCACCATCAATACTAGACTTGGGGTCCTGCAATTTTGTCCGCAAAAGACATGAGTTCAAAAATAATTCATGGTTCCTGTCCAATAATCTTGGCTCATGGTAACTCTTGTTGTTCAAGTGGGACATGGGGAAAACATATGAAGGGCTAGGACTTATTGTGTGGGACAGATAGAGATAGGAAGTGGCTATTTGATATACTGTGTTGTTTACAGTGTGTGGACAACAGCCAAGATAAAGATGTCGTTGTTGTGATTCCTAATTGTAGGGAATTCCCATACTTACAAGCCAATTCCAAACGAAAGCAGTTGTCTCAATCAGCAGTAAAAACTGAAAACTTCCCAGTTAATGGATCTGACACTGAAAGGGGAGGGGGAATGCAATAGCTTTGTGTGTATATGTGTGTGTTTCTATTGTCTTTGTATATGTATTCTTAAAGTTAATAATATTAAAGAAGGAAGAACAGAGAAAAATGATTATTGCCATCCAGTAAAGAAACAAGAATTTTGACAAAATTCCAATATATGGTTTTTTTTCAGTACTCTGATACACTAACAAATTATTTTATTTAAATAGAATAAAATTATATTTATTTTATTAAATAAAATAAGGAAAAGGAAGAAAAAAACCACATATGGATTCATATGTGTGCTGCTCATGTTGTACTGTATTTCAAAGATACAACTCTCATTATAATGCCAAGGAAGATAAATCACAATTTATAAATTGGATGGTTATAATGCTGTATCGATAGTTCATTAGTTCATTAAGCATATTAGATACTCAAGAATAATTAGCAGTAATATCTGAAATCAATCAGTTTAGTAATATGAATTCGAATGAATTCAGATATCCACTTTGCCTTGATTGTCTTTTCTTTTTATTTCTGAAAGGTGTTTTACTATTTGTTTTACTGATCTGTGTGATGTTGTCTCCCAGATAAAGGAAAAATAAGAATGTGCATCGGGTTAGTCCTGGATCAGTAACAGTTGAAACTATGGCAATTGGAAAAAAGAATAAGTAAAAAGCAATTCTAGTAAAAATTTACATATAGTAAGATAGGCCGTTTAGAAGACAAATTTATTTATTTATTTATTTGATAATATTTATATGCCGCCCTTTTCCTGAAGGACTCAGGGCGGCTCACAGCAATAAAACAAGACAATAAATAAGGTTAAAAATCAAATTTAAAATCCCCAAATTAAAACTATAGCTCCCAAACAGATCAGAAGATTTGCTGAAAATGAACAAATAGAAAATAAAAGCAGAGTATATAAAAATATAATAAACTACTCACTACATCAACAAATAGCCAGAAAAGCTAAACACTGAAAATGCCAAGGCAATATTCAATCTATGTTTTGAAATACTGTGTGGTTGTACAGTTTATATTCCACATTATCCTCTATTCCAATCTTGTTTACATTGTATTCTAATTATTGTGATTTCTGGTAACCCTGTGACATAAATCTGGAATCAGGAGTCAAAACAACAACAACAACAACAACAACAACAACAACAAATAAGGTAAAAGCAACCATATCTGACCAGTAGTGGGTTCCATTTACCTTCACTACCGGTTCAGAATTGTGAGAGTGTGTGTGCTTCATTTGTGCGTGGCGCTTCTGCTCATGCGCAGAACCTTCTGTGCATCAGAAGCATGATGACGTCCGGGAGAGTGGGAGGAGCCTCCTGCCACCGCCACTACTGGTTCACCTGAACCGGGGCGAACCGGTAGAAACCCACCACTGTATCTGACAGAAGTAATGCTTTTGTATGAGCCAGGTTTCCTAGCATGGTATAAGCCTTCATTAACAGAAGACTCCCATAGAGAATCCTGAAGGACAAGAACAGATACCAGGGATATGAAATAGGAATACTTAATATGTTGCAGAAACAAAAGTCCAAGCATCGTTCTTCATTGGCCAGGCTGCTAGTGGTTATAGTTTATCAGTGTTCAAAGAACTTTCTATGCCCTGTTCTGATCTACATTAATAATGAATGTTCTAAAGAAGTAAACTGAGAAAAAAATGTTGAGTATGTACAACTATGTGTATTCTATGCGTCTCGACTTTGTATTTTAGTGGGACAAAATACTAAAACATCAAATCACATTTCTTTCTCTCTTCAGGTACAATGAGAAAGCATAGAAATAGACAAGTGCAAATCATTTAGATGACCTTTAGTGTAACTTTTCTCATTTTATTGTAAAATAAATTCATACCTAATAAATTAGATTATTTAAGGAAACTGCTAAATGCCCTGAAATTTTCAACTGAACATTATTGCTTCAATAGACATATACACAATAACATACCCAAAACAGAAAGCGCCTATTATTTATATCAATTTATATTTTAATTTTTACCCACGTTCCCCATTATTATGCAATTTTCTTTAACAACATTTAACCAATTTTCATGTGTTAGGTTTTTAAACCTATATAAAGAAACTTAAGTGTATAAACATACATCATATTCATATATGGAAAAAAACAAATAAATTCTGCTACTTCCTAGTAATCTTTAAAGCTTGAAAGTTATATGGCTTAATGAACTGTGGGTTGTGGGCCAGTAACCTGTTTTTCTGATCTTCGGTTTTATTATTGCGGCAAACTACGCAGTTGTGTTTTAAAAGACAGAAGGCCATATATGGTTTTTCTTAGCATAAATAAATAAAGTTTTGTGGCACATGTTTTTTTAGCTTAAAATCAAGGGATCAACTCCTTTTGGAGTTCACAAAAGGAAATTAATGTCTTTCAAAGCACAGAGAAATAATAAAGCATAAATCAGTTGTAAGCCTACATTCAAAACACAGCTATATCTGCACACAATTGGAAAACTCCAGTCCCCCAAGTGAACACATTTACATGCATAATCCCAAATTTGTATTCATTCTAGAAAGTTACACACCTAATAGTAAAGCCTCCCCTTTCATATGTTCAGCAGCAATTCCAATACATCAAGTGGAATCAGAGAGTTTTGCCTTATTATGTTTCTGGTTTTTCCTTTATATCTTCTGATAAGATTAGCTTCAAAGCATCATAAATCACTGGATTTGAGTGGTTGCATTTAGATGACTTGATAAGCCAAATTCTACTCAATTCTGGATATTCACCAAGAGGTTAAGCAATAAACACGCTTTTCTCAATTTTTCAAGCTACTGTATATTGTTATATTGTAGAAAATAGATCATGATATTGTATATGGCTCTCATTAAATTGTGATATATATAGTTGCAAAGAATCAGTGGTTAACTGATACTACATTCGATGAATAAATAATTGCAAATACATGTCAATTCATTCTAAGGGATAAAAAAGATATGTTCCTTCTCAGTAGTATGATTTGATATAACAGCTACAACTTTCAGCTTTTTGACATTACTGAAAAGCTCGACATATAACATGCCAAAAGCCCTAATAAGCAGGTATATACAAAAGAATGAAGGCTATTGCTATAAGTGCGTTGTAAGCCGCCCTGAGTCTTTAGAGAAGGGCGGCATATAAATTGAACTAATAAATAATAAAATAAATAAATGTTAGGCCATTTCAGTTTTCATATGGGAAAACAAAAGAAATGAACCGTTGTTTTACATATTTTCTGTAATACAGAAAAAGAATGCTAAGCTCTACAGAAAAGCTACCGTAATCTTATAAGACTCATGTTATTCTTCCAGACAATATCAACCATCCTTATGAGTTCCCACTGTGATATCTAGTTCTATTATATTATGTATAATTTTATTGAATTATATATTCAATAAAAA
Organism: Arizona elegans; assembly: GCA_022577455.1. Classification (NCBI taxonomy): domain Eukaryota; kingdom Metazoa; phylum Chordata; class Lepidosauria; order Squamata; family Colubridae; genus Arizona; species Arizona elegans. The sequence continues at coordinate 76,857,626 of JAKOOJ010000005.1, read as the reverse complement.
TGTTCTGGGGAAACAAGATTGGAACAATAAAATGAAGAGCTTGTCTACAATACATTCTCTCACAGTATTCAAATTTACCTGATAAACACAATATGCACTTATATTATATTCAGCATATCAAAACTGAATTCATACTTACAAGGCTCTCTCTTATCCCTTGACTAAAATACAAAAAAGTTCTTTTAAGTTCTTAAAACAATTTTTTACTCTTCCTTTATTTCCTCATAGAGCAGATGGGCATGGCTGGGTTTGCTTTTTACTATCACTTCCACTCACATGAATTTTACAACATGAAGATTAAAATGGGCCAGGATTAAAATTCCTGTAATTCCAAGTATTAGTGATTCTCTTAACACTTTTGAAGGGCACCAGATAGATCTGTACAGGTGGTCCTCGATTTACCACCATTCATTTAGCGACCGTTCGAACTTACAACGGAACTAAAACAAACGGACTTATGAACAGTATTCACACTTATAACTATTGCAGCATCCCCATAGTCATGTGATGAAAATTCAGATGATTTGCAACTGGTAAGTATTTATGACAGTTGCACTGTCAAGGGCTCATGTGAACACTATTCGTAACCTTCCCAGCGGGATCTTGACAAGCAAAGTCAATGGGGGAAGCTAGATTGGCTTAATGATAGCATGATAACAAATCCAGCAATTCACTTAACAATGGTGGGGAAAAAATTGTTACAAAATTGGGCAAAAATCACTTAAGAACTGACTTGCTTAGCAATGGAAACCAACTGTGGTTGCAAGTTGAGAACTATCTGTATTTAAATGAGTGCTGATCAACGTTTTTAATCAACAACTTTTCCCTGTTTTGAAAGGGGAAGAAAAAGATGTTCCCAAGTTTCCCTGGCAGGAGGGAAAATATAGTCCCTGCTTCTTTTCTGATGGAATTCAGAAAGCTGTTTGTATCCCTACAACTGCACTTCATAAAAATGCTGAATAAAAGAGACATAAAGATAAAGGTTCCCCTTGCACATATGTGGTAGTCGTTCCCAACTCTAGGGGGCGGTGCTCATCTCCGTTTCAAAGCCGAGGAGCCAGCGCTGTCCGAAGACGTCTCCGTGGTCATGTGGCCGGCATGACTAAATGCCAAAGGTGCATGGAACGCTGTTACCTTCCCACCAAAGGTGGTCCCTATTTTTCTACTTGCATTTTTTATGTGCTTTCGAACTGCTAGGTTGGCAGAAGCTGGGACAAATAACGGGAGCTCACCCCATTATGTGGCACTAGGGATTCGAACCGCTGAACTGCCGACCTTTCGATTGACAAGCTCAGCATCTTAGCCACTGAGCCACCGCATCCCCTATTAATTTAAAAAAAACATTTTTAATTAAATTTTAAGAATGTTTTTTTTCCTATCGCAATCTCTCATGAAACCCTAATAACCTCTCACAAAACTTTAGACTTCCACAGTATCGCAAGTGAAAAGACTGCACCAGAAACTCCTTATTTTATATTATGCTTTTAGAACTGATTGTAGTATGACATAGTATAATTGCTGTTTTCATACTGTTGCACTTACTTATAAATACATACTTAAATAGTATTACTATTCCCTTTCATTCACAAACATTCCCACTGATTTTCATGAATTCCAGTCTAATTTTAATCCCCATGCTATCACACGCAATAATTTATTAACTGTAATTTGTAAATGAGCAGCTCAAATGTTCAACAAATGTTTAAATTCCCATCTATTAACCTGTTCGTTCTTTCATATAACTTCTCTTGTTTACTGTATTTACTTATTTATTTCTCTTTATTTACTATAGTAAATAAAGTAAGTTTAAAATCTTTACCACTTCAGAGCAGAGTTCTGAAACAGATGCCATGTTGTAAATAAATATATTGTCTTTAATAATACATCAGTTATCAATTTAAAAGGGTTTTTTTTTTTTACTTTCCCGTAAAATGCATGGATTTAATCAGAGATGGGTTTCAGCATGTTCTGACCAGTTCTGGGGAACCAGTAGTGGAAATTTTGAGTAGTTCAGAGAAGTAAAAATTCTGACTGGCCCCACCCCCATCTATTCTCTGCCTCCTAAATCCCAGCTGATCGGGAGGAAATGGGGATCTTGCAGTAACCTTCCCCTGGAGTGGGGTGGGAATGGAGATTTTACAGTATCCTTCCCCTGCCACATCCACCAAGCCATGCCCACCAAAACAAGCCACGCCCACCAAGCCATACCCACAGAACTGGTAGTAAAAATTTTTGAAACCCATCACTGGCTTTAATGTAGGAAGAGAGATGGTCACAATCAACTTTTTTTTTTAAGTTTCATTTTTAAGGGGTGTGGTTATGTGAGAAGACAGTGTACTTATTACTGATAATACCTGTAGATATTCAATGAGCAAAATAATGCAAGAAAGCCAGACAAGATAAATATTTAATTGCATAAGAAAATCTTTGAACTGAGGAATTAAAATTCATTTTAACTGAGGAAATTTAGTTCATCACATCATATCCGTTTGTTTAATTTGTCTAGATTATAACAAACCTAATGCTCTACAGTTGTAGAGCTGGAATAAATGAAAAAGGATATCGGTGTGTTTGCTTTGAAATCACTACTAATGGGAAACGTTTGCAGTTCTGCTCTTAAGATCCTCTCTTGATATTTTACACAGAACTCTACTAAAATGTAGAGTTGTAAACTATTATCCTGTTCGCCTTTCAAAAAGGTACTCAAGTCACTTGTCAACAAAAAACTACTTACAAAAAAAAAAATCTAGAAATAAAATCCCCAGGGGCTAAATCCTAACCACTTAAGGGCACCCAAAAGGAGAGGCTATTTGTAGCCTATTGTGTACTTTTCCTTTAGTCCAGGAAGGAGATAATAGGTCTAATAGCTATTGTAGTTATAGACACATGAAGGATAAAGTAACAATTGCTACTATTTAAATGGAGCCACAGAAGAAAGAAAGGCTTCTTGAAACTCAAGGATAATTTTGCCGTGGCTGTGTTTATATTAGATTAGAAAGTGGGAAGGAGAGAAAGTTATTTCCCCCCCCCCCCCAAAAAAAAAAATAAAACACCTGCGGAAAAAATAGAACCCATTTACTGCCAATATATACTGCATGTGTAAGGAGATAAGTTGTGTCTTCAAACTTAAAGCAGCAGTAACGGTAATATTTTTTTTTCTTGAAGACGGAAAAAAGGGGGGAAAATTACATATTATTCCGCAAAGCAATGGAAGCCATTGACAGTAGTGTATGGAAATGGAAATAGTAGAGTGAACATGTTTTTCATAAAGAGAGAATTAGAATGATAAATGTTTGTGCCAATGAGGTCCATTGGCAGTAGTAGTAGGGATGAAACTCGAAAGCAAATGTTTTACAGATAATCCTTGTCTTACTTATGATTGTCTTATTTATGATGAATGTTCCTTCTTGTCATCATAAAATGTCTCATTCCCTCTCTGGTCACATAATATCATTCTGAGCATTTCTGACTGATTGCGGTATGCCACAGTCACATGGTTGAAGTTTGCAATGTTTTGTGTCAGTTTCCAGCATTTTTTTTTTATGATGTAACAAAAAAAAAAAAAAAGCCCATTCAACTCTGTGATTCATTTAACAACCTCCATAAAAATGGTCATAAAGCCAAATCTGGTTATATGGGTGCAGTCAGAGGTGGGTTTCAGCAGGTTCTGACTAGTCCTGGAGAACCAGTAGCAGAAATTTTGAGTAGTTCGAAGAACCGGTAATAAAAATTCTGACTGGCCCCACCCCCATCTATTCTCTGCCTCCCGAGTCCCAGCTGATCGGGAGGAAATGAGGATTTTGCAGTAACCTTCCCCTGGATTGGGGAGGGAATGGAGATTTTACAGTATCCTTCCCCTGCCACGCCCACCAAGCCATACCCACAGAACACATAGTAAAAAATTTTGAAACCCACCACTGATGCAGTCGCACGATGGACAGGATTTACAACTGAAATTCCAATCTCAGTTCAGAACATAAGTCAAGGACTAGTTGTAACATTTGATCTCAATTAAAAAAAATTATGCCATTTGAGAAGTATCAAATCCAAGACTGCAGATACCACTTGATAAACTATTCTCCTTCCCACTTGCCCATTCTTCCCATACTTGGATCCAAAATAAATTCATGTTGTCCCCTATTAAATTAGAAACCAGTAGAACAGCTGAATAATAAAAGCAAAAGAAGGAAGTCACCAAATTGGAGAAAGCCAACTTCTCCAAAAATAATATACACAAAATGTTGAGAGCCAGACAGCTGATGTAGAAAAAGTGGGCACCATAATATATGACTTTTGGATGAAAGCCAGTGTTCTGACCTAGACTCCCTTAACAAGCAGGAGGCAGAAATTACTGGCAAAACCTCTTTTATTTACACAACTGTGAATTACATTCATTCACAGTCAGCAAGGTTTGTCCAAACAATTTTTCAAATGAATATTTCTCAACACACCTTATCTCATTTGGCAAGTTGCCTCGTGAATTGTTTCCAACTGCAGTACAAGGCAAGACTTGGAACAGAGTCTCTCAGAGTCACGGAATGAACAAATTGTTTACTGCAAAAGCTCCTCTCCCTTCCTCTTTTATTTCCTATGGGAGGGGCCAATTATCTCCAAGGTGTGGCCTTACTCCAGAGTCGACCCTGCTTTCTTAATTTTTCTTGTCTTCTGGCAGCTCTGCGCATGCACATATTGGGAGCAGGCTCCAGCTGTTCCTCTGCCTCGCTGCTATCTCCTCTCTGCCTCCAACACAGAACCCTCGTCTGAGCTTTCCCCAGCCACCAGGACGGGTCCAAGTTCCTTCCCAACCTCCTCATTGTCCAACTCTGCTGCAACAGCAATGTTGGGAAATAAGAAATTAAAAACAAAAAGGAATGGAAATGAGTAACTTCAATAAATCGAAAGGAAGAACTGAACTGTAGAAAAACTTACACTGCACAGGGACACAACTGTTGCTGTGTGTTGAAAAATAAGCATTTGTAAAATATGCCTAAATTCAAAGAGAAAGATAATAAAAGGTATAATAAAAATAATGAATATAATGAAAAATCAAAATGGATGACTAGGAAAGAAGTTTACAGAAAAACATAAGGTGAAGATTTTCAGATCTCAGAAGAGGTTTCCATAGCAGTAACTATTTTATGAAGAGACAGTCGCCTCTCGAACAACTTAATAAGTTGTCTTGTCATAGACGCTGCTCGCAAATTGCTGAGTTATCTATTGGGAAATAAGAAATTAAAAACGAAAAGGAATGGAAATGAGTAACTTCAATAAATGGACTTGACTCACTAACTTTAAGTTGGTATAAGTGGCACAGCAATTTCAGTATGCCTAGAAATACATAATTTAAAAAAAGTAAAATAAATTCTATATTTCCCACTGATTAAGGCAAAGGCATGAAATCAATATTCAAAAATAAATAGCTTAATATATCCATCCTAATCTTTGTGTATAAGTCTATCTGTATTTGAGATGACTAATAATTATGATGACACTGGGGACCCTTCCTAGTAGAATATCTCTTTGCTGATGGCAAGAAACTAATATCTATCAAAATGATATTTTATGCATCATCTACTTCATTCGTATTAGTGACTAGTAATTAAATAAGAATGAATGGAGATCAAGTGTAAAAAAGGCACAAAAAGAAACTAATTGTTGAAATTCACAATGATGCTCTTTATATTACAAATAAGCATGCTTTTTTGGCATTCTGTTTATTTGGATAAGGTAGAAAACAGGGCAAAGGAACAAAACTGTCATATGCTGCTATTTGATCCACCGAAGAAGGACAGAAAGGGAAAGCGTGCAAAACCAACAATAACCAAATAACCAGAGCATCCATGCTCTGCATATGTGTCAGCACAGAAGACACGATTTGAAACATCGGTGTGTTTTTCCAAAGTACAGAATGCCAAAAGTAAAAACATTTCTTATATGCACTGACCTTTAAAAATCAAAGTTCAGTCAATGAATACCTCTGGGGCAAACTTGAGATTGCTCCCATTGTAAATGTCATTACAATCATGTTTGGGCAATGTTGACCAAACCATGAGATAGGCTACCAATCATTGTCAACTGACTAGAAGTTGAGATAAAAACATGCCAAGGTCATGCACCCCAGCCCATGCAAAATTATATCTCTCAAGTTTAGTTTCACACAGCTTTTCTTTTTTTTTCAGACCTCATGTTTTGTTCCAATTTGAGTTTTTTTAAAAGTCTGCTATGAAAAATTATACTTATTTCCATCTTTTTTGCAGACTTCTCCTTTGATCATCCCAGTACATGCATATTTATCAGCACATTGGCTGGACTCAAAAGAACAGGGCAATTTCCATTGGGTTCACAATCTTCCCTTTTTAGGGAAAGATGTAGAAAATATGATCAGTTTGCAGTTCCCAAAGGCCTTGGAAGAAGCAGATTATCTGGACCTTAATGATTCAGACTTTATCAGACTAAGATAGTGTTGACCTACATCTCTAGGAACTTTGGCAGTCCTGAGATGGAGGCATCTGTGATGGTGATGTGGGAATGATCGTGGGAGACAGAAAGAAGAACTATTGACTAGATAACAATCAAATAAGAGGCAGCTGAGTCCACAGAAGGAGTCATGGCAAATGTAGTCAAAAATGAAGGCACTTGTGTGTGGGGGGGGTGTTGCCTAAAGGTCAATGAGGCTGGTGCGAGTCCTCTGGGGGTTTGGGAACCCACCAAAATTTTAGGCGAAGCTACTAGATGTAACCAGTTTATGGGAAGCCTCTTAAATGAACAAAACTGGACATATTTCTTAATATGTGTATTGACATATTTCTGTCTGGTCTACTAGCAAGACTGAGAAAACTCAGAAGAGTATTCTTAAATACTCAAAACTTCTCATTCTTACCGGACACTATTTAAAGATTACAACCCATAACAATCCTTTTTGGAGTGCTAATTTCAAATTTTGATTATCTCTTTTCTTTTCTTTTTTGTTCTCCTTTTATCTTTCTTTTTACCCAGGCTAAATTCCCTACAGTATATCTGTTACTACATTTTATAAACCAAAGGTTTATCAGAAATTATACAGACTGGAGGATTTCTATCATTCCACAATTAATTTAGAGTTCAGAATTAATGAGTTTTAACTTGTTCAAAATGTTGGCTATTTCAATTACAGTTTTAGATCCCATCTTCCTAATTTAGAAATAAAAGGTTCCTATCAAGAGACTCTTAACAAACTTTGAAGAACTGGCGTTGAATCTTTTAGAACCATCTAACATTTTTGACATATCTCCAAATTATATATTATCCCAGAACAAACACATCAACCTCTTATTTGTTTGAAAATGGCTTTGGAAAAAATTTTCCAATAAGAAATTAAGAATTAAAAGTAGGATAAAATGTAAACTAGGGTTATTATCCTTAGCACAAATAAAAGATAAATATGTTATACTACTTCACAGCTAGTATAGGGAGTCCTTGACTTAGGATCACAACTGAGCCATTGCTAAGCAAGGCAATTGTTAAGTGAGTTTTGGCTCATTTCATAACCATTTTTTATCACAGTTGTTAAGCAACTCATTGCAGTTGTTAAGTTAATCATGTGGTCCTTAAGTGAATCTGGCTTCCTCCATTGATTTTGTTTGTTGGAGCCAACTGGGAAGGTTAAAATGGTGATCACATGACCCAGGACAGAACAATTGTTATAAATATCTTCCTGTTGCCAAGCATCCAAATTTTGATTACATGGCCATGGGGATGCTGCAATGGTCATAAGTGTGAAACACAGTCATAAGTCACTTTTTTCAGTACTGTTGTAACTTTGAACAGTCATTTTGTATTTTCTTGTAAAGGAAAGGAAACAATATTTCTACCAGTGGTGAAATGTAAAATTTGTTACTACCGGTTCTGTGGGCGTGGCTTGGGAGGGTTAATATGACTGAGTGGGCATGGCCAACTTTTTTTTTTTTTTTTACTTTTAAAACCACTTTTTCTACAACCTCTTCGGCTGAAAAGGTTGTAAAAAAATGCTTTTAAAAGCCTCTGACAATCCCAGGTGAGTTGCCTGATCGGCAGATGCTTTCTTTTTTTAAAAAAAAAGCCTCTGACGATCCCAGCTGACTGGCCTGATCAGCAGAGGCTTTTTTTCCTTTTAAAAAGGAAGAGGTTGTAGAAAAAAATGCTTTTAAAAATTAAAAAAAAGCCTCTGATTATTGCGCGGCTCAGTTGGGCATGGGGGGGGCAGGGATTTTTGCTACCAGTTCTCCGAACCACCCGCCTCAATCGCTACCAGATCAGGTGATCTGGTTTGAACCGGGAGCATTTCACCTCTGATTTCCACTTATGGTGATCATCTCTTCATGTCCTTCCTTCTGGTCTAAGATGTTTTTAGAGATTGATAAAGTTATACATTAAAGAGTTAATGTGTCTACAACTGGTGTTTCTGAATATATTTTAATAGAAATATTTACTCTGAAAAATAATGCTATTTTTGTTAATTGCCTCTAGAATAGTGTTTCTCAAAGTGGGTGATATCATCCTGTAGGGGTAGCATTTTTATTATTCATAGGGGAATTAGACATTAAGAGAGCAGCAGAAGACGGACAAAAGGGGCAATTAAAATTATAGGAACAGAAGATCACACATAATTTATGCAACAAATTTTGTTAGCTGTATAAAACTGTAAACATAAAAACTAAATTAACCACAATTATAAATAAATATATCAAACTTTGGTATGCTCAGAATAGTATTACACTTTAACCACATGCTAACTGTGTGAATAATACAATTGAACTGGGTATTAATGCAACTGTATAATTCAAGAAAATGTAAGCTGCACAATAATTTTTATATATCACATACACACAGGACAGGGTGTTACAAAACCTAAGTAAAACATTGAGAAGCTCTGCTCCCAAATGTCCATAACTAAACACTAGAAAGATAAAAATATAATCTGTGCTCAGAATTGGAAAAATGACAATATACCATCTGAAGAAAACCTGATTAGAAAAGTTTTGGAATGTGCGGAGATGGATAAATTAACAAAGGAGATACAAGAAAAAGAGGAAACAGAATATTACTTAGTGAGGGAAAAATGGTATGAATGGTTGGAAGAGAGAGATAAAAGGAAGGGAAAAATTAAATAACAGTAGAAATAGGAGTTGAAGTATAATTGTTAATATGAGGAAACAAAAATTGTGGAAATGAAAATAGGTACATGGGTATTGTTATGAATATATGTAAATAAACAAAGTTTAGAAGTATATGTATAAATGATATACAGTAGTAGAAATAAGAGAGGAGGGGAAATGTATAACTATGAAATTTTTGTCGGATGCAAAACTGTTGAAACAAAAAAGTGTTAAAGCTTTCCTTTTGTTTGTTTTTTAAAAAATGTTTAATATTTTTTTTTTTTAAAAGAAAGAAAGAAAGATAAAATTATGAAAATGGAGCTCTGGTACCAAAATATTTGGCATATCTCTATAACTGAGAAACTGACCTATCACTCTTTACCTAAGTTCTGATCAAGTTAAAGTTGAAGCCTTCTCAAATATATGAGCTGATTTTATATCTTACATTAATTAGTAGAATCATATTTTATTATATATTAATTACTAGGAGGAATATTAAGGGATAACTCCTGTGGTTTTATGAATTATTTTTCTTGTACTATATATATGAATGTGCTGAATTTAACTGCACTGGCTCATTGCAATTTGTTTTTTTTTTTTGCAAAAACTAAAATATTTTTTAGATGTAATAATAATTATTATACTGGCTAAACATTAACAGTGTTGATTGTTCATTTAATCTGCAAACAGGTGCAACTTCAGGGAAGTTAAAAAAGTCAAGATGGTGTGGGCAATCCTGTGATCAAATCCCTACCCCTTTTTAACATTTGTCTGTGCCCCCCATACTTTTGGGTCTTTTGTTCAAGAAAAGAGATTTATTCAGAGTTTGCTGGATTTTATGTAGCTTTTTTCCAATGGGAAAAAAAAATAGTAGCCATCAAATCCTTCAAAATCCTTTCTCATTCTGCTGGCAATAATATCCTATCATAACCAGGATCCAAATTCAGTTTTGAGTGAATCTCAGAACTTAATACAAATGCTTTAAATTTGTAAACTACTATGATAGTAGCAAGAGCCTAGAAGTAGCAGGAGGCTAGAAACGAGAATAAATTTTAAATTTTAAACATTCAGGATGGATATAGTCCTTTCTTTTTGTTTGAAGCTTATATAAAATGCTTCAATTCGACCATTTTAATTTAGTAAATATTACTTTAGAAATTTCTTGGTTGATTTGTTGTAAATAAATAGAAGATTGAAAACGAAAACAGAAGTAAAATACAGTTTTTAAAAGGTGTATTGATTAAACAGTGAACAAGACAAAGGACCCAGCTTACTTCTCTTTTTCTAGATGCTAAAAGTCTGTCTCTTCAAAGAAATGAAACTTCCTTTTCTTCTGAAAATTGACAGGAGGGAGTACTGAAATAGTATCCCTTGGGAGAGCCATATGTCTTACATTCTGATGATGTTCAAAAGGCATTGTAAACTTGGCTGATTCCTGATCTTGTAGAATTTTATTCAGTTAAGTTAGTACCTTGTGTCTCCCAGATGCATGTGAGGTTTGTTCTCATTGTTTTATTGCTTTGAATCTTGTAAGTCACACTGAAGTTTGGTGGCCCCTAAATAGAATAAATCTATCTCCATATCATGGTGAATAGAGGCAGTTTATTTGAAGGCTCACGAGTATGTAAGTACTTAAATGCACTTAACTTGAGTCTGAAGATCAGTCATGGAGACAATGGATATGGGCCATTTTCAAGATGCAACAGTCACTAATATAGAATGTTCAAGAAATATCAGACATAAATTGAATTCCATCAGTTTTGGGGTTTAAAAGGGCTTTGAAACTCATATTGCGCTACTAAGAATTTCTGAGTTTTTGTTTGGTGCTATTTTGAATAGTGTTCTCTTGTTTAAAGTGTTTTTCTTACTTTTTTTTTTTTAATTTGATTTATATGCTGCCCTTCTCCGAAGACTCAGGGCGGCTTACAATGTGCTCAGCAATAGCCTTCATCCTTTTGTATATTTATACAAAGTCAGCTTATTGCCCCCACAACTGGGTCCTCATTTCACCTACCTTAGAAAGGATGGAAGGCTGAGTCAACCTTGAGCCTTGGTGAGATTCGAACCCTGCAGTAATTGCAGGCAGCTGGTCTTAATAACCAGCTTAATAACAGGGTGCCTTAAACCCCTGTACTACCAAGGCTCTTTGCATACTTTTGGATCATAATATAATGTTTTCATGATTCCTGAACTGCATACCCCAAAGTTACAATCTCCAACTGAAAAAGAATTCGTTCTTCACAAATTCTGTAAGACTAAAATAAGAGTTTAACTAGCAAAGGCTTAAATAAGCATTAAGGAGGGAAAGGGCTCCATCAGAACTAATACTAATTCAAGTACTGTATATTCAAGTTTTCTTTTTAAAAGTGAACACTTCACATTATCCTTATTTTTATACCATTACTAGTCCTCCTAACTTCTGTCTTTCCAGAGTGCCAACAAGTAAATTGAATTATTATGCAGACAGAAGTACAAGCAGATGTTCCAATCAGAGCTTCAGAAGTAACAGTAATAATTGAAATTTATTAGACAATAATGCTTCTTAAATAGCACTTGGTACTTCAAAAAAACTGAGTGTCTTCATCTAGATGTTGCTGAAAAGCTTCCAAGTGCTAACTAAGTGACCTGCCCTGAGAAAGCACTTTGGAAAGGAAATAAAACTAATTACAATCATGACTACCATTCACTTATTTATGCATTAATGAGCAAGAGAAACTACACTGAAGTCACTTGTTAACATTCCAAACCATATTACACACGAAAGCACTGCTTATAGTAGAAGACAGATAAGGGTCAAGGGTTTAAAATCCCCACAAGGCAAGGACTGGGGAAGGTTACAAATTAAAAATTTGCCTATTTTCATTCCACAATTTTTCATTTCAAGAAAATTCAGGTAGTCCTCAATTTACGACCACAATTGAGCCAAAATTTATGCTGCTAAGTGAAACATTTGTTAAGTGAGTTTTGCCCCATTTTACAACCTTCCTTGTCACAATTGTTAAGTGAATCGGTGCAGATGTTAAGTTAGTAACACGGTTGTTAAGTAAATCTGGCTTCCCCATTGACTTTGGATATCAGAAGCTCGCAAAAGTTGATCACGTGAACCCATGGCACGGCAACCGTCATAAATATGAACCAGCTGCCAAGCATCTGAATTTTGATCATGTGACCAAGAGGATGCTACAATGGTCATAACTTTGAAAAATGGTTATATGTTATTTTTTTAAAACAGTACAGTTGTAACTTTGAACGGTCACTAAATGAAGCGTTGTAAATTGAGGACTACCTGTACCATTTCTGACCTCACCATTTTAATGAGGAAAGAATAGTGTGGTTCTAAAATTATTCACAGAAAACCAAGCATGAAGGTGTTTGGTGTGAGAAATATTATATATGGAACAATGTCAAACAATAAATGTGAACAGTTGTCGGAAAGATTGTTTGCCCTAAATACAAGAAAAAGAATGAGCTATTAAAATGAAGGTGATATAAGAAATGACAAATGAATCAGCAATTCCAACTGCACAAGCTTCTGTTTTCTACCAGTTCCTTGATTTCATCTACTACTGTACACCTGTTTTATTTTCTTATTTGTCCTATTTTGGATAGAAAACAACAGTTTTGGTGGTGGACGTTTTTGAGATAATGGAAACATGGAAAATTTACTGGGTGAATCTGAATACAATACAGCTAGTCTAAATTACGTCCCATTAAATATTGTTTGAAATGGAATTGGCCTCAAACCTGCTGGACCCTAAAAACACTTCTTCACTCAAGTGCTAGTCAGTTTAGTTGTAACTAAACAAATAGTATTCTGATGTCCAATATTTTATGTTGTTATGATTTATGGTTTTATCATTTTCCTTTGTATTTGGTGTTTTAAACCTAAGTTATCCCTTCAGAATCCTCTGGCAGCCATATAAATTGAATTAATGAGCAAATAAATAAATAAGTCTGACATACAAAGCATTAATTTACACAGCATAATCCTCATATGCTCTTTACAAAATTGAAAGGGGAAAAAACCCACGAATGACAACTGTATAAAAGTGGACCTCTTGTTTCTTTTCAAAATAGGAACACCGATAAATAACTGGAAGATATCCGGACTGAGTTTATCAGGATTTGTCAACAATTCTTCGGGATTAAATATTTCAAATAATCTTACTTTTGACAGTAGCTGTCCGGGTGCAGTTGTATAGGATAGCCAGTTCTCCAAACACTTTCCCAGGCCCCATAGTGCACAGCTTTACTCCTTCTTTTGTAACCTCAACCTTTCCATCTGTCAATAAAGAACAGGGATTAATATCACAAGGCTGTCAGAATGATCTTCCATGTTTTTCTTTATTGCATTCTCTAAATAAAAGCAAAAAAGTTCTTATGACATCTAGATACTTCATAGAAATAAACATTTCACTGTTGAGGCACTGCTGTATTTAACAGGTATCCATATTATGTATAGCTATCTCAGAAATGAATTTGAAATGGCATAATCATAGATTGGACACCCTTTGGCTTCAAACAGTTGCATTAAGCAGTAATAAAACATATTACATGTTGTCAGACTGGGTAGTAACTGTAATATAAAATTTTGAAAGGAGTTTTTTATTCATTTTCAAGAAATATGAAAAGGGATGTTATCAAAATAAAATGTTTTTCATTTCCTTTAAACTTACATTTTAGGGTATATGTGCATTCCACAATATGTTAGCTTTCTTAAAACAAATATACATATTTTTGAAATAACAATTACTTATTCAAGATCATACATACTCAAGATCATACATGCATAAGGACTGCTTTCTATATATTGTTTTGAATTAAAATGATAAGACATCAACAATTCATTTTCAAAAACTATGAGATCCATACATTGTATACACTGCTAATGATGAAATTAAAGGTAAAGATTTATACTAATTTACACTTTTGATTTAGATCTGCCTATTTGTATAAATATGGTTTCTTCACTCTTTTTAAAAAAAAATTCTTAAAGGAAATTACTGGACCATTTTTGGTGAAAAATACATAATTATGCTATACTGGAAGAGAATCTTGCACCAGATTTCAAGAAAGCATACAATCTTGAATGTTTAGCCTTTGTAGAGGTCACCAAGAAATCTGAAAAGCAGTAATATAATTTTCACTGAGTATATATTATTTATTTGTCTGTATCTATATATATGTGACTGAAGCTGCAGTCATATATTCACTTTAATTATTTATTTAATCATTTAGGTTTCTTTTAATTTCCTCCTTCTCTTCCTTCTCCCTTCCATCTTTTCTTATAGAGAATGATGCAGATTGAAAGATATTTTCTGGGAAAGACAGATATATCTTTAATACCACTTAGCTATATCACTTAGATTTATATTCTGCTTCATAGTACTTTACGGTCCTCTCTAAGCGGTTTAGAGTCAGCATATTGATCCCAACAATTTTATTTTACGGAAGGAATTATCCAACCTCGGAAGGATGGAAGGATGAGTTAACCTTGAGCAGAGGGCAGAGTTAGCCTGCAATACTGTATTCTAACTAATGCGCCACCACGGGCTTAATAAAGGAGCATATAGCCTAAATTGGACTTCACTATAATGATGATCAATTACTTCCAAGTACGTATTTTACAGTTTCCTGTTTATTTTTAATATTAGATTCAATCACTCCTGTGATAGCAAGAGTGAAGTCAGAGGGGCAGGGGACTGAATGTTGTTTACAAAGTTGAAAATCTTTTATGAGGCTTCTTAAAGCTTCATAAAAAAGAGATGTGGTAGGCTTCCGGTTTGCTGCTGGCCGCCGCCAGACGTTCCTCTGGGATCGTCAGCTCCCTCTGCCTGTATAGAGCCGCTGTTACAGCGGATGGCGGCTCGAAAAAACTCCGTTTCCAAGAGGAAACGGAGATAGAGCCGGCAGGGGTGGGTAGAACTCTCCGCAGAGTCCCAAAAGTTTTTTTTTTAACTTTTGGGACGGAGCGGATGAGAAGCCCCATATCCCCTGCCGCTGCTCCGGGCTTTGGGAGACCTCTGCCTATGCAGAACCAGGCGTCAAGAGCAAGCCTGTGAATCTAAAAGAATAATTAAAGAAATGAAGAACTGGACCCTTAATACTGAACCGCAAGTATCTCACCCTTTCAAAAACTATTTAAAAGAAAAGAGCAGAGGAAAAGAGGGAAAAAGAGCCTTCTAAAATGGCGTCTGCTGTGGCTGGAGAAGGGCTAAAAGGGAAAGTCCTTCCGTTTCTCATTATTACAATGTAGCGGAATAAATATCACTGGCTACATTTCTAGAGAAAACCTCGCTCCTGTGCTGCTCAGAAGTTTTTTTTAATGAGGGAAAGTCTTTTTGTTTTCTATTTCTTCTTTCATTTTTGCTAAATCTTGTCTGTGTGGGAAATGGCATCAGGACTTACACAGCTGGACAAACAGGGGGGGGGAATTTCCCCCCTTAAGAAATTGCGCCAACAAATTTCAACTCTCCAGTGTCAGAAACCCGATTTTAATATATTAGAATTTATTCTTGAAGAGATTGTAAGAAGGGATGAGATTGTGAATCAGCAACTTGAAAAATTTAAGCAGGAAATTAAAGAAATTGGTGAATTGGTGAAATCAAAGTCTGACTTCTTGAATAAAAAGATTTCAAAAGCTGCTAATGGTTTATCAGGCTTTCTGATTCGGGTGGAGGCAAAGACTGAATTATTAGAGACTAAAATGAAGGAAATCGAGGAGAATTTGGATGACATGACTCAAAAAATTAAAAAGGATTTGATAAACATTCAGGATAATAGCTTGGAAGACAAATCTAAAATGGAGACTGACCAAAAGATTGGTAATGAGGAAAATGTACAACAGAGGACTGAAAGAGAAGTTTTAATGACTCAATATAATTTTACAGAATATGCAATTAGACTGAGAGGTCTGCAGGAAAATAATAGAGATGATTTAAGGAAAGTATCTTCTGAAATTCTGGCTGGGATCTTAAAGGTTCAACCTGATGAAGTGTATTGCAGGATTGATAGAACTTATAGAATAAACTCCTGGTGGGCAAAGCAAAGGCAATTGCCTAGAGATGTGGTGATCTATTTTACAGATAAAGAAATTAGGAATAATATTGTGCAGAACTCTTTTAATTCCAATTTGCAATTTCATGGAAGAAAGATTTGGATTTTCAAGGAGCTCCCGCCCAAGATGTTAATGGAGAGGAAGAAATTTGGCTTTTTAGTGACTGAATTAAAAAAAAGAAATATCCTATTCAGGTGGGACATCCCAGTTGGTTTAATATTGAGATATCAAGGCGTAAGATATCAATTGCACACTGTTGAAAAAGCGGAAGATTTTTATCAAAAAATTCTAAAAATGAATTTAACACCTTTAGGCATAATACAGGATAAGCAAAAGGAGTTGGAAATAAAAGGAAAACATCAAATTACAGAGGCTGTGATGGATAAATTGTCTTTGGACTCCCTGGAGACCCCAGCTGGACTGTTTATAAATAAGAGAGCAGTGTCATCCGAACCCAAGGTGATGAATCATCAAGTCACAGACAAGTGCGCAAATCAATCAGTTGATATACAAGTGACAGAGAAGAAAGATGAGATGATAAAATTAACCCAACAAGAACAATCCACAAAGCAGAATGAAAATCAACCAGCAGATATACAATTGGTAGGCAAGAAAAGAGGATGGAAATTCAACCCGAAAAAGAAAAAGAAAAGAAACAGATCTTATAGAAACAGCAATTTCTAAACTAAGCAACAGTGAAGCCAGGCGCTTTAAAAAATGAATGAATATTAGAAAAGATAGTGGCGGCGAACAATTGTCTGATACTATCCTGAGGATTGTGGCAGATCTCTGCAAGGCCATGATTTTGGGATGTGGAAAGAGCCTCACTTTGTTGGATTTGAATCATCTAATTTTTTCTTATTTACCTTTTTTTTCTCTTGGAAATATATTATAACTACTTTGAGTTATAAGGCAGGAGAGTTTTGCCGGGGCATGCAGAAGATCTGGATGTTACTCAGTAGGATGATGGGAATTAACAATCCTGATGAATACCACAACTATAACCATACGGATATATTCATAATTATAATGTCACTCGGGTGGTTGTTTTTACTTATACAGGTGTGAGGATATCTACTACTGATGGGGGCAGAAGATGACTGAAGATTTTGAACAAACTGTTGCACCAGCATGTTATTTTACCCTATTATGGGTGATGGATTTAACAATCTAGTGGAAAGACATCAAAGAAGATATTATATGGATCATAAACTTAAAGTTATTGTCTTTTCTCTTTTTACATAATGAAATGCATATATAGATATGTGTATATCTTAGTAATGTGGGCAGTTGATTATATTTAGAATTGTACTGCATGATTTTGTAGGAATTGAAGGGTTGAAATAGGTTAGTTTACTGATTGTTATAAAATGGGATGCATATATAGATATGTGTATATTTTAGTAAAGTGGGTAGTGGATTATATTTAGAATTGTATTGTCTGATTTCAAGTCATATATTTAGAGGAGTGGAGGAAGTGGACAGAATTGAATAAATTTGGTTGCAGGGAGAAGGCCGATTTAAAATGTTATATTAATATATATAAAAGATTAAAGGTTAATTTGTAATAATACTCAATAAGTTTAGGGGAGGAGAAAAAGGGCAGATTACCGTAAAAATGGGAGTTATAAGATTAACAAGTTAAGGGTCAGTATTCCGAGAAGGGATTAAGGGAAAGGGAAGATATTATGTATGTAACTAGTTATGAAATAGCCTATTGTTGTGAAGAAGTCACAGGGGGGGTTGGGTGGAAAGGGTGGGTTAGGGAAGAGGGGGGGGGGAAAGGGGGAAAAACTTGTATTTGAAAACTTTTTCAATAAAAAAAAAAAAAGAGATGTGGTACACTAATAACCTACAGTGAAATTCAACAGACTTTATTGTATGCACTCTAGTTGAAATATGGTTTAAAGCTGATATTAGGATTAATCTAAAACCACAGTGTACTTGAACACTAGGTACAGCTAACAGAAACTAACTTTCAGAATATGATCAAAATGCATCATGAAAAGGTGAGAAACCTGCTATAAACTGTAACCTTCGGAGTTATTGATTTCTCTAAAAAAATACTGTAGTCTGCAATAGTAGATTTCTTCTTTACTGCTGCCTGTATTTCTTTCTTTTTTTAAAATATACTTTATTAATTTTTTAAAAAAGGTTTTTTTAAAAAGAAAATATCAAATCTCAGGTAACATCTGAGGTATCGTGCAGTTACATATATACAGTATATACACAACAAGTATCTTCAAATCTATCATTATTAGAAATAGGCATATCCTTATAGTCTTGTTCTATTATTCCACCATTTATACCACCTTTCCCATACTGCCTTAAATTTCGAATTCTCGTCATCTTTAAGCATACTGGTTAATTTTACCATTTCTGCACATTCCAAAATTTTATTTATTATTGTCATCTCTGGAGGGATTTGTTTATCTTTCCAG
The DNA here is from genome assembly GCA_022577455.1 of Arizona elegans. Classification (NCBI taxonomy): domain Eukaryota; kingdom Metazoa; phylum Chordata; class Lepidosauria; order Squamata; family Colubridae; genus Arizona; species Arizona elegans. Next base: position 76,839,015 of record JAKOOJ010000005.1, on the reverse strand, counting down.
TATTTTGCGAAGGTTAATCTGGCCGCTGTTATAATATGTATAATTAATTGTGTCTTGTCCTTAGAGAGTCCATCTCTCATCATTCCTAGTAAGAAAATTTCTGGCGATAATTTTATATCTTCTTCCACTATTTCCCGCAGCCGAGTTCGTATTTTTGTCCAGAACTTTTTTGTCTCTGAGCAGGACCACCACATATGAAAGAAGGTGTCAACCTCCTTTCCACACTTCCAACAAATTCCTGAGGCGCTTTCAGAATATGATCAAAATGCATCATGAAAAGGTGAGAAACCTGCTATAAACTGTAACCTTCGGAGTTATTGATTTCTCCAAAAAATACTGTAGTCTGCAATAGTAGATTTCTTCTTTACTGCTGCCTGTATTTCTTATGAACATTTGAAAGAACTTCCTATCAACTCTGACCACGGCTCCCTGCAGTTTAGTACTGTATTGTCACTGCCAAGAGCAATAATTATCCACAGTTTCCAAAAAATTTCCACAATATCTGCCATGGTGTGATGCTGGCAACCTTTTCATACAAAGAATATGATCTATCACACAGCTAAACTTCTTTTCCAGTTGATAAATGGAATGGTTGAGATGTATAAAATACAATATGTGTCAAAAATACATGAGATGCATTTTTTTTATTTTTTTTTATTTTTTTATTTGATTTATATGCCGCCCTTCTCCGGAGACTCAGGGCGGCTTACAATGCATTAAGCAATAGCCTTCATACTTTTGTATATTTATACAAAGTCAGCTTATTGCCCCCACAAACTGGGTCCGCATTGCCTTCGGTGTAATTAAAGACAAATGAATGGTACTAATAAATTAAACTCTGTGCACGTGGTTAAAATCAAGTAATGATAGCAATAAAAGTAACCTGGTTTCAAATGTTAATAAAACAAAGGAGATTGTTGTAGATTTTAAAAAGAGCCGGCATAGTCATACTCCACTCAATATCAAGGATGCAGCTGTACAGGTGGTCAACAGTATTAAGTATCCGGCGGTGCAGATAACAATATGAATTGGTTTCTCCCCATGTCATCCTTAGTGAAGTGTGGAAACCAGCGTCTGTATTTCCTGTGACGGATGAGAAGAGCACATCTTTCTCCTTCTGTCCTGGCCATGTTTTACAGAGGCACTTCAGAGCATTTTAACAAATTGCATCACTGTTTGGTTTTGTGGTAGCAGTGCCGCAGATAGAAAGTCCATACAGAGAGTGGTAAAGACAGCTGAGAAGTTTATAGGAAGCTCGCTTCCTGTTATTGAGAATACTGCTTATAAGCACTATGTCCTTAGAGCTTAAAGCATTATTAGAGACCCCACACACCTACTTTACGGCAGGGGTGAAATGCTCCTGGTTCGGACCGGATCGCCCAATCCGGTAGCTATGGAGGCGGGTGGTTCAGAGAATCGGTAGCAAAAATCCCTGCCCCAAGCCCAGCTGAGCCATGCGATCATCAGAGGCTTTTTAAAAATTATTTTTAAAAGCATTTTTTCTACAACCTCTTCGGCCAAAAAAATGCTTTTTAAAAAAAAAAAAAAAAAGCATCTGACGATCCCAGCTGAGTTGCCTGATCAGCAGAGGCTTTTTTCTTTTAAAAACCTCTGATGATCCCTGATGATCCCAGTTGTCTGATTAGCAGAGGCTTTTTTCTTTTAAAAGTCTCTGCCGATCAGGCAACTCAGCTGGGATCGTCAGAGGCTTTTAAAAGCATTTTTTAACAACCTCTTCGGCTGAAGAGGTTGTAGAAAAAATAGTTTTAAAAGTTAAAAAAAAAGTTGGCCACGCCCATCCAGTCACATTACCCCACCCACCCCACCAAGCCACGCCCACAGAACTGGTAGTAGCAAATTTTAAATTTCACCACTGCTATACGGTCTGTTTCTGTTGTTCCCCTCTGGGAGGAAGTTTTGAAGTGTTTCTAGCAGGGCTACCAGATTCTGTAACAGCTTTGTTCCCTATGCCATCCGTCTGGTAAACTCACAAAATTCATTTTTCTCACCATACATTTATACATCTGAACTAGACTGTGTTGTTTCTCTGTGTCATGTAATATATGTGGGTATGTGTAATTTTTTATTTAGTTGTTTACATTTTTGTCATGTTTATGCAGTGTATATTGGAGGTGGTCACCCTTTGAAAGCTGTATGCAACGAAATTTCATTTTAATGTATGACCATTAGTGTACATGTAAAGAGACAATAGAGTTATTCTAAATCTAAGTCTAATGTGACAAATATTTTGATTGCTAGTAGTTAAAATGATATTGAATCAGAAAAATTCAATTCAATTATTATTCTGCATGTTTTTGATAGATTTTATACATTTAAATACCTTTTTGGAAATGCCATTATCAGAATTTTTTATAGCTGTGTGAAGATGCACTATTCTCTTGCAACAAACATAACAGAGAATTTTATTTTTTATTCCCAGTGATTTCCAAGGTAGAATTTATTTTTGTCCTTCAAGTCAGACACTTAGTTACTCTTCCTAAACCATTTTTGTCTTCCTGAACTCAGAGTTTATCAGCTGATAATTTCCCAGATAATGTGTATTTCTACACATAAGTGTTCAGACAGTAAAAGCAATGAACTTTATGAGCCTTTCTTTTCCTTGATTATTAGGACCCATTTCCGTTGCACTTCTACAGATCAAAATTCTTTATCTTTGATGCTTATTTTGGGTTTCTTTCTTCCATCCCCCATAAAATTCCACTGTAACATATTGTGGCAAATTCACAAAATGGCTGCTTTAAGAAATAAGCTTCTTTTTTTCTAAAACGGATGAGACAGTTAGGCCACAAAGGAAACAGGAGTGGCTCTGTCAGCCTACATAAGAAGTTACTTAGGTATGTCCCCAAGTGAAATATTCATAAATACCTTGGTTCATTCCCATAATATGTTTGAACAAAATTGTAGTATTCCATCTCACAATGCTATTGTGGCATGTATTTCTATGCTATATCCAATCTTTTTCCTCTTTTCCTTTTCTTTCTTATCTATCCACCTTTATTAAAGGAAGAAAACAGTTGTAACATTTACTCAGCAATCTAATATCAGGAGTAGCAGATTGTTGACTGCAAAATAAATAAATAAAAACGCTTACTTAGGGTAGGAAAGAATATTCAGCACCTCTTTGTTTCTTTCCAGTGACCATCTGAGGTTTGCTGCCCAGATTTGATAACTATAAAACCCTGTTAAGTCTTATCTGTAAGTTATTGCCGATATTTTACATCTGCAATCTTTGAATATTCCACATACAGAAGTACTTTCCACATGTGACAACAGAGTATTAAAAATTCTTCCCCATGTTATTCTACATTATCACCTGTATACTGATAGTTGCAGATGCTGAATATGGAAATCCCTTAAAAAGAATCAAATCTAGTTAAACATTTTAGATTTTTATTATAGTATTTTACTAAATGCATGGAAATTGATTACTGGCACTTGCAATCTTAATGAAGAATTTGATAACTTCTCATCAATCAGTATGTTTAAATATTTTAGAGTCTCAAATTTTAAAGTGTTAGTATCATACTTAAATAACTATTGTATGTATTAAAAAGTATGTTAATGCTTAAGTATTGTATTAATTAAGCATTTTGTGGGTATAATACTTCATTAAATAAGACAACTTTTGGAAGTCATAATACTCCCAAGAGAATATTTTAATTCTTGATTTTGTTTATGTGGCTTCCTTCCTATTGTTCCAATATTAGTACATACCTATCATAAAACTAAACATTTTATAAAAAAAATTATTTACATGTTATTTGGCTTACATAATTTTAAGGGCAAAACAGTACATTGTAGTACTGTATAAGTACAAGTTTTCAACCACAAAATAACAACGATAATCAAAATACCTAAAACTATATTGCAAATGCATTAAATTCATACGATTCAGAAACCAAACAAGTTAAAAAACTAGAACAATTAACAGATGGAGAATTTAAACAGGACACTTGATAATGTAATAATAAGACTATCAATAAAAATTAAATATTGCATTTCTTGTGAATATTATACTTAGAAAAAGCTGAGGATTCTTTTTTCATTGGTATGTTACACAAGTGCTTATTGCCAAAATGGATAATACACACTCAAAAAAAACTGTTAGAAATGTAACAAACAAGATGGATTTCTCTTCTATATCTACTGGCAAAATCATAAATTTCAGCAATATTTAAAGTTGTTTTACAAGAATTTACTAGTTGCGAATGTAGACTGTCCTTTTCTGTTAGTTGTTATTTTATTAAGTATCACCAAGGTATATATAATATACAAAGTATATTAAGGTGACTTTGCATATTATAACCACTACTAAGTAGCTAGGCTTCTCATGGGCAATCTATAGTCAAATTCTTCATTAGAAAACTGGCAAGTTAATCTTTGAGCATATGCAATGCATTCATGTAAAAAATAATGTAATATAAAATAATAATCCTGATACTAAACTTAATTGGAAAAAAGTACTATCATTTTGAACATAGCTTCTGCAACATCTAAACTTGAGATTCTTTAAAGTAAGATTTTAAAACACAAGATTTTGTTCACCTGACAATAGCGTTAAGGATGAACTCCTTCAGATTCTAACCTTTAGTCTTAAAATCCAAAAATGTAATACGTTTCTCTTTATATACCTTCCAATGTAATATGAATATCAGTGGAATGTCTTTCCTTTTTCTTGTATTTTATACATTCTTATGTAATTTTATATTTTGCAAATCTGTAATAAAGTCTCTATTTTCCCTTTTTATTCTGATTTCATTTGTTAGTGTAATACTTTCTATGTTTATTGATTTATTTGGTGTTTGTTTTTTTTTAAATGTAAAAAAAAACATACCACATAGCCACATACCTAAAGCCAAACCTTGGCTAACTTACAACCTACAAAAAAAATAATATGTGAAGCAATACAGACCTTAAATTCTTACTAGGATGCTTGAGTTGGCCATTTAATCCCACACCACCATCAATCAAAGCATTTTTATCTGCATTTCGTTTGTTTTTAATTTACAAAAAGTAGAATAGTACACCTAGTCCGGGGGTTCCCAACCATTTATCTACCCCATACCCCTAGAATGCTTCTGATATATTCTTGCACACCTTACAAAAGTAAATAATTATATACATATAAGTATGCATATACACTATAATTTGGAAACTTCTAAACCCAAGTTTTTGCACCCCCTGGAATATCGTCTCGTACCCCCGGTTGGGAACACCTGACCTAGTCAATCATCTTGGATAATTTGAGGTCACCCAAATACTTTTTTTAATTTTCCTTTTCAGGAAGCCAAGTTTTCTGACTTAGTTTTTCACTAGTATTATTTCTCAACCTTTCTCTTTCTCTCTCATTCATATTCCCAAATGCTGCTAGTCCTTTGCCTTGTGCCTCCAGGCAGCCACTTGCATATTTTGAGAGGCACAGCTTCCCTATTGCCTTTATATATTTTTAATCCTTTTCCCCTCTAGACTTCACAAGAGTGTATCTCATTTTTGTGTACCTTCAAGAATATAGCTCTGGGCCCCAAATTCAGGAATTGTTGTCCTTTCAACGTTTTATACCTTAAAGAGTTTGGGCATCATTAAGTTTTCATAACTGATTTCACTGCTTATCAATATGCCATGTAGGTAAAAGTTTTAAAACACCACTAAAGTTTGGATTACCTTTTAAGCATCACTCATGGACAAACACTAAAAATAAAGAGTGAAAGACATTTCATAAAGGGAGTCTAGAAAAATATTCATGGCATTGCTCTCAGCCTCTTCTTGCAGAACTAGAAAACCTACCAGGAATGTTTTTAGAATATACTATGCAATAATAGCAATAGCATTTATATACCACTTCACAGTGCTTTAAACAGTTTAACGAGTCAGCATATTGCTCCCAACAATCCGGGTCCTCATTTTACCAACCTCAGAAGGATGGAAAGCTGAGTCAACCTTGAGCCGGTCAGAATTGAACTGCCAAACTGCAGGCAGCTGGTAGTCTGCAGAATTAGTCTGCAATACTGCATTCTAATCACTGCGCCACCACGGCTCTAATGCCAAGTTTTCCTTGCATTGTCATTTTAAATTGGGACCATATCTAAATATATAATATCCAAAGCTTACATGGAGTGATCTTGCTTAAAAGGTTTTTTTCCCCATTTACTTTATTGGCCAATGAGTATTTTAAAAAGCACTTTACAACACAAATAAATGATTATGCTATAGTCACATATTAACTGGAATTACAATACCGTTTTCTTTTGATTGTAATCTATGTTCTTTAAAATTCCTATGATTTTAAAGGCAGTCAATGTGTTAAATGTTTGCAAATCTTGCTCAGCAGCAAATTTATTCTTTCTGGCAAGGATCTCCTTCCCTAAACAGTATTGACTGGGAATAAAGGTTCATTCTCTGAGCTTGTTAATGAGTTTGTTAATTCCATCAACAGACACATTGACCTACAATCAGCCTACCCCTCAGAATTCAAATCAACCACACAGCCAACCAGCAATCGCACTGACCCTCAACCAACCCACCCCCAAACAGCACTTCGCTGCCAACCCACACAACCCTCCCCCCAAACAGCACTTCGCTGCCCAGTGATCTCTCCTGATATGATGTCCCCATCACAAGACCCATCACAAGACCTACTGATCACACAAAGCCTTTATAGGCAGAAGAACACAGCCACATACATCCCCTAAATTCTGCTGAAGATATTACCTAGCCTGGTGACGAGACGTTCAGAAACCAACCTACAAGCTCGGAGAATGAACCTCTACCCGAGCTACAGATATTCACCATCATTACAAAGTATTGACTGTCATTGGACTCAAGTAATTTGACTGCTGGAACTGGTAGGTTGGAGAAATGAGAAAGCAGTGTGTCAATGATTGGGGGTGGTGTGTAGGTATCTGTACATAAAATTTTATACTAGTCTATAGTCTGAAGGGATAAATTCCAGAAACATAGGGGAAGCCCCAATAAATCATGACATTCAATTCTAGAACAAGTTCTGGATAGGGCAGCATTATCTCAAACAGAGGTGATGCAGATTTTGGGTCCTCTTGGACTCTCAATTCTGGCTTGGAGACCAGTTGCACTCATAGCCAGGAAGGTTTTTGCACAAGACCAATCACAAAATCCTATAGAATTATTCTGGCAACAATCATAGATTTGAAAAGAAACATTTTCTGGTTTATTTTATTTGTGATAGCTGGGTATTATGCCTCAAGTGCATATTCTTCTAAGTCCGCATAGCTATTGTAAAAGATTCAGCTCCTTAAGGAGCTCCTTGCCTTACAACCACAATTGATCCAAAATTTTCTGTTGTTCAAGTGAGACATTTGTTAAGTGAGTTTTCTCCCATTTTACGATGTTTCTTGACACAGTTGTTAAGTGAATGTGACTTCCCCATTGACTTTGCTTGTTAGAAGGTCACAAAACGTGATCACAAGTCCTTTGGACACAGCAATGGTCATAAATATGAACCAGTTGACAAGCATATGAATTTTGATCACATGAACATATTACAAAGATCTTAACTGTGAAAAATGGTCATAAGTTACATTTTTCAGTACCGTAACTTTGAACTATTGTAAGTTGAGGACTACCTGAACTGATAGGTATAGAGAGAATGCTCACATTAGATCTGAATGCCTCATATGCCTGCTCTAAACCCAAATATTGCACATAACTCTATTATTCATTTTACTCCATGTTTTAAAAACCCAATGGAGCATAAGTAGCTGAGAAGAATCTACATGATCTATAGAACATAATTACTTCTACTCCGGCAAAGAAATTGAAGCAAGGTGTCTTGGCTTGCAATTCAGAGAGGTTTTAGTGCATGAATGAATTTGATGACACCTTAAACTGATCTAAATAAAACATAATCATTTATCAGAGAAACAGAGTTCTCTAATGTAGCAGTGCAGTATTGGGTGCTTATATTCTAATTTACAACTAGATGGATAGAGGCTGTGCATAATTAGTTTGCAACCAATATTCATGCTTCGCTCCAAAATCATGATTTGTGGGAAGCACACAAGTGATAAGTCTCTTGTCTTCAGTATATATATATATGTCAAGGACATACATTGGAACCCTAACATATATCATATTTTTTTGAGTATAAGACACACCTTTTTCCACCAAAAAAGAGGGTGAAAATATGGGTGCGTCTTATACTCTGATTGTAGCCCTGCCCAGCTTCTCAAACAGAGGTTTCAGAGGCTTAAAAAAAGATCAGAAAAGAAGCTTCAAAAAAGAACCCCCAAACAGAGCTTCAGAAAGGAAGCCCCCTAACAGAGCTTCAGAGCTTTTTTTCTGAAGTTCTGTTTCGGAGGCTTTCAGAGGCAGGAAAAAAAGTTTTTTTCTGAAACAGAGTTTCAGAAGTTTCAGGACAGAAAAAAAAAGCAAAAAAAAAAAAAAAAAAGCAAGGCTCAGAGCTCACAACCAAGGAACCTGTTGCTAAAATTCACCTCTGGGAACAGCTGATTGGAGGAGGCCACTCCACCTGCCAAACAGCTTTTTTCTTATTTTCCTCCCTAAAAACTAAGATGCATCTTATACTCTGAAAAATATGGTAATAGAAATAAAAATAAGTCCATTCAATTTGAATTGATCTCAGTAACTTAATGGATACATCCATATAATTTTGGGGGTTATCACTGTTTTCTTTCAGGATACTTTTGAATTCTCAATTTAATTGGCGCTACTCTTCTATTTAAGTGCTAATTAGTAGAAGCATCTGAAGAATCCTATATTTTCATTAAAGTGATGGAACAGGCATGGTGCTGTCACCATCCAAGATCTGCTCTTTCCATATGCATGTGCAAAGTCACATTAGAAGTACAAAACTGCTTCAGATTGTATTGGAATGCCACAATGTTAATTTCACCATATGCCTTTCCATACAACTCCTACATGAATCAGATGCAACCTTCATAGTTTTTCTATGAGAGCTACGAGATGATATAAAAATAATGAGAATATATTATTAGAATATCTTTAGCTAAATTTCTCTTAAAATAACCAAGCTTTGTTAGCTAGTTTCTTAAATGTTAAACAATCGATGAACTTCTAAAGCAATGGTGGTATTCTATCCAGTTCTATCCGGTTTGGGCAAATCGGTAAGGGTGACTGCGGTATGCTCCGCCCACCCACGCGGTTGTCATGAATCCCACGTTTTCAAGGATCTGTGCATGTGCAGAAGACCTTGCACATTTGTGAACCAGTAGAGAAGATAAGTGAATATCACCCCTGTTCTAAAGGTGCTGTTGCTGAAAAGGGTATATTCCTTGCATCTGCTAATCTAAAATAGGATGCAATATTTGGAGCAATCCTTTCTCTGACAGGATATGTTCAGATTTTAAATCTGGATGAGAAGTAAGAGAGATATCACCCATAAATCAGGGAGGAATACATAGATAGGAAATGATATTTAATTCTGAGGACCAGTGTTGGGTCTGCTTTAATGTCAAAGGCATTAAATTAATAAACAAGTACCCTGAAAAAAATTGACACTTCCAGACACAGAAGCTTCCAAATTCAAGCAGAATTCTAATCTACATATTTATTCATAGGTTCCTCTAAATTAAAATTACCTCGAGAGGTTTTTAGTTTCATAAAGCTCTATTAACTATAAAGAGCAATGGTGAAAGTTAGAAATAAGCCATTAGGTTATTATTCGCTATTACAAGAATTACATGGAGACTGACGTCCTTAGAATCAAGCTAATTTGTTTTTCTTTCCTCTATTTGGAGAAAATGACCATTTAATTATTGGGAGGAGAAAATGTGCCTCATAAAAAACAAGAACGTCATGATAACACCGTTTCATTTATAGCCCAATTTATTGGAGAAACCAAAGTGCCATGCAGCTAAATATGTTACTTATTTTTTAATTGGTTGATCTCAATATGCGGAATGTATCCCGATACAAAAACAGCCTTTAAATTGTTTTGCAGGGTAAGAGAATGTGTGTGCTTCCTCAGCCCCACATATTCACATATTGTATTGAACAAACTGACAGAAAAAAAAATCCCATTGCTTTAATCAAATAAAGTCGAAAGCTCCAAGCAGACATCTTCAACCTGGTGCCCAGCATGGTCTGAGAATTCCACTTGGTTTTTTTAGGAATTGTAGTCACAAAATATAAGGGTCTGTTTTAAAATTCTTACAGAAGTTAATATACCGGTAGCTGTTTGCCCCCGATACATAGCAAGGTTTCTGTTTCAGTCTTTCTGCTCTGCAAATCAGAAATAGTACAGCTGCTCCATGACTAACTGAAGAAGCAAGAAACCCAAAGATCAGAGTTTGAAATAAGAGAATGAAAATAAATGCAGGCAAAATACAAATTCTTCACTTATGAAAAAGGTGAAACAAGCTAGATTACACTTGGCTTTGTGACAATGCATGAGGAAGAAGTCCCGGGTTTTATAATTGATCACAAACTGAGCAATAAGTTGTAGTAGTGTGGCATGGTTACTAAAAAGGCAAATGCAGTTTTAAGCGGCATCAACTGTAATATTTCCAAATTATGTAATGCAGCATAACCAGTTTATTCTGCACTAGTCCACTTTTTTGCATCATATTAGAACAAGAGCAAAAACAACCACAACCCCCACACAACTAAGAATGATTGAGCAATATGTCTTGCAAGGGAAAGGAAGATTGAAAATAATGGACAGAATATGATAGCACTTTCCAAATAATCTGAAGGACATTGCATTAGACTGTAAGACATGGAATAAATAGGCATATTTCTGGTTGATTTCCCCCCCCTTTTATGACCCTGTAATCTTTTTATTCGGGGTAGAGTTGGAGCGACTCAATGGAGCTGAGCGTTTACTGGCTGGATGCCCTTCCTGATGCCTATGCAGTGTTCGCAGCAGGTATTTTCTCTTTGCATCCTCATAGATAAACATCTGTCATTGCCTAGGACTGAACACTCAACCTTCCAAATGGGAGGGAAATTAATATTAACATTAAGGGGGGGAAATCACGATCATAAGAACAGTTCATCCATGGACCCATTACCAACAGAGGTCATGTATTTTCTTTTGCATTATATGTTCAAGAAGACACTGGACAACCATCTCTAGTAGATATTTTAATCTGGATCCCTGCAAGGAAAGAAGATGGTATAGTACATAATAACTTAAATGGTTCCTTTCAACTCTACCATGCTGTGAAGAATACAGCCTAGCCGTCTAAGATTCAGGAATAGCAATATATAGCTCTTTGGGTTAAATTGAGAATATATCAAGCCTTATTAAAGTGATTTATATCCTTTCAAACTCACTGAATGAGTTTGAACAAAAATTTGAGCAAATTTTTACTAAGAATCTAGATCATAGATGTCAACCTTGATTTCATTGAGGGCCGCTTCAGGGTTGTGTTTGACCTCAGGAGGCTGGGGTGGGAATGGCCAGCTTGACATCACTGGTGTCAGGGGTGCCTATGGTGGCCCGAGCGCTCTGCCAGTGAAAACAGGCTTCCGAGCTCCGTTTTCAGCTGCAACGGCCTCCTGCATCCCACTGCCAATGAAAGTGGAGCTTCATTCTCACTGGCAGATGCACCATGGGCCAGTCCTTCGCTGTTTCCAGGGTGGCCCCGCAGGCCAGATCTAAGCAGCCTGTGGGCCAGATCCAATCCCCAGGCCTTGAGTTTGACACCCCTGATCTAGATCTTGAAATAGTCACCCACACATTATTTTCTCTAATAGAAATGGTCATTGTTAGCCATTTGTGCTTATATTGCTATTTGTTCTTTCAGTGTAAGGAATGTAGAGCTAGTGATGTCCAGTATTATTCTTGCATTCTTCTAAGCTAAAACAGCTAATGCTAATAATCTTTTTTTGTCTGAAACAAGAAAACATAATGAAGCAAAATTCAGTTGTCATAAAAGATGTTGGTAATTAAAATCTACAACTTCTCAATGGTTGAAATTGCCTTTATAGCAGGTCATTTGACTTTTGACCAGAATAGCATTGCTTTTGGAAGTAACTGAAAAGTATGTGATAAATAATTTAGCTAGTATTTTGTTACTGATTATAAAGAAATGCAGGGTTTTTTTGCTGCTTTTTAAATCTGCAGGCATACTTTCACTGCATATTTAAAGAGATGAACACACTGCAAGTTCTTATTCTTACAAACATTTAAACGGAGTGAAGAAAGAGAATAGATAGACAGAAAGAGATGTATAAACACAGAGTCCAATTAATCATTGTAAGGATATTTAAACAAGATTTAACTCCTGGTGAATTTTGTAGGCAACATTTCCATTGCCATGTCATCTTCTAGACCTGAGAAAGAATCACCAACTGGCTTCTGTACTTAAGGCAAGATCATACAGAGATTTATTTGCTCCTTGTCTAACACCTTACTCACTGGAGCAAACTCGCTTCCTTTCCACATTTTAATCGACCGAAGTTGCCAAAAGGCAGAGACTGTACCACTAATTACTCAAAAGAGCTAGTAGCTGCTTTCCATGCATTGAAGCTGAGCTGGACCTGCCAGAAATGTTTTTCTTTGGATTTCTGCACAAGCTTAAATGATTGTTTCAAATTTTATGATTCCAAACATACTACTTACCAAAAGCTTGCCTATCCTATTTTTTTTTTTAAGATTCCTATTCATTACTTCTTTCGGAAGCCCAAGATGGCAGACATATTGTTTCCTCTGTCCATTTCTCCTGCCCAACAACCCTATGAAATGAACCAGGCTAAGAGAGAGAGCAATTTAGCTGCATGGGTTTTGTTTGCTTGTTTGTTTATTTTGTACATAGCACTATCTCTGTCTAAATTCTTTTTCCACAACTATTTTCCCATGCCTTATTTAAATGCAACTTATTACAAGGTCAGTACATTTTGCTGTTGATTTTTCTGTAGCTTACTGTGCCACAGTATTTGGAGATGTAAGAAATCTATGACAGATTTCTAAGTAGACCCAATCTTCCCAAGAGTTTGTGATGGGTTCCTTTCTTGAGTAACATAAGATTTAAATTATAAGCTTGTGATAGACAAACAAAAATAGCCCCATTTAGACAGCATGTTCTCATTTACCTCTCAGTATGTGAGGAATGGTAAGGAATCCTGTCCCTTTCCAAGTCATGTTGATGATATCACAAAAGTCCCAATCTCCATTATGATCTAGAACTTACTGCTTTCATTTTCCACATGAGCTGCAATCCTAATAATATAGAATTCCAACTTATGGGGAGTAATTCATATATGTGAATATGGCATTCAGCTACAATCACTTTAGATAGGTGGCTGTTCACCAATATCAAAAGGGAGAAACCGCTCACCACTTTCAGATGTTGAATTCTAAATGAAAAGAAAATATGGGTATATCTGTCAAAATATCTGTCTAATTCATAATGTCATTAAATATTAAATCTATAGTCAACCAGTTCAGTTTAAATATGTATTTAAAATATTTAATTCATAACTCTCTCCATTTTTTAAAAAGGCTGTTGCCATTATGACATAACAATTTAGCCGAATAAATATTGCAATGTTTGTACAAAAGGTAACCTGTGGTTTCTACACAAGTTGATGTCTACAATTTATCTTATCAGCTTGATCTGTTCTTGAAGGAGAACCTTGTTTCATCTATTTAGAGAACACATTTCATTACCTCTACGTCTAATTTGAAGGAAAATAAATGCACTTTAGAAGCAATAACTAAAGGCATGTGTTAAGTTATTTTAGAGGTATCCACTATCTCGGTGTCACTAAGGACATTTTATTCATTTCTTAACATTTCTGGTAGTCCATCTAATAATAAAGATGTGGCATATTTTATTCACCTGCCCTAAACGGTTTTAATTAATGCACTTTTGTAACAATGAAACATGTTTGGTATGGAACACATTGAACAAGAAAGCAGTCATTCATTATGGCAGACAGTGAGATATGTCCAAAGGTTGTGATTATCTGTTTGACAAGGACAATAGACATCTTCCTCACATTCCTGGCAGTTACGTTGGCAGAACAATGAGTATGTTTTGCCTTGCAGCAGACATGAATTCTATTATTCTTTTGCATAACTTTTCAGATAAGAAGACAATAAATCCTGAAAAACAACAGCCCTAAATGGATACTTTAAAAAATTGGACATGGCCCTCTGTGGGTTTCAAATTCGTATAATTTATGCTTATATGACTATACTGCATATAGAATTAAATACCTGTTTGAGGAAAATGAGCTCTCCAGTATATTTTTGTGGAGGAAAAAACTGGCTGTTACCTGAAAAAAGTTCTATATTTTCCAATAAATAAAACATATAGTTAAAATCTCTTATATTGTTTTCACTGTGCTGTCACGAATAAAATCATCAGAACAACTTCACAAAAAATATCAGTGATTCAACTCACTCATATATACAATTGCTACTTTTTCTCCAAAAACTGTGAACAAGCAGAGCTTCATGAATGATGGCATATTCAGAGTTATTCAAAATAGGCATTGCAGTGCATTAAGATTTACTGTGGGGCAGAGGGGAGTGATTACTTGGCTTGACTGTCATGATGTCAAAAAAAGGTCCATGCCATGTTGGACTCAGAGGAAGAGTCAGAGGAGAAGACGAAGGATGAACAGCTAGTCTCCAGAAGTGCCAACAGACAATGAGCAGTCAGATCCAGAGTCATCAGACAGATTGCCATCTGAGCAGGGAAAGGAATTGGGTCCAGCCAGGAACTAGAAGACTCAGCTGCCATTTCTCTCTGATGATGAAGGTGCAATGTTACTACACCCTCGCAACACAAAAGTTCATCAGACTGAAAAGAGAGTAGAGCAAAGACACTCTGAGAGACTGCTTTCAAGGAAGAAGTCCCACCCCACTAAATGACCTACACAAGGCTGTTTCTATTAAAATGGAGAAATGTATGGATTTCTGAAGACAGTTTGTATCATGACTGTGCAGCACTGCTTTCAATATTTGGATGAAAGCCTCTGATCCTACTGATAGCTCTGAGATGGGAAGAAAGTCTATGATTCTGCTGATCACTCAAATATGGTAGGTGGGTAGGTAAATAGTGAGAGAGAGAGAAAGATAGAGAGGCAGAGAGACAGAGACAGAGAGAGAGAGACAGAAAGACAGAGAGAGACAAAAAGAGACACACACAGAGCAGAGGCAGATGGTAGATGATGAGAGAGGTGTAGATGATGATTGATATATATATATATATATATATATATATATATATATATATATATATATATATATATGTAGGTCTTTGGTTATTCGGGTCTTCTCCCACGTAAAATTGGAAGTGTCTTGGCGACGTTTCGACGAAGTCTCATTCGTCATCTTCAGGCTGGTGTTCTCGGCTTCGTGCTTCCAGGAGCAATGTGAGATCGTAGCTGTCTCTTCCTTTTAACTGCTAGTGGGGGTGTGAGCTGATTGGGTGGGAACTTGGCTGTGTTCTGATTGGGTGGAGGTGTGTTCTGATTGGTTAGGGGCTCGGCTGTGCTCTGATTGGATGGGGGGTTGGTTGTGCTCTGATTGGCTGGGGGTGTGTTCTGTTTGGGTGGGGGCTTGGTTGTGCTCAGCTTAGTCTGAGTTGCAGGGGGATTTGAGCTGGTGAGCTGCGTTGTTGTTGTTTGGCTTCGTGTTTGTGGCCGTGCGAGCTCTTCATGGTGGGTGTCAGTCTGTTTCATGTATGGATTGGAGAGGTTTAAAGTGGCTAATGATGCAGCTGCAGTCTGGCTTCTGGTCCTTGGTCGTGGCTCATTATCAGTGTGGGTTTGAGTCTGCTTTCTGCGTGGATGTGTGGTGGTGACATCCTGTGTGGCTCTCGTGAGTGTGGGTCTGGTGTCATTCGTCGTGTTAGGGACCCGTTTGTCAATAAGGGCGGGTTTCCAAATGGCTGGTAGGCGGGAGGTATCGTCTCGTTTGTTCATGCTGTGTGGGCGTTTTTCTATCTCGATGGCTTCTCTGATTATTCTGTTGTTAAAGTGTTCAGTTTTGGCGATAGTTCTGGTCTTTTTAAAGTCAATATCATGTCCTGTGGCTTTAAGGTGTTGGACCAGGGAAGAAGTGGGTTCTTCTTTTCTGACTGAGTTCTTGTGTTCTTCTATGCATGCACTTATTCGTCTGTTGGTTTGTCCGATGTATGTGGTGGGGCAGGCGGTGCATGAGATTTCATATACTCCTTGATTTTCTAACTCTATTTTGTCTTTGGGGTTCCTTAGGATGGTGGATATTTTTCGGTTTGTGCAGAATGCTGTCTTGATGTTATGTTTGTGGAGGATTTTGCTTATTCTGTCTGTGGTGCCTTTTATGTATGGGAGGAGGGCTTTGCCGTTTTCTTGTTCTGTGTCTTGGATTTTAGTGGGGGTTTCTTTTTGGATTAGGTTGGTGATCTTATTTCTTTGGAATCCATTGGATGTTAGTACGTTAGTGAGGGTGTGTAGTTCGGTTTTTAGGTGTTGTTCGTCAGCTAAGCGTTTTGTTCTGGAAATGAGTGTCTTGGCTACAGAGTTGATCTGGGCAGGGTGGTGGTGTGAGAGTGCGTGCAGATAGCGGTTTGTGTGTGTTTTCTTCTGGTAGATAGTGTGTCTGTAGCCAAGACACTCATTTCCAGAACAAAACGCTTAGCTGACGAACAACACCTAAAAACCGAACTACACACCCTCACTAACGTACTAACATCCAATGGATTCCAAAGAAATAAGATCACCAACCTAATCCAAAAAGAAACCCCCACTAAAATCCAAGACACAGAACAAGAAAACGGCAAAGCCCTCCTCCCATACATAAAAGGCACCACAGACAGAATAAGCAAAATCCTCCACAAACATAACATCAAGACAGCATTCTGCACAAACCGAAAAATATCCACCATCCTAAGGAACCCCAAAGACAAAATAGAGTTAGAAAATCAAGGAGTATATGAAATCTCATGCACCGCCTGCCCCACCACATACATCGGACAAACCAACAGACGAATAAGTGCACGCATAGAAGAACACAAGAACTCAGTCAGAAAAGAAGAACCCACTTCTTCCCTGGTCCAACACCTTAAAGCCACAGGACATGATATTGACTTTAAAAAGACCAGAACTATCGCCAAAACTGAACACTTTAACAACAGAATAATCAGAGAAGCCATCGAGATAGAAAAACGCCCACACAGCATGAACAAACGAGACGATACCTCCCGCCTACCAGCCATTTGGAAACCCGCCCTTATTGACAAACGGGTCCCTAACACGACGAATGACACCAGACCCACACTCACGAGAGCCACACAGGATGTCACCACCACACATCCACGCAGAAAGCAGACTCAAACCCACACTGATAATGAGCCACGACCAAGGACCAGAAGCCAGACTGCAGCTGCATCATTAGCCACTTTAAACCTCTCCAATCCATACATGAAACAGACTGACACCCACCATGAAGAGCTCGCACGGCCACAAACACGAAGCCAAACAACAACAACGCAGCTCACCAGCTCAAATCCCCCTGCAACTCAGACTAAGCTGAGCACAACCAAGCCCCCACCCAAACAGAACACACCCCCAGCCAATCAGAGCACAACCAACCCCCCATCCAATCAGAGCACAGCCGAGCCCCTAACCAATCAGAACACACCTCCACCCAATCAGAACACAGCCAAGTTCCCACCCAATCAGCTCACACCCCCACTAGCAGTTAAAAGGAAGAGACAGCTACGATCTCACATTGCTCCTGGAAGCACGAAGCCGAGAACACCAGCCTGAAGATGACGAATGAGACTTCGTCGAAACGTCGCCAAGACACTTCCAATTTTACGTGGGAGAAGACCCGAATAACCAAAGACCTACATACAAACACCCGCGAAAACCTGAGAAAACATATATATATATATATATATATATATACTGTATCTTATATAATCTCTCAATAGACAGCAAAATGCTGGTTTGATGTCTGAAAAAGCCTAGAAACTAGTGAATGGGATTTCACTGAGCTATGGCTTTATAAAGATCTTGATTTACGTAGGAAAAAACCCGGCTGAGAGAAAAATACACATAAAGGCCTACGAAAAAACAAGAATGAATATATATATATATATATATATATATATATATATATATATATATATATATATATATATATATATATATATATATATTATGAGAGACAGAGATAGAGAGTCACTTCCATAGTGAGATGGGCCATATATAAATATGATAGATGATGATAGATAGATGATAGATGATAGACAGACAGACAGACAGATAGTAGAGAGAGAGAGACTTCAATAGTGAGATAGGCCATGTATAACTATGATAGATAATGATAGGTAGATGATAGATAGATAGATAGATAGATAGATAGATAGATAGATAGATAGAGATAGACAGATAGACAGACAGACATTCCACATCTCAAAATAGTTAGCACTGTTGTTAATTTGCTTACAGATGAGCTTTTCTACTCTTTAGCCAATATGCTAGTTATGCTTCCTGACTACTTTTCTCTTCTTCCCACAAAAAATACCATCCTTCATTTTTCTTACCTATTTTCTTCCACTTAAATAGGAGCAAATTACTTTCATTGGAAGAGGAGGGGGGAAGAGGCACCCCTTCATAAACTTCTCAAATAATAATGCATTAGTAAATTACCAATTATAATTTATTAGGGTTCAATGGAGTTAATCTTCACTGGAGGGCATCATCTAATTTTAGTAGCTTGACTTGACATCTCTATATTTTATCTGTTTTGAGATTATGCAATAAGTGCATCCCTCAAGCCGATGTGATCATTTCTATTAAGTTGTTATCTTGCTGCAGTGATTTATAATGTTTAAGGCACTATAAGGATCAAAGCAATGTAACGTAAAAACTAAACACAAAACATCCAGGAAGCAAGAGAAACAATTTGAGCTACCATGCTTACAAAAATAGCTAAAATCAACATTTATTTCCAAACACCAATTAAAATGGTTTTTTTTTCTTTTATCTTAAAACATACAAGGAATGCACAGTGCTATTTTTTCTCAAAAAAATATTCCACAGCCTTAAGCTACAATTTAAAAAAAAAGAAGAAAAACTTTTCGTTTGTCACCAGATGAAACATCGCTGGGCTTCCAGAAGCAATTTCCCCAGAAAAACTACAGTTATGTAAGATTCTGTGGGATTCCACATTTTTACCTTCAGAATGCCTAAAGAAGCCCAAATTCCTTTTTAAACTAAATGTCCTGCCTATAATCTAAATACATAAACAGATTACACAGAACACGTGCTTTCTTAAAAAAGCAGTCCGTGTTCCACAGCCCCTTGTCATCAAAAATTTAACCCCTGAAGTAGAAAACTAACTAGAATCCAAACACTGGTTTTACCTCGTCCATTATCACCTGGGCATTCACTCCTAGATGAAACTTTTATTTCAAGAGCAGCAAGACAATTCTTGCTTGTATGAAATAATAATGTAAGGATTATTCCTTACATTCTTTACAGAGAGAAAATACTTCCTCTAAAAAGAACATGTTTTGAACACAAGGAGGATAGCAACACCCAAATGCTAAGATCGATATGAAGCTGGACTGGAGGTGGGCCAGACAGAGCTCAGAATCTGCTTAATGTGAAATATCCTTCTAAAATGATGCCAACCATGGTTTCTAACCGTGAAAAGGAAAGTGATTGCTGGCAATTTAACTGTTTTCAAGAAGCTTTTGTGCTGTAAACTGAAATGGCATTCAACATGCCACATTACATTGTTAATGAGCAGGAATCTGGAAAGAAAGAAATTATTGTGACTTCAATGGTTGCCATTCATTTCATAACAACTTCTCTAGCTTTAAATAACTTAATGGTGGCCAGGGCATAGTTATTTCCAAATTGTCTTGCAAATTTAACAAGAGCAAGTAATGTTTTTGGGGCTCTTATAAGCAGCTCTCTCAATTAAATTGACCAATTGGTAAGAAAACTGTAATTGAACACTGAAGTATTTAAAAGATTTAACTTGCTCAGTAGGCTTACCGTTGATTACTCATATAATTGGAGACTTAAAGTGCTTCCTAGAAAATAAGAGGACCTTCATTTTGGAGTAGTTAATCTCACTATGTTCTTTAGTACACGCTTTAAAGCAACACTGGAGGCTACCTGGGTAATAAAATGTCTATATTGACAAGATACTTTGTACCATATAGTCAGAGGTGGGATTCAGCTGGTTTGGACTGGTTTGGGCAAACTGATTGTTAATTTTTTGCACAGTTCAGAGTACCGGTAATCACATTACTGGCTGGACCTGCCTGCCCCGCCCCGCCCCTCCCACCCTGCCCCACCCCTCACAGTCACTCCTTATCTTGCCTCACCTGCCTTGCCCACGGCATAGCAGCTGCTGCTTTCTAGCTCCCTCACTCGATAGCTTGCTTGCCTCATCCATGTGGCCCCTGCAGCCCAACCCACTTTCCTGCCTTGGCCCCCGTCTCCCATGCAGCCCAGCTCCCTGCTGAGGCTTCCTTCGCCATTCTCCACTGCCTCCCACACGGCCCAGCTACCTGCCTGCCTTGTGAACCTTCCTTCACCTCTTTGCCATCGCGAACAGCCTGTTACATGGCCTCCCTAGGACTCCCCTAGCCTGTTACAGGCCAAAATGTAGGGTCCCTGGGCCCGATCCAACCCTCCCCACCCCATTTCCTTTGGCTTTACTCTACTTACTTTTGGAAGAGCTGTAGAAGAGGCTGACCCACATGGCAGAGAAGGCAGTCTTTTATTCAGAAGCCGGTGAAGCTGTAAGAATGTGAAGCTGTAAGATGTAAGGAAAACAGCTTTCCTCATCTGAATAAAAGACTTTGGCTTCTCTGCCATGAGGGCCTGCAGGCTTAGTTTGGACCCAATCTGGTCGGGCTTAGTTTGGACCCAGTCTGCTTGCTGCTGACTGGCTAGTTCAAATGAGCAGCTTCAGGGATTGAGACATGGCAGCCAATCAACAAGGGCCTTGCAGTTCAGCCCAATGAGACAAAAGGAAGCAAGTTGCTCATTGATTGGCTGCTGTTGCTACCTCAATCCCTGAAACTGGCCCCAAGCAAAAGTCTTTTACTCAGAAGCTGGTGAAAATGAGGACCTGGTTTGTGGGGAGAATAAGCTGACTTTGTATAAAAAAAAGAACACCGCTTAGGGGGCCCCGAAAGCCCTACTAAGCAGGTAAATACAAAAAGTATAAAAGCTATTGCTTAACGCATTGTAAGCCGTCCTGAGTCTCCGGAGAAGGGCGGCATATAAATCGAACCAATAAATAAATAAATAAATAAACAAATAAACAAACAAACAAACAAACAAATAAATAAATAAAACGTTTTCTTTAGATTTCACATTCTTACAGCTTTGCCATCATCTGAATAAAACACTTTGGCTTCTCTGCCAGTGGGTCAGCCTCTTCTAGACCTCTGGAGAACTTCAAAAAGTAAGTAATCCATGGGAAATGGGATGGGGAGGAGTAAATGAATCTGAGATGCTAGCAAAGCAGGCCCAGTCTGTGGAGACCCAGCAGGGCAGGATGGGGTGGGGGAAGCAATTGTGGGGACCCCAGGTATTTCAGTTGATTGGTGGAGGCCTTGGATGGTCTGCTCCAGCACTAGGTCCCACATGCTGTTCCCCAGCCTGAGTTACCTCATGTAAAGACCTGCACGTTCGATTAATAAATGCATTGGGGAAAGCAGGGAGCGGTCACGTTCATTTAACATGATTAAATCAAACGAAGCCCCCGGTTACAAATGTAATTGGCAGGCTCTATTCGTAACTGGAGGATTATCTGTATAATGAGAGGGAGGGAGGGTCTTAGGGAAGTCCTGCCTCAGCACCACATGAGTCCCATTTCACACCCATCCTGGCCACGCAGACCCAGTCACATGACCACCCAGCACGCCTCTGTCCTGTCATTAGGGCAGAGAATCAGTTGTTCAATTATTTGAATCCCACCACTGCACAAAAGTTAACCTTGTTAACTCTTAAGTCTCTTTTTTCTGCTATGTATTTAAAATGGACTATGATATGTGTGTGTGTGTCTGCACGCATGTACGCGTGTGTACCATCATCATTCTAGCCATTGTCTATCCACTGCAGGATGAAGGCCTTTTCTGTAGATTTCCAACCAATACTGTCATGAGCTTTCTTTTGCCAGTTGTGTGTGTGTGTGACTGTATCTGTATCTATATATGTGTGTGTACATGTATGTGTACGGTTACCATGTTTCTCCAAAATGAAGGCTGGGTCTTTTTTTTTTTTTTTTTGACACCCGAAAAAATTGCCTTCTTTTTGGAGGGTTCTAATTATTGACTCACCTCATGGCGGTGGCACCGACAACCCCACCCAGCAGGAGCCTGCTGATGGCCCACTTCTTCTGTGGCCACTTGCCGCCACTCGCACGCATCGCCCTGGCTTCAGTTTTGTTTTTAGATGCCTGCCGGAAGGCATCTGCAACTGATAACAGAGCTCCAGATCGATCCGAAGCTATGTTATCAGTTGCAGATGCCTTCCAGCAGGCATCTAACACAAACTGAGGTCAAGGTGATGCGTGCAAATAGCGGCAAGCGGCCACAAAAGAAGGTGAAGCAGGTGTTGGGATGTGCAAGGCCTGGTAAGTAGGGCAGCTCCACCACCCCCATCTCCTCCCTAGCTTATTTTTTTACCTGTGTGCCTCGCCCCATCCCCTGCACTCCGGGGTGAGCAGAGTCTTAATAGGGGCTAATTTTGTGGGTGGGGCTTAATTTGATTGCATGCGCTCAAGGCATGATAAGACTTCTTTTCAAGGTGGGTCATCTTTTTGTAGAAACACGGTATATATTTATTTTCTTTTGAAAGTGGGCATCAGAATTTGATTTTTAAAATGTGTGCCAGTGTGTTCACTGAAAAAAGTGACAATAAAGGTTATCTTATAAAGAATAGAAATAGAATGATGTACAATCAATGGAGGGTAGAATTCTGGTTTGGCAAAAAGCTCAAAAATGCCATAAATTTTAAAATTAAGCAATGTTGGAGCAAGAATACAACCTTCTTTATTGCAACAATTACAGGTAGAGACAGGTTAGATTCAATAAAATGCCTTAGGCTGTTAGACTTGACTTGGATGATAGTGACATGATATTTGTTTCAAGAGATGCTGATCAATCAAAATAACAGCTAATTTCCTCCAGAATCTTTCATTAAACATCGAATCAAAGGTTGCCATTAAGTCAATAAAAACAAAATATGGGTTTCCTTTTGGCAAGTTATAATATTTTTCAGAAAAATTATGTAATATAACACATTAATCTTCCTCAGCAACTCTCTGTTTTAAGTCTGTCTCAGAGATAATCTCTGTCCCAATGAAATTTGAGTGATGATGAGCACTTGCATTTACCTGGTCTTAATTCTGGATTCTATCTCTGACTTGCTGGAATGCAAAACAAATCCAGAGTAATAATATACTTAGTCATTTGCCCATAATCAATAAGTTATTTGCCAGAGTTAATATTTTAAACTGTTAGATTTGATGTCTTTTTAGATCCTCTTGACCCTTGAGCATGCTGGCTTCAGAACTGGTCACTGTATATTAGTCTATGGCAGGGGTGTCAAATTTGTGGCCCATGGGCCAGATGCGTCACACACTGGCCACATCCATCCCCATTTTAGCAAAGGGGGAAAAAGTTGTGATATATGATGTGATAATGTGATGTCGCGAGTTTGACACCCCTGGTCTATGGTAAACTGGTAAGATCAAGGAAACAAGAAAAATATAAATTCCAGTAAAGGATCTTTAATGTTAATCTGAGGTAATTAGAGAATCTTGAAAACCAGAATTTTCCAGCCACATTTATAGGAAATTACTTTATTTCAGTCCCTTTGAAACCCTTTCTCCCGGAACTCTCAGGATCTGGACCACATTGCCATTTTAGGGATAATTTTTCAACAACTTTACCACAATTTCTTACAAAATCTGAGAATAATCTATGCTTACATGTAACTCTGCAACACAGGTGCAGCAGATGTTGAAATACAGGTTTTATCATTTGCCAGGGATTGAGTGCTGGACAAAATTTTTTAAATAAAATCAAAGCCAATTTCTTGTGCAATATTTCTGCAACTTTGACATACACAAATTCTTCAAGGATTAACATCCTTCGGTATTAAATAACTGTAATTTTAAAAAGGCAAATCTATAACTTGGAAATATATTCTGTTGATTTCTGTGGGACTCATTGCTAGTTGAGCAACCTCAAAAGTAGAATCAAATGCTAATTCTATAATGGCTTGGTGTTGATTTTTTTATCATATAAAATTTGTTTAAATAGCTGTCCAAGGCACCAGAGTCATGTTTCTCTTTTTTGCATGAGTGCATTCAAGTGACTACCATGGACAGAAATTTGAAGCAGTGTGAGATATCTGAAAGGATAAGGCATGTTTAAGCCTTTGATGAACATTTTCATACTAGCTGCTGCAACATTTCTAACCTGCTGACAAAATTAAAAATGGAATGCAAAAGGATGTCAGTGTATACTGTTTCAAGTAGGTTTAATCATAAGTAGAAGAACCCCCAACAAGCCATCATTACAGGTATATATCTACATATGACAGGAACCGGAAATACCTCACAGGCGCAACTGAAGGCAGCTCCTTGAGAGTCAGGGAATACATCTCAAACTAATCCTGCCAAGACTGCAGACATAACCCTTGTAACATATACCTCCATAAAACTGGGATTTTTTCCCCAAAAAATCTGAGCCTGTTTTTGTATTATATTAGCAAAAGAAAAAAGGTAGAAAGTTCGGCAAATATATTTATAGAACAAAGATGTAGACATAGACAAGAAAGCAAAGAAAAATCAACAGCATGAATGACCATTTGTAAAAAATAGATATACATTATAAAAATATATTAGGTAAAATGTAGTCTCTATGCCTTGACAGATAAATGTCACTGAACATCTATTCAGGAAAAGTAACAACGATCTTACTCTATAATTTCTGTTATGTTGTATAGTCTCTCAGAATTTTAACAATTCTATTCAATTCAATTGTAATATCATGTGCCACGTATATTTACTGTTTTTTTTTGTCTGTTTGCTTAAAACTTAAAATCATGCTCAAAAATTTGGTGGAATCTCCTAATGGATATCTTTATGAATCAAAACATTCACTTGTGACAATAAGCTGCCTTTTGTTTTTTTTTATCTTTTCTGTTGAAAAAAGACTGCTGTCATTCTTTCCACAAGTTTAAAATTGGCATTTTATTTTGTTTCAATATTATTATTAGATTTTATTTCAGTACAACTTACATGTGCTTATTTATTGACTTTGGTGAGATAGAGAGATAAAAGTAGTGAGACATAGATTTGAGATTTTCAGATTATGTTTATAATCCTTTTTTCTTTTTGATTTAAATATGAAACTGGGATATTACATGAAGCAGCTCAGTTTCTTCCTAATTTTACCTATTATTTTTAATTCCTTGCCACTGGCCAAATTAGCTTTTAGAGCTGAAGGAAGATACAGTTCAGGCCCGTCTAATTTCCAGAAGAAGAAACATTTTATGCATTTTTGTTCCCAAAAGCAAAATTGTCTTTTCCAATAAATGGAGATTTATGCACTTTGTATCTTGTGTGAGCAATACAATGTTAGAACTCAACATTTTGAGTTTCGTTGTAATAATTATTATTTCAGTTATTCAGCAGCACAATACATCAATACCATAGAAAATTGTACAATGCTATCGAGTTTCGGTGAAAGCAACTCCAGATTGGAATGGAACAGTGATTTGGGAAAAGAGACTATTGGTCTTTTTATGAGATCATTTAAAATTTTAAAGCCTTCAATGGAAAACTTGCAGGTCTACTCATTGAAGAAAAAAAAAAGGCAGAATGGCCCCATTCCTCCTTTTCACAATTTCTTATAAAGGGCTCTTACCATCTTCAGTGACTCTGATCTTTAAAAATGGACTCAGGTGAAACCTTAAATGTGATGGCATTGATAGATTTGAACCAAAAATAGCATTCCCATAACATTTCCCAGGGTGATGGCCATGGATATCGAAAACATATCCCACTGCTATGACTAGGAATTGACACGTAGGCATTAATCTTAAACGTACTCCTGACCTTTAATGTACCCTTTCAAATGATTGATTCAAGTCCAAATCCCCTTTTCACACAAGTGTGGTTGCTTAGAGATGGAGCTCAATAATGTTCCATGTATGAAAAGAGTCCCCCTCAAACAATTACACAGGAAATAGTATTTTATACTATTTATTACATATATTTACAGTTTTTATATTTAGTATAATTTGATGTCACAACCCTTTTCACATCCATAGATCCAGAATTGGCCAAAGAATCCATGACTAAATTGTTCCATAGCACACGTGGCCTAACCAAATATACCAAAATTGAAACACCCAGAATCATGTATCTGATCAACCTCTGCCTAACCACATATTTTCAATTTGATGAAAAAAACCTATCCACAAATCAAAGATACGCCCTTGGGATCACCATTTTCAGGACTCATCTGAAGGTCATATTGCATATGTCTGGAGTTGATACACTCCTATAGATACAACCCAAACTATGGATCAGGTATGTAGATGATATCTTTACCCTAATGAAAAAAGATAAACTAGAGAACACACAGGAAACCATCAACAACGTATTTAAATGAATGAATGACACCAGGGAAGAAGAAAACCACAACACACTATACTTCCTGGATATCAGCAGAGACCAGGGGTGGGTTCTAAATTTTTTTACTACCTGTTCTGTGGGCGTGGCTTATTTTGTGGGTATGGTTTGATGGTCATGTGACAAACAATTCTTTAGGATTTAGCAGAGGTACTGGTCTCCCAGGCTTTTAACTGCTTGCAGAGCCGTACCGGTCTACCCATTTGTTTTTGGAGCGTTCCGGTCTACCCATTTGTTTTTGGAGTGTTCCTGTCTACCCATTTATTTTTGGAGCGCACCGGTCTACCACCACACTGCCTTTTACCGCTGATCAGCTGTGGGGTGGCCCTTTGAAGTGCCGCGGCAAGAGTTTAAACAGTTTTTTGCCGCTCCGCTATCACCAAGAGCATCGGAAACCACTTTCAGGCAGCTTGGCCTCAATTGCCAATCTACCACCACCGAGTGGTTTACAAGGAGCGGATCGGTTCTAGCTGATCAGTTGGGAGGCTTCTTGGCTTCTCAATTTAAAGCTAAGTGTCTTGTTGTTGTTGTTTTTCTCTTCTTTGTCAAGTGAGCCCTGATTTTTTCCTTCTAGCCGATCAGCTGGGACTCGGGAGACAGCGAATAGATTGGGGGCAGGGCCAGGCAGAAGTGGTATTTACCAGTTCTCCGAACTACTCAAAATTTCCACTACCAGTTCGCAAGAACTGGGGAGAACCAGTAGCAACCCACCACTGGCAGAGACTATGATGGCAAACCAGAAACAAAAGGTTATCGAAAAACCACCTACACCAACCAAATACACCACTACCAAAATAATAACTCAACCTCCCACAATAAAAGCTGTGTAAGAACATTATACGGATGAGCACAAGCTTACTACAGCAACCCTGAACATCAGAAAATGGAAACAAATCATTGATACATCTTCCTACAAAATGGATATCCATGCAGCATTATCAAAAAGTGCCTTACCACTCAACCTCATATAGCACAATCAACACAAGCTGTAAAAAAGATAATCCTGCCATACATCAAAAACATCTTAGAAACCACCAACAATTACAACCACATGGCACCAGCATAGCACACAAAGCAACTAAAGCCCTCCAAATCATCCCAAGTAAACCAAAAGTTCCAGCTGTCCATGAAAGAAGAAAAAGCAAGGCACATCTACATCATACAGTGTAAGGACTGCAATAGCCACAACATAGGACAAAGAAACAGAAGATTAGCAGAAAGCATCCATGAATATCAACTAGCATCAGAAGACATGATGAAAACTCTTTAATTTTAATTTCATAACACATGGAAAGACTTGATCATAGTTTCAACTGAGAAACTGTGACTTTTCTAGATAAGAATCCAAAAACACAGGCAATTCTTGGAAGCCTGACATTCTGACAAATTGGCCATTGATAGGCATATAGACATAAACAGCATCTACCTACCATTCAAAAGAGACAATCAACAAGCCAAAAAGGGTGCAGAAAGACCAAAACATTCCCCACCAGCCATCAACATCCAAATGAGTACAGATTTAACACCAGAATTAACATGAGACCAACGTTCAAAAAGTGAATAGTACCTCAATCGAAGAACTGTCAAACAAATAAATAGTAAAGAACCCAATCAAAGCAACCTCCAAGACCGTTCCCATCAACACTGACAGGGCAAGCCACTAGAATATAAACTGAGAGTACATCCCATTCCCTACCAGCATTGATGATCTTACCTAGTTTGGGTAATAAAATGTCTGCAAGAAAACAGCCAAGCTCAGAGACCTCTCAGTATAATACACTATACACCTATACACTGTTATTCCTCACTTGGCAGAAGTTTGGGTTTTTAAATTGGACAGCATTAATAATATCACAGAAACCCTAATCAACAAAAGTAACGTAGCAAGTTTCCAATTGCACATTATAACTTCACATGCAACTGTGTACTGAATAAACATTTAAGCTCAATGTTTTTATTTAATATCTGATCTTTCTATTACAAATCCCTTTTCTTTTCACATAAATAGGGATCAAGGGAATTAACAAAGTACAAAATAATTAAACCATAAAAGCAAGTCAAGTACAAAAAAAAAGCCCATAGATAAAATAAAATGAAACTTTCTACTAATTAAAATCTACTTCAGGACCAAGAAGTCAGTTTAAAACTGTCTGAGTAAAATGGACTTGCTTATCAGAGGAAAGTTAACAAATATGAAGTTTGTTTGGCCTTTCTTGGCAAGGATATCCAGACTTCGGATGTAGCCATCAATAAAATTGATTCTGAAAAGTGTGAGAAAAAAAAAGCTATCCAAATTCTGAAAAGCACATGTGTTTCTTTTGGAAAATCTAGTATTTTAAATCCTCTGGTCCAAATTTTGAAAAGCCTTATAAGGTACGGCAAGCTTTTTGAACTGTACCAGAAAACGATGGAGTTATTACGAAAAGGAAATACTTGCAACTCATCCCTTCAATTCATATTGCAGTATGCCAAATCAGATAATTTCTACACTTTTGGAAAACTCTAATAATACTCAAGATAGAACTGAATTACATCTGGTCAAAGTTATCACTCCCAAGACACAAGTCGTGTCCTAACCTTAACTGTTTAAATGAATGCCTGGCTATTACTGAAACTTCAGCATCCACATTTGAGTGCAGAACCCAAGAGTACACTGAAATATAAACTAAGTCTCCAAATGGGAAGTACCTCCCTTCAAGACAAAATAAATTCATCTTCCATGAATTTTATCAACAGATTAAAATGCCAGTTGGATTGCTCTAACTAAGGCCATAACCACCAGAAATTCTGGGAGTCAGGCAGCACATAAATTTAATATGGTTGGGCATCCAGATGTTTAGACTGGATCTGGCATTTTTATCTATCTATCCCAGGGCTGTCAAACTCCTGGCCCGCAGGCCGGATGTGTCACAGGCTGGCCATGCCCATGCCCGGTTTAGCGAAGGGGAAAAAACTCCCAATAGTCACATGACGCTGTTGTGATAACATGAGTTTGACACCCCTGATCTATCAAGTCTTTCCAAGTATCTGGGACAGGCAGATGTTGCTGCTTAATGATGTTAAAGATATTGTTGCAGGATGTAAGTTATTCCAGGTAAAGCTGCCTTTTGCAATTGACTGATGGTGATTTTTGTCAATGCCGATGGTGTTTAAGTGGGGCTCCAGATAATGTGTGGAGAGCTCTGTACTTGGGATCTTGACCTCTTCTATGAAAAGTGGGATAAACTCTAAATAAATGTGTTCGCATGGAGAAGAATCATGCTGTGCAAATGGTCTCTGTGGCTGAAAATATACATGAAGGCAGTCAGGGAACCTTTGAAGCAGCTGTGTTCCAGAGGTTACAGATGCTTTAACTCTTCAGAGGCAACTGTTTCACTCTTATTAACCCAATGGGATGATTTGCAGAGTCCTACTCAATATTCAGCCATTGCAGCTACTAGAGTTAGAAAACAAAAAGTCAAGAAGTACCATTTCCCCAAGACACAAAATGTCTCAGTTGAAGCAATGAAAACTCTTTCTGGTGTTCCAGTAGATGAATGAATTTATTTATTGATTAGCCCTTGGGCCATATCAAAGTGCAGAGTTCCAGAAACAAATCATTACAAAAGTTTGGTAAAACAATTTAAATGAAATTGGAATAACGCACGATTAAAAATGCAATTAGAATAAAATACGATCTAAAAGTAGATGATAGGACTTGAATCAGAAATTTGAACAAGTTCAGCAACCATTCTGTGGCTGACAGCTGAGTTTCCCCTCTTCAGTGGGAAGTGTTAAATTTTATTTCATTTTCTTCCCCCAAATTTGGGGAAATTGCACTGCTGTTATGTAGCAGCTTGCCGATGAATATTGACTGCAAAAAGAGTCTGCTTTTCGGGTTAGTTCTGAATAAAATGAGTTGCTAGGACATATGTGTGTTCGGAATCTCCTGCAGGAAGAAAGGAAAAAAAAAGGCTTCCCATAAACATTAGAAGTCTGGCCTTCTACTTTTTATTCCCCAAGAGAAAAGTTATTTTTCTACTATTAAAATTCAGATTTTAGATTATTCCCCTATGCAATTTGAAATAGGTACTCAAATTTAAAGAACAGATATTTCAGCCCTATTCTTCATCCACCACCATGGGTGCGTAGCAGGGTTGCTGAGCTGTGACTTGCCAGAAAAGCAGGGTTGGGATTCAGTCTATTCGGACCGGTTCAGGTGAGCTGGTGGATCCAACAATCAGCTGAGAGCGAACCAGTTGGCTCTAATGATCATGTGGGTCTGCCTGCCCGCCCCTGCGCAATACTGAACTTTATTTTCTTTTTTTGAAACCCAGCTGAAAGGTGCAGCAGTGCGGATTGCCGCGCCTCAGCTGTTTTACTCACCCGGCTGCAGTTGAAAGTAGGTTTTAAACCAGTTTAGGAATGGACCATGGGTGCGCAGACCGCCCGAAGCGCACACTCAGTGAACCAGTTGTTACACCAGTTGAATCCCACCACTGCAGAAAAGCACTGACATTCCAGGAGCCGTATCTCAATGACCATTGCAAACATGTTGCAAGAAGAGCTTTCCACCATATGGCAGCTCCTAAAGTACTGGTTGATAGTGGCATCTATCTGTTGCTTGAGGGATTTTGAATATTCTCCCTGCATTCCCTAACTCACCAACTACAAAGTGTAGGAAAAAGGGGACTGCTTTCTTCACAGCATTGGAACTGAACAAGTTTTAAATGTCTGGTTCCCCTCATATTTTCCTGGTAATTTCTTCTTCCTGTTTTGGGGTTGTTGTATTTTAGTATTTGTGTATATGTTGTGTGCCCTCACACCAAGGGTGAAATGCTCCCAGTTCGGACCGGATCACCCAATCCGGTAGCGATGGAGGCGGGTGGTTCGAAGAACCGGTAGCAAAAATCCCTGCCCCCGTTCCCTATGCCCAGCTGAGCCGCACGATCATTGGAGGCTTTTTTTCTTTTAAATGCGTCTGACGATCCCAGCTGAGTTGCCTGATCGGCAGAGGCTTTTTTTCTTTTAAATGCCTCTGAAAGTTTAAAAGTCACATTACCCCCCCCCCAAGCCACGCCCACAGAACCGGTAGTAACAAATTTTAGATTTCACCACTGCCTCATACATACATTTTAAGGATAATTTCAAAACCTGGAGCCAACAGGAACTTCTGCTGTACTTGGGAAGGAAGGTCAAAGACAGAAAGAAAATCCCTTCCAAGCTTCCATGAATCTGAAAGAAAGTTCTTCTTGGCCTTCCCATATGAAGGGGAACAACTCTTCCATATTGATTCTATCATTCCGGAAAGTGGGAACCCATTTGTCTTATGGGGTTTTTTTTAATCTAGTTGTCTGTCTGTCCCTCCCTCCATTTATCCATCCATCCCATTCCCATGATTAAAACAAGTCTATAGAAGCTGGAAGATGTTACAGCATATTTTCAGGAAAGCTGGAATCTCATCTGAGAAGCCAAAATAGACAGTAAATGCTCTTGCTTGTTTCAGTAACATTTCCCAGAAACCTACATTATCAAAAAAGTTAAATAAAGTTAAAATACAGGCTGAGACATTAGTTAAGTGAATTTGACCCATTTTTCAACGCTTCTTGCCACAGTTGCTAAATGAATCCCTGCAATTGTTAGTAACAAGGTTGTTAAGTGAATCTTTGCTCATAAGAAGGTTGAAAAAGATGGTCACATGACCTCAGGGCACTGCAACCATCATAAATATGAGTCAGTGTCTGCATTTTGATCACGTGACCCTGGGGATACTGCAATGGACGTAAGTGTGAAAAACGGTCATAAGTCACTTTTTCTCTGCCGTTGTAACTTTGAACGTTCACTAAATGAATGTTGTAAGTCAAGGACTACCTGTATATGCATTATCATCTAGTCATTATTAAATTTTGAATTCCATGTCAGAATGTTTTGAATGTTACTAATCAATTAAGCATTTCTGGTAGTAAGAACCAATGGCATGTCTATTTATTTGCTTTAGTTTATTTTTCACCTTTTCAAACAGCCCATCTCACTCATAAAGGGAGTCTGATTATAAAAGCTTAAGAATTATATACATCTATTAAAAGCTTTATTAGTCAGCTTTATTACTTTATAACACCATCATATACAGAGGTTCAATGACGCCTAGAAATATTTATTAACACTTAAATAATTATGTGAATACCAGAGAACACATATAGTGCTTCCCTCATGTAAATAGCAATAGCACTTAGATTTATATACCACTTCATAGTGCTCTCTAAGCCATTTACAGAGTCAGCATCTTGCCCCCAACAATCTGGGTCCTCATTTTACCGACCTCAGAATGATGGAAGGCTGAGTCAACCTTCAGCCTGGTGAGATTCGATCTGCCAAACTGCTGGCAGCTGGTGATTACCAGAAGTAGCCTGCAGTACTGCACTCTAACCACTGCACCACCGCGGCTCTAATCACCTCTAAAGTTAGAAAGTAACAGTATGTTTTCTCAATTGTTGCCTAAAAACAGCCAAAGGCAATGGACAGATGAGGGACTTGCCTTCGTGAATCAATACGAGATGGGAATAATTAGTTTCTCCCACATTTTAAACCCAGACACACATGTACATACACCACCAACTGCTTCAGTCAGGACACAAAAACAATCAAGGAACTATCCAAGCACATTCATGAACAATATATTAAGACATCCCCAAATGGTAAATTACCATTATAATAAAAGCTAGGAGAAGAAAGTAAGTTTAATATGAGATATTAGGGAAAGAGAGGAAGCGAGAATCTATAGAAAATACAACCGTAATTAATTTCACTCACTCAGCCTATCAGTTGCATAGCGGTGCAATCACAATGTGGAGAGAAAAAGATAAGCAAAGGCTAAAGGAGAACAAAGGATCTCTAGTAAACAATGGGGAGTTAGAAAAATCCAGAAATAAGCTAAGAGGATTTGATAGGACTCACAAAAAATTGTTGCAATGCCCATATAATTTTAGAGAAGCAGCAAACATAGTTTGCATGCAAAAAAAGTGCATTCAATTCCTGGCATCCCCAGATAGGCTAGAAAGATTATGACAACTTTAGACTAGAGCCTTGGTGGCGCAACAGACTAAAGCACTGTTAAGTAACACCAGCTGCCTGCAATTACTGCAAGTTCAAATCTCACCAGGCTCAAGGTTGACTCAGCCTTCCATCCTTTCGAGGTAGGTAAAATGAGGACCCGGTTTGTGGGGCAATAAGCTGACTTTGTATAAAAAGAACACCGCTTGGGTGGGGGAGGCGAAAGCCCTACTAAGCAGGTATATACAAAAGTATGAAAGCTCTTGCTTAACGCATTGTAAGCCGCCCGGAGTCTCCGGAAAAGGGCGGCATATAAATTGAACCAATCAATCAATCAATCAATCAATCAATAGACGGACTAGTTAAAGCTTCTTATGTTCTTTTTCCTTCCATTACAGCAAAAAAATAAGTTTCTTTGCAAAGTAACCATGTAGGGTACAATAAGATGGACCTTGGCTTATAGCACAGCTAGTGTTTGTGTTGGTACAAAAGATTAAAGGATACATATAAAGAAATAAAACAATTTCTGCATTCAGAGAACCAAATAAGAATAGCCAGTTCACTGATTAATCCACTTGCCCTGTCCTCTTGCATTAACGGTCAGGTAGGGTGTTTGGATACAGGAGGGATTAGCAGCTCAGGCTAGTAGGTGGAACAGAAAGGAAGTTCTCCATTGTGACCTAGGCTTACTGTGTCATTACAATACACAAATAGTCTCAAACAAACCTATTTTATTGTAACAGCTGAGAATTACGTTCATTCCGAGCTGAGTCCCAATTAGTTGCAAAACAAGTCCTTCAGAAGAAGTCCTTCAGGATTTCAGCTCTGTTCCTGCAATCCCTGGGAGGGTTCCAGTTCTCTTCCATCTCCTTCAGTTGCAAGTTCATTGACTTTTTGAGGAAGCCAGCAGAGAAGATTGCAAATGGTGTTCACATCATCGCAGGGCAATTTGGCCACCATTCATAAATACTGGCCTCCCCCACTCCAAGATGCTGTGAGATGCTTGTAGAAGGAGCTGCCCAACATTTTATGACATCAAGAAGCACTTAATGGGCCACAAAGCACCTTGTATAAAGGCTGCTATAACTTTGAATAGTCATTAAACAACTAGATGTAAGTCAAGGACTACCTCTAAAGCAAGAAGAAAATTAATAAGCAGAGTTATGATTTCACTTAACAACCACTTTGCTTAACAATGAAGATGCTGGTCCCAATTATGGTTGCTAAATGAGGACTACCTGTATGTGCAGAGATAGCTTCTTCTAATGAAAGCAAAGCAACTACAAAGTACTCCTTCAAGTAGTCCTGTATAGTCCTAGTATGTACTTTTAATTTGATGTGTAAGTTGAGTTTCATTCTTACCCAACCCATGCCGTTCAAAGGCTAAGAAGAGTCCTCTTCTCAAAAAAGTTGCATATCCCAAACTTTAGAGATTATACTCTTGGGCTAGTTGATCATCTCTTTTACCTTTGTTTAGGATATTGTTGTTGTGTTACCAACCAGCAGAGTGTAGAGCACAGAGAAACGTTGCTGAGAGCAATGAATAAGAGATGTGCAAACTGGTTTATCAAAAGTTTACTTTATAGTGAAAAAACAATCTCATAGTCTTTAAATCAATCCAAGTCTTTGCCAGTTAAATCAGTCCAGTGATACAAAAAGCTTCTTACCACACAAACAGTAGTTGGTTAGAATAACAAACTCACTCTGGTTCACAAACCATGATGGTAGCAGATCCATCCAACCGATGATAGCATAATGGTAGCAACTCCACACACAATGGTAGCTTATCATCAACTGAATACTTTACAGTACCTTTCTTAAATACGTTTACAACCAGTGATTATCTAATTACAGCATGACTCAGCATTACAATGAATCAGCAGTAAAACTTTAAAGTCACACAATACATATTCATATTAAAGTCACAGAACACATATATTGCCTGGACAACTTGTTAGGCTCAAACCATATCCTAACAACCTTCCCCTGAGATAAATGGTTAAACCTACCCTGAATTGTTATCTAACCATCATCAGGTTTTTGGCATCTTGGCTGGCTTTAATACTGGCATCACCCTTGCATATTTATTCCAATAATTCTTTAATGATGCACTGTCTGAATAACAGATATATATTCTAACAACTTGATGATAAAAATCACATATGCACGAACACCTTCTGATTCCTCAATAATGGTGGTCATCCAAGCACTGCAGGAATTATTGTGACACACCCCCTTGCCTAAAGGGAATGCTGGGAGCCACAGAGTCATAGGAAAGATGAGTTTATTTTTCTGTAATTTTTGCATAAGTGTTCCACCACTTTTTCTCCATGTTTAATGCACAGAAGCCTCCATTGAAATTAAGCTTGCCTTTACATGTTTTCAGCTAATAGACATCCTGTTTATACATTTCTGAGCTCAGAATTGCTGACTAAAATTTTGAGGCAAGCATGAACTGAAGTATAATTGCATTTCAATCTATGAATTAGTTCAGGTTATATGAATTAAACTTGTTGCTTTTTAAATGCAGATTAAACAAAAACAAACAAACAAACAAGGAAGAAACAAACAAGGTTAGGAAGAATCACAGTTTGGGTTTTTCCTATGTGGGTTTCACTCCAGTTCCAGGAAGGGAAAATACTGGAGGGAAAATTAACTTCATCTTCAGCTGCTCCTCCATTCCCATGGCGCTCTGACATTGCAAAACATTGCAAGAGTTCCCATCGAGCAGCTGTTAATCTATGAAAGGTGCTGATTATAATTCAGCTCTTGAAGATTGTCACTTAATGTTACTCAACTGAAAATAATTATTAAATTAAGGCATTGTTGATGCTCTATATCAGGGGTGTCAAACTCACGTCGTCACAGTGGCGTCACATGATGTATCGTAACTTTTCCCCCCTTCGCTAAACCTGGCATGGGCGTGGCCAGCACATGACGCATCCGGTCTGCGGGCCACCCCTGCTCTATATACTGTGTAGCATCTGTAAATACTCATTCACACACACATTCTGTCGGTCATAAAATGATATCATATATGCTTAATAATTCAGCTCATGTAGATGACCCGCATAAACCTTCTTGCTTTCTCTCAAACTATAATAACCAATAACACTTTCTCCACTGCAATGAAGCACTATTTTTAGCATGAAGACACTTCAGGCAAAAGCAGTTGACTAGCCAATCAAATATGTTTCATTTGCTTTTTTCAAAAGCTTCCAATATTTATTTAGGAAATATGCTTCAAAGCAGCATACAGAAATGTCTTGTTCTTTAATTAATGTTTAATCTATTTAATTCAGCAGATGGCTATGATAAAGAAAAGAAAGGAAAAATCTGGAGACATCTCTCCGAACCATTTCTATTACAGCTGTTTTTGGTTTTTTTTAAAGTGTGAATTGGCAGAGTTCACCACGCCGGGTCCTGAAGTACGTATCAAACCGCAAGATATTTTGTGATAGCAGTTTATGGTATCAGTTCAAAATATAAACTAAATTTGTGCAAATATGGTTTGAGAGTTTTAGAAAAGTAAAGACAGTCTTGCTTTTTGGAAATAGTGTGTCTAAAACTTGCAAAATTATTTTGGCAAATGCAGAATTTCAAGACTAGGCAATTCAGTTATGGTAATTAACCATGTCACCAACCGTTACCTGTAAAGAGGTAAGACCAATCCATCCCTCTCTTTAGCCACAAAACTTTTCATAGCAGCTTACCGATATCAGTAATGAAACAGGCCCTATCCTCAGATATCATGACACACAAAATGAAGGGATGTGAAGGGAGGGGAAAACCCAACAGGGGTTATTGAGAGCAGTAGATCTGTCATGCCTCAATCTAATCTTGTTTTAAAAGGATTATCTAGGGCTCCGAGTATATACAGTACTAGCATATCTGAGAAGTTCATGACTTACTTCTCTATGCATCTTAAGGGGACAAGAATGATTATGTCATTCTGTTTTCCAAAAACTGAGGAAAATGACCATTCTAATGTTTGATCAGGCCAAGTTAGACATTCCCTCAGCAGAAATTTTGGGATGGAATTGATCCCGCGTACACCACAGTGGGGATTATTTCATAGACTTGTAATGGAGGAGGATAAATGCAGATTTGATTCATTGTGCCAATAATATAGGCTCTATTGGGACTTTAATATTCACTCCTTGACCTAGGAGGGCAACAATGTGCCCATCATTAAATACAGATTGCTTTTATGAGGCATATAGGGCAAAGATGAGCAAGCAATCCAGTTTATCTTACATATTAGCCATTTTTATCAATGGGGCCTATATAAGAAGTTGCTACTGGAGACAAGGCCACTAAAATATACCACAGACCTCAGCAGACATAATTCTTATTTATGGTGCATTCATTTAAAAACTTATTTGCCTTCCTATTGCATTATAGCAGCATCCATTAAATCAAAACTGAGAAACACAGCAAAGAAGTAAGGAACTGTCTCAGAATAAATTAAGAATAGAATAGAAGCTAATATGGCTTCCAAAGCTGACAACAGAATTATTTAGCGGCAAGTGTGATTGAACACACAAGGAATTTGTCTTTGGTGCATACACTCTCAGTGTGCATAAAGAAAAATAAAATAAGAATCATAACATACAACACTTAGTGATAGTCATAGGTTACTAATAAACAATCAAATTGTACAAATAAAACAATATAAATTGTAAAGATACAAGCAACATAATAAATAAATAACTTTATTGTCATTGTACGTGTATACATTGTATGTGTGTACTGTATGGGTACAGTATACCCATACAATGAAATTCACTTAACACCCAAAGACCAGGTCCAACACACATAACAATCCCCAAACACACTCCCACCCACCACAATTCCTACCCCTAAACCACCCAAACATCCACACAACCAAGTAATACTGTCCAACAGCTCACTGATGGTGGCCCTTTAGTTCATTGTTGAGTGCAATTATAGCTCTGGGATAATAAGTGGGAAGAGATAGCTACTAGGAAGGATGAGAATAATAATAGTAATACAGTCTTAGTAAATAATTTGACATTGTTGTGGGAATTAGTTGTTTAGCAGAGTGATGGCATTCGGGGAAAAAACTGTCCTTGTTTTTAAATCTAGGTAAATGAACTGCAGTTCTCTTTTGAACAGAATATCGCTATTAAAGCATTCAGGCAAATGGAGCAGATTTAACCAGGATCCAAAAGGTTATAATAATATTTTGTATTTCACATAATATTTGCGAGTTTTCAAATCGGGTTTCATGTATAATTTGGATGGACTCCTATTAACAATCTAGGAAACAGCACCATTTCTGTCTTGTAGCTTATTTTCAGGTATAATGTACAATGTTTATTTTGACTTAGGGAAAAC
Source organism: Arizona elegans (assembly GCA_022577455.1). Taxonomy (NCBI): domain Eukaryota; kingdom Metazoa; phylum Chordata; class Lepidosauria; order Squamata; family Colubridae; genus Arizona; species Arizona elegans. The sequence continues at coordinate 76,799,963 of JAKOOJ010000005.1, read as the reverse complement.
TTTGTCCAGGTGTCGAAGTTTTTCAGAGACTCTTTCCTTGGCTCCAAAATCATCAGAAACGACTGTGAAGAAAGTCTTAGTATTGGCTCTAAAATTTACTCTTTCCAGAATTTTATACCCTTCACCCAATGGATAAAAAAATCTTTAAAAAAAATCTAAACTTATCAGGCACCCTTTACTGCAATATTATTTTAATAACATTTTTAATCTGGTTGCCATTTCTTTTGACCATTTAAATACTTACTGGGAGTTTTATACAGTTTCATTAATGTTATTTATTTTCTGTTATAACCAGTTGGTGGGTTGCTCCGGTTCTATAGAACCGGTAGTAAAACTGGCAGGAGACTCCGCCCACCTGGCACGATGTCATCATTGGTGATCTGCGCATGTGCGCGCAATCCCGCTGCGAACCAGTAGTAAAGGTAAATGAAACCCACCTGTGGTTATAATATTGTTAATTGGCTCACACGCTTTAGCCAAAAGGCACATATAAATAGATGAAATAAAATATGTAACACATAACAATATACAGCGAGAAAAGTTCACACACAATCCATGTGGCTTACTGACATGAATTTTTGTTCTCCCCAATCATACTGCCAACATTCAAAGGCATAATTTTCTTTCTTTTGTTTTATTTTGCACCAAGCTCTAGTTTAACAGTTATTTTATGCTGTATAAAATAAATTGTGAGAAGAGAGACAGAGGGAGTTATAACCCTGAGCATTTCCAGCCTCTTACCAGGAGATGCAGTCATGTAATGGGTCAATAAAATAAAATATAAGGTATATGCATAAAACTAAACAGTAAAATAAGATTTGTTTCTTCCTATGTTTATTTATTCAACTCATCGTCTGCCCAGTCAGCTAGCAACATAATAAAATAGGAATGAATAAAATAATTGTGACAAACTCCTAAGTCATACTGAAGATGGTAGAGAACTGAGATGAGAAAAGTTTACAAGCCTTCCTAGACTGTAATCTACAATACAATACAAGCAAATACATACATACAAATACATACAATACATACAAATACAAGCAAGATAATATCTCATATCTCATAATGAACTCATATCACAAACTTCCTAATTCAAACTTCTGCCTCTTAGCTTCTATTTTAGGGTATTTCTATTTTCATGCTTCTATAATCTTAATATGTTTTTAACATGCTAGCAGAGTATCAGGGGTATGGGGTCAGAGTATACAATTAAATGTTCCCAAATTAGTAATCAAAAGACATTGTTCAATAAAATGTACTTCATCAATAGTAAAGCTGATAGAATGAAATACACATTGTTCACATTTTCCCATCCAACACTATTTTTTGTCCTTTGCCTTAAAATGGAAAGCAAAGTTCCATATGCTAATTCATAAACCTTTGACATTGAACAGAACTTCTGAAAATGGGAAAATATCTCAATATTGGACAAAGACTTAGCTGTAAATCATATGTATGGAGCCTTTTTTCTAACATTAAATATGTACAGTATCTTAAAATGAAAAGTACTTTGCTACTTAGCTCTTTCTTGCTATTTAAGCAAGCCAAAATAAAATAATATTTCCAAAGCTAAATACACAGTTTTTCACATTTTCCTGTCAAACACTATTTTCTAATCCTTTCTAATGAAAAACAAACCACTAAGTTAAAATAAAGTCATATTGCCATAAAATTAAACATACCTTTCCTAAAAATCTTTTTTGCAAATGGACTGGTAGCAGAAAGAATGTATATTTTTTGCAGTTGTTGCTTATAAATCACTTCTCTCATTGAACTAAGTTAGCTGGGGAAGAAGTTTCATTTAGCATACTTAGAGCACATCCAATCTTAATTCAGAATGGCTATCCTTCCAAGATGCTCTTTGAAGACAGAAAAAAGAATAATACAATCTGTCAAGCTATCATTCTTCTAGGGATCCCATTGATGTTTTTTATCAAACAAAATCTATTTCAAGAAAGAAAATTCATTAGCATTTCCTTTTTCTGTGTTTCAACAGGCAAATGAACTTTTTTTAAAAAAAATGGAATTATGATCTCAGACAGTAGTCATCTGGATATATTTTAAGACATCCATCATTATAATATAATATAATATAATATAATATAATATAATATAATATAATATAATATAATATAATATAATATAATATAATATAATATAATATAATATAATATCTGCCTAACTAGTAAATTATACCCACCATTCTTTGTAATTTAGGTTAATTTTAAAATAATCACCAAGTAATTATCATATCAATAACACTTCAGTAGTATGTTAATTTTAAACTTCCCTATTACTATGTATATCGTTTAACTGTATAATAATACCCTAAGTCTAGGAACTTGCCTTACATGTATGTTTATATAATTATTTGCATACATAATTAAATACTGCTTAACTCTAATCAGGAAGACTTATTACTGTACTTTAAGAATGAACACCACTAAATTTATCACTCTGAATATAATAGATAAAAATTGACAGCGGTTTGTAGGGACCTGAAATGGGGGGGGGCTGCAGGGAGAAATAGACCGATTGGCAGAACTTGGCACAAGCTATCAAAGATTAAAGCAATTCCTTTTGGGATTCTTCATGTCAATCCAGTTCCCCTAAGTGTTTCTGGAATAGGGTGCTTAATTCCACCTAAGAAGTGGCACAAATACATTTACAACCCTTTTAGTACCAACCCAAGTGACCTTACACTTCTGCCCACAATTTTAGATGCTCTCCCCAATTAGTCTTTTCTTACTTAAAAGTAGTAAAGCAACCCTAATGGAACTTTTGAAATCTAATAGAGACTGCTAGTTTCTTGCCCTGATCTTCTTAACCTAACCCAATTATACTTCTATACTTATACAATTATATGCCAGTTATCAGCCAACCAAGAAGACCATTAAACAGTTTGCTAGACTTCTTTTTTTAAAAAATGTATTTATTTGGCTAGACAACAGAAGGTCTGCTGTCTGAGGATCAAGCTGTCTTCCAGGATAAAAAGTTAAGACTTTAATCACATTATACCATTTGGTGGAAAATATTCCAATCAGCCAAGAGGAATATCTCATATCTCATACCACCTTTACCAATTTAAAGATGACCTTTATTTGATTCCTAGAGTGAAATTATAGGGATGCCATATGGTTTCCCTCCCTCTCTCTCTCTCTCTCTCTCTCTCTCAGCTGCTATTAAAACTCTATATGAAGCCACCGGGAGAGGTCTGAATAAACAGAAATAAGCTTAAATTTAATATCAGTAAGAGGGTGTTACAGTCTGCCCCAAACATATTGATACCAGACCCAGCGAGAGGTATAGATCAGGTCACATTACCTTTATTGATTGGTTTTAGCTTCAAGTCAATAATTGCTGTGTTTTGGATCTTATTATTGTATAGGATTAATGTGATATAGATGGTATATAAATGTAATCAAATTAATACATCCTAGTATGTGAAATTTTGCATCCTGCTTCTTTGGGTATTCTTCTCTATATTACTGGATCCTTGGGCGATTTTCTGATTTTCACTAAATGAAAATGTTCACTATAGATATCCTCTGTTTCTTGCCATACTATAGTACAGCCTGAGTTTTAGGAGCTCTGGAATTTATTTACTTTTAACCTACTGCATTTTTTACTTCATTTCTACGGCAGAGTTATTTCTGTACATCCTCTTCAGTTCCTTATCTCATCCACACAAGTTCTTCTTTAGCTACATTCTTCATTTCCTTACTTTTCTTAAGCCTGCGGTCACTTTAAACCTGGCAAACTTCAACTCCCAGAATTCCCCAGCAAAGCTGGCTGGGGAATTCTGGGAGTTGAAGTCCGCCAGGCTTATAGTGGCCAAGGATGGAGACCCCTGGTCTAGTCTGTACTCTTCTTTCATTCCCCATCCTTCTATGTTCTCTTTCCCCTTCATTTCCCTACTCCTCCAAGACTGTCTTCTAGATCTGCCTGCTCCACAAAGCTGATCCACTCTTAAACATGTATGATGTCTTAAACACAGTCAGACTGACAATTTTCTTCTTGCGTAGAAGCCGGATTGCAAACATTCTGACAGTTCTATTCCCCAAATACTTGGAATGTTATGGATCAGCTCACCACTGTCAGACGTTTTATTACCTGAAATACAATGCAATACAGATCCTTCTTCTCTCCATTTTAAAGCTTGGGTTAAATTTCCAAACCTTTAATTTGTTAAAGTTGACAATATAGTGTACTAAATTTTCAAATCCTAATTGAAAGCATAATTATGTTCCCATCTTTCAAGGGACATCACTATTCTCAAATTTGGTAACTAAAACCAAATTATTTTGGTTTTATGTAGCTTCAGTTTGTATAATGTCTAGCTTTAGTTTGTATAATGTCTAGCTTTAGTTTGTATAATGTCTATACAAACTAAAACTAGCCAGACAAATTGGCCATTCAGAGAAAGATCATGAACTAGTGGGAGGCTCTTTGACATTTATTCTGAAAGAAACATGGAAGAAGATAAGTTTCATTGCAGTCTTCTGTAGTATTAGCTAAAGAAATGAAGTCGGTGGATAAACTGAACACTTGAAAAGTGAATTTCCTTGTCATTGCTCTAGCAAAAGTAGCTATTATACCAGAAACTATGGCTGTGTGACAGCTTCTACTGGCAAATACAACTGAACAATTTGTCCTCTTCCTCAAATGCATGCCAGGCAGCCTGAAAAACGGAAGAAAATTATATTGATCTGCCATCTTCACATATGGAAATATGACTGAACCTCTTTGGAAATCTAGATAAAAACCAGCACATGAATGAACTCAAGGGCAACATTTGAATTTCATCCATTTTTGAGATCTTGGGAGATCTATAAAATCCATCTATATTGCAGCCATTACCCAGCAAAAAGCAAATAAAGCAGTAAGTCTAAAGATGAGCCTAAAACGATTAAAATTAAGTGACAGGATAAAACAGTAATTTTAACTAAAAGTATTTCAAAGATAAAATGCTTCACTTCATAGTTGGCCTAAGGATAAAACTGAAAGGATTAAAATAAATGACAGGCCATACGTATAAAACAGGCATTTTAAAGTTTCACTTAAAATATGAGCAGTTGGGGCTAATAAAAAGATCAGTCTTATTTTTAGTGCTAGGAGTAAGTGGTATGTAACAGATGAGGTTCAGCTGCCTTTAGGTAATTTTATATGCAGCCATATAGGAGCCATATAGGAGCCATATAGGATCGGGTCTGTTATGTTTTCGCAGGGATGGTGTCGGATAGCAAGAATTGCTGTAGCAAGAACTGGTAGTTAATGTTGAATTATTCTTCAGAATTGGAATAATTAAGGTTCTGAGTGGTTCTCTGTTAATGATAACAGAAGAATATGCTCAATAGATGCTCAACAGATTCCACCCATATATACCCATAGGGATTCATTCAGCCATAGTATATTATTGTATTTACTTTTAGTAGCACTAAACTACATCAAACTAAGGTGATGCCTTGGGATATCCATTTGCATGAGATGCCATTGGTACCAGGCAGGGGTGGGTTCTACTTATCTTTACTACTGGTTTGCAATGGGAGCACATGCGTGCTTCTGCACATGCACAGAAGCTTCTGCATATGTGTAGATCACCAAATATGACATCAAGGCAGGTGGGTGTCGCCTCCCACCGCTTTTACTACTGGTTCTCAAGAACTGGACAGAACCAGGAGCAAACCATCACTGGTACCAGGACATATTTCAAACTCTCAGCTGTGCAGACCTGGAGGCTAATGACTACATAAGAGTTTGATGTTCTATATCATGCAGGCAACTTCTGAGTATCACTGTTGCTTGCTTGAAGGCCATAGAGAGTAAACCAGAAGATGAAAGCCCTAGAAATGAAATTATCCTATAACTCTATCTGTTTGCATGTAATTTGAAATCCCATCCTCAATGTTAAGGGGATAAACTATAGGAAGGAGAGTGAGTCTTGTACTATAGGACTCCACTATCAAGATTAGGGGGGGGGCTGCTGGGGGTTTGCAGGGGTTTGGGAGAACCTCTAGCTAAGATTCTGTGCAGTTCAGAGGACCCCCAAATCCCACTCCTGGCTGGTCCCACCCCATCCGCCCCACTCCTACCAGGGGTCCCCATGCGGCCTGTTTTGGATGCAAGTAAGTGCAGGCACGCACGGAGGCTTGGGGAGGGCAAAAACCAGGCCTACCGGAAGTTCAGGAAGGCCAGAAATAGCCCCATTTCTGGCCTCCGGAGGGCCTCTGGTGCCTGGGGAGGCCATTTTCGCCCTCCAGGATGCTCGAGGAAAGTCTCTGGAGCCCGGGGAGGGCAAAAATGCCCTCCTGTCATGGTGCAGGAAATTGACTAGGCCACACCCACCATGTTCACACCCTCCCAGCAACCAGGCAGAGAACCCCTTGCTAAAATTTTTGAAGTCCATCCCTGATCAAGAACCTTGTTTCCATTGATAAGGTTGCATTAGATGCATAGTGGAAGGTTGTTCTTGGGGATTTGGATTGAACATGTTGCACCAGTGCAAGTTTGAGAGATAATCTGAGCTACGCACTGTATAGTAATTGTATTAAGGGCTTGACTTCAATTAACTAAATAGCTGTGGGTACATATTGCCCCCACTTACTGCAACAGAATGTTTCATAAACTGTGGCATATTTGGGCACATTCTGAGTTGCATAACTACCACCAACCATTTTATTGTCTTTAGCTTGGAAGACTTCTGCCATATACTTTCAATACAACACTTGTTCCATGTCATCACTGTTACAAGAAATACAGGAAAATGTTTGGGAACTATTAGCAGATACCATGATTTTAATTTTAGCATAATTAATTTACAATTGGTCCCCTTCACAATGCCGTGCAAAAATTCCTGAGGCTTGTTTAAGTTCTATAAGGAACCTTAGAAAGGATGACTGCATTCGTTTCATAGAGCAGGATAGCAATATTTTTATTTATTTGTCATTTAAAAAAACAATCATCCTATCATGTTGTGAGAGTAGTAATTTGGTTGGGTTAAACCAGTTTAGGGCTTCATTTATATAGAAAATGAGTAATTTCTACGGTGGTAATAAATAGCCTTGTTCACCAGCCTGGATTATTACAAAAGCTGCTGTTAAGTGCCCTTGGAGACTACATGGTATTCTAATGATGCTTTCTCAAGTAATGCTCAGATGAGGAATAATGGTTGGCAATCAATAGTAGTGTTGTTTACCTTGTCCATAGTTTAGTCTGGGAGATGGTGCTGAATGCTGCCTTAAGGTCAGTAAAGGCTGGGTAGAGATATATGTACTCTGGAAGTCGTATTTCTCAATGAGAAATTGATGTATGAGACACTGATTGATTGTAAAGCAGCTTTCCCTGCAGCCAACTTATTCCTCTGCAAGTAGACTTTTGTGTTCCAGCCAGTCTCTGAGTTTCTATTAAAAAATGCCTCAGGTAGACCTTAATGCAGTGTTTCCCAACCTTGGCAACTTTAAGATGGGTGGACTTCAATTCCCATCTGACTGGAGAATTCTGGGAGCTGAAGTTCATCTATCTTAACATTGCCAAAATTGAGAAGCACTGATTTAGTGATTTGTATGGATCGGTAGTTGGCCGAGTTAGTCTTGAAGTCCTTTTGAAGTGATCTATATACTATTCACAAACTGCTTAAAGTCACCGAAGAACAAGAATCTATTTATATCTGGTTTGTTTTGCTAATTAATATTCAAGGATGAAAATATCAGATGCAATAGAATTTAATAAAATAAATGATCTTGCAGCTAGGCATGGCTTTCCCTCCCCTGCATCAACCCTGCTGTGGTTGAGCTAGCAATAGATTCATCGATGTTATTAATACTTGGGGATTTCAATCTGCTGCATAAGAACATTGATTCTGAGAAGACTCGGGAGTTTGAGGCATCCTGTTTTGTAGGAGGTGATGTTGCATCTCCTCATGTAGATGTCCTTGTACCAAACTATGTAGATAACTATATCCTGTCTCCAAAGATTGAAACTGCAGTCTGCCATTGATGAGAACCATTGGAGGTAGTGGTGGGTTCTACTGCCCTTTACTACTGGTTCGCATCACGCCCGTGCCTGCGCGCTCACTTTGCCCACTTGCGTGCACTCTTCTGCACATGTGCAGATAACTCATGATGATGTCTGGGTCAGTGGGCGCAGCCTCCCGCCAGTTTTACTACCGGTTCTTGTGAACCAATCTGAACCAGGGGCAACCCACCACTGATTGGAGGGGATTAAATAGACCTGTTTCAGATTGCAATTTGGTCAAACGTGTAGAAGATGGTTTGTGCTCCTTTATTTGTCAGTGGCTTTTGATACAGACAACCATGTATCTTTCTGGGCCAGGTCCAGGAATAGGCATAGAAGTGGTGATTAAGATGATTCTCCTCCTTCCTCTGGGAATAGTTGCAGTTAGTACTGATTGAGGGGAAAGATTATGTGATGACCCGGGGCATGGCACAAAGGCAATACAGCCAGAGAACCGGTATGAGTCCCTTTATTGGCACCAACTTTGCCCCCAATGTCTCGTTTACTCTCCAGCCTGGAGAAAAGCTTTCCCACAAACCTGCAGCAGTTTCTGGCTGCAGATACGCTAGTCCAAACGCTGTAAGCAGAATGACTGCAATCTATTACTCCAGCAAGGCAAGATAATGAGTCCCAGAAGTGAAGAATCATGGTAATAATTCCAGCAAGACAAGATCAGCATACAGAAGCACTGCATTAATTCAAACAGTCAGGAGGAATGCCAGGAATGCAGGCCACAACTCTCAACACTAGATGAATTCAGTGTTTGTTCCCGACAAATGCCCTTCACAACTGCCTCTCCTTTAAGCTCCATCCCCAGGTGTGCCTTGTGAAGGGAATCGGGGCCCTTTCCTTCCTGGTAAGCCACGCAACCCATGTTGCTCTCTTCTGCTCTCTGTGTGCCCTAGTATGAGGAGGGGGTGGGCCTTGGTCTTCATCTGAACCTCCTCTCCCTTGTTCTACCTCTCCCCTGCTCTGCCCAGCCTGACTTTGCCCTTCTCCAGTTTCCTCCACAGCCAATGGAGCCACTCTCCGGTTCTCTGTCAGCTGTTCGTCTTCTGTCTCAGATTCAGATTCCGACTTAGATTAATACATGGGAAAGTGGGACAGCAAACTGATCTATCAATTCATAGTCAATATGTTAATTTTGAAAAATGCAATTTGCATGCTTTTTCATCAATTATGCTAGCAAAGTTGATCATCAAAATTTTACCAAAAAAATTACACTACATAGGATTTGGCAAAATTAATTTTTAAAATATTTAATCATGGTACCTTTCCAAGTTAAGAAAATTAACATGATAAAATGGAAATGCGTTCCTAACTGAATTAATTTTCTAGTTAAAACTTTCCCAGTTAAAACTGAAGCCAAAATGAGCATTAGTTAACACAAGGCAAATCCAGTACATGAATGTATATGTGGCAGAGGACAATTCTCTCCTGATCATAAAAAAAATGAACACACTGCACAGAAATTGAAATAGACTATGTAAAGGAAAGCCTAGAACCTTCTGTACCTTTACAGGGAGGAAAAAAAACCTAGAAACTAGTGGATTGGGATTTCACTGAACTAGGGCTGCATAAAAATCTTGGTTTACGTAGGAAGAACCTGGCTAAAGAGAAATGTACATAAAGACCTACGAAAAGAATATATATATATATATATATATATATATATATATATATATATATATATATATATATAGTTTGTTTTTTTATATTGTTTTTCTATTTTATGGGGTGAATATAAATGTATTTTGTATGTACTTGATTTGATATTTTATCTTTTTATGTTTAATAAAGTTTACTTTTTAAATAAAAATAAAAATAAATAAATGCATATTATGTGGGTGCATATACCCACATATGCACATATATTATTATTATTATTATTATTATTATTATTATTATTATTATTTAATCTTTAGTGAGATTCACAGCCTTTGAGGCTGGTTAATAGCTCAGCAGCTCGAGTCCTTACCAAGGACCTAGGAACTGTTAAGGTATCATCGGAGGATGTAAGTTGTTCTGAGTAAGGTGGTTTTTTGTAGAGTCAAATGTTCAAGTCCGGCAAATTTAGAATTTCTAAATAGCGGGCTAGCCCTTTGGGTATTGCTCCAAGGGCTCCAATTACAATCGAGACAACACACGATTTCTTTTTCCACAGTCGCTCAACTTCAATTTGTAAATCCCGGTACTTTGTGATTTTTTGCACATATATTATATGACAGAGAGAAAAATCACAATCTAGTCTGGATGTATACATGTACATGGCAAAAAAAAAAACAAATCTTGCGAGTTTACCAGATGGATGGCATAGGGACAAAGCTGTTACAGAATCAGGTAGCCCTGCTAGAAATACTTCAAAACTTCCTCCCACAGGGGAGCAACAGAAACAGATAGTAAAGTTGGTATGTGGGATCTCTAATAATGCTTTGAGCTCTTAGCACATAGTGCTTATAAGCGGTATCCTGAATAACAGGAAGCGAGCTTCCTATAATCTTCTCAGCTGTCCTTACCACTCTCTGTATGGACTTTCTATCTGAGGCACTGCTACCACCAAACCAAACAGTGATGCAATTTGTTAAAACACTCTCAATTGTGCCTCTGTAAAAAGTGGCCAGGACATGCAGACACTGGTTTGCATGTTTCACTAAGGATGACATGTGGAGAGACCAATTCAGATTATCTGCACCCCTAGATATTTAATACCGTTGACCACTTCTACATGTGAAAAGAAATCTCTAATCTGATGGATTTCTTTAACCTCCCCATAACTCATACATCTAAAAGGAATTAGAAAAATGGCACCAGTTGAAGCTCATTTTTTTCTCCTACAAAATCTAGGATTTGTAGGTGAGTTTTAAGCAATACATTGGTGCCATTATATGTGCAGAGATAATTTGCTAAGTAACTCTTATCTCTTTTTTTTTTTTTTGTCTATCCTGAGATTGCTTAATTAGAGTGATTGTTTAATCAGGGTATTACAATCCCTTTTAATACAGCTCAAGAATTTGGCATTACTTCTTTCTGACAAATTTTTATGTTTTGTTTAGCAGGCAGACAGCTAACACAGAAGCCTTCATGGACACAGTTCATTGCTTTTCTAACTGAATTTAATTTCATTTTAATTTCACCAACTGAAGCGAGCTTATTCTTCTCTTCAGATAATAATGGAACTTATTTGTTCCAACAGTTCTTGATGGTTTACAATAAGAGATATTTTTTTCCCCAGGCTGAAAAAAAATCGAAAGACTGTTTCAGTTCTAACCACGCCATATTTAGATGCTGAAAACAAAGAAACCAGGAACCTGGTATGAGTTCTGGCAGCTGGCATTGTGCACGCTCTGATGCACCAAAGGGTTCTTTTCACCCATACATCTCTTATTTCTAATAGGTGCTCTATACATTCGCATCTGTGGGATTTGCAAGATTTATCCTCAACAGCTGTTTTGTGGCAACAATGAATGAACCGAGGCAGAACAAGCAGTCAGAAGAAGGAAAGCAAATAAGCACCGGGAATTATTAAAATGAAAAACAATTGCTTTGGTAAGAGCACACAGATCTGAAAATTACAACTCTTTACACTTTTTAAGTTTTGCCTAATTACCCTTCTAGTTGATTTCCGTCCACTTAATAAATCAGAGGGAACTGAATTCCACATAAACGTTAATTGCCTTAAAAATGGCACTTAAGCATTCCCTCACAATAATAATGTCTTACGTTCACTAAAATCAATAGCAGTTTTTAAATTAGTTTGATTACTTTTCTATCCTAAAAGTCCTCTCCATCTAAAAAGAAGAAGACTTGAGCTTCTTATTTGTTTATTTAGCACATTCATATAGCTACCTAGCTCACTGAATGTGACTCTGGGGGCATACAACCTATAGCCGAACAGTATTAAAACAGTTTTAAAAATAAATAAAAACAAGGTAAGTAATAAAAACAAGATTGCAAAAGAATACTCATCTAAACACAATACAACCATCGTACAGGTTTACCATGGGATCCCCAAGGTGTTTGGAAAATTCAACATCAGGGGAGGCTGAGCCACAGCAAAAAGAGGCATATCATCTGGATCCTATCAGATGAAGCTCTTTAGCAGCTTAGAGTCATGGCGGTGCAGTGGTTAGAATGCAGTATTGCAGGCTGACTCTGCTCACTGCCAAGAGTTCGATCCTGACCAGCTGAAGGTTGACTCGGCCTTCCATCCTTCCGAGGTTGGTAAAATGAGGACCCAGATTGTTGGGGGAAATTTGCTGACATTGTAAACTGTCCAAAGAGTGCTGTAAAGCACTAATGGGCAGTATAAAAGTCTAAGTGCTATTGCTATTGCTATTAGCAGATGGAACATACAACATACCCCTTCTGCTGGACCCGATGGCGATGGGTAGATATTATAGGGAAGAAGTAATCCTCATATAACCTGAACTCATGCCATGTAGGGCTTTAAAGGTCAAAAAACAAAAACTTGAATTGCATCCAGAAGTAAACTGGCAGCCAATGCAGTTTATAGAATAGAGGTGTAACTGTTGCAATAATTCGAGGATCGGACTCAATGAAAGATTCAGAAAAAGTAGTATTCAAACAAAGTACTATTTATTTACAGTAGGCATTCTATATTCTCTGGATGATTGCAGATAGAAGCAAGGAGGAGGAGCATGTATGCTCTTTTATATCAATAAGGTGGAGTTAGGAATAGGAGTGGTTACATATGAATACATTAAGGAAGGGAGAATAAATTAACCCTTGATGTACTATATACATACATTTCCTATATTTAAGAATAAGGCATTTACCTGTGACAAATCCCCCTCTAAATGCCGATTCGACATACAACAGTAATTACATTCAGATTCAGAACAATATAAAACTTGTAATTTTGAAGTTAAATATTTATGTTGTTTAGATTGCAAAGGTTTAGTCAATATATCAGCTATTTGTTCTGTGGTTTCACAATGAATAGCTTTAATGAATCCATCCTGAGATAATTGTCTTACATGTTTGAATTTGATATCTATATGCCTAGATCTCTGACCAATAGCATCTGATCTAGATATCTCTATCGCAGCTTTGTTATCTTCATGTATAGCAAATGGCAATGAAGGACTTTTCCAGACGTCTGATAATAAATCATTGAACCATACAAGATTATTAGAGGCTTTTGACAAACAAACATATTCTGCCTCAGTCGTTGATGTAGCTACAAGATCCTGCTTTCCAGTATACCAGTAGACTGGACAGTTGTTAAGAAAGAATACATAACCAGAAGTGCTTTTCCTGCACTTAGTGTCACCTGCCCAATCTGCATCAGCGTAACAAGTGAGAGTAGGTTCTTTACCATCGTTGGGTTCTAATATTAGGGAGAAATCTATGCTGTATTTCAAATATCTTAGTACTCGTTTAATGGCTTCCCAATGATACATTAAAGGTTTATTGACATATCTGGATAATAAATTAAGGGGTAGAGCAATATCTGGTCTGGTCCAATTAGATATATACAAAAGTGAACCAATAACTGATCTATAAAGTGTATTATCAGTATACTCAGGAGATGATTCATTCATGTTTCTTAAAAAATCAGTTTGCATTGGAGTATCACAAGGCTTTGCATCACTCATATTACATTTATTCAATAGTTCTATAATTTTATCTTTCTGAGATAATCTAAATCCTTTTTTAGTCTTACTGATTTGAACTCCAAGATATTTATTTACTTTCCCTAATGATTTTAAAGAAAAATGTTCATTTAATTTTGTTACAAATGTATCCCTTTTTTCTTTATGTTTGCCAATATACAAAATGTCATCTACATAAATTAACACAAATTCTATTGAATCACCATCCCTTCTAACAAAGAAACAATTATCTGCAGTTGTGGCATTGAAGTTCATAGGTTTGAGAACGTTGACCAAGCATTCATACCGGCGTTTGCCGGATTGCTTTAATCCATACAAACTTTTGTTCAGTAACCAAGTTTCATTTCTATTTGTGTTTTGGCTATGAGGAGCTCTTACATATATTTCTTTATCAAGTTTTGCATGTAGGTATGCAGTTTGTATGTCATATTGAAAAACTTCAAGATTAAGGTCTGATGCTATTACTAAAGCTGTCTTGACACTTTCAGTTCTTACAGTGGGGGAATATGTGTCGGTATAATCCTCAGGATATTTTTGAGCATAGCCCTGTGCAACTAGTCTTGCTTTATATAATGAATTGCCTTCTTCCAGATTTTTAATTTTAAATATCCACCTAGTGCCAATAATTGTTTTGTCTTTTGGAGCTGGTGTTGGAGTGAATACGTTTAGTTCTTGCAGACTGTCCATTTCTTTGGCCATGGCTAATTCCCATTATTTTCTTTCCTCTGTGGGGAGTTTTAATACTTCCTCGTATGTATTGGGTGTTGATGTATTATCATTTATGTGCATTATATAATCCTTATATTTATTTGGTGTTTGATTCCTGTTACATCTAACTGTTCTTTCTGGTCTGCTATCGTTATCGTGTAAATATCTTGCTTCCTTTTTTGTTAAAGAATCTGTTTTGATTTTGGGACAATTCCCTACCCATGTTTTATTGTTGCTCTTTTGTGTATTGTGGTCATGTTCTTCTCTTTCTGTCTTATCATGATTATCAATGCTTGATTTTGTACTTGGAAAAATCTCATTAAGATGTATCTTAGACCAATTGACCTGTTCGTGAAATACAGCTGTTCTAGAAATTATGAATTTATTGTTATTGTCAATAAATCTGTATCCTTTTGTGCCTGTTTCATATCCCATGAATCTGAGCCTTCTGGATACATTATCCCCCTTACGTCTCAATTGTTTTGGAATATGTACGTCTGCTGTAACACCAAATACATACATGTGGGCTATTTTGGGTTTTTTGTTATATACTAATTCATATGGTGTTTTATTTATGACACTAGACCAAATTCTGTTTAGGGTATAATTAGAGTATAATAGAGCTTCCGACCAAAATTGTTTGCCTAAACCAGCATCTTCTAATGTGCATCTAATCATGGTTTGTAATGTTGAGTTCTTTCGTTCTACCACTCCATTTTGAAATGCAGAGAAAGGGCTAGAGGTGAAGTGTAACATTCCTTTGTCTTTTAGCCATTGGGAGAATTCTTTTGACATGAATTCAGATCCCCTGTCTGTCATGATTTGTTTTATTTTTACATTGTGTTGTGTTTCTACACGTTTATAAAATTCTTTAAACTTTTGAAATGTTTCATCTTTGTGTTTCAAAGTATAGAGAAATCCATAATGACTATAGTCGTCTACAATAGTAAGGAAATATCGTTTTTTGTATGTAATTGATGGGGTCAATGGACCAACTAGGTCCATATGTACCAGGTTAAAGATATGATTTGATGATCTTGTTGCCTTTTTTGCTCTGGGTTTAGTTCTGAGTTTTGAGGACTTACATACTGAACATTCCAAATAATTTTTACAATCTTTTATTTTAACACCTTCAGCATGTTCAACCATTTTTTGTATTACAGGAAAACTAGCATGTCCTAATTTTCTGTGCAATATATGTGCACATACATCATGAATTGGTTTTCCAATTATTGGTCTTTTGTTAATATGTGTATCTTTAATTGATGTGTTTTCATGGTTATGATTTGTTTCATGTTCCTCGTTGTTACTGTCACTGTCATTTTCATTTTCTATGCTATTGTCATCTTCCATGTTTGAATCAATGTTGTGTAGCCATCTTTCTTCAGTGACTAAGTATGGTAGATCTCCTTTGATAACTATATTGCCTAAGTTTGTTTTGTTTTTCTCTAGAGTTGCTTTTCCTTTTGAGAACACTATATTTATGTCAGAGTCTCTGCTCAATTTTATTGCACTAAGAATGTTATGGGGTATTTCGGGTATTAATAAAACCTCCTCTATTTTCCCTAGACTGGGTAAATTTACATTTCCCCTTCCAATGACTTGAACTTCTTCTTGGTTGGCTACTTTAATTACAAATTTATCTTCTATGAAAGAAGATAATATTTTCTTATCATGTGTTGTATGATTTGTTGCCCCAGAATCAATTAGCCAGGCATTATCTTTTGAGTTTTGATTCTTGCTTATGTTATACTTATCTAATCCATTTAATGATCCAGACTTTCTCTCTCTTGAGTTATCTCTGCCCCCTCTACATTCTCTGAAATTTGGTGAGTTTCTATATCTGTACCTGTCAATAGATGATTGTCTGTTATGGTATCTGTTTCTATTGTTATGGTTTTGTCTTTCTCTAAGGAATTTTGGACAATCTCTTCTATAGTGTTCTTTGGACCCACAATTATAACATTCAATTGGTTCTTGATGCCTTTCTTGAAATACTACCCTTTTGGTCTGTCTGTGTTCTTTGTGTCTGCTGTAGTGGCTTCTCCTTAAATTATCTTCAGCTATTAGTCTATTTGATAGACTCTCTATAGATAGATATCCTAGATTAATTGTGTCCAAATGTGATATGTAATTATCCCATGATGAGTCTAATGAATTAATGATAATGCTTTTCATTGTCTGATCAGATATTATTTCTCCCCTTAAATGAAGTTCTGCTCTAGTTGTGTTTAGTGATAGTAAATGCTCACTTACAGTAGTTCCAGGTTTTCTCCTGGCTGAGAAGAAATTTTTAGACATTCTCGTTGTGGTTGCTATACTTTCACTATGAAACAATTTAAACATACAATGAATTATTTCTGAGACAGTTAGATTATGCTTAATACTATGATAGATAGCAGGAGATATACTAGATATTAGCAAATAGAATGCTCTGTGATGCAGGCAGTCCAATTTTAGAGTCCATGGTCTTTTGGGAGGGTTAGTTATGAAAAATAATAAATTCTCTTTTAAGAAAACAACCTGGAGCTGTTGACTCCATTCCTGTAAATTAATACCGTCTATTCTCAATTTTGGAAAACCACTAGGCAAGTTTCCAATGTTATTTGTTGCATACTTAGAACTGGAGGCTGTCCATGATCTTGTAAATGTTGAAAATTGCAGAATGGTGTAGGTATGCTAGCGATCAGTCTGAATGGTTCTTCACTGTCTCTATGCTCGTCTGCGTGCGTTCGCGCATGCGTGTTGCTCATTTTGCTTCTGAAGCTGTCGGGAGAGGTTCTCGTCACTGTAGCTCCCTCGTAGTGCTCTTCTTCTGACGATTCGCTTTCTGGCTCAGCTTTTGGTGTCCAGGTGGGGATCAGAGCTTGCTTTGTTCTGTCGTAGTCGTCTCGGTTGAGGCCTCTGGCTCCCGGGATCGTTTGCGGTGTGGGCGAGTACTTGCAGGGTCCCCTGGGTTCGGGCGTCAGCGCTCTCGTCGTTTGGGCTGGAGTGGATGGAAGTAGGGACGCTTGTCCGCTTGCTTCTGTGTCCTTGAATTGAGTAGTTTGCTCTTTCTTCGTTATTTGATTTACAGTCTTTGGTACTTTTGCTGATTTTTTTGTGATTTTCAGATTTGGGCCGAAGGCTGCGAAGAGTGTTTTCATAGCTGTTTCGATTTGTATTTCAGTTGGCGTTTCTTCGATGTCTATGTCAGATTCTTCTGAAAAATAGGATTTTTCCTTTTTATTTTTTATGCTGGGTAAAGTCTTTCGCGCCAGCCATTTTGAATTCTGTCCTTTGATTGGTTCTGAGCTAGCCATTTTGGTGGGCTGGCTAATCCAAGATGGCTGCCATTCAAAATTTTGCGCGGGACCGTTAGTTTTCCTCTCGGTTATGTTTTCATCTGTATGTGATTCGCTCACCATTTTGAGTTCTTTAGGCTCCGGGGTGTTGATGTGCTTTTCTCTTGCTGCTCCGTTGTCTTTTATAATGTCTTGGAGGTTCGCAATGAGATTTTTGTCATCTTTACGGTTCTTCAGCAGTCTTAATATTTCTGATCTGAGCGTATTGTTTTCTGTCTCTCTCTCTTCTTGATCATCGGGTTCATCGATTACCTCTTCTTCATCTGTGGTGTAGTTTTCAGGTTCTCTTGTTGTTTCAGCCGTGGATTCATCGATCATTTCTTGATCTGTTTCTATCTCTTTATTGTGTGCCCTGGTGTTGGGTCTTTCTCTTTTTTCTCTGGAGTTTTCTTTCTTTGGCATGTTTGTTTCTTATTGAGTCAGCCAACCATCCTCTGCTACCAGATTGTTGCAATAATTCGAGGATCGGACTCAATGAAAGATTCAGAAAAAGTAGTATTCAAACAAAGTACTATTTATTTACAGTAGGCATTCTATATTCTCTGGATGATTGCAGATAGAAGCAAGGAGGAGGAGCATGTATGCTCTTTTATATCAATAAGGCAGAGTTAGGAGTAGGAGTGGTTACATATGAATACATTAAGGAAGGGAGAATAAATTAACTCTTGATGTACTATATACATACATTTCCTATATTTAAGAATAAGGCATTTACCTGTGACAGTAACACATACTATTTCTGTAAATTCTTTCATACACTCCTGTAAATGGACACCCTAATCCTCCTTCCTTGGGAGTTACCTTAAGAGTGGCCATCTTTAGATATAATAAGAGTAGAGCTAGGCTCATTTTGGAGAGCCTAGTAATATATACCAGGTTGACTTTCTCATCTGTGACTAAATCATAGTTGATCCTTATTACAAGCCAAGCTGACATTTAGCAATAGCATCCAAAAGCCAGAGTCTCTAAATGCCTGCTCTCCAGGAAATATAATTGTTCCTGGGTAGTAGAATATGGTACCGGTACACCCTGCCCCCACCCCCCGCCCTGGTTTCCCTCCATATCTTTCCATACCAATCACCACCACAATATTCTGAATTGTCCCAATTCCCCCAAGGCCCCAGCACTTCCCACCCCCATATCCACGGGCTCACAGAACAAGGGATCCTCACACATCATTCTAAGGAAAAGATAATTGAAATCCCCTTTGCTCTCAGTATCAAAGGTCACTACCACTACCATTGCCCTAACTGGCTCTTACCTGAAAAAGGTAATTAGTCTCCTACCAGAAAAAAATCCCTGAATCATCCAAATACATCCTTTTGCTAGCCAAAATCACACTATCTGATGGAGACTGTGCAGAAGATCTAACTAAGATCACCCATCACGCTCTCATTTTTCAAACACCAGTAGGAAAAAGACAAGATAGCTTTCAAGGGGGATCCATGGCAAGGATCCAAGGCACCAAACATATAGTCAACCTAACATTCCATCTTGAGCTACTCCAACTTACTTAACAGGAACTCTTTTGTTTGCCGCCAATTTTGTATTTCTGAAGGTATGCTAGCCTTCTTCAACATTCTCTTTTAATTTATATAGTCCTTTGAAATGTCTATTAAAATTTTAGGCATAGCATTGGAAGGAGCTTAGGAAACTCCAGAAGTTTTGTTTCTCTGCAACATCAAATGTGAACTTTCATTGTAGGTCTTAGAGGATAGGGTCACCCTTCAGCAGTAGAATTACATTCTTGTATGCTAGGATTAGTGCTTGACATCTCCAGACAGTGGCTTCACTCTGAATAACTCTATGTTTGATGTTCTCATAATAGAGAATTGTAAACAAGAAGTATAAAAGTAGAAACAAGAACAATGCTGTGAAACTATAAAACGGCAAGGCTTTACATCTGGCAAACAGCAATGTTCTGCAGTTATAAAATTTCAAGCTCAATATCATAATACTTTGTAGAAATAAATGAAACAATTACTGCAAACCTTAACTCTACTTCCGCTAGTTACACAGAAGTCATTTACTGCTTCTCCAGCAATGTGAAAACATCCAGGAAGCTTCAAGGGTAGGGGGGTTTTTTTGTGCACACAAAGACACACAGGGACACCAAGAGATGGCTGTCTAGCCTCCACTTGAAGACATCTGTTCAAGAGAAGTGAAGAGGTGCTATAGGTAATTGCTTCTGCGTTACATTTTTTACCTTCTTTTGATATTCAACTTCAATAGACTTCTTAGCTCTCTGCCAATGCCAACAGAGAAAGAGCACAATGCCAAGCTTTCCAAACAAGATAATTGGTAGCGGATCTCTCCGTGTGTTCAATTCCTTCTAATTCTTCAAAGGAACATTTTTTTTCTTATTCCGCCTTAGCTGAATAGGAAGCCTAATCAGGATGGAGCACAATTAATATCTGTATAGTTTTTAACAATTATTAAGACCAACAAGTGATGGAAAACATTTCCAATGCCCACAATGATGCAATTATGCTGGAGCATTCACTGCAGTAAAACTAGTTGTGGTGGTATCTTTTTAATCTTAATTCATTAATCTTTACCATAAGGGTAATGTAGCATAAACAAAGAAATAGAAATTGATGTTTTGAGTTGCAGAAAACCAATGCATCCCAAAGCATTTGGCTTATATATCATTTATTCATTAAGAAAATATTCATGTTGCTTTTTTCCTCATTCTCCAACAGGTTACATGACATCTACATATTGCAGTGAGTTGTCCTAACAATTTAATTTGTTATTGAAGAACTAACAAACCCACTTTCCCCTCATCAGTTCCTAACTCAGGGGTGAAAACCTGCAGGTTCTGACAGGTTCTGGAGAACCGGTAGTGGAAATTTTGAGTAGTTCAAAGAACCGGCCAATACCACCTCTGGCTGGCCCCTGAGTGGGGTGGGGATGGAGATTTTGCAATCTCCTTCCCCCAGGAGTGGGGAGGGAATGGGGATTTTGCAGTATCCTTCCCCTGGAGTGGGGTGGGAATGGAGATTTTGCAGTATCCTTCCCCTGCCACGCCCACCAAGCCACGTCCACAGAACCCGTAGTAAAAAGATTTGGATTTCACTGCTGTCCTAACTGTACTACCTTCACTAATACCAAACATTAATTTTGCTACTATGACAATAACAATATAACAATTAAACTATAATTACTAACTCATCTGTTTGGAGTTGTCTTACTTGTGAAATACTTTGGCCTTAAATGCACAGGATTGTGAACGTGACTGTAGAAAACACAAATTGTGCTTCACAGTATTTCAACCTTAAAAGGTTATCATGACTTAAGGTCATTCCATGCATGGGAAAAGGGTGAACCTTCATCTCCTGTGGGCCAGTAAAATGTTTCTTGATTTTTGAATTAGCTTCTTTTTAAAAGAACGGCAAGAAAGGAGATTTGGGAACAATCTAGTGAAACATTCTTGACCTGTTTTTACATTGTTTTGTTCTCTTTTTACGGGATGCGGTGGCTCAGTGGCTAAGACGCTGAGCTTGTCAGTCGAAAGGTCGGCAGTTCAGCAATTCGAATCCCTAGTGTCGCCTAATGGGGTGATCTCCCTTTACTTGTCCCAGCTTCTGCCAACCTAGCAGTTTGGGAAAGCATGTAAAAAATGCAAGTAGAAAAATAGGAACCACTTTGGTGAACAGCATTCCGTGCGCCTTTGGCATTTAGTCATGCCAGCTACGGAGACGTCTTCATACAGCGCTGGCTCTTCGGCTTTGAAACAGAGATAAGCACCGCCCCTAGAGTCGGGAACGACTAGCAGATATGTGCGAGGGGAACCTTTACCTTTACTCTCTTTTTTCTCCCCCCCACCACTCCAAAAAAACTCCATATCACAACATAATTACTTCACATGCTACTAATTTTTTGCTACTCTTTTCAATATTCAGAAAATCTTAACGTGTAGAAATCTCAATCGAGGAGAAACAAGAGCCTTAGAATTACATTTTGTGCTTGGCAAGGAACAACTTTACAGTGCTCTCAGAATAAAAGTATAAAGTGAAAACACAACTGAACAGAAACAGATGAAAACAAATGCTAAATCAAATTGCTTGCTCCCTTTGAATTGGGTCCATTTGTGAATCTGGAAAGGGGTGGGACATTAAAGGGAATGAAATTCAATAAAAACAGGTGGAACCTACCTATAAGGGGGGTGGGGAATCAAGCAAGTTACATGAAATCCCTGAGATGCTGTCAGCTTTTTCTAAGATCAAAAACAATCCTGAATAATAACAACCATTTCTCCAACTACAAAGATTCCTTTAAGCCCTGTGTGGGGAAAAGTTAGAAGAATCCTTTTGTGTGTGTGTGTATTTAAAAGAACTCAGTGCAGGGGCCAGGACTCTCCTGCATCTCTCCTTTTGAAGTTCTACATGGCCAATTAGCATTTGTATAGCAATGATACCTGAACTTCAAATGCCCTCATCTAAGTGAGTGCTCCCTTTATTGTAACGTACCTTTGCACATGCATAATGCTGTGGTATTATATGGCATAATAATGTTCAGCAGTTCGAATCCCTAGTGCTGCGTAATGGAGTGAGCTCCCGTTACTTGTCCCAGCTTCTGCCAACCTAGCAGTTCGAAAGCATGTAAAAAATGGAAGTAGAAAAATAGGGACCACCTTTGGTGGGATGTAACAGCGTTCTGTGCGCCTTTGGCATTTAGTCATGCTGGCTACATGACCACAGATATCTTCAAACAGCGCTGGCTCTTTGGCTTAGGAATGGAGATGAGCACCGGCCCCTAGAGTCAGAAATGACTAGCACGCATGTGAGGGGAACCTTTACCTATACCTTTAATGCTGTGGCATCAATGAAAGCCTGCCTATCTGAAACAATGAAAGCAATTTAGACTTTGTAAAACTTCTCATTGCTCTGAACTGCTGGATTGCCTGTTGCAGCATAAGCAAAGAACAACTTTATCTCTGGCATCCTCCAAGCACCAGAACATAAATTTAAAAAATGATCTGGTACCAACCTGACTCACATTTTCTTCCATTATTAGACAAGGTGACCAGAGGTGGGTTTCACATAATTTTACCACCAGTTCGCCGCGCACCAAAAATGTGACCACGCTTGCACGCATGTGCGTGGCTTAGAAAATAGGACGGCATAGCATCGGGGCGGGCGGGCCCATCCACAGGTCAACACTATCGGTTCGTCCGAACCAGTCCAAACCATCTGAATACCATCACTGAAGTTGACCAATAAGGAACATAAACAAAAAGGAAGGGTCGTATAGATTTCAAATCTCTACATAAATATTTTTGTTATACAGGTAGTCCTCGACTTACAAGCACAACTGAGCCTAACATTTCTGTGGCTAAGTGACATATTTGTTAAGTGAATTTTGCCCCAGTCTATGATCTTTCTTTCCAGGGTTGTTAAGCGAATCCCTGCAGTTGTTAAACTAGTAACAAAGTTGTTAATTGAATCTGGCTTCCCCCATGATTTTGTTTGACAAAAGGTCACAGAAGGTCATCACATGACGCCAGGACATTGCAGCGGTCATAAATATAAGCTGGTTGCCAGGAGTCTGAATTTTGATCACGTGACCATGGGGATGCTGCAATGGTCATGTGTGAAAAATGGTCATAAGTCACTTTTTTCAGTGCCCTTGTAACTTTGAACAGTCACTAAATGAACTGTTGTATGTTGAGGACTACCTGTACATTTCTAAAGCAGACAGGGGAGTTAGCTTGTAATCATAACTTTTAGAGCAGCTAGAACATAAAGAGCTCCATAGCTCCCTTTGGGCAGCTCCTGCAAAACTACCTCCTCTCTCCCCCCACAAAAAAAGATAAAGTTGCATCTCTCCTACCATATAAGAGCCTTTAGTTTCACTTTTTTTTGGGGGGGAGGGCTAAATTAAGTAAATAAATACATCTTAAAATAATTGCTATGTTTATTTATTTTTAGTAAAAATGAAAATAGAAGTGTTCCTAATAAATTGTATCTGGTCTCAATTTTCGAAGAGGGATGGAGCAAGAACTAAGCACTGGGGTTGTCCAAATAGACAATAATTTTGGAAAGATTGCTTATACATCAGGAAATAAAGCACCTTGATTTCATCTTCTCAAATCCAACAGTGAGCTAGATAATAGGATCGTTTCCAAGTGTACACTAGTAATGTAACTAGAAATGAGATGCATCAGAAGAGCCAGGGTCTTCCTCCCAGTGACCTCAATTTTACAGAATTTCCTTCCAATAAAGTCATGCCTTGCCCTTACTTCACTTGTCATTTAGATAGGCTCTTCACAAGTTCATATTGACTTGGGTATCTTATCTCTCAAACACTTTCACAAATAATTCTGGGTATCTGATCAATTTGATCACACAAAATGAACAGGATATGAAAACTCATAAACACTCCCCTCCATTAGTTTCTGTAGTGCAAAACAAAGGGAGGATTTGAGCAAAAAAAAAAAAAATAGCAGAAGATCCCCAGAGGCAAAAATAAATAATAATAATAATAATAATAATAATAATAATAATAATAATAATAATAATAACAACAACAACCACCACCATCATGTAGTGCTGGTTTGATTGGGTGGTGTTTGGCTTTTCCAAAACGTTGGGATAACTCAGATTAACAGATTAACAGAGTTGGAAGGGACCTTATAAGTCATCTAGTCCAACCCCCAGCTCAAGAAGGAGACCCTACACCAGTGATGGCTAACCTTTTCCGGACCAAGTGCCCAAAGCGTGCGTGTGTGCGCACAAATGCGAGTGCGCCCAAACCCCCCAAATGCAATGCAGCTCTGTGCATGCACTCCCCATGCATGTGCACGTCCCCCCTGCCCACACTACATGCCCTGTGCATGTGTGTGCAGACCCCACATATGCCCTGTCCCCCCACACATGCACACGCAGCCCCCCGCACATGCCCAAACCCCCGTGCATGTGTGGCAGAGTCCCGAAGATTAGTTGGCTGGTGGGGAGCACACGCACATGCGCATGTGTAGCGGAGCTGAACTGGGGTGACAGCTCACGTGCCATCAGAAAGGATGCTGCGTGCCACCTCTGGCAGACATGCCATAGGTTCGCCATCACGGCCCTACACCATTTCTGACAAATGGCAGTCCAATCTTTTCTTGAAAGTCTCAAGTGATGAAGCTCCCACAACTTCCAAAGGCAACTTCTGTTCCATTGGTTGATTCCGATAGTTAACTCCGATAGTACTGCTTTATTAATAACTTTAAAAGTTCTCCATCTCTTGTATGATATTCATTTTCAGGGTCCAGCCTTATAAACTGGAAGAACCCACCATTTCTACCGTATGTCATCAGTCGAACCTGGACTTGACATAGGAGCTCAACCTTGGACGGTCTCTCAATCCTTAGATCAAGAAAACCAATGGGCATACTGAATATACCCAGCCAAAGGCACTGTCAAATAACCAAGGATCGAAACGCTCATTTTTCTTCTCCATATAAACTAGATACTAAAAAATCTCAGTGCTGCAAAAGAAATAAGGTTTTCCTCTTTCTTTCTTTCTTTCTTTCTTTCTTTCTTTCTTTCTTTCTTTCTTTCTTTCTTTCTTTCTTTCTTTTTTCTTTCCTTCCTTCTTTTCCTTCCTTCCTTCCTTCCTTCCTTTTTCTTTCTCTGTATCTTTAATCCAAAGTCTTCCATGTTGTTCCCCATTCTCAAACAAAGAAGTACCTACGCATTTTTTACCTGACACACTGTAAAGTGAACCCCTTTACACCATTTACATGTGTAGATACTTGTATAATTGACTTCATAAAGTAATTTTACAATATTTTGACTTTGGATTCATGTGTCTTTTGAATCTGGGGCCTTACAAATGCAATAAATAACTAAAAATAATAGATTTGCCTTTCTTACTTCATTGTCTTGAATGCCATTAACTTCAAACATATTCTGTTAAATTTGCCATACACAAATAATTGTTCAGTATTTGAGTGTCCATACTCACGGGATGAAATAATACTTAAAATTGGTATTAATTATTAGAGTCACATTTTGGTTCTGACACATATAAGCATTGTAGGGAAATCAGATTTATAGTAATGACATATGAAACTTTTTTTGTAAAAGTTGCAGTAAATTATCTGAAAACTGTAATATCTGTCACTAAGAAGATTTTTTTAAGTGTATCAAATGCTAAAGGTTTGATGGCATTTTATTAGCTCTCAGAGGATCTAATTCCTAATTACATTTAAATGTCTATCACTTACCCAACTCTAACATCTATTTAATGCCAAACTACAGAACTCTTTTTTAGATTGATGTCATTATGACTTGACTTTTACAATAGTTTTGTTGGCGTCAACTAATTCTATACAACTTTCATGCATCATCTGTCCAGATAAGAATTCCCCACATACTAAGAAGATTGAGCATAACAAGCAAAACTGAGTTACCAAGTTTATCTAAATATACTATAAAAGCACACAATATTACTTTAAGGTTTGCACTGATTGTCTTTTTTTGCTCAGTATTACTTTACACCAATCTTCCTCAATTTTGAGCCCACCCAAAAGTATTAAACTTTAATGCCTGAACTGTCTCTGGAGAAGCACTCAACTGTAAGTGGTGGTAATCTTTCCTGATTCTATCTCTATATGCTGAGAATTGAGCCTACAGGTAAACTTCCTGTCATTTTTCAAAACCATGACTTTTAATCCTGCCAGTTAAAAATGTAGTGGTTCCATCTATAATGTTGCACAACTAAATCTTCTGGTTCTTTGTATTCACAGTCAGCACTTCATATTTGATCTAATTTAATCTAGTTTATGTCCCACTACAAATAATGGGATTTAAATTACACCCATCTAATTTGTCCCAGTTTTTTCTGGGAGCTAATTACTGTATATTTCTTACATTTTTAATGTTGTAGGTATTTTGTAATGATGCACTTTAATAAAACTGGAATCCGTAAGATTTTCTTGCATTTTGCAAATAATTTCCCCCAACCATATTCATATATTTTAAGAATTTCAAACATGATTAAGTGTAAGAGTAAATTTTTATTTCTGAAGATATATGTTTGTTGCTAGGTAACTGTGTTTCGTAGAATTTGATTGGCTGTGTATCCAAAGCATTTGCTAGAATGTACACCACACAGACAAGAAATATGGGGGAGGGAGAGAGAAAGAGCTTAAAACTTAGAAATGCATTCTTGTGAAACTTCTTTTTTTTTAAAAAAAATGTGTCTTTAACATTCTTTGCCAATTATATTCACTAAAGCTTTGCAATGAGGAAACAGAAACAAGTCTTAAATCTAGCCACATACAACCAGAACTTCTCTGGTTCATAAATAATATGCTGGGTGTTTTAATAATAATCACTGTTACTTTGTTTTTCATTTTTGTTTTTGTTTTGGCAGTGAAGACACTAAATGTTTTGTATTATTTTTTATTTTTTTATTTATTTATATTTAAATTTATATACCGCCCTTCTCCCGAAGGACTCAGGGCGGTGAACAGCCAAAGGTAAAAAACATAGAATACAGAAATTTAAAAGCAATTTAAAATATATTAAACAATTTGGCCCAACAATTAAAATTAAAATTAAAATTAAACAATTGGAGAAGTTAGGCCAGCCCGGCTTGTTGAAATAAAAAAGTCTTGAGGGCCCGGCGGAAAGTACGTAAATCCGGAATCGTCCGTATCTCCGGGGGGAGCTCGTTCCAGAGGGCAGGTGCTCCCACAGAGAAAGCTCTCCCCCTGGGGGCTGCCAGTCAACATTGTTTGACCGACGGCACCCCAAGGAGCCCCTCTCTGTGGGAGTGTACTGGCTGGTGGGAGGCTCTCGGTGGCAGAAGGCGGTCTCGTAGATATCCAGGTCCTAAGCCTTGGAGCGCCCTAAAGGTGGTCACCAACACCTTGAATCCCACCCGGAGGACCACCAGAAGCCAGTGCAGCTTGCGCAGGAGAGGTGTTACATGGGAGCGCCATGATGCTCCCATAATCACCCGCGCGGCCGCATTCTGGACTAGTTGGAGCCTGCGGGTGCTCTTCAAGGGGAGCCCCATGTAGAGAGCATTACAGTAGTCCAGGCGAGAAGTGGTGAGGGCATGAGTGACCGTGCACAAGGAGTCCCGATCCAAAAACGGACGCAACACATATTTGAAGAGATAAAATCATATTCTGAGAAAACATGAATTCCAGGACCACTGAGTTCAGAGGCGCATAAAACTTAATTTTATTCATATCAAGTTTTGCCCAGCATTTGAAAACAAGATTTTCTGATGCATTCTTAAAGTACAATACAAGCTCAACATAGTAGCTTCACCCTTTTCGTGGATCATACAACACTGAAATTTCAAATAGTACATAATTTTATTTATTTACACATTTTGTGGTGCTAGGTTAAAACCAAAATGGTGCTTCTCATTTTATCTCACTTACAGAAACCAGCTGAATGGACAGTTCAACATTGGAAATGGGGAAAAGCTTTGTGTAGTTCGGCCCTTTGCCCAATTATATATTTTCCAAAAAGGCATCATGCTTCACCGAACTTGCTTAGCAGTGCGAACAATGCACCTGTCAAAACAAAATGGATCCACTCTTCTCTTCTGACAGCTGCACCATCTGGTCCAAAGGCACTTGTTTTGGATTCTATATTCTACACTACACCAAGGATTCAGATGAATATTCAAGCAACAGACCTCGTTTGCTTTGAGCTGTCCAGGGTCCTGAACTTATCTCTAATTACCTGATATGGTTTCCTTATTTGTAGCATTCATCTGTAAATACTTAAACTCTGTTTGCAGACAAGCTATTATTGGTCACTGCTGAATCTTCTTTCTCGGGGTCAGTTTCATCATAAACAGATACAAAGGTAGAAATGTGATTGATTTGATTTTGATTGATTTGCAGTCATTTCATATCATTTGCAACTCTGAGACATTTAACAATGAAAACAGCAAATAAATATATAATTCTATCAAATATATAATTCCATCAAACCAGCATAACATATCTAAGCAGGTTCATTGAAGCAAGAAGTCTTTTTGGAAAGGATATAATTGAGCAAAGGGGAAAGTTTTGTGTAGTTTGTCCCTATTTCCCATGCTGAACTGTCCTTTCAGTTGGTTTCTCTATGTGAGATGGAGAAACACCACTTTAACTTCAGTTAAAATGTATATATAAACAAACAAGCAAACAAACAAATCAAAGCCAGAATTAGCTTCTATACTACCTGAAATGATAGAGTTGTATGATTCAGGTAAGGTTTGAAGCTACTATCCAGAGCTTGTATTTTACTTTAAGTATTCATCAGAAATCAGCTTATCCACATTAATGCTCCATAACCAGAAAGCAACGCAAAGGCACAAATAGCACATTATTATTCAAATAATTATTAAAGGTACCATGAATATTTTAATATTTTTCTAATATCATGTTAACTGCCAAGAGTTGTTACTTTATGGCAGAATATAAATGTATCAAATAAATATTAGAGCATTTACTAATATATTACAGATTACATGTTACAGCCTATATTACAGATATAGTGTGAAATCTGTCATCCTATTAATTAATTTATTTAAATGGCATAGTGGCCTTTAAACAATATTGAGCCATTTAAAATCCCAAATGAAACAGAACTGCTCCTTCAGTAACATAAAATTGTGTGGGTGGAAGTAAGTAAATTTAGATCTCTAGTTAATTTTTGCTCAGAAAATACATTACTGAGCACAATCATTATTCTAGAAGAAAATAAAATCAGAAAAAAATGTATCAGATATAATTCTCTACTTTTATGGTTTCCAGTTTAGCAGATTAGCCAAATGACAAGTATAGTCTCACTGAGGGACAGAATATATATTATTGAGCAATGTTCTCAGGTCATGTACTGAACCTTTCTTCCAACTTATGCTTTCATAGTACATATCCAACTATATACTAACCTCAACCATGATTTGGGGAAAATAGAGTTGAACAGGGATATTCAATGAATCATTTTTATAATCCATATCATTAAAAACTTCTAAACAGAATAGCTGGATCTGTGTGGAGAACACAGTATTCTGAATACCAAAAAAATGTTCTCTGTGTATGATTGAATCTGCATAGAAACTACAGGACTGTCAAAACAGTCTTAAAGCTTTTTTATACCTGTTTGAAATGCAGGTCTAATAAAAGCAAAGGTAATGTATTCCTAGCAAAATTAATTAAAAAGTCAAGCAATCATGAAAATAAAATATCCGTTCAACTGATGGAGAGCCAGTGACGAACAAGACAGAGGCCAGGACATAAACACATGATAAATCAATCAGTAAGCTAATCATCTGCCTAGTAACATTGATATTGTCTTCTTCCTATTCAATTTCCTTCAACAGATGAATAAATTCCAACACCAGACCAACAGAATAAACTGATCACCAGATCAATAGAAAATGTACAATATCCGACTTAAGATTTCCAATTAAATAGAAGCTTGCATGTATTTACTAAATGAGATATATTCCTGATAAAGTTTTTTTTTTAAAGAAAAATTAAATTAATCTCAAATGAGCACCAAACAGAAATCTGAGGTGTAGGTTGAATAAGGTAAATGTTCAAAGGGGGAAAAAAAGACAAAACAAAACTGCACTATTTAGGATAACAATCTGCTCTTCATCCCAAATCAGACGTTAATTCTCTTTTTTTCCTTTAAACAATATCTAAATCAAATTCATCAAACCGAGAATTGGTTGAAGAAAATATAATGTAATTTTTCTATCTTGGACTACTTATAGATAGAACTGTGGTTCTCAACCTTTTCTTCACCACCAACCTCTTTAAATACTCTTTGTGGCTATGGACCATGGCCATGGATCACCAAAATGTAACTCAAGATTTAAAGCACTAGACTGCATCAAATATTCAAAAACTC
Source organism: Arizona elegans (assembly GCA_022577455.1). Taxonomy (NCBI): domain Eukaryota; kingdom Metazoa; phylum Chordata; class Lepidosauria; order Squamata; family Colubridae; genus Arizona; species Arizona elegans. The sequence goes on along the minus strand of JAKOOJ010000005.1, from coordinate 76,769,396 downwards.
CCTGTGACTACATTGCGGCCTCCCAGAGGTCCACGGACCAAAGGTTGAGAACTACTGGAGTAGACTATAGACTACCTTACCAAAGAACTCTAAAATCATACAAACAAGCTATAATATCCCCTCTTCAGATTTTTGTTCCTTGCCTCTTTTTCAGATATCATTCTGTGTCCACTGTTAATAAATTTATTTTGTGCATGGCTACTGCTCTACCTAAACATTGATAAGAATTAAAAGTGATATATATTATTAGTTAGTTTATTGATTAGCCTATAGGTCATATCAAAGCACAAGGTGCAAACACATATCACCATTAAAATCTTATACAAACAGTTTAAAATAAAAGTAGGGTAAAACACAATAGTTATAGGATTACCCTGTTTCCCCCAAAATAAGACATCCCCTGATAATAAGCCCAATTGGGCTTTCGAGCACATGGCAATAAGGCCAAGCATTTATGTCAGGCTTCAAAAAAATAAAAGGGAGGGTCTTATTTTCGGGAAAACATGGTAGATGCAATATAATTTGATACATAGATATATAAAATATGTTATTAATTCCTTATCAGTTTCTTCAAACAAAAGAGAATTTTTAGAAAATTGAACATAAAGTAACAAAGAGTTTTGTTCTTTGAGGGCTCATGTTTCAGAACATGTAGTTTATATAAAAATTGGTTACTTGTGACTTTTAAATAAATATATGTATAACATGTTTGCTGGAAAAATCCAAAAATAAATAATGTTACAATTTAATACAAATTTCAAAAATCATACTAGAAATGCTGTGTTCTTAAGGTAATCCCCACACTAATATACAGAGATGTATTTTGTTCTCAGAAACAAAGTTTACTAGCTGGAAATATTATAGCAGTCCTATATATTCTTGTAACTATAATTTGCTAATTAGAATTCTGTGAGAATCATGCTTGGAAAAAAAATTACTTAAAGTTCAGGCAGCTGGAAACAGCCTGACATAACTGGTGTTTCATTTAAATGTCTAGTTATAGGCTATGTACAATGAAATGATGTATTTAAACTCTCTTCATGATTGATTGAGGTGATGGAATTATCCTAACAGAAGTTATTTTCTTACTAATTGATTTTTTTTTAATTTGATTTATATGCCGCCCTTCTCCGGAGGCTCAGGGCTGTTTACAATGCGTTAAGCAATAGCCTTCATACTTTTGTATATTTATACAAAGTCAGCTTATTGCCCCCACAAACTGGGTCCTCAATTTACCTACCTTAGAAAGGATGGAAGGCTGAGTCAACCTTGAGCCTGATGAGATTTGAATTTACAGTAATTGCAGACAGCTGGTGTTAATCACAATGCTATCAGTCTGCTGAGCCACTAGGCCCTGGTATTTCTTTTCTATTAATTACAGTTTATTTTTATTCTGGTACAGTGTTTTTTTTTATTCTGCTAAATAACAATTAAAAAAAACACATCAGAAGGAAAGACAGTAAGTCATAGAGTTATGTTATAAAATATATTAGACAATTATAGTTTCATTAGATAATTACTTATCCAGAGAATGAATAATCTTAATACATTACAGTGAACATGAGATAGCTCACAGTTTAGCAAAACTTTCTAGACCATTTTTGTCAAATGATATCTTAATGAAAAACTAATTCTGATTTCAATGAAAATGATTGCAATCAAGCACATACGAGATTGTATATATCCCCCTTGTTTACTGTTGTTTTTTAGAATACAGTGCAGTATCACTCATAACTAAATCTACATCTATATATCTCCATTATTTGTATTAAAGATTATTTTAACAAAATAAATACCATATTTTTTGGAGTATAAGACGTACCGGAGTATAAAGACGCACCTTAGTTTTGGGGGAGGAAAATAAGAAAAAAGCTGATTGGCAGGTGGATCGGCCTCCCAGAATACCCCCCAATCAGCTGTTCCCAAAGGTGAATTTTAGCAACAGGTTCCTTGGTTGTGAGCTCTGTGCCTTGTTTTTTTTTTTTTTCCTGACTCTGAAACTTCTGAAACTCCTTTTCAGAAAAAAAAAAATTTTCCTGCCTCTGAAAGCCTTCGAAACAGAGCTTCAGAAAAAAAAGCCTCTGAAGCTCTGTTTGGGGGCTTCTTTTCTAAAGCTGTGTTTTGGGAGTTTCTTTTCTGAAGCTTCGTTTCTGATGCTTTTTTCAGCCTCTGAAACCTCCGTTTGAGAAGCTGGGTGGGGCTATATTTGGAGTATAAGACGCACCCAGATGTTCACCCTCTTTTTTGGGGGAAAAAGGTACATCTTATATTCTGAAAAATACAGTATACACACTTTGGAGAAGAAGTAAGAAAATAAAAAAGAAAAATTGTGGAAAAGAAAAGGCTGCTGAATTTAACAATAGTTATAAATGTATACAGCTAAATCTTTACTATAATCTGTTTAAGAATCTTAATTGTTAGAAAAAAAATAATTTTGGCTTTTTAGCTGATGTACCTCTTTGAAGAAACATTGGCCTTAGGATAAACTAATCGCTTTCATTATCAGCCTAAACCTACAAATCAAAGTGCTATTATCTTTGCTTAGAAAAAAAGCGATAAGGCAAGAAACATCACACAAGAAAGAAAATCTGACATGGTGGTGATGAAAGCTAAGTATTGAAGGTTGAAGAGATCACCTCCCATCAATTATGGGCTGGACATCTTTCTCCCAGACAACATCAAAGACAAAAATATAGTCAGCTTCTATGAATGAGGAAGGACCTTATTGGTGTCCTGTATTGTAAAACTTTGTCTTATGGTAGCATCCAATATATTTAAATCAAATGCTGACCACACAAGAAGCTTCTTGTATGAGAAGCAAAATGTCTTCATGCAAAAACAAAGGTAGTCTACTGAAAATGCATCTTTGGAACAAATACTGACCACTTTAAAAAAATTTATCTTGGTTTTCACAAGTGGCAATACAGGTAGTCTTCAACTTACAACAGTTCGTTTAGTGACCGTTTGAAGTTCCAGGACACTGAAAAAAGTGACTTATGAACATTTTGCACACATAGGACCTTTGCGGCATTCCTGGGTTCACATGAGCAAAGTTCAGAAGTTTGGCAACTGACTCATATTTATGATGGTCACAATGTCCTGGAGTCATGTGATCCTTTTGCAACCTTCTGACTGTTCTGCCCCAGCTACGGACCCCAAAGAACGCAGCACACACAAACCTTAGTTTACTAAAATAAAATCAGTTTTCTTTTTTTTTTACAAGCAAAGGCTGTTAATGAACTTTCTTAAAAGCCTGCAAGAATCCAAAGAATAAATAATCTTAATCTTACTATGGTTGGCAGAAAGCCCAGAAGCAATTTGCAGATAACTAAGATCAAGACACGAAGGAGAGTGAATGAAGTTGATCCCTGCAAATTGCTTCAGTCAGCGTTCCTCCTTAAATAAGCTAAGGGAGTGGCCAATTAGCCCCAAGCCTTCCTCTCCAGGAGATCTCCTCCTGAGGAGCCACTCCTGCCTTTTGGCAGTTCTGCGTGCCCGTGCATTGAGAAGAGGCTCCTCCTCTTCGTCCTCTTTACTTAAGGGAGCTTCTGGAGGTTCTGAAGGCCCTGGCTGAATCCCCGCCTCTGGCACCACATCTTCTCCAGCCTCCTCATTGTCCGACTCGAGTGCCAGCTGCACAGGCTGCTGGCACAGTACCACACCAGCCTCCTCGCTGTCCAAACCAACCACCAGCCACACAGGCCATGTACGGGTCACAAGCCACACCAGCCTCCTCGCTGTCCAAACCAACCACCAGCCACACAGGCCATGTACTGACACGCAAGATCAATGAGGGGGAAAACAAACTCACTTAACAACCATGTTTCTAACTTAATAAATGAAGTGATTCATTTAACAAATGTGGCAAGGAAAGTCGTAAAATGGGACAAAACTCACTTAATAAATTTCTCACTTAGCAACATAAATTGTGGTTGTAAATTGCAGACTACCTGTGCATTTTACTTAGTTCTTACTCTACTTAGGTCTTTCCAGAAAATAAATAAATAAGTGTGTGTGTGTGTGTGTGTGTGTGTGTGTGCTGTTTTTTGTAGTGCTACCCTGAACACTACAAAACTAATACAAATCATTTTTTTTTTCATGGCATGAGCCCAAGATGGCCATAGAGACCATTTCTTTAAAGGTTGTGTGATGGAATGGTCTTTAAATGCTCCTGAAGAATCAGCAGAGGGTTCATCATGATGTTTTAGTGACAAGGGAATCTTTGGAAAGAGACACGGAACAGAAATATAAAGTTTGCCTGATAGTTAGCCCAATCTTCCCCAATCTATTCTTCCCTCCAAATAATGTTGGATCTGAGTGGTCAAATCTCTAGCAATACAATTATACAAACTGGAAATTTGGGTCACTATAGTACCCTGTTTTCCCCAAAATAAGACATCCCCTGATAATAAGCCCAATCAGGCTTTTGAGCACATGGCAATAAGGCCAAGCACTTATTTCAGGGTTCAAAAAAATATAAGACAGGGAAACACATTACAATGTGCCTGAAGGGCATTAGTTACTGTATTGCAACTTGGTGCCTAACCATCAGTAATTTCTTACTTTGGGAGAAGATAGACTTCTGATGGATGTCTGTTCCATCACTAAATCTGCTTCCTGAAAATAAATATTTATAATACTCAGTAATGTACGTTTTTTTTACTGGGACCCTTTTCAGTGGGTCATGGCTGTAACGGGGAATGGTTGTTTCATTGTATATTACTAAGAAATAATCTTTCATATTCAAAATTATTTTTTTAAAAAAATCAAAAATAGCGTTGGTATATCTATAACAGCGTTAAATGCCCTTTTCTTCTCCTGGTGCCATTATATGACCTTATATGATGATGATGTCTGTCCATCGTGTTCGAAGAGGACCTTGACATCTAACAGTTGTGGACTGTCCATGGTGTGTCCGCAGGTGGTTGGTAAGGCCTATACGGGCACGAAACATTCTGCCACATGTCGGGCAGATACGTGTGGGCACCATTGTTGCAGCATTTGCGGCTCACTTCTTTTGTGCTATGGTTGTTCTTCTGTCTTCAAATGTCTGGCAGCCTTGGTGGATCAACGTGCGCCATGTCATTCAATTTTGTGCCAGGGTTTCCCAGGAGGTGGTGTCAATATCCAGGGACTTGAAAGAGGCTTTCAACATGTCTTTGTAGCGCTTCCTTTGTCCCCCCCCCCCCACCGTGCGATCGCGTTCCTTGAGACAGCTCACCAGAGAGGAGCTGTTAAGGGATGATATATGACCTTATATAGTGCTCAGGGTAATTAGAAGGAGTCAAAAATTCTAAACTTTTCCCAGATTTCAGATGTCACAGATCAGCAAAACCCAATGCAAAATTTTTCACTCCTGCATGAGAGGGCTGCATTTCTTGGGACAGTCTCAGTGGTGAAATGTTGCAGGTTCTGACAGATTCTGGAGAACTGGTAGCAGAAATTTTGAGCAGTTTGGAGAACCGGCAAATGCCACCCCTGGCTGGCCCCAGAGTGGGGTGGGAATGGAGATTTTGCAGTATCCTTCCCCTGGAGTGGGGTGGGAATGGAGATTTTGCAGTATCCTTCCTATCAAGCCACGCCCACCAAGCCACACCATGCCCATCAAGCCACACCCACAGAACCGGTAGTAAAAAAAAAATGGATTTCACCACTGGGCCGTCTGTTAGAGATCTAGTAGGCTTTTAGTATCAAACAGGGTTTTATTACTGATCTCTGTCCTAAGAAATTATTCCTAAAAGGAATAGAGTACAGTTCTTCTATGCTTTACCTGGGCTGGAATTGTGCATATAGGATCGATTCTGTGGGCCCTGCTTAGTATTAGATCAGCAAGGGTTCGATTCCATGAGGAAGCTAAGCCAGCAGCTTTTAGAACTGTGAAATCAATCATTTTGAATCTGAAAAAAAAAAGTGCTTTGTGAAAACACTGGACAACTGTTTTCGTTAATATCAGAAAAATATCTAGTTCTGATTCTGTTACCAACAACAGACACCTTTGTAAGTAGTTGGATTTCTTGCATTGAAGCTCTGAACTGAAAAGCTTTTAAGCACAGAATGCACATAGTGAACAATGTTAATTAAAAAAAATGTACTAGAGCTAGTGTTTCTGGAGCATTGTGTGCAGATTGCAGTCTTGAAATTAGCTCTTAATGAAAGTTTCCAAAAATGGGTTATGGGACAATTAGCTTTATTTGCATTAAAGTCTGGTAAACACTCCTCTAGGAGTTTTCAGGATTTATATAAAAACACCTCTATATTTTTTATTATCCTTATTTGTAGGTTAGGGTTTTTTATGACCAACTGTTATACCTAGCAGTCATTCTATCTGATGGCATTTAATACCTTACTTTATTAAATTTGATCGTGCTAAAAGATAGGCCCAGAAATTTAAATCTATTGACAAACGAGCTACGCTTTTGTTTTCTGGAACAAAACAGATTGAGAAAATACTGCTTTATATTTTGAACACCAAAAGATGATGTCAAAAGCAATGTTGTGTGGGCTTTGAGTGGGTGGGAAAATATATTTTCTTTGTCCTTAGCAATATGAGGGAAAATTAAAATGACAGAAAAGGGATAAGGACATATGTGACATATTTATATCACAATATAAGTGCTATTACAAATTCAATTTCCTAGCTTTTTATTAGGCAGTGCATACATTTCTAAAATAAAGCCTAGTGCTGATTGAACGAACTCCTACCCACAGCCCTATTGTTTATGCCACAATGATGGATAGTCCAAACCTAATTCTAAATTGTCAAAATGGCCAACAATGAACAATTATCTGGGTGGATGAGATGAGACAGTGCCTTATATCAGTCTCAGATATTTCACAGAAGGGGATACAGGTAGTCCTTGTCTTATGACCACAATTGGGACCAGAATTTCTATTGCTAAGGAAGGTGGTTCTTAAGTGAGTCATACCAGATTATATGAACTTTTTTTTGCCATGGTTGTTAAACAAATCAGTGCAGTTGTTAAAGTGAATCTTATCCCCCACTCCCAGTTTCCCACAGCACTAAGTGTGGCAGCCCTGAAGATCTAAAGAAAAAGATGGCCTCCATGGCTGACACTCTTGACAATAGCATAATATCCAAAAAAGGCTGCCTAAAATTACATAATTCTTGTTATGCAGCGTATGCTTTTCTTTGTTCAAGTGGCTAGTCCTCTGCACTAAGACCCTTTAAACTCAGTGTGACTTATTCAGTGTAGATATAGGACTGTAGTATTGGAGGATCTTAATGTGTGAACAGTTTCAAGCAATTAGAGAGGTTCTCGTTGTGCTATTTTACAAAAATGTATCCTAATATTGCCTTATAGCTTAGTGTTATATATAATACATTTATTTCCTACGTACATTATGGTAAACTTTGTTAGAAAATATTTTGAGCTCCCATAGCAGTCTCTAACATAAATATTGACTATATCCTCCTTCGTTCTTATTTTCCTCAGGATGCATACTTACTAATATATTGCCAATTAGAGTTCTACCAGACTCTACATGAAAAATTCAGGTTGTTTTTTCCTTTTATTACAAAAATGAAGTTAAAATGCAAAGCATATTAACTAACAACCTGCCTCTACCACTGTAATCTTCTGTCTCAGTGCTGACTTTTTCTGAGGATTAAAATGAAGGGGGAAAAGGAGAAGAAATAATCTCTTGTCTTGATAAAAAGAGATTTGGTAATCCTTACGTTTTACTTTTATTTGATTTATTTGATTTATTTTGTTTTCAAAGGGCGATACGACTCCCATTAATGTCAATAGGCGTCCTGCTGCTTAATCCCAAACTTGTATTTTCTTTTTTTTAAATTAATTGGTGAAGCTGATCACAAGAGACTCATAGCTGAAAAAGAATCAGGCTGTAAGTGATTTTGTCAAAAGTTTGAAAGCAGTACACAGTCACTTACAGTCAGTAAATCTAAGAACCATTGCATAAAGCAGCAACCAACCCAGGATCTCTTACTTGTGATAGTAAAATGAGTCATTCATCTCAGTAGGTAAATGCTACTGCGTATCATTTAGAACATGAATCTTTATCTATCAAAGGAGCATCACTGTTCAATGGGTAGACACAGAAAGACACTAAGATAGATGGCAAGAAATAGCTGGAAGAAACTTCGCTAGACTCAGCTTAATGCTTCCATTCTTACAGTATACATTCCTGTATGTCTTAGTACTCAAAGCATGAAGACCTGGAGATGTTTGGGTGCAACAGTCCTGTTTCTAATCCCCATGTGTATATGCTGAACAACAGCATAAGCTACACATACAAATATTTATTTTTATTTATTAATTTACAAAATGTATATTGTCGCCTATTCATGCTTGGAGACTCAAGGCAGTTTACAGGACATAAAAACATAATATAATATGCATTACAAAATATTAGAAAATTTAGAAAACTATATAGAATATTGATATGCTTGTTATATAAGGAATTATGTTGGGAGGAAGGGATCAATCGCTTTCAACCTAGAGAGAATCATTATGCCCACAAAAATCAGGTACTTCTCAAGCCAGTAAGAAATCAGTCAAATATCTGTTGATTAAGAACAACAGGAAAAGGCCTAGGATTTAAACCTATGGATCCATAACTACATACAATAGAACCTCTGGTCACAAACACTTCTGACCATGAGCAAATCGGGTTCCGACCAAAAAATTCACAACCTTTTTTTTTGCAGCCGATTTCCCTTCTGCACCATTTTTTTTTTTCAAATGCCAAATTTCTAAAATTAGGTTTGGGTCACGACCAAATTGGATTATGACCAAAGTTATGGAACGAATTATGGTCATGACCAGAGGTTCTACTGTATAGGTTTTGATTCCTATGGATTACATTAGAAAGATCATCTGTGTATATATGGCTTCATTGTCTTTGTGAAGCCTAATTCTTTAGGTCTATGCAAATTTGAAATCCAGTACACAAAAATAAATGTGGTCCAGAAATAGAGTAGATAAATATATTAATCTTGCTTTTCCAACCTCCAGTGACCTTGTCCTTCATCTCAACCCTCTATGATACAAAGGGCAAAAAACATGTTTTCTGATTTTGCTTAAAGTATGTGAATTATGAGTTGCATATGACAGAAGTAAAAACATATAGCAAAGATAAACATTACAGTTCTAAATGAATAAAAGTAATTGTAGGAGATGACCAGGCTGAGCCAAGGGAGGGACCAAACACATCATCAGTCATGAGTACACCCACGTGAGATCTTAGTCCAGCCACCGTAAATTCCTTTCTATTCTTAATCTGCACGAATTTCCCTTGACTGCTAGTAGCTCAGATTCTTGTGGAAAGCTTAAGCTTGAAATAAATCTTTATATTCATTTGAACTGCCTGAATCTCCTGATTTCCCTGGCACTTGATAGCAATCATCCAAATATAAAAAGGGTCCAATAAAATAATACCAAAGCATTCTATGGTGGTGATTTCATCAATACAACTATAAAACTAGCAAGGAAAACATTTCACAATTCCAACCGTCCAGCAAGGCAAAGCTTACGTTTTTGTGCTTTTCTGAATGAGGACGGTTAAGTATTCATATTGCCAAACAAAACAGTTTTCTCAAAGCAACAGCTGTTAGGAGTGCATTAAACCTATAGCATAACTTTAAAGTCAACACACAGATAATACTGCAAATATGATATTTTTCTCTATTTCTAAAGGAGGAGATAGAAGAGTGAGTACAGGTGTGATATATTTAGGGTTACTAGCCATCTGGTATTTACCTACTAATTTGATGTTTTTGTCTTAGACTGGGCAATAGGATTTTTTTAATTGAATAAGTCAGGTGTAAACCAGCTTATTTTTAAATTTTCTCATTAATGATCCATCTCCAATAGGCCCCATCACCTTCAGTTAAGTTTGCCCACTGACTAGAAATATGTTCTGGAAAGAACAGTAGCCCTGTTAAAACATCTGATGATGAAAACAATAACAAGGAGAATCATGACAGATATTAATTAACTAGGACAATAAGCTTAATTAAGTCTAGAATTCACTTGGAAGGCAATGGGAAGTATGATACTACCATTTCAAATTCTAGCATCTGGTCCTCACTTTATTATTTTTCTTCTTGCACAAAGCCTTATTTCAGATTACAGTCATGAAAACTTTAATCTCACTGCAGGAGTTTGATATCTTCTGAATCTGGCTAACAGAAAGTGAGCTATTTTGGACATTAAATTTTTAAAAAAATAGGAAAAATATTTCTGACTCAGTCCTCTTTCATCTCAGATAAATAAATCATGACTGCTGAGGATTTCCCAAGGGGGAAAAAAAAACATTTGGAAAGAGAATCAGGAATTAAGATTCTTTTTCATAAGGAAGTGTTGCCTCATTTGCATTTAACCCGCACAATATTTTGCAAAATCGTTCACTGCTTTTTGAAAGTTCACTACAAGTTGATAGATGGGTTAATAAGTAGAATAAACGTAGTCATTTATATTTTCATTTTTTATATTATGAATAATTGATCTCTGATCCCTTTTAAAGCGATTCATTTAAAATTTACCTTGATGGTTTTGAAAAAAAGTGTCCCGATCTGCCTTTTTAATCTTTTTCAAGGACTGGTTTGTTTGTTTTTTCTTCCAAGAGGACTTGTTACAAATCTTACACTGAGCTCCAGAGCATTCAGAAATCAGTGGGAAAAACAGCAGGGAAGTGGGTGTGTATGGTTTAGACAAGATGTTCCTACTATATTGAAATGGGACACAGTGCTAGGATTTAGCAGTTTAACACTATAAAAAGACATTTAAATCCTAACACTGTGGTATGCTTCTAATATGCATTGTTGTGGTTTCTTTAAAAAAATGTCAATATGGATATACTCTGAAAACCACTGCTAGTAGAGTTATTCATAGCTTATATGACATCTTAAAAATGAAAAGCCAGCAAACATATATAGCATTGGTGCCATTCAAATTTTTTTACTACCGGTTCTGTGGGCGTGATTTGGTGGGCATGGTATGGCTTGGTGGGCATGGCAGGGGAAGGATACTATAAAATCTCCATTCCCTCCCCACTCAAGAGGAATCCTCCCGATCAGCTGGGACTTGGGAGGCAGACAATAGATGGGGGCGGGGCCAGTCAGAGGTGGTATTTACCGGTTCTCTGAACTACTCAAAATTTCCACTTCCGGTTCTCCAGAACTGGTCAGAACCTGCTGACACCCACCTCTGATATATAGGACTTCTCTTCTCCTCCCATGCCTTCAACAAACACCTCTTTGGTTAATTATATATTTTCCTAAATTTAAGCATCATAGTTATTTTTTTTTCACCCACACAACACAAACAGGAAAATAAAGCATGCTAGAGTACTAAACAAGCCAGGAAATTATAGTGTTTTCTCAAGTTTCAGGTACATGTATGGCAATTGGGAATGGCCAAACTCAGACTACATTAAGAGCAGGAATCCTGGGATGAAATCCTGAAGTCCACAAGGTTCCCAAATTACTTTGTATGAGGAGAATTATCCAAAGGATTAATCAGTTAATTCCATTATTTTAGCAAAATTTTAGCTTGCTAAGCTCCAAAGTCTATGGAGATTCTCAGTCATTCAGGTTGTCCTAGAAGTGCTTTTTCAAAAGGCAACTCTTTTTTCCTTGAAGACATTTCGCTTCTCATCCAAGAAGCTTCTTCACTTCTGACTGAAGAAAGACTCAGAAATGAAGAAGCTTCTTAGATGAGAAGTGAAATGTCTTCAAGGAAAAACAAAGTCCAGTTGCCTTTTGAAAAAAAGACCTTTGGGACTATGCTCCAAAGACAATTATGTGACAAGCAGTAGTAGCATCCCTTTTGCTATTTTTTTTTTTAATATGGTAACAGATGTTTTTCTTTTTTTTCCTCTTCTTTTATTACCTGGTTTTATAGCATAATGGTGCTTATTTCTGAGTCACAGATGAGCTCATAATAGCACTTTCCCCTTGTCTTCCTTACAAACATTATATCAGAGGTTGTATGAACATTAACATTACTAGATGCACCATTTCTTCCACCTTCATAATTTCTTAATGAACCATGAATGATCCTGTGAATTTAGATTCTGTGCATATTCTCCATTAGCCCCCTATAAAAAAGCAATTATAATAGATGGTAGGCACACGCATCATAAGTAGGTTTTTGTTTTTCCTGGATAAACCCGGAGTCTGTAGGCATGAAACACTTTCTTTAATTCCCACCAGATTCCATGTCTCATTCCCTGAATCTTTTTTACACTTACCATTAAATTAAATTAATTAAATTAAATTACATTGAGAAGGTGGTGGGCTGAAAAGTCATCCTCTTACTTCATTGTTTCCAAAAGTTCCTCTGGGACCTAAACGATCTCTGTAAGCTTTTCCTATAAAATAGGAAAGACTGGGAAATGGCTTGCATACATGGAGAGTATTTCACCAACTATTAAATAGTTATAGTACCAAGAGTATCTGGACCATCAACTGGGCAGCTATCAAGGTCTCAGCATACCTGGGGAACCTGCCATTAATGCACGTCTTGAACTTTCCTTTAAACTGGTTCTTCCAGTCTTGCAAACTGAGGAATGATTGACAATGTATAGACTTCATTTCAATTTCTTACTATATCACAAAATGGTAGAAGAGACCCAGTTTGGTTTCGTGGTTAAGGCAACAACCTAGAAACCAAGTGACTGTGTGTTCCATTCCTGTCTTTGGCATGAAAGCAAGCTAGGTGTCTTTAGACCAGTTACTCCCTCCAAGGTCAGAAGGTCAGTTCCTGTCACAACCAATGGATCAATGCTTGATTGATCTGGGGGTTAAAAAAAAGAAGACTCTGAATTTGCAGGAAAACACTATGAAGGAAAGGGGGGGGAAAGAAAGGCGGAATGCTACATTGATAACAATAACAACTGGTTATTGCTTGGAATATATTGCTCATTGCTTGGAATCGTGATCATACTGTATATCCTTTATTACAGGGGTCCCCAATCCTGGGCTGTGACCCACTAGAGGGCCTCAGCCTGCTCGGAACTGGGCTGTGCTAGCAGCAGGTGGGTATGTGCATGCACACCAGAGGTGGGTTGCAGCAGGTTCTGACCAGTTCTGGAGAACCGGTAGCGGAAATTTTGAGTAGTTTGGAGGACCTGTAGTAAAAATTCTCACTGGCCCCGCCCCCCATCTATTCTCTGCCTCCCGAGTCTCAGCTGATCGGGAGGAAATGGGGATTTTGCGGTAACCTTCCCCTGGATTGGGGAGGGAATGGAGATTTTACAATATCATTCCCATGCCACGCCCACCAAGCCACGCCCACCAAGCCACGCCCACCAAGCCACACCCACAGAACCAGTAGCAAAAATTTTTGAAACCCACCACTGACGCACACGCAGCTCCATTTGCAAAAGCGGTGGGTACTTGGTCTCAGGCACGAAGCTCCATTTGCGTGAGAGGCACCTACCATTTCCACAGAAATATCCCCTGTCTCCCATCCCCCCCTCCAGGCCACCAAGCCAGAAAAGTTGGGGACCACTTCTTTATCATAAAGAACAGTCTTTTATTTCTGGAACCTGTCCTTTAGATTTATTTAAGCATTTTCTTAGTTTTAATTCATTCATTCAAGATAAGTTACATTTCCACAAAGTTAGTAGGATAGCTGGGTTGTTGTTTTTTTAAAGTGTCCAGAAAAGCAAAAATTGAATTTTTTCAAGATATCTTTCCACATCAAATTCAAAGAAGTTTGGAATTTATATCCTTTATTTATTTATACTTATTTGTGTACCTTAGAATTCAAAAACACAACAATTAAAAGATTAGAAAATAAAATACTGTTGCTACTAAATGCTGTACTACTATATTTCCAAAAAGCACAGTAATGTTGCTAATTTTAATTCGTGTATACCACTTTTACCATTTCACTCACTACTTTTGTCACTTATGTTGGTAATCTCCGGTATATATACATATACATCAGTGGTGGGATTCAAATAATTTAACAACCAGTTCTCTGCCCTAATGACCAGCTGGGTAAGCGTGGCTCGGTGGTCATGTGACTGTGTGGGTGTGGCCAACTCAACGTTACTCACATCGATGGGTGCTTCGCCTTAGCTGTTACAATGTAATAAGGGTTAGCTAGAGAGAGGCAGTTTCTGTAAGCAGGGCAATAAAGATTAGGCTAGAAACAACCAGAATGTTTCCTTCCTGCCTTCCTTACAGGATTAGTCCTGTAAAGTGGAAAAAAAAACAAAATAAGATTTATTCCAACAACCGGTTCTCCGAACTGCTTAGAAAGTTAACAACCAGTTCTCCCGAATAGGTGTGAACTGGCTGAATCCCACCAGTGATATACATATACATTCAGAATAGATCTGGAAGGGACCTTGCAAGTCTTCTAGTCCAATCCTCTGCTCAAGCTATACCAGGGATATCAAACTGGCATCACATGCAGGTCACGCCCATCCCAGCTCCACAAATAGGGAAAACATCGTGAAACATCACATGATAGCAACGTGACGCCACGAGTTTGACACCTGTGCCCTATGCCATTTTAGACAAAGTGGTTGTCCAGTCTCTTTTTAAAAGCCTCCAGTGATGAAGTATCCACAATATTAAACAATACTGTTGTTTAAATTGTCATTTTACTGTATTCATTAGAAACTACCAAGAATCTATTGAACATAGCAGAGCATATATCAAAAACAAAGAAACAAATAGTTGTATTACCAATTAACACGAGATGTCTTTTTACAGATTGTCTAAATGTAAATCTCCCATGTGGCTCCCCTCCTGCGCGAGCTGCACTGGCTCCCTGTGGTCTTCCGGGTGCGCTTCAAGGTCTTAGTTACCACCTTTAGAGAGCTCCATGGCTTAGGACCGGGGTACTTACAAGACCGCCTTCTGCCACCAATAGCCTCTCACAGCCCAGTACGCTCCCATAGAAAGGGGCTTCTCAGGGTGCCGTCAGCCAAACAGTGTCGACTGGTGGCCCCCAGGGGGAGAGCCTTTTCTGTGAGGGCACCCACCATCTGGAACGAGCTCCCCCCAGAGATACAGAAGATTCCGGATCTGCACACTTTCCGCCATGCCCTCAAAACATTCCTGTTTCAGAAGGCCGGCCTGGCCTAACTTTCCCTTTATATTGCTTTTGATTTTATTTTAAACTGGGATGTCTTGAATTATCTAGGACCAGAGTGTTTAGTATATTTTAATTGGTTGTTTTTTTTTAACGTTTGTATTACATGTATTTTTATCATTCGCTGTTCACCGCCCTGAGTCCCTCAGGAATAGGGCGGTATATAAATTAAATAAATAAATAAATAAATAAATAAATAAATAAATAAATAAATAAATAAATGCTAAGAGACCAAGAATCAATGCAATTCCCTAGAATGTGCATTGATTTGCCTTCTTCTGATGCCAGAGGGGAAAAAAAGCACAGAAAACACAGGTATCTTCAAAAGTGCCTACCAATGATACCACTGGCATCTTCTGAAGCTCTTACTTGACATGGAAATTCATAAAAAATAAAATAATCCTAAACCTGTATGGCTGTTAATTAATAAAAAAATATTTTAAATAGCAAGCAAATTTTTACAATGCAATCATATGGTTTTGTACCAATCAAAAGGCTAGCGCTACTGCATTTTGAGCTGGAGAGGTTCATGTGAGCATGTGATGAAGCTCTTAGTTCAGAAAGTAAACAGATTTGCAAACCTGCATTTGTTTCTACCCATCCTGAGTCACCGCTTAAATGAGAACAAGTAGCACTGATAACATTATCTATTTTGTTTCTTAGCTTAACTCTGGGCTACCAAAAAAAACCCAAAAAGAGTAAAAAGCAGAGATAAAAAATGCTACCTTTGCCTCTTCTGAGAATTTCAAAACATCAGTCAGTCAGAGAGCTGGTGTATTTAAATTACTTGTCAGCTTTCCCTTAAAATGCATGATTCTTGTGATCAGACTAACATGTTCTTTTTCCCCGATACGGCAAAACAAGAGATTTTCAAGTCTTGAACTCTCAGTATATATTAAGAGAGGGTACCAGTCTCCTGGATTCATTCTTTCCTCAAACAGATGTATCTTATATTCTATTGCACATGAATGTAAATAAACAAACAAACACAGTAAGGCACCAAGCAGTGAACACCTAATCAATGCACATTTTGAAAGTGAAAGCTTTTCTCAAGTTTGAAAGCCTGACTTTCATGCAGGGGTGGGTTCTATTTACCTTTACTACCGGTTTGCAACGGGATTGTGCGCACACACGCTTCACTTGCCTTACTTCTGCACATGCGCAGATCGCCGATGATGACATCCAGGGCGGTGGGAGGGGCCTCCCGCCAGTTTTATTACCGGTTCTTGCGAACCGGTCTGAACCAGGGCAACCCACCACTGCTTACATGATCACCTACATTAATGTATTTTTGGGAACAAAACAAAACTTTGCTACTCTCCTATTCTTTCTTTTATTTTTCAGAAAAAGTTCCAAATTTATTCCACAACCTTTAATACTTCCTTATTATTAAAGAAAATAAAAAAGAGCCTGGTGGCGCAGCAGACTAATAGCCTGTTATTATCATCCACCTGCCTGTAATTACTGCTAGTTCGAATCTCCCAAGGCTCAAGGTTGACTCAGTCTTCCATCCTTTCTAAGGTAGGTAAATTGAGGACCCAGTTTGTGGGGGCAATAAGCTGACTTTGTATAAATATACAAAAGTATGAAGGCTATTGCTTAATGCATTGTAAAGCCATCCTGAGTCTCCGGAGAAGGGCGGCATATAAATCAAATTATATATATATATATATATATATATATATATATATATATATATATATATATGTATGTATGTATGTATATATATATATATATATATGTATATGTATGTATATATATTTTCTCAGGTTTTCGCGGGTGTTTGTATGTAGGTCTTTGGTTATTCGGGTCTTCTCCCACGTAAAATTAAGCACGAAGCCGAGAACACCAGCCTGAAGATGACGAATGAGACTTCGTCGAAATGTTGCCAAGACACTTCCAATTTTACGTGGGAGAAGACCCGAATAACCAAAGACCTAGATAGATAGATAGATAGATATAGATATAGATATAGATATAGATATAGATATAGATATAGATATAGATAGATAGATAGATAGATAGATAGATAGATAGATAGATTTGACCTAAGTACCAAACAAGCCCGATCCCACTTAAGCAGTTTAGAAATCAGCTAGGATTCAGAGTTAGCCAAGTTTATTTAATATTTTAGCAACAAAATGCCAGCCAGTTTTGTTGAAGTATCTCTTTTTTAAAATCATGTTATTTAATTTAAGGCATGCTTTCCCATTAAACATGGATTATTATTATTATATATTTTTTTCATCTTGCAAGATGGTGAGGTAGGTTAGGCTGAAAAATATTGACACCAAGCCATTCTCTGGAGAAATAGAGGCATTTGTCGGTTCACCTCAGGGAGCAAAGGATGTGGGTGGGTGTATATTTCCTGTCATGCTTGGCTGATGTACTGCTGTCAGTGAATCACACTGTGTGTCTTTGCATGTTTGTGAGACTTCTGCATATGTTTATGTCTCCGGTGCCTGGATGCTGTAAAAGAAGAAGCGATAAAAGAGAATTTCTGTTTTTATTTGAGTTTTCTACCTAGAATATGGTATTATTATTTTGCTTCCAGTAAAACATAAGAAATGAATTCCAGGCAAAGACTAAGTTTTTTTAAAAGGGAGGGGGGTTGGATTTTGTTCATAAAATATTGAATTTAACCAATGGTGGGATTCAGGGGTGGGTTCTAAAGTTTTTTACTACCGGTTCTGTGGGCGTGGCTTATTTTGTGGGCGTGGTTTGATGGTCATGTGACAAACAATTCTTTAGGATTTAGCAGAGGTACTGGTCTACCAGGCTTTTAACTGCTTGCAGAGCTGTACTGGTCTACCCATTTGTTCTTGGAGCATTCCGGTCTATCCATTTGTTTTTGGAGGCACCGGTCTACCCATTTGTTTTTCGAGCGCACCGGTCTACCCATTTCTTTTTCAAGCGCACTGGTCTATCAACACACTGCCTTTTACCACTGATCAGCTGTAGGGCGGCCCTTTGAAGGCCCGCGGCAAGAGTTTAAACAGTTTTTTTCCTTCTAGCCCAGCGGTTCTCAACCTGGGGGTCGCGACCCCTTTGGGGGTCGAACGGCCATTTCACAGGGGTCGCCAAAGCCCTCTCTCGCCCCCTCCCCCCACGCCTTCACTCACCCTCCCCCTCTGCCTCTGTTGGATCGCCCGGTCGCCGTTCGCTTACCCCGCCCACTCCCAATCTATTGCTGCTCCGGATTCCCAGCTGGTGGCTTGAGGGAAAAAAAACTTTAAATTCTTGCCGCGGGGCTTCAAAGAGCTAGCTGCAAAGAGGTAAATTCCTGGAGCAAGTTTTTTTCCCCCTACCTATGCTGGGAAGGGAAATTGAAACTAACGTGACAAAATGAGGCAGAGAGATTTCTTTTTCTTTTTCCTCACCAAAAAAGGTAGGTGCAAAACTGCAAACAATGGGAAATTTAGGGCAAGATTTTACGGCAAGATTTTAAAACACAAAAGAAAAAAAGCTCTATTTAGGGAATTGTAATAATTGAGATACTATTAATTGGATATTATGTTGAAAGCAGAAATGGTTGTGGTTTGGAGGGATATATGGGGGAAATTATTTGGTTTAGTAGTATTGGTAAATATAATTAATTGATTTGTAAGAAATTGGATTGCATGGAAATAATTGGAATATTCATGTTCATATTAATATACAAAAAAGATAGTTATATAACTAATTGATTTATATTAAAATGTTGAATTTGTATTAAACAACTGTATTACATAATTAACCAATGTGAGGATGGATATAAAAATAGATGACAATGGGAAGGGGTATAATATAGAATAGAAAAATTGAATTTGATTAAGATTAGAGATGAGGATGAAGGGTAATATTGGTTTTTTAAAAAAATAGATGAGGAATAAATATGGTAAAAAGGAAATATAGAAATTGTAAATTTAATTGAAATGACTAAATACTGTGTTGGAAGAAATATCCTTCTGGGTTCTGCTCCAAGTGGGGAAAAAGACACTGGAAACATGGAGACTGCTTGGAAAGATGGTTTAATGGTGGACAGGATCACATGGCTTGATGGGGCCCATTGTGTTAGTTTCTGTTGCTATTGTGTTGCAAATGTCCTTTGACAAAGGATTGACTTTCTGCCTCTGGCCCATTAACAAAGGGTGGGGGGCAGGAAGGTGGGAGCTGCTTTGTCTGTAAAATATGCTTCTCCATTTATCATCCAGGGAAATATAATATTCTGCCTTTTTAATATTTCCCAAAATATTTCATTCTTCTAGGAAAGGGGTGGGTGCTAACCTCCTACAACTGTTTAAATTTGTGAACCAGCCAAATATTCTGTTCAAAGAAAATACGTTGTATGTTTGTATGTGTGTTTCTAATTATTGCTATTTATTCCTATTTGTTCTCTTTTATTCTTTAAAGTTTAACAATTCATTCTTTATCTTAATATCTTAATATTTGTTTGGGGTTGGCTTTCTTCCCTTTCATCTTTTTTATTGTACAGCAATCTTTCTCCTCAAACCTACCACCTCTGTCTTTTCTTACTTTCTCTTTCCCCCCTCTTCTTCTTCTCCCTACTTCCTCTTTCTTTCTCCTTCTCCTCCTCTCTTCCTCCCTCTCTTACCTTCACTCCTCCTCTAATTTCCCTTCCCTTCCTTCATCTCTCTCTATTGCTGTATCCTTTTATGCATATGGACTACTCAGAGGGCTGAAAAAGTTATTTTTGACTGGTCCTCGCACTTTTGACCAGTCCTCGAACTTACGACTGTCCTCACAATTTATGTTTTTGCCCTATCTTGTCACCATGGTGAAGAGAAGCAGTTGTGAAATGAGTGACATGGTTGTTAAGAATGTTGCACAGGCATAAATGTGAGGATGGTCATAAGTGTGAGGACCAGTCAAAAGTGCGAGGACCTGTCAGAAATCACTTTTTTCAGCCCTCTGGGTAGTCCTTTTGTGCACAGGGACTACTCAGAGGGCTGAAAAAGTTATTTTTGACTGGTCCTCGCACTTTTGACCAGTCCTCGAATTTACGACTGTCCTCACATTTTACGTTTTTTGCCCTATCTTATACCATGTTGAAGAGAAGCAGTTGTGAAATGAGTAACATGGTTGTTAAGAATGTTGCACAGGCATAAATGTGAGGATGGTCATAAGTGTGAGGACCAGTCAAAAGTGCGAGGACCTGTCAGAAATGACTTTTTTCAGCCCTCTGAGTAGTCCCTATACACATAGCCATGGCCATCCGGTCACATGACCAGCTAGCCACGCCCACCCAGTCATATGACCTCCAAGCCACTCTCACAAAATAAGCCACGCCCACAGAACCGGTAGTAAAAAAATTTAGAACCCACCCCTGGTTGGGGGTCACCACAACATGAGGAACTGTATTAAAGGGTCGCGGCATTAGGAAGGTTGAGAACCACTGTTCTAGCCGATCAGCTGGAACTCGGGAGGCAGCGAATAGATTGGGGGCAGGGCCAAATAAAAGGTAAGAATAACGTGGGGGTGGGCAGCTCCCGAACAAAGAGAACCGGTTCGGTGACATCATATCGTCACTGCTACCGGCTCGGCCGAACCAGGCTGAACCAGGAGGAACCCACCACTGGTGGAATTCAAGTAATTTAACAACTGGTTCTCTGCCCTAATGATTTCTTTCAACAATCAGTTTGCCAAACTGCTCAGAAAGTTAACAACCAGTTCTCCCAAAGTGGTGCGAACTGGCTGAATCCCACCACAGAATTTAACCAAAAGCAAGATACCTTTGATTTAAGAAAATATCCATCCTACCAGAAGCTTACATACAAACACACTCACACAAGTTTACTTGCCTCTTTAACCTTATTCTCAACTCAACTAAGAAAACTGTGATGATTTTATCTTTTATTTTCATTTTGAAGGTAAATGATTTGGTAACAAATCTAGTTATTCCAAATAGCACTTAGCAATAGCACTTAGATGTATATACTGCTTCATCGTGCTTTACAGGACTCTTTAAGCGGTTTACAGAGTCAGCATATTTCCCCCAACAATCTGGGTCCTCATTTTACTGGCTTCGGAAGAATGGAAGGCTGAGTCAACCTTAAGCCGGTCAGGATTGAACTGCTGGCAGTAGGAATGCAGTTAGCCTGCAATACTGCATTCTAACCACTGTGCCACCACAGCGTACTTCTTTGACAGTATATATGAGCAAGTGCAGTTATAAGTATGTTAAATTCTCTATGTCCTTTTATCTCTCTGCTTCCAGGCCAAATTAGAAATTAGTGTAACACTGATCCAACCTGGAAGAAGTGACTTTCTAAATCTTTCTTGGAAAAGTAAGTTGTTTATTGATAACTTAAATTTAAAAAAACAACAACCATAAACTAAAAAACTCAAGGGGCAGATTCAATGGACCACTAAGTCTTTTTCTGCCATCAGTTTTCTATGTTTCTAACTATGGTTGTCAGAGTGGTCACCTGTAAATCAATGAGTGGTTTCCATGCACAGAGCCATGTTTCAGCTTCTGCAGCTGAAAAGAATTTGGACTGAAACTATGATTTGCCCTACACATTTTCTTGGGCACAAAACAGTTTGGGAACCACAGGTATCCATCCTGACAAGCAACTACAAAGGGAGGAAACTGAATTGGGAAAATGTGCATATGATTATCTGCAACTCGTTCAGTCGTGGGCTGCAACCGGTTTAACAACCGGTTCTGTGAGCACGTGCTTTCTGTGCGCATGTGGGTTTCACACGCTTGTGCACCTAATGCGCTTGTGCGCAGCATTCAAAATACAGCAATTTGAAGCTCAGCTGTTACCTTCTAAGGTGGCCCCGGTAAGTAGACCAGCGGAGGTGCAGAAATCAGCTGTGCCGCGTGAATCAGCTGAGCCAGAAAGAAGAAAATATAGGACAGAATAGGGTGGGGGTGGGTGGGTGGGTGGGGCCAGCTGATCATTGGAACTACCAGTTCACCTGAACCGGTCCGAACTGACAGCAGCCCACCACTGGATTTGTATACTGTTGTTCCTCTAAGGCAGGAGCATCAAACTCACTGCCTGCAAGCTGGGTGCATTACGTGCCGGCCACGCCCACCCGTTTTAGCAAAGGGGGGAAGTCACGATACATCACATGACCACAATGTGATGCTGTGAGTTTGACACCCCTGCTCTAAGAACTCAAGGTAGTTTATATAGAGATTTCCCTAATTTTATTCCACGACAGCCATCATGAGTTGAGTTGGTCTAATCAAATGTAAGTAGTTCAGAATCACCTAGTGAGTTTCCATGATTAAAAGGGGGGGGGTGAATTGAGTGCCGCAGTCCATCTTAATTACTACAGCATGCATAGGATCTGATAGGGTTGCTAGTTGATGAAAGAAAGCTGGTACAAAAGCAAGCTATGTGAAAATCAAACATCATTTTAGGAAGAAATGAAACTTTAAGCTTATTCCAATGTAGTGGTTCCCAACCTTTTTTTGGCTGTGCCTCACCTAAGCATCTCTAAAATCTTGATGCCCACCCTGTGACATATAATTCTTTCTTTACTCAAAAAGTGAACTCTACTCATGTGGAGGAAGCCTAATAGGCCATTAACGTGGTTTAAACAAGGTTCAAATTGCCCCCATTAAAAATCAAATTCCCCACCTCCCCACAAGATTATTTGTGCATAATCTTACACAAATGCATAAAGTTTTCTAGCCTGGCACGCCATTGTGAAAGCTAACCTGAATGAGGCATTGTTGTGGCCCTTATGTGGCCTGTGTGGCTGGTGGCTGATTCAGACAATGAGGAGGCTGGTGTGGTGCTGCGCCAGCAGCCTGTGCAGCTCGCACTCGAGTCGGACAATGAGGAGGCTGGAGAAGATGTGGTGCCAGAGGCGGGGATTCAGCCAGGGCCTTCAGAACCTCCAGAAGCTCCCTTAAGTGAAGAGGATGAAGAGGAGGAGCCTCTTCTTGATGCATGGGCACGCAGAGCTGCCAAAAGGCAGGAGTGGCTCCTCAGGAGAGGTCTCCTGGAGAGGAAGGCTTGGGGCTAATTGGCCACTCCCTTAGCCTATTTAAGGAGGAACGCCGACTGAAGCAATTTGCAGGGAACCACCGTTCACTCTCCTTCGTGCCTTGATCTTAGTTCTCTGCAAATTGCTTCTGGGCTTTCTGCCAATCATAGTAAGATTAAGATTATTTATTCTTTGGATTCTTGCAGGCTGTTAAGAAAGTTAATTAACAGCCTTTGTTTGAAAAAAAACCCTGATTTTATTTTAGTAAACTAAGGTTTGTACAGACTTCGTATGTGCTACGTTCTTTGGGGTCTGTAGCTGGGGCAGAAAAGGCATCCATATTCTAAATTCAATGCAATTTATATTCACCGATGGAGATAAGATGGCAAAATGAAAATAGCTCTTTATAAAGTTCAGAAAGGAGCAGACATGAGCATAAAGAAGTCAAGGATTTTTTTTTTACATCATGCACATGCCTCTCTCTCCTGTTCAGATGGAAGAGAGAAAATGCTTGGATTAGGAGGTTGTTGTTTTTTTCCTCCTGAAAGAAATATTGTGGCAACAACCTAATGTGGTGCACAATTGCAGGTGTTGCTATATAAGGAGCAGGTGCCAGTATTAAGCAGCAAAGTTTAATCCAAGGATCTATGAACACAGACTGGCTTGATTGGTTCTGAGAAATGCTTCGCTGCAGAGGCAAATAAATTGATTCTATCTATCTATCTCAAAAGCTTTTACTGGTGGGACAAATCAACCAGGTGGCTTTTACCAAAACAAAAGAGGCATGACACATCAATCCATACTAGCTTGCTGCCCACCTTTCAGCATTTCTGGAAAAGAGATCACAAATGCTGTAGAAAAGATGATAGGAAAATGAAAATGCTTGATTCACAATGGCAAAAGAGAGACAGACAAGAGGGATTGTAAATAAAGAAAAAGAGGCTAATGATATCCCCCATCTATCACCCATCTTCTCCCACTTATGACTGCATCACTGTAACTTTGTTGCTTGCATCCTTACGATTTATATTGATATTATTTCCTATTATGATTTGATTGCTTATTTGTACCCTATGACTATCATTAAGTGTTGTACCTTATGATTCTTGACGAACGTATCTTTTCTTTTTATGTACACTGAGAGCATATGCACCAAAGACAAATTCTTTGTGTGTCCAATCACACTTGGACAATAAATAATTCTATTCTATTCTATTCTATTCTATTCTGTTCTGTTCTGTTCTGTTCTGTTCTATTCTGGGGTGGGTTCTTTACTTATCTTTACTACTGGTTCGCAATGGGACCGCACAGAATTTTGATGACGTTGGGGTCAGTGAGCGGAGCCTCCTGCCGGTTTTACTAGCGGTTCTATAGAACGGATGCGAACCAGGGGCAACCCACCACTGATTCTATTCTATTCTATTCTATTCTATTCTATTCTATTCTATTCTATTCTATGATAATAACAATACTGCTGAAGAGAGATGGAAAGCTTGGCTACGGATTATGCACAGTACAGGACAAGCCTCCATGTCCAGAAAAACATTTCTAATACAAGTAGTCCTTGAGTTAAAATTACAATTCAGCCCCAAATTTCCATTGCAAAGTGAGACGGTTAAGTGAGTTTTGCCTCATTTTACGACCTTTCCTGTCACAATTGTTAAGTGAATCACATAGTTGTTAAGTGAATCTGGCTTCTCCATGAACTTTGCTTGTCAAAAGGTCTCAAAAGGGGAACATTATCCCTGGAAAAATGTCCTGCAACCATCATAAGTTTGAGTCAGTTTCCGAGCATCCAAATTTTGATCATGTGACCATGGGCATGCTGTTATAAGTGTGAAAAACAATCATAAGTCACTTTTTTCAGTGCGTCTGTAACTTTGGACAGTCACTAAACGAATGGTTGTAAGTTGAGGCTACCTGTGCTGGCTCTGTGCAGGTATATCTCTCATATAAATATGTTCTGAGGACATGCTGAAGAAGCAAAACTTATATGAATTCACATGTTCTGAAACAGCATGTAACTATGACGTAGAGACAGCTAGTTCTGGTTTCCACAAAGAGGGAAAAGGTTTATAATCTGGACAATGGAGACGAAGCTCTTCCTCCGTAACATTTGGAAATCTAGTTTTGCCCCCACCCTAAGACCTTTTCCCAAAAGTAAAGTCTTCAGACAATCCAGTTCATATTAATGCGCTGCTAATCAAGCAAAGCAAATAAATATCAGATTGTGTTCTGTTCCCCTAGAGAAAAAGTAAAAAAATAACAGAGTTGATGGTACTAAAAGCTGCAGTAAACAGTACAAACCTACTTGGCAATATAAATGTTTGTATTTTATAAAGGAATTGTGGAGCTGGCAAGTCCCAGTTCCCTGGGCAGGAACTCAGTTTATTAAAGCACATGATTCATATTTTTTCTTTAGGAGTAATTCCATGCTTGAGAACAGAATAACAATTCCCACAATCACAGCAAAGCCCTGGACATGTACTATTCTTAAGGGCCCATGAATAACATCAGTTCATAAAACAATGCCATGTTTCCCACGTATTCAACCATTTTGTGAGGCTGGAAAGCTCCTTTGCCACACTGTGCCCTCAAATCTTCCTTTTTTTCTCTGGGAAAACGTCAATGATGTGGTGAGAGCAGACTCCAACACGGAGTTTCTAACTTTCTCCCTTCTTTATCTTCCAAAATCCAAGAGAGCTAACATAAGCCACACAGGCCCTTAGGCAGCCGCACAAGAATTCAAAGGTTAGTAATTACTGTTCCCAACTCCACGCTTTCTCCCTTCTACTACACCTCCTCACCTGCTCCTCCAACTACTACTTCTTATGGGTTCTAATCAGTGGTGAAATCCATTTTTTTTTTACTACCGGTTCTGTAGATGTGGCTTGGTGGGCGTGGCTTGGTAGGCATGGCAGGGGAAGGATACTGCAAAATCTCCATTCCCACCCCACTCTAAGGGAACGATACTGCAAAATCTCCATTCCCTCCCCACTCCAAGGGAAGGATATTGCAAAATCCCCATTCCCTCCCCACTCCTGGGGGAAGGATCTTGCAAAATCTCCATTCCCAACCCCCTCTGGGGCCAGCCAGAGGTGGTATTTTTCGGTTCTCCGAACTACTCAAAATTTCCACTACCAGTTCTCCCAACTGCTCAAAATTTCTGCTACCTGTTCTCCAGAACCTGCCAGAACCTGCTGGATTTCACCCCTGGTTCTAACAATGGAGAACATTACCTCTTTGAAACTGCTTTACTTTAGGCTGCTTTACAAAAATACACATACCTCCTTCTCTCTCTCTCCCAAACACCCCCTACTACCATCTGCCTCTCTGCTCAGCTTTTATGACCAACAGTTGCTGAACTGAGGCTACAGAGAGGCCTCAAAGGAACAGGGCAAGAGCAATCCAGGTGCTGGCCATTTTGTAGGCAGCCTATCATCTCATGATGCAATATGGAAAGTGACAGCAATTTTGGTTAAGGCATCAAGCAAGAAGGTGGGAGACTGTGAGTTCTAGTCCCCCCTTAGGCACAAAGCCAGCTGGGCAACCCTAGGCCTGTGACTCTCTTTCAGCCCTTGGAAGCAGGCAAGGGCAATGCCAGCTGCAAACATTTTGGTGTTTTAAACAAGGTCATATTATGGCACTTCCTATGGTTTGGCTCATCTGATTTTATCATCTTGATAGGATCTTCTGCTTTTGTTATCTTTATCAAGGTCACATGAAATGTTAGTACTGCTTTATATTGCTTTGTTAAGATCACACTTGGAATACTGAATCCAGTTTTAGTTGCCACAATACAAAAAAAGATGATAAAAGCTAAAGGTTCCCCTTGCACATATGTGCTAGTCATTCCCGACTCTAGGGGGCGGTGCTCATCTCCATTTCAAAGCCGAAGAGCCAGTGCTGTCCGAAGAAGTTTCCGTGGTCATGTGGCCAGCATGACTAAAACACTGTTACTTTCCCACCAAAGGTGGTCCCTATTTTTCTACTTGCATTTTTTAACATGCTTTTGAACTGCTAGGTTAGCAGAAGCTGGGACAAGTAACAGGAGCCCACCCCATTACAGGGCACTAGGGATTCGAACCGCTGAACTGCCGACCTTTTGATCGACAAGGTCAGCGTCTTAGCCACTAAGCCACACACATCCCTTTAAAAAGAGATATTAAGACTCTAGAAAAGGTGCAGAGAAGAGCGACGAAATGATTAGGAGGCTGGAAGTTAAAACACATAATGAACTGTTGAACTGTCTAGTCTAATGAAGAGAAGAACTAGGGATGACATAAGTCTTCCAATATTTGAGGAGTGAAGCACATAGTTAGGATGTTGGCTGATAATTTGCAAGCCCAAGTTTGAGAGCTGCTGCACACAGAGCTGCTGTGTGAAGGAGTGAGCTCCCATCATTCACTCCAGCTCCTGCCAACATAGCAGTTCAAAAGTGTGCAAACGCAAGTAGATAAATACTGTAGGTATCACTTCAATGGGCTCATTAATTTGAACATGAAAGTAGGCCCTAACTGGGCATCCCCTGGACAACAATGATGTCACTGATTAATCCTTTCACCACAGAAATATTTTGGTCCTTCTGACAAGTATAATATTTGAGGAGCTGTCATAGAGAAGAGGGAGTCAACCTCTCCAAAGCACCTGAAAGTTGGACATAATGTAATGAATGGAAACTGGAGAGAGCCAATCTAGAACTAAGCAGAAATTTCCTGATAGTGAGAATTAATCAATCACGTGCCACCAGAATTTGTGGGTGCTCCATCACTGGAGACTTTTAAGAATAGATTGAAGAGTCTGCTTGTGAGATTGGATTACAAGACTTCCAAGATCTCTTCCAACCTGGTACTCTGTTATGAATTTCAAAATAGTACCCTTTTTTCTTTGCTTTGAGTTTTTGAGCTTTACACTTAGGTTTTTCAGCCCCATTTTTCCTTTTTTCAACATTTTCGCCCTATTTACACAGGAAGTAATTTTAATTACTTCAGTATCCATGGCTGTCATGTGGAAACAATTGTGAGAAATTGTACTTAACCATTGAGCAGGTGGGCTGGCTTATAGGGTGCATTTACTGCTTTTCACTTTTTTTATTGTTCTTCAGAAGTCATTTCAGTTTTGGTTCCCTTTAAAATTTGGCTCCCATAACTGATGCCTACTTCGTCTTAATTAATAATATCATTACTTTACATATTTTCTGGATTCCAAGATCTTCTATAATATCATTTATGTAGAACTAACTTTAAAAACAACCTTCATAAATAAGTTTATCACTCTTTCCTTAAAAAGTGGCTTTTTCAGGAAATGTTGGAAAAGTTTTTCTTAAAATGCCTTATTTCAGTAAATTCCAAATGCATTTTCTTTTCCTTTACAATACTTACTCTTGAAAAATTTAGCTTTCCAATAACATTTCACATTCTTCCGCTTAAGGGAAAATGCAGTGGTAAACAATATTTTTGAAATCCATTTCACTAGTCAGAGGTTCTGCTTACCGTACAGCACAGAGAAAAATATGTTCTATCTGGGCTTATTGAATTCAAAATATGCATAGGTCTCTCTGTGTTCACTTCCACACGTAGTTTTTTTTTAAAAAAGTACCCAAGATGAAAAATGATTGTAAAGGGAAGTATGGAATAAAACATGCTGCTCTATTATTCACTATATCTTCTGATTTTTTTAAAAATAGAGACAATGCTGTGGTGATAAATCAGAAACTTTATTTTAGTGTTATGTACTTAATGCCATAACACTCCACTTAATTATAGAATGTAGTACAGCCATTTACAATTGCTTGCAACTTTCATGAAGAGGCATGCCAGGTCCCTGTGCAACTAATTACTCCAAGTTTGGGTAATACTGGAGTTTTTATAAGATACTATATATTATGACAAAAATATATAAATTGTATATTCATGAAGATTTGCTAAGAATATGATCTTATATATGTAACAAAAGCTACTGTCTGCCATAAAAAGATCAATTTAGTTCAGTTTACCAAGCACAAAGATTTCATTACTGGAGAGATATTAAAAGAGATTTATTGCTTACTTTTTTACAATGTGCACCTGTGTGCACGACCGCCTCTTCTCCTCTTCCACCCCATCCTCAAAATAAATAATACTGTTTCTTGATGTTTACAATCAAACATCTTTTCCACATTTAAAAATCATCCTTACCTGCAGCCCCAGGGCCCCCTCTGGTTCCCGTGTTTTGCAGCCCTTAAAATTCCTATTATTGTGTTATTTATTTTCAGCATGCTAGCTGAAGAACATATTATATACTATATATTCTTACTAAATATTTATGTATTTGGCCAAGTGTGGTTAGATACACAAGGAAGTTATCTCCAGTAGAGAAGCACTCAATATAATAAAAATTATACTAAAATGTACAGCCAATAAGTAAAAAATAATAAAGAGGACAAATAATAATACTGTGGTCATATCCTATTGGTTTTTTACATTAGGAAAAAAAAACACTTAGTAGTCACTGTATTTTGTCAACTGCAACAACTGGGTATTCAGCAAAGTGATGGCATAAGAAAGAAGAAACTGACTCTGTGTCTAGTTGACTTGGCATACAATGGCCTACAGTGCCATCCTGAGGGAAGGAAAAAACAGAACAACAGAGCTGAAGGGATCTTGGAGGTCTTCTAGTCCAACTTCCTGCTCAGGCAGGAAACCCTGTACCATTTCAGACAAATGTTGTCCAATCTCTTCCTAGAAGCTTCTAGTGTTGGAGCATCCACAACTTCTGGAAGCAAGTAATTCCACTGATTAATTGTTCTGTCAGGAAATTTCTCCTTAGTTCTAGGTTGTTTCTCTCCTTGATTAGTTTCAATCCATTGCTTTTTTTCATGCCTTCAGGAGCTTTGGAGAACAGGTTGACTCCCTCTTCTTTGTGGCAGCCCCTGCAACACTGCTATCATATCACCCCTAGTTCTTCTTTTCATACCCAATTCCTGCAACCATTCTTCATGTGTTTTAGTTTTCAGTCCCCTACTCATCTTTGTTGCTCATCTCTGCACTCTTTCTAGAGTTTCAACATCTTTTTTATATCGTGGTGACCAAAACCAGATGTAATATTCCAAGTGTAGTCTTGCCAAGGCATTATAAAGTGGTATTCGCGTGATCTTGATGTTATCCTCTATTAGAATAACCAGAACAACTAGACACAAGAACAGTTTTTTCCTGAACGCCATCACTCTGCTAAACAAATTATTCCCTCAACACTGTCAAACTATTTACTAAGTCTGCACTACTATTAATCTTCTCATTGTTCCTATCACCCATTTCCTCTCAGTGACATACGCCTGTCACTTTGTTGCTGGTATCCTTATGATTTATATTGACTGTTTCCTAATATGATTTGATTGCTTATTTGTTCCCTATGACTATCATTAAGTGTTGTACCTTATGATTCTTGATGAATGTATCTTTTCTTTTATGTATACCAAGAGCGTATGCACCAAGACAAATTCTTTGTGTGTCCAATCACACTCTATTCTATTATGCAGCCTAGGACTGTGTTGGCTTTTTTGGCAGTTGCAGCCCACTGCTGGATCATATTCAAGTGATCATCCTCTAGGACTTCAATATCCCTCTTGCGGTTACTACTGCTAAGCTACGAGTTGAAACAGTTTATGTCCAGAGTATAAAGGTTTCCAGATATCTTCTCAGCCCTCTTTCTGACCTGTAGAGTATATAGGTCTTCTATGGAAGGCAGACTGGTTGCAATTATTTTTGCTGCAATCTTATCTAACTATTGGAGTCTGCACCTGTCCCGTTTGGTTGCTGTACCAAACCAAACCGTTATAGATGTGCAAGTAACAGGCTCAATAATATAAAACTCTATGAGCAGCTCCTGAAGAAGTTCAAATTTCCTGAGTTGACACAGGAAGAACATTCACAACCATTAAGATACACTAAACCTACCTTAAAAGAGAACAGTTTCTTTGACCCAAAATATTCAGAAGAAAAGATGAAAAGGAAAGGAAGCAGAATATCTTCGCCTGGGTCTTCAGATTCCAGATGGATGACAAACACAATCCTTAATCCACAAAAGCCCCCTCTGCCTATTGTGATAGAAAACAATGTTAACTCTATTGATAGAAATATAACTGCCCATTATTTTAAAATAATGGGTAATTGGCCTTTTTCAAAAATTGGTCAGTATAGACTGTGCAGTCAACTGAATTTTTATACAGCAGTTTAATGGGAAAGGGCTGTATCTGCAGTGTAAGTTGTAAATTAATTTACTCAATTTTTTATGAAGAGCAACCTTCCCACTTTATTTTCAGTTGTTCGTTCCCTCGGGTATATGTCTTAAGTTTCTTACAGAGGCACCATGGTGTTGGAGATGTAACTTTCACATTGTAATTTGCTTGCTTTATTACTTCAAGCGTCGTGTGGTACACATATTTAAATAACTAATTAATATTACTATTCATGATTAATGTCCATTGAAGCATCAAAGACAAAAGCCATAAGGCCAACATATTAAGACAAAGAAAAGATGCATTCCCAGAAGGATCTGAATATGACACTACGAAACATTACTCAATGATAAGATTTAATTTGCTAATTAATATCCCATGGAGAGAGAACTCGCACTTCCTTCCCTAGGAAAAAAAAAATGAGACCTGTAATTTTCCAGAGCACAGCAAATTTCATTAGAAATGTATGCGCAGTTACCACCTTCCATCTGCATCTTCCATCTGCATCTCTAATGTAGCAATTCTGTTCGCATTATCGGATGCCGTGCCTTTCTGTTATTCTTCATTCTTGTAAAGGGCTTTCATTGCTTCTAGAGGCTGTTTTATTAGAACATCAAATAACTTATTCCCCTTTTGCAGGCTGCACAAGATTACTGGGAATAAGCAGATCCATATCTATGTAGCAACAATTTTCAAGGGGCTGCTGCTCTTAACCTGAGCATACGTTTGAGAATTTTCATAGATTACATGACATCAAAAGAAAGTTTGCCCATCCTCAGAAATCAAACAAGTCCTAGCTTTTTGACAAGTATATAGATTCTTTGTAAAGTATTTAAATAAGTATATTTTATTTATATCTTGCCTCCATTTTTTTATAAACAATGCAAGATATATAATGAATATATTCAACACATCTTCACAACAACAACCCTGTAAAGATTGAGAGTGTGTGACTGGCCCAAAGTCTCCCAACTGGCTTTCGTAGCTAAAATGGGACTTGAACTTACAGTCTCCTGTTTTGTAGCCTAATGTCTTAACCACTAGACCAATCTGGTTCTCTTATGTAATCAGGCAATTATCAGTCTCTCTCTCTAATTGCCCTTTTCCAGGAAAAGAATTTTGGTTCTGTTTAAAGATGAGAATCTAGATTTGGTTTTGGGAAATCTTTGCTCTCCCTCTTCATCAGTTGGCACTCAGGAGAAGCACTGAGTTTATGTACTTGAGCTGTCCATGGTGCTTCATGGAATAAGCATGATCAAATTCAAATGGCAAGTGGCAACAGCAATGAGTGGGGGGAAAAGTACAAGTGATGTAGCAGATAGGTCGCAGGGACCCCAGGGAGAGAAAAAGAGGGCCCCAGTTCATCAAACCCAGCAGTGTCTTCCGGTTCTGGGTGGAAGGAACCTGTCACTATATAATCAAATTCCTTTTCAGAGCCCCTACCTGCAAATCAATGACAGAAGCAACTATTTACCTGTTTTTTTCTGAGGAAAACAAACAATCCCAAAACCATCTTCTCTATAATCCTTGGGTGACCTTTTTCCTTAGCAACATCACCACCATATAACTTGAATATTTACTTATTTATTTGCTATGTTTTTATACTACCTACTCCCATACGACTCGCATGGCGCTTAAAACATACATATTAAAAGTACCCTACAACCACCATAAAAACAACACAAGACATTAAAATGATTATAACTGCAGTAAATTTCTGCTAGTTCTGCTGGTTCGTCGTTCAGCTCATTAACAAAATTAGGGAATGTTCAAAATTAATGAGTCCTTTTTTTGGAGCTGGACTGTGTGGAGCAGCAATGCAAAATGCCTTCAGCATACTGATGGTGCCCTACTCCATAGCTTCAAATGACCTCCCTCAGCAGTTTCATGTAAATAGTAAGCAACCTTTGGAACAATGTGGGACATACTAGTTTAATGACCTTGGGGACAAATGGTAATTTCTCGAGCAATATATCCTGGGATTCATCCTAATAGGAAGAACCAAAACCACTGCACAACAATTGGCAACAACTACAAAGCTGTATTTCTCTTGTCCCTTTATTGTATTCAGAGGAAAATAAGTAAATAGATAAATAAATAAATAATAGCCTTCGACTTAATGACAATTGAGCCCAATATTTCTGTTACTAAGCTCTATGGAGTAGAGAGTTGGTCTCTGACAGAAAACCACTTGAAGAAACTAGAAGCATTTGAAATGTGGATTTACAGACAGCTGTTACGTATAAGGTTGACTCAGCCTTCCATCCTTCCGAGGTAGGTAAAATGAGGACCCGGATTGTGGGGGCAATAAACTGACTTTGTATAAAAAAGAACACTGCTTGGGGGGGCCGAAAGCCCTACTAAGGAGGTATAAACAAAGTATGAAGGCTATTGCTTAACACATTGTAAGCCACCCTGCACAATCTGGCTTCCCCCATTGACTTTGCTTGTCAGAAGGTCACAAAAGATGATCACATGACCCCAGGAAACCGCAACCATCATACATTTGATCCAGTTGCCAAGCATCCGTATTTTGATCGTGTGACCATGGAGATGCCACAGCGGTCGTAAGTGTGAAAAATGGTCATAAGCCACTTTTTCCACGTTGTTGAATTTAATATTTCGTAAGTGTGAAAAATTGTTATAAGTCACTTTTTCTGTGTTGTTGTAACTTTAAACAGTCACTAAATGAATAGTTGTAAGTCTACCTCTTTTGTATTAAAGGAACACATACATAAGGACTACCTCCCATGTATTAAACGTATTTGATATATTAATACCAATATATTTTATTTTGTAATAATAAATATGCTTTTCTCTATAGCACTTATTTGAAATAGAAACCTGTGAATAATCCCTTACATACTTACTCTCAGGCTTCAAGGAAGTCTGGACAAGAAGCACAAACCATGACTACAATACTACCTTTGTTGTAAAGTGTAACAGACTCTTACAAGTCTGAAAGCATTTTCCCCCTTCGTTACTTTCATTGCCTACAAAACTAGGGAGAGTCCCTTCTGATATATTTCCCACATTCATTTGCCCCTATCTGGGCTGTGATACCTTTTGTATGATGAATGTCTAGGCTGTGGTTCTTCCTTCTGTCTCTCAAGGTCATTCACACAGACCATTATTCTTAAGATTCTCTTGTATGATTCTGGTAAACCGTGGTAGGTTTTTGGTTTTGCTTATTTGGTTTGAATAAAAAGTAATATAAATGTTAGCCAAAGGCTTTCTTGGAAGGAATTGAACTCAAAAGCTCATCTCATTGATTTTAATAATTCATACCCCTAAGTCCAGGAGGGTAGGACTATTAATCAGAACTACTAGAATAAATCCATTCAGCTGTACAGCCGAAAGGCTTCTAGGCCACTGCCTGCTGTTAACACAACTTCCTTCTCCTGCTACACTCACTATTACCATAATTCACCAGAGATCGGCACAATCCAGAGGCTAATATGCCATAAAAACAGACCCAGTAAAAGGTAAAAGAGGATTTTGCATCTCAAATTACTCCTAAGAGATCAAATTAATATTATCCAGTTGCTCGGTTTGGCTTTTGGGAACCAATATTTTACCAAGTTCTGTAAACTTTGGTGGGCCAAAGGGTACTAAGATCCCAAGAGCAAGTTTCCGAAATCCACATATGATTTCATATCAATTTTAATATTTCCAATCAGGTCCTATGTTATATGTTTAAAAATATTTTAAGAGTATTTCGGAAATTGCTATAATGAACTGTTATAGGGGCACGATAGCTCAGCAGTTAAAGATGCTGAGTTTGGAAAGCTGACAGCCAGGGTTTAAGACCCAAGGATGATTGGGGAGCTTACTTGCCTACCTAGCAGTGTGAAAGCATGCAAATGAGAGTAGATAAATAGGTAACCAGTTCAGTTAGAAGGTAACAGCGTTCCGTGCATCAGTGAGTAGTCATGCTGGCCACATGAAGACCCACAGAAGGGTCTTCAGGTAACACTGACTTCCTCAGCTAAGAAACAAAAGACATCTATTACTCCTTAGAGTCAGACATCTTTATTTTATAATGAGCTCCTATCTAAGCATTTTTATTCATATTTAACTATACAGAAAACTTGGCATTTCGTCTCTCATTCTGCTTAATGAAAATGATCAGTATTAAACCACAGGGTTCCTTATTAATTAACCTAATTTATTAAAGACATGTTCCTTAATATTCCTTACTTAATCATGAAATACCACTAAAAGAACAGCAATCCAATTTAGAATAACAATCATTGAGCTTCTAAAATATTATGTCAGACCTTCTTTGTTTTCGTTCCTTTTCCTGGCACAGAACTACATAATTAGAAACTTTGCTGTCTGGTTCCTTTTCAGAAGGAAGGAAGGAAGGAAGGAAGGAAGGAAGGAAGGAAGGAAGGAAGGAAGGAAGGAAGGAAGGTCCACCTTAGCTATCAATATGCAGTGATGTACAATCTGTTCAACAGCACTGTTTGAATGATTAAGTCCAGATTATACAAGACAAAGTCTGAAATAAAAATAAAAGCAGGGATAGGCAACACTGTGCCCACAGGTATCAGTGTCCTTTCTTGCTGTCATCCAACAGATCCCACTTGTCTTCCATGTTTTAATACCTTTAAAAAGGGAAGGGGGACTTGCCAAGCTGCAAACTAAATAACTGCCTTATTTACATGATGCATCTCAGCCCAATCTCAGATCATTCTTAATAATAAAAAAAAAATGAATGCCGAGTATATGCAGCGTAGTGCTTTACTTGAAATTGTAATCAGAAAAAAACAAAGATAAAGTAATAGATAGCATCCTAAAATATTGAGAAGGACGAAAAGAAATTTCATAAGTTGGTTTCTGGTAACTGACCATACACCCCAAGGCAACCACTGTTTAAACATATATTACTTCATTTCATACATTCAAATTTCAAATGTATTTTTTGGCCCCAAAACATAACCCACCTGTGGTAACTTCTCCAAGGCACTGCCCCCCAAATATCAATCTCATAGCAGCCAATAAACAAGCTGCCTAAGGCATCAGACAGGTTAAATTTTTACTTTACCCTGTTCTATACAATTGCTGGAGATGATCCAAAGGCCTATCTGCAAAAAGTAAATATGAAACAGGAATTTAAAGTGTTATCTGCCTGAATGATTGTGTCTCTGGAGCTAATAGAAACTTGAATAACATCTGAAGAACCGCAGGTTCTATGCATCTGATTTTCAGTCCCAAATCTGTATCTCTTCAAATATTTGGATTTGTCTTTCTCCAGTGATATATTTCCAGAAATCCTTGAAGTAAGCCAACTCTTCTTGAACTTCAAGGAAAGATTAATGGGATCTTTCAACCATAGTAAATCCTATCACACCACAAATCATAGGGGGGGGGGGCTTATGCCAAGGCCAAAGGAAAACAAAACTGGCCTCTGGGACAATCTTATCAGGGCAGTTTGAAAATTGATTTCCAGTGTTTCTTAGATAAGGAATACTTTTAAAGAAACAAGAACTGAGAACCATATACTGGCAGAGGTGTTGAGCTATGAGGCAGAATAATATTTTTAAAAAATCAGATTTGCACCAGGAGCAATGTACAATGATCTGTGATCCATTACTGTTGTGTTGTTGCCATGCTCTTGGGCGTGCCAAAGAAACCATGGATTTTACAAGCAGAGTTTTGCCACATGTGGTAGCATCCTGTAATCATGTTGTCCACTTAGCTTTCTGGATTATTTAGCCAAAAATTATACAAGCATGTAAAGGCAAATTAATTGTTGTCCAAGATTAAGAAAGAAATGAAGATTTCCCCAACACCAACCCTGTTTTACATAAAGAGATGTAAATCTTGCTGCTATTAACCTTGAACAAACTTTGGTCTCTATCTTTACAGTGGGGATTCTTTTCTTGTCATTAGCAATTAACTAATATTCTCTTTCAAAACAAGCAGATAGATTTCTACATGCCTACCAGAGCAGGAGACAAATGCAAAGCATTGCTTTTCTTTGGCAAAGTAACGCTCAGCACCCGTGAGTAGCAATGGTTCTCAAAATACCCATGAGCACAGACGCAACTAAATATGACGCTTCCAGAATGGAAATAAAACTTCTAATACAGTAAAATTAAATATTTCAGGTAAACTGTTTCTATATCAGACACTCCTGTAAGGCATAGGGTATTATGTGTATTCTCTGGAAACTCTTGCAATATCCATGATTCACCAGGAAGTGAAATTGTTTAGCTTCTGTTTCCTTTCAAAGGAAATAAATATCCTTACTTCACCACCATTTCTCTCTTTTTTTTAATCTCCTGTGTCGCTAAGCTGTTTAAACCTAAGTTTCCCCTTGAATGCTTAGCTACTTGTGTTGTCTTGTGATTTTACAAAAAAAGCTCTCCAAACTTATTTGTCAGGAGTTAATTTCCAACATTTTTTTTTCCTATAAATGATATTAGAAGCATTAAGCGAGCTTGTGCACAAAGCGACTGATATGCACTCTAATAGAGCTGTGCAATGCTTTAGTTTTGAAGAGGAAAAAGTGCTTTGGAATAGACACAGCCACAAGTACAGCCCTTATTTGCGACTCTTAAAAGCAGCTGCATCCTTTCTTATCAGCATGCAGTCGCAGGAAGAGAGGCACTTGTTTCAAGACATTGCAAAGAGCAGAGGTCACGTGCCTATTTCCATAAATGCCAAAGGATCTTTTCTGTAGGAGAAACAGTTCAGAATAAATCTTGATGAGATTCAATCCCGGTCCTTCTGATTTTTTTAAGCTTTCCTAGATTCAAGTATCAAATATACAAAAAGTATACAAGTATAAACAAACTAAATTGCTGGCTTTTGTATAAGAAAAATCGGTTCCTTACCGCAATCTCTTATGCATATTGCTAATCCTTTCCTTTTCAATCTGGTTATGGGTCCTCTGTCTATCATTTTCACTGGGCACATTTAAACAAATAGAGTGAGGCCAAACAGGAGTAAAAGTTCCTTAGTATTCTTCCCCTAAAGCACCATGTCCATAAATCCTAATCTGTATAATTATGGTTCCTTTCTGCTAGAACAAGTCAGGAGAGCAACATACAGTTTGTTTTGATTGTAGGTATTAGTTCCCTGTTTGCCCTTTTCTGAGTAATAGAGAATTAAAAAAAAAAAAAAAAACCCACAGCCCAGTATTTGTAGTTCATTCTTCAGCTCAATGTTCTTTAACTATGGCAATTTTGAGATGTGGAAAAGCCACACATCTTAAAGTTGCTAAGGTTAAAAACCTGCTCTGTATCCACGAGCCAGGAGCAATGTTTCCCTCCAGGACATACAGCATATTATTATTATTATTATTATTATTATTATTATTATTATTATTATTAGTTAATCTTTAGTGAGATTCACAGCCTTTGAGGCTGGTTAATAGCTCAGCAGCTCGAGTCCTAACCAAGGACCTAGGGACTGTTAAGGTATCGTCGGAGGATGTAAGCTGTTCCGAGTAAGGTGGTTTTTTGTAGAATCAAAATGTTCAAGTCCGGCAAATTTAGAATTTCTAAATAGCGGGGTAGCCTTTTGGGTATTGCTCCAAGGGCTCCAATTACAATCAGGACAACACACAATTTCTTTTTCTACAGTCGCTCAACTTCAATTTGCAAGTCCCGGTACTTTGTGATTTTTTATTATTATTAGTATTATTAGTATTAGTATTAGTATTAGTATTAGTATTCCTTCTTTCCTTTTCTTTCTCTTCTTTTAGCTGTTCACATGCTAGTTCAGAGTTGAAGTCCATGCATCTTAAAGTTGCCAAGGTTGACAAACACTGCTTATAGAGGTAGTCCTCAGTTAATGACCATAATTAGGAACAGGAACTCCATTGCTAAGTGACAAGGTAGTAAAGCAAAATCACATGATTGTGTCAATTCATGTGGTAGTTCCAGCAGTTCCTGCTGTGATCATTAAGTGAATCACACAAGATCATTGAGGTTATTTGTTAAAACATCAGCCAGTGTTTTTTGTTGTTGTTGTTATCTGCAATCCAGTAGCATTTTTTTTTTCAGATCGTTGTTGTGGCCTGTAAATTTTTAAATCTACTTTTAGATCAGTCTCAATCTGATCAGATTAAATTTGTGCCTCTTCCATAACATCTTTTAAACACAGTCTATCTATTAATGCAGACTCTCTTAAAATTAACTTATGAGTCCATTGTTCAAAAATATCTTTCAATATGTGCAATGATAAAATATTTTGCTTCTTTCTGTATTTATTTATTTATTTATTTATTTATTTATTTATTTATTTATTTATTTCAAGGCGCTTCAAGGTGTTGGTTCTCACCTTTAAAGCGCTCCATGGCATAGGGCCTAGCTATCTTCGAGACCGCCTGCTGCCACCGACGACCTCCCATCGACCTGTGCGCTCCCACAGAGAGGGCCTCCTCGGGGTGCCATCAGCCAAACAATGTAGGCTGGTGACCCCCAGGGGGAGGGCCTTCTCTGTGGGGGCACCTACCCTCTGGAATCAGCTGCCCCCAGAGATAAGGAGAATCCAGGACCTCAGTGCCTTCCGCCGTGCCCTTAAAACCTTCTTTTTCCAACAAGCCGGGCTGGCCTAACTCTTTTTAAATGTTTTTAATTGTTTTTTTCTTTTTGTTTATTGTTTTAATTAATGGGGCCAAATTTATACATATTTTTAACTGTATTTTAATATTTGTATTTGATGTTTTTATTTGCCTGTTCACCGCCCTGAGTCCTCAGGGAGAAGGGCGGTATACAAGTTAAAAATATAAAAAATAAAAAATAAATATAAAAGTATAAAAATAAAATAAATAAATAAATTTATTTATTATTTAAATTTGTATACCGCCCTTCTCCCGAAGGACTCACGGCGGTGAACAGCCAAAATTTAAAACACATACAATATAAAAATTAAAAAGAATTAAAACAGAATTAAATCAATTTGGCTTCCCTAAATTTTAAAACCCTTTCCCCATAAAATAACCCATTAAAATTTTAAGCCAGCCCGGCTTGCTGGAATAAGAAGGTCTTTAATGCTCGGCGGAAAGTACGGAGGTCCGGGATCAGTCGTATTCCTGGGATACAATCCCCTGGGGATTGTCAGTCGACATTGCTTGACCAACGGCACCCTGAGGAGACCCTCTCTGTGGGACCGAATTGGCCGGTGGGAGGTTATCGATGGCAGAAGGTATCTGTAAGTGAAATTTAAGAGTTCTTCTCTTTTAATTGTAATCTTTAGTTCACTCTAGTTTTCTATAGTGTCCAATCTTCAAAGTCTCACTCTATTAAAAAAATAACAATAATTCAAAACGAAAGCATTTTCCCATGGGAAGGATTCTTATTATTAATTCCAAAATCTTATTTCAAATCTATGTTGACTCTGTTTGTCACTTTCTAAAATCAAAGTTCTAATGATTCTTTTGCTTCCCCCCCCCCTCTCATTTTTTAAAAAGTTCTTAAACTTTTATTTAAAATTTCTTTTGCTTAGAGTTGAAGGAAACTCACTTTTCAGACTTGTCAATCCAAAGGTTTGAAATAACTGAAAAGCAATTAACAAGCAATTTCTGGAACTATATGAAAAATGGAATACGGAATATGGAAACATAGTATCTTTTCAAAGGCACCAACTGTGGTGTGAGCAGCATTGCCATTCCCTTCGTCTATCAGAGCTCTAAGCCTGCCAGAGATTTGCAGTCTTCTTGCATCCGCCTAAAGTACTTGTGGGTAATCCTTGTCCAGACAGGAATTATGACATTCCAGTCTATTCACTCACTCTTCATCCCACCAAGGTCATCAGTGTGCTGGTTCTTCCCTGTAAATCCTGGTGCTTGATTTTTTTTATTGTATATATGTATGAATTCCAGGGAAAGAAGAAATTGAATATTAAAACGTAACACTTCTCAGATGAGGATGTATCATGGGAATCAATGTAATCCATTATAATTCACTAATTCTATGTTGATTTTCCCCTGTAACATACTGTATTATCTACTTAACACGTTCAG
Source organism: Arizona elegans (assembly GCA_022577455.1). Taxonomy (NCBI): domain Eukaryota; kingdom Metazoa; phylum Chordata; class Lepidosauria; order Squamata; family Colubridae; genus Arizona; species Arizona elegans. The sequence continues at coordinate 76,728,157 of JAKOOJ010000005.1, read as the reverse complement.
CAAAGAGCCCTCAGTAATCCCATTTCCTCTTCATTTTATTGTGCATGGTTGGCTTCCATCTGCTTGAAAAATATTTACAGTATTATTTAGAGTACTATTCCAGAGAGAACTTCTGTTCTGTTGCTTGTCATGTGTTACTGTAATGTACCATAAAGGATGTTGCAATTCATCTACTGTATGCCATAGAAAGGGATATTTCTCAGATGTCTGCTGATAGTTAGACAGCATTTGTACAGGGCTGATTAATCCAATTGAAAACATCATTTATATAATATTATATAATATCATTTATATAATATGATGATAGAAATCATCATATTGTGAATAAAAAAATAACATAGAAAAGGAATATAATAACATTGCCTCTTTTTCTTTTTAACTGCATTTTAGCTGAACATTTTGTTAAATTGTTGAAATAACTAAAATAATTGCCGCTGGCAATGTTCTGCTTTCCAATATATCTTACCTTACATGTGAATTCTTTTAAAGACCACAATCTTTCAATTTAATGAAATATTTATCATGGAAGCTTTGTTCATAAAGTTATGGAACTAATCCCTTGTGTTCTCGTTTCCATGGGTGTAATTGAGAGTTCCAAAGAAACTATATAATCCAACTAATAAAACATATTGTTCTGCACATCTTTATTTGGTTCTTATTAAGGCAGAATGTCATGGATCTAACAATGTCAACAGAGAAATAAATATAGGCAACCAAGTCATCCTATTACCATAAATGGGATAAATTATAAATAAAAATATTGGAAAAAAATTAAAATACATCTAATTTGAATTATACCATACGGAGGAGTACATGTAGTCCTTGACCTATGACCACACTTGAGCCCAAAATTTTTGTTGTTAAGCAAGACAGTTGTTAAATTAATTTTGCCCCATTTTATGTCCTCTTTTGCTACAGTTGTTAAGCAAATCACTGCAATTGTTAAATTAGGACCATGGTTGTTAAGTGAATCTGACTTTCCCCATTGATTTTGTTTGTCAGAAGGTCGCAAAAGGTGAACACATGATCCCAGGATACTGAAATTGTCCTAACATATGAGTCAATTGCCAAGCGTTGGAATTTTAGTCACGTGACCGTGGGGATGTTACAACGGTTGTAGTTTGAAAAATGGCCATAAGTCACTTTTTCAGTGCCACTGTATCTTTAAACAGTCACTAAATGAATCATTATAAGTTGAGGACTACTGTATTCATCCAGAAAACAGTAGAAAAAGAAACTGAGCTTAAACTACTGTAGTTTATACCATTATATTATCAATACTTTACCTCTTTATTATTGTGAACAATCCTTGCAAACACAGAATTAATTTTCGAGCAGTTTTAAGGGGCTGTTGGCTTTGTGGCAATTTCACAAACTATGTATATATTTAGAAGGCCAGATCCTGAAGATGAAACTCAAATACTTTGGCCATCTAATGAGAAGCAAGGACTCCCTGGAGAAGAGCCTAATGCTGGAAAAGATTGAGGGCAAAAGAAGAAGGGGACGACAGAGAACGAGGTGACTGGATGGGGTCACTGAACTGGTAGGCGTGAGTTTAAATGGACTCCAGAGGATTGTAGAGGACAGGAAGGCCTGGAGGAACATTGTCCATGGAGTCGTGATAAGTCGACATGACTTCGCAATTAACAACAACAACAACAAATGTGTATATGGGGAGCTACACAAAAAATATATTCAATGTGAAGATTTCTCACTAATTTCCAGGAATGTTTTCAGGATTAAAAAAAAAAAGATCCAAATTAACTTGTTATATTATTTTACATTAGGGCATTTTATGATAGTGAAATAGGAATATATTTGAACCAGTTCTATGGATAATAATAAGAATAGAACAGAACAGGTAGCAGAAAAGATGAGAAGGATAATAATAATACAGCCATACTACACAGGTAAGTATACTTAAACATAAGACAGTGCTGTGGGAATTAGAGGTTTAGTAGAGTGACAGCATGAGTGAAAAAACTGCCTCTGTGTCTGGTTGTTTTGGCATGCAATCCCCTGTAGCAGTGTCCTGAGGGGAGGAGTTGAAATAGTTTATGTCCAGGATGTAAGGAATCTGTAGATATTTTTTCAGCCCTCTTTCTGGTTCATGCAGTATACAGATCCTCAATGGAAGTCTGGTTGGTTGCAATTGTTTTTTTTTTTTCTGCAGTCCTAACTATTTATTGAAGTCTGTCCTGTTTAGTTGCTGTACCAAACCTTAGAAAAGTACAAATGATAGCCTCAATAATTCCTCTGTATCAACAGCTCCTAGGGCAGGTAAACAAGTTTCCAAAGTTTCAGAAATGGGAGGAGTCACTCTTACAACAGTAGCAAAGAATTATCTCTAAGCAAGATGAATGAATAAAATTTCTGAAAATGTCCTGAGTGGGACAAGGTATCTTTTTTTATCCTGATGTATGGGAGCTAATAAAAAAAATATGCACCAACACCTCCCTCTTTTGCTCAAGCTGCACATCCTTCGGTAATACAGCCCTCTTGAGCTGATGGTAACATACCATCTACAAAAAAATCTATCTTATCCTTGTTTAAAGTTGAATGTTTAGAAAATCATTCAGGAATCTTTAACTGCCTTGTTTACTGTAATAGACAGGAGTCTAAATCCCAGATAAGAAGAAAAGCATAATCAGATACACCACGCACACATTCAGTCCTGGTTTTGCCTAGTTGGGAACGGACGTTGTGATCCTGAACGTCCATTTTCGGGGCGCTGCGACTCCAATCCATGGATGGGTAGTATCTCCTAGTTGCTGGGCAAAACTGAGTGTTAATTACTTCCCTTTGCTAGGCCACGCCCACCTCGACCAATTAGCTTCAGTCTTTTCTCACGAAGGCACAGGAAGAAGGCCAACCATAGAACTCCAACACAATAACCAACATATAAATACAACAGGAAGCCAAACGGGTGGGTATGGATTGGAGTCGCAGCGCCCCGAAAATGGACGTTCAGGATCACAACATCCGTTTTCCATTGCGCTGCTCCTCCAATCCATGGATGGGATGTACCCAAGTTCAAATGCCCAGGGCGGGAGGCTGACTGGAGTCCTCATTCCGGGGCGTGGCTACTTGCTGCAAGACTCTACGACCAAACGAGGCATCTGACGAGGCATACTGGTCAATTTTGTAGTGCCGGATAAAGGAGGAGTCAGAAGCCCAAGAGGCAGCTCTACAGATTTCAGACACTGATGCATTCGTCGACCAAGCTGCTGACGCAGCAGCACTGCGAGTTGAATGAGCATAAATTCGCGCTGGATGAGGACGCGTTCTCACATCGTAGGCCGTGGTAATACAAGCCTTAATCCACCGGGCAATTGTAGTAGATGAAACCTTCCTCCCCATCGAGGAAGGAGTGAAAGAGACAAGCAAGGATTCAGTCCGACGAAAGGACTCTGTCCGTTTGATATAACGCCTGAGAGCCCGTCTAACGTCCAAAGTATGCCACAAGGATTCAGTCTGGTTGTGCGGGTGTGGACAAAAGTTAGGCAAAACTAACTCCTGGGAGCGGTGGAAGTGCGAATTTATCTTTGGTAAGAAAGATGGGTCCAAGCGCAGAACCACCCTATCGCTGTGAAATATGCAAAGGTCCTTGTGCACCGACAGAGCCGTAAGTTCTGATACACGCCTAGCCGATGTAATGGCTAAAAGAAAGGTGACTTTAAGGGTCAGAAACTTTAGGGACACAGAAGCCAAGGGTTCAAATGGCGAGGAGGTAAGCGCTTGAAGCACCAACGGAAGATCCCAGGATGGGTACCTGTGTACCACAGGCGGCGAGATGTTGGTGGCACCGTGGAGAAAACTCTTAATCCTGGGGTTGTGAGAAAGAGTACGGTGTCTCTCGCAACAAATGACAGTAGATAAGGCCGCCACCTGACAACGAAGCGTGGCAGGAGCAAGCCCCTTGGCTAAACCATCATGTAAAAAGTCCAGGACATCCGGAACATCCGCAGAGGTTGGGTCCACATGATGGGAAACACACCAGGAGGAAAACGAACGCCAAGAAGATTCACAAATCCTAGTGGTGGATGGACGCCTGGCAGCTTGGATCACCTTAATGACGTTCGAAGACAATCTGTCATTTAGTAGTTGGAGCTGCTCAAGCGCCAGGCGGCCAATCGGAGCCACCCTGGGTCGGGGTGGAAGATGACCCCCTGGCTGAGCATCCTCTCCTCCAGAGGTAATATCCACGGAGGAGCCACAGACAGGTCCACCAGATCCGCATACCAGGGTCTGCAAGGCCACTGCGGCGCGATCAGAATCAATTCGGCTTTCTCCAATAGCATCTTCCGAATCAGCCTTGGAATCAGCGGTAGCGGCGGGAAGGCGTAGAGAAGGCCGGCAGGCCACTGGCAGCGTAGGGCGTCGTAACCTTCTGCTCCGCCGGTCGGGTAACGGGTGTAGAACCTCGGCAACTGGGCGTTTTGGGGAGTGGCGAAGAGGTCCACTTGAGGACGACCGAAGCGACTTACAATCCACTCGAAGAGGGCCGAATTGAGGGACCACTCTGCTGGGTCTATGTGCTCCCTGCTGAGCCAGTCCGCCATGATGTTGTCCTGCCCCGATATGTGGTCCGCCACTAGTGATGCAGTGTGTTGCTCTGCCCAAGCCAACAAACTCTCCGACTCCATCATCAGGGACCTGGAGCGTGTGCCCCCTTCCTGATTTATGTGCGCCTTGGTGGTGACATTGTCCGTCCGGACTAACACGTGTTGTCCCTCCAAGGCGTGCACGAAATGACGTAAGGCGAGACGAACAGCCCTCAACTCCAGCCAATTGATGCTGTTCGCCTGTTCCGCTGGAGACCACTGACCTTGAATCACTGCATCCCGCAGATGAGCCTCCCAGCCCGACAGGCTGGCATCGGTAATCAGGATCACACGGTCTGGTTCGAGAAAGACACAACCCCTCTGAAGAGCGAGGGACCTCCACCACGTGAGTGACAGGCGAGCTTGTGGAGACAAGAGAATCTGGCGAGTAGATGCTATGCGGTGTGTTCTCTGGAAGGGGAGCAACAGCCACTGAAGTGGACATGAATGTCTGCGTGCCCACAGAACGATGTTGATGCAGGATACTAACTTCCCCAACAACTGATTCAACAGGAGCAGGGACACCTTCCTCTGGGACTGGATCCGCCTCACCATAGCTCTGATGTCATGAATTCGATCTGGAGACAGAAACACCTGGCCCAATTGGGAATCGATTACTGCACCCAGGTGTTGGAGCCGCGTCGTAGGCGTTAGATGGCTCTTTTGCCAGTTGATGGAGAAGCTGTGACTCTGGAATGCCTGCAGAACTATCTCCATGTCCGTTTGAGCCTGTGACGGTGACGTTGACATCACAAGCAGATCGTCCAGATAACAGCTGAGATGTACGGAACGGGACCTGACAGAAGCCGCGACCACAGTCACCAGTTTCGTGAAGGTCCTGGGGGCTGAGGATAGTCCGAAGGGCATCGCCCGATACTGAAAATGCATGTTGTTGTACTTGAAGCAGAGGTAGCGACGATGCAGTGGGTGGATGGGGACATGCAGGTATGCTTCGCGCAGATCTACAGACTGAAGATAGTCCCCTTGTCTGATGGAAGCCAAAATAGATCTGAGGGAGTGCATCTTGAACCTGCGATATAGAATATATTGATTGAGATGTTTCAGGTTCAAGATGCCCCTGTGCCCCCCCGATGATTTGGGCACCAGAAATAAGGTAGCGTAGAATCCAGTTCCCTCCTGGTCCCTGGGAACTGGTTCCATTGCATCTATGGAGAGGAGGTGTGAGATCTCTGCTTCCATGAGCTCCCTCTGCGCCTTGCACCGCGGAACAGGGCAGCGGCAAAAACTGGTGGGCGGCATCGTGTGGAATTCTAGTCGCAGACCCTGTTGAATGGTTGCGCGGATCCAAGCATCGGTTGTCGAAAGGTCCCATTGGTGGGAGAATTGCTGGAGACGACCCCCAATGGGACCCGGGAGCACCGAGTCACTTCCCTCTGCGTGGAGGCCGGTAGGAGGAACCTCTGAAGGGGCGTTTCGCTTGGGGCTGGTTTCTGGCTCTATCACAAAAGGGCTGTCTGTCGGATGCCCTGTCAGACATCTGTGCATAAGAGCGTTGGTAATATGAGCCACCTGATCCCGAGGGGGCTCGAAAGGACTGTCGCTGTGTGTAGGGTGTATATCTACGTTCAGCCCGCCGAAATGAAGACGGCAATACCTTGCGTTTGTCTTTATCTTCTATCAAGATCGGCTCTAGACAAGGGCCGAAAAGCGACGGGGCAGTAAATGGAGCTGATGCTAACTTCCATTTAGCTTTGGTGTCTGCACGCCAATTGCGAAGCCAGAAGAGCCGTCTGTTGGTCACCGTTGCTGCCATAGCCCGCGAAGCAAATTTAGTCGCCGTCAGAGAGGCATCTGCGGAGTACTCCGTTGCCGCCACAAGTTTATTAATGTCCTGGTGCAGCCTGGTATCAGAGGGGGGCAATCTCTCCTGAAGCTGGCGGAGCCAGATCAGGGAAGCCCTGTTGAAAAATGAGGTAGCAGTGGCCGCCTTGATAGCCCAAGCAACGGCTTGATGTGCTTTACGGAACCCCATTTCCATTTTGCGGTCCTCTGCTTTAAGGCCGTCCACCACGTCTGAAGTCAGTAGTGAGGAAGTGGACAAGGCCGCGACCGGGGCGTCAACTGCAGGCACGGCCAGGAGCTCCTCCAACTGTGACTCGGCAGAATAAAGACGCTTGTCCAGGCCACTCGGCGCTGTCAGGGAGCCGGGTTGGCCAAAGGCTGATGTAATGACATTGGAAAACAAGGGCGGACAGGGAATCACATCCTGGTCTTGTTTCGAGACTTGAAATAGGGCATCGTGCGGGTGCTGAGGGTCAGAATGCTTCTCAGCTATTCCTTCTGCGATACCAAATTTGGTAGCAACCTTGGCTTTGTGCAGTAAGGATTTAAAAATAGAAGGCCGAAACAGATTTGTGAAAGAGGGTTTCTCCGGGGGAAGATCCTCATCCTCTGAGAATTCGACATCCTCTGGGCAAATTTCCCCTTCTTCAGATTCGTCAGAAGAAGATTGGACAGGGCGGTGCCTGCTGGTACTGGGAACGGCGTCGCTGACAGGTGCCGGAGCCGAAGAGGAAGAAGTAGAAGAAGGAGGCAGGCCGGTAGTAACTGGCCGGGCCACATCTTGCTGTATGCCAGCTGCTAAAATCTTGGCCAGTGCATCTGACAACATAGATTGAAAACTCACTGGTGTGTTAGGGACCTCTGGGCGGAGCCCCGCCGCAGTAGGTGTAAATGTAGCTTCCGGCAGACACCTACAGCCCAATGAAGCTTCAGACTGTCGAGAAACATCAGGCAATGACATTGATACCCCTTTGGAACGTTGTAAGTTAGAAGCAGTGAGACCAATTGATGCAGCAGAGGAGGATCCGGCCTGCACATTTTCAGAAGGATCAGCCCAGTCCTCACCAGCTGGCCGGGATCGTCGGAGGCCGCCCGATGACAAGGCAGGCACTCCGGAGCCGCTCTGATGTCAGAGCTGGGGCGACGGCAGCACTAGCGGCTCCCCGCTAGGTTAGCACGTCGCCAGCGGCAAATTGTACACGGATCCGCCTAGCCGGGTCGGAATCCGGTTAGCTGCAGCCCCGATCGGAGGGGAGATAGGCCAGGCGGCTTGGAGCCCCAAGCACGCCTAAGGCACGCAGCAGTCAATAAATCTCACACGTTGCAGCTCCTTAAGAAGGTTTAAAGGGACAAAAATAAGAAATCAAAATAATAAATCAAGAAGGGAAGTCTAATATTTTTTTTCTTTAAGATAGAGCACTCAAATTGCCAACTTCTCACAGCAACTGAGTGAGAAAGACTGAAGCTAATTGGTCGAGGTGGGCGTGGCCTAGCAAAGGGAAGTAATTAACACTCAGTTTTGCCCAGCAACTAGGAGATACTACCCATCCATGGATTGGAGGAGCAGCGCAATGGAAAAGAGAAGATTGGAATTGAATCAGATTCAACTCTCTGTTGAAGATGATTTCACCTAAGCTTTAAATTTTCAAAGGGCTTTTTTCTACCCCTAATCATGATTTAATATTGGGCTGAGTTACAAACTCTAAGTGAAAAAATTAGGCAAGAGAGAGAAAGAGAGAGAGAGAGAAATTATATCTCTGCTATGGTACAGTGGTTGCTCAAATTTGCAATTCAGAGATGGTATTTCCAATATTACATGAAGTCATATTTTTACACTTTCTTCTCTCCTATTCTGACTTCAAATGGCCTAAAGTATTTTAAAATATTTAGGTAGAAAGGCAGAATCTAACATGGTATACATTTGTGGCAAGTGACTTTTGAGTCACTTGTTTTAACGAATCAAAATTCCATCAACATTTTAAGATCTGAAATGCAGATTTTATTCTTTATAAACTGCCCTTAAAAGTGCAGATATTTTGCCAATTATTTAAGTGTTTCAGGCACTGGTAAGATTAGCTGTTGACTCTCAAAATCCAATCTGAGACCATTTCTTCTTCTTTTTCCTCCTACTTGCTAGAAGTTCAAACATGCAAGGGGAATAACAATGGCTGGAGGAACATTTTTTGAACTATCATTCATATAACCCTCAACGGCACTGTTCATTTCTCTGATCTTGAAATCACAAGTTGAAATCAATAATGTGAAACTTGTAATAGACCATTTTAAATTAATGGAAATCTCTACCAACCCTTCATCAGAAGAGAGCTATGGGAAACAGGAAAAAAAAAACCTGAAAGAAAAATGAAGATTTCTAAAAGGAAACCTCAAGGAAACTTTAACACTAAATAATAAGTATGAATTACCACTTTGTATCAGACACCCTCATTCCATCTTCTCCAGTCTGATGTCTTCGAGAATCCAGGTGTGAATTTTGCTTTTGCAGTCATAACACACCTGGTTGGGGAAGACTGTTCTTGTGGACACTATTTGATTTCAAGATTCAATAGGGTGATGGACATTTTCCTCATACAAACTGAATTTACACATTATGGCTTGGCATAAAATTAATTTAACAAGCAATGTGTTTATTAATTTTACAATTATAATATAGGTTTCTAAGCATCAGAACCAATTAAAAAGTGAATAGAAATGCTTATAGGATTCAGAGTAAATACATATAATTATATAAACACTACTTTATGCAAAAAAATAGGTTGTATGGAATTCTCTGACCAAAAATACAATTCAGAAGTCTTTTTATAGTGCAATCCATATTAAAATTCTTTTCTTGATATTAAATATTTAAATACATTTAAATCCTACAGCTAGTTCTATGTCTTATATTAGAAATAATATAGTAATTTTAATTCTATAATTCATTGTTATTGGATTTTATACTAATTACAATTTGATATTTTAGATGTTTACATTGAAATCTTTCTTGAGAGCTATTTTGTGAAGTGTTTGATTTATCAAACATCAAATATCTTATACCTGCCTTGAACTGTAGGATTCAAGCAACAATAACATTCTTTGTAGGGCTTAATTGTATGGGATGGAGGGAGAGTGGCAGGAAGGAATATTAACTTGATTTTTAAATTATTCCTGTATTCAAGAAACTGCTTATTCTTCCGGAATTAAATAAGTGGCAGGATCTCTCTTGTTATTTTATATCATACAATTGTTTTGAGAAAACTGGAACTTATTCTCCTTCAGAATAACTGTCTCTAAAATAAAATTAAAAAAAAAGTGGAACCCATTTAAGAGAATAGTTTCATTCTCTTACTCTTTTAAAATTCATGAATAGGTAGAAAAATTACTTAAAATATAGTCAGTTTAGGTGAAATTGAAGTATAATTACAAGAACTTTCCCTCAACAATATGAAATGCTTTGATTGGTAAATGAACATTGTATTAAATGGCATCTCGTTAAGCAGAAGGTACAGTACAAAAGACCAAGCAAATGAGAATAGATATGAGGTGAATTATTTACACTTAAATTATACTGAGGCCTTCTTCCAGGTTTCCCAGCAAAAGAAGTGGAGATTAGCTTCTAGAAGGGAGGGAGAGCTTTTTCTTTGGCAGCACTCTGTTTATGGAATTTCCTCAACCCCTAAACTTTGACCTTTGCCTACATTTTTATTTATTTTTTTAATTTTATTTATATCTATCCCATCTTTATTAATTTTACAAATAACTCAAGGCAGCGAACATATCCAACACACCTTCCTCCTCTTATTTTCCTCATAACAACAATTCTGTGAGGTGGCTTGGGCTGTATTAACATCATCTAGCATCGGATAAAGACTTTCTATTTCCCCAGGCTTTTAAAATGGCTTTCAATTATTTTTAAAGTTCGTTTAATATCCTTTGCTATAGATTCTAAATGACCGTCTTCCTGCTGCCTACTTATAAAGTTTTTTATTTTAAGTTTAATTTATTTATTGTGCCTGATTTATTAATTCAAATTGTATTTTTATGTTTGCTTTATTATAAACAACCCAGATAGCTTCAGCTAAAAAAGTATAATAAACTTTTAAATTTAAAACTTTAATAAATTAAAATGTGTTAAACTGTACAATAAGAAAATAATCTAGCTCTTCTCTGGCATAAAGTTATAAATTACCCCCAGTGTATTTCATAAACTATTTCAGAAAAAGAAGTGACTCCAAGAATCAAAATAAGACATTTTTGCTCTGACCCATCCACATGGTGAGTGAAAAATAAAATCTAAGAATATTACACTGTTGGGAGCAGGGAGAGCAGTGAACATACATGATTATTTTATAACATACATTGTATTAATAGATACCATATATTTAATTCAAGTTTCAAAGTGGAAGAAATGCTAGGCAGTACAGTGAAATGATACTGAAGATAAAGACATTGAAAAGAAAATGAACAAATGCTTTGAGAGCCATGATCAAATTTCACGGATATTCCAACTATTTTGTTTTGTTCTCTCCAAAAACAGAATGGAAGATAAACTATTAACATGCTTCCTGCATGCTAATGAAAGACAACTTTTATGTACCCTGAGCGACCAGCAAAGTAGCTACAACCCTAAAACAAGGCATTAGAAACAGCTCAAATACAGTAACAGCAATAAAACCGCCACAGAGACCTGCCAATTAAAATTTACAGGTAGAAGAAGTAAATGAAAGAGAAAAAAATGTAACCAAACGAAAGAATGTAAATAAGAGCAATATTTAGATTTTTAAAAAGAGCCACTTGTTTAGCAATTAGCTTGGTTTGTGACCATTCTCAAATATGAAGGCAATAAAAAAATCCATTTTCTATGGATTTTTCTATGGATTCTAATACGTACATAGAGTAAATTTCATGCACCTGACAACAAAAGCTTCCAATGTAAAGCTGAGTGAGCAATAGCTGTCTGGAAGATCCTAATCAGCTAATTAAAGTTACAAAGCTCAACTTGTTAACTTTCAGGTAGCCCCCCAAAAATTAAAAAAGGAGGGAAGGAACCAGCACAATTGCAAGAGTACTTTATCTGAATGAGATGGCATCAGCAGGTGACCTTCACAGCATCTGTGTGTGTGTGTGTGTGTGTGTGTGTGTGTGTGTCTGTGTGTCTGTGTGTCTGTGTGTCTCTGTGTAACTTGTTCACTTAACGGCCATTTCATTTCACAACTGTTATGTCCTTATAAGGATACCCGCCAGGGATTGGCTAATCCTCCGGCAGGAAATTCAAAATGCTGTCTCTGGGCAGTGCGACTTGCCGGGAGCGCTTAAAAGGAGAGCTCTGGCAGCGCAGCCGCCAGTCTTATTCTCATTTCAATAAAGTGCTGAATGGACCACGCTGGTCGTGTCTTCTTTTCCTGCGCCTGATCTAACACTGGAGACAAAGGATTCAAAAGAACCGCAGCGACAACCTCGTGGCACACCGCCACCCAACTAAAAGCTGAACTCGAGCTGAAGTCACAAAGACAAAGCCACCGAAGCCATGGCAACATCGCAAGCTGCACTCATTTTGCTAGCAGCCTTCAACCCCAGGAAGGAGAAGTGGAGGTCTTACATGGTCCGGTTTCGCCAGTTCCTGAGAGGGAACAACTACCAGGACCTCAATGATGACCGAAAAAGAGCCCTGTTCCTGACTCATTGCGGATCAGAAGTGCTGGAGATGGCCATCGACCTCGTGGTACCAAGGGACACCTCTCCAGGAGGTGCTACAAGAACACTATGCACCAACAGGAACTCCGGTTGCCAACCGATTCACCTTCCACCAGAAGGACCAGAGGGAAGGAGAATCGATCAAAGACTTTGTGGCCACCCTGCACCAAATCGCTGCCAACTGCAAGTTTGATAATGTGGACAATGCCATCAGCAACCGCATTGTATTCGGCATGAGGGACAGGGTTCTCCAGAAAAAGTTCTTAAGCAGAAAGAAGTTATTGCTTAAGGGCGTCTTGGAGGAAGCCACAGCTGCCGAGACATCTGAAAAAGCGGCAGCCGCAATGCTGAAAGCTAAAGCGGTCCACAAAATTCAGAAGACTCCCCAAAGTTCCACGGATGACTCCACAGCTGCATCTGAGTCTGAGGAGGGGATGGCCATCCACAAAGTCTCCAGACCACCGAGGCGGGAAATTGCACAAAATCGTGACCGGGGAGAGCGCTGCGGCAGCTGCAGAGGCGACCATGCAAGGGCCACTTGCCAATGGAGAGGTGCCACCTGCAGACACTGCCTGAAGAGGGGGCACATCGCAGAGGCCTGCAGAGCCTCAGAGCCAGCCCCAGAACCACCCAAGCACCGAAACCGCGAAATCCAGAAAGACTACCAGAGATCATCCAAATGGTCCTCTTTCCAATCCAGACGCGGCGAGGAAGAATTCTCCAGGAGCAGGGCAGTCCATCAAATGACCATCACTCATACCAATGTTGACGACGCCACCAAATTCCATGTGACCGTACACGTGGAGGGGGCACCATGTTCAATGGAGGTAGACTCGGGATCGATCTACTCCATAATGGATTGGTACCAGCTGAAGCGACTGAAACCCGGCTTCAGCAAGAAGGACCTGAAACCCCTGCGTTCGAGGCTGGTGGATTTTGGAGGGAACCCCATCGGAGTCCTAGGAAGAACCTCCCTGCAGATTTCCTACAACAAGTTCCATGGCAACCTGCCCATCACCATCGTGGAGCACAGCCGCCCGAACCTGCTAGGAATGGAGTGGTTCAAGCCACTAGGGCTCTCAATTGGAGGGATCCACCAAATCCGACAGGATGAGCTTGACAACATAATTGAAGAGTTCAAGAAAGTCTTCGATGGTAAGCTGGGGAAATTTGTGGGAAAACCCATCTCATTCAATTTAGATAAAACAATCACACCAATTCGGCTCAAGCCTCGCCGGGTTCCATTCGCCTTGCGGCCCAAGGTAGATGAACAGCTGGATAAGCTAATTGCCCAGGGCATATTGGAACCAATTGATCATGCGACATGGGAAACCCCCATTGTGACCCCAATGAAGCATGATGGATCACTGCGCATCTATGCTGACTATGAATGTTCAATTATAAGGCGTTGCAGCAGAGCGCATACCCAGTTCCAGTGGTGCAACATCTGTTGCATTCACTTGGGAGCGGGTCAATATTCGCAAAACTGGACCTGGCCCAGGCTTACCAGCAACTGCTAGTGGATGAAAAAACGGCTGAGGCTCAAACAATTGTCACCCACAGGGGCGCGTTTAAATGTAACTGCCTCCAATTAGAAGTCAGTGCAGCCCCAGGCATTTTTCAATCCATGATGGAACGCCTTTTTCAAGGCATTCCAGGGGTGGTGCCGTACTTTGATGATGTTTTGATCTCTGGGAACTCGAAAGCCCAACTAATTGAGCGGCTCAGGCTTGTCCTGCAGTGGTTCAAGGAGAAGGGTTTGAGAGTCCGAAGAGAGAAATGCATCATTGGAGTCCAGGAGGTCGAGTTCCTGGCTATCTCATTGATGGCATGGGCATCCACCCCACCAAAACTAAAGTTAAGGCCATTCATGAAGCTCCCAGCCCCAAAAACAAAGCGGAGCTTCAGGCTTTCTTAGGATTACTCAATTTTTATAGTGTTTTCCTAAAACAGAAAGCCACGACTGCTGAGCCACTCCATCGCCTGCTGGGGAAAGCGGCTCCCTGGAAATGGGAGGAAGAAGAGGAAACAGCATTCAGAGCCATTAAAAGACTGCTTTCTTCAGACAGCGTACTCATGCAGTACCACGAGACGCTTCCCCTCAGACTGATCTGCGATGCTTCACCCTACGGGGTCAGAGCAGTACTCAGCCACGAACTCCCAAATGGCTCTGAGGCACCCATTGCCTATTTCTCGAAGACCATGTCCAGTGGAGAGAGGAACTACAGCCAACTGGACAAGGGAGCCTTGGCCATTGTCGCAGGTACCAAGCACTTCCACGAGTACCTCTATGGCAGAAGCTTCACGATCATCACTGACCATAAGCCTCTACTGGGACTGCTCGCGGGTGACAAACCCACCCCAACGTTCATGTCACCCAGGATGACGAGATGGGCAATCTTCCTAGCCGGGTATTCCTACAGACTGGTCCACAAACCCGGCAAGTTCATAGGAAACGCAGATGTGTTAAGCAGATGCCCATCCAAAGACCCAGTAGAAGACCCAGCCCCCACACTCGGGCTATTCCACACTGACGTCAACAAGAACTGCCCAGTCACATCTGCAGACATGGCAGCCCATACCCAAAAGGACCCTATACTCAAACAAATCATATCATGGGTCCTGCGAGGCTGGCCAACGGAGAAGACGGCAGAGAAATTCAGCCCATTTGCATGGAAGCAGCAGGAGCTGTCCACGATGAAAGGCTGCCTTCTATGGGCAGACCAAGTGCTGATTCCCAGCGCCCTGCAATGGAAGACACTGGAAACCCTCCACAATGGGCACCCAGGCATCGTGCGAATGAAGGGGCTGGCACGGAGTTACATCTGGTGGCCATCCCTGGACAAAGACATCAAAGAGAAATCAGAAATCTAGACCCTTACTTCCAGAAGAACCATTCCTGTTTCAACACAGATTAGAACACAACATGAAAGCTGAAACAATGCTTTCAAAACCTTAGATGGAACAGCATACAGGGCCTTTAGATCCCTGTCTGTGCATATCTGTGCAATGTATATCATTTAGGACAGAGATTTAGCAGCTTAACGGCTGCAGATATGTATCTCAATAATGGATAGTATTATTCGGGGCAATTTAAGGAAAGAAAGACTACTGAAGCACCATTCTTCCTCTCTGTGCTTTATTATCCATTTGCAATGCTGGCAGAAAAAAACCCCACCTTCTCTATGTTGCCTTCTGCTCTTAAACTCTCTTGAGAAAAAGTCCTAAGGAGTATTTTTCCATCTTTTAAAGATTTTTGTCAAGTGTTTTCATGCAAAGACAGAGGAAAAATAGCTGTCAGCAAGATGTACACTGAACTCCATTCAGGGTGTGATTGCCTTTTTGATTTTTACAGTCTACCTATAAAAAAAAACCCACAAAAAGGATTGTCAACCAGGTGATGCATACAGCAACCCTTATATAGCGGCTGAGCAGAATATGACTTAGGAGATACTATAGGGCAGTTTTAAGACAGCAGTGGATACTTACAATCTAGCATTGGGGAGAAAAAATACGGAAAGAAATCTCAAGTGCAACCAAGCATGAGATTAAAGAAGGTTGGAGAGCACACTGCTTGACTAAACACATTTTGTCCTCTCTTCAAGTACCTTCACGCCTCAAATCCACCTTCTGGCTTCAAATGTCCTCCTTTTTTTAGACATCTTTTTCCCCAAAAAATACTTTACTTCTTAATCCTTTTTTTCCCCCTTTATCTGGGACAATGCAATATAAAAATGTGTGGAAATAAGCTTTCCACAGTTCACTTGCAATGAAGTGCCATAGTCCCCAAAATGAGGTAGAAGCATGTGAGAAACAATAACTGGTACAATGACATTATTCCCAATCTTTTCTTTTACTGCAGAAAAAGACAGCATTTTACACAAGTAGTTAAAACTCTATGTGGTTTGTTACTCCTTCATATGATGTGTGATCTAAGAATCACCAACTCAAAAGAGTCAAGCTGTTAGCCAGGACTTCCATTTCTGTATTGTCTATCATTACAGAAATAGCCAATTCTTTGTTCCATTTACTTCGATCAACTAAAGTTTTAATGAAGGGCTTTCAGTTTGGCATTCAATGCTTACAAAAGCCAACACACTGAATTTTCTATGAATATAGATGCTGGAAAATCAGTATGGAAATTTAGAGCAACCTCCTCCTGGGCCAGCTGAGTTAATTATACAATCTTGCAAACACTAGGATTTTAAGACCACATGAGATTAAGAAAGGCTGTGGAAATTGCACATGTTACAGGGTTATGAGCACACCACTGTGTCGTTTTCATAAGAACTGAAACTATGATAGGATGGTTGTTTCAAAATTAAAATCAATTTACAAATCAAAATAAAGTCATTACAATTACAAATATCCTAACACTTTGGAAATTCAAATCTTCCTCCTAAATTTTTTTCCTGTTAAGACAAATTTCTTTTTCCTAAAAAGTCCACACCACCAATGAGGTCAAATATCATTTCAATTTTTTTTAATACTTCCAACTCAGATTAAAGGACACATTGTACAATACCTACAGCACTTCATGTACCGATTGTATCCATGGAGCCTTCACATTAGGATAGTTTTTAATTTTTGAAGGAGGGGTTAAATTCAGTCTAGGTAGGTCCTGCTCTTGGCAACTGCATGAAAGCTCATGCAGTTTTGAACATGGTTGGCCATTGTCTCTTTCCTAGGGCTGAGAGGGAGTGACTGGCCCAAAGTTACCCAGCCAGCTTTCATGCCTAAGGCAGAATTAGAACTCATGGTCTTGCAGTTGTTGCCTTAACCACAAGACCAAATTTGCTCTCTTCTCATAATTTAAGACTACTGAAAGCCAATGATGGGATACTTGTCTCCTATCACTTCTGAGTGACTGACACATTGTAGCTGCAACCAGCGTACAGTTAGTCCTCGACTTACAACAGTTCATTTAGTGACGGTTTTAAGTTACAACAGCATGGGAAAAAATGACTTATAATTGTTTTTCACTTGCAACCATTGCAGCATCCCCGTGATCGAAATTCAGTCACATGATTGAAATTCAGATGCTTGACAACTGACTCATATTTACGTTAGTTGCAGTATCCTGGGCTCATACGATCACCTTTTGTGACCTCATGGCAAATAAAGTCAATGGGGGAAGCCAGATTTACTTAACAACCATGTTATTAATTTAACAACTGTGATTCACTTAACAAATGTGCCAAGAAAGGTCATAAAATGGGGTAAAATTCATTTAACAAATGTTTCATTTAGCAATACAAATTTTGGGCTCACTTGTGGCCGTAAATGGAAGACTACCTGTAAAATCTAATCCTGACTTCCCCCACCCCCAGTATACTCTCGTTAAATCATAATAAAAGACATAATGCTGATCAGTGGTGGGTTGCTACCGGTTCGCCCTGGATCAGGCAAACAGGTAGCGGCAGGAGGCTCCGCCCAGCCGCCCGGACCCTTCTGTGCATGCGCAGAAGCATCACGCACACCCACGAGCAAACCAGTAGTGACGGGTTTTGAAACCTGCCCCTGATGCTGATGTTGCTGGAATTGACGAAACACAGATCCTATTTGTCTCTTTAAAGGCTGCCCAAAACTACTGGATTTTTGGATTCATTAAACATATCAATATGTTCTGATATTAGCAGGTGCTCTATTGAGAACAGAGAAACATTTTTCTTTTATGTTCACAAAATTAGTCATAGAGCTATGCTTTTCATCATCCTTTGGGAGGCAATAGCTCAATGTTCATATCAGAAGCAATGGGACTGAATGACCACAACTTGAACATTTGAAAGGGAAGCAAGGCTAATATCCAAAATGGCAACCAAACTATCTATATGAGGTCCAGTAGGGAACTAGTCAGGATATTTTAGACAACTATTGACAAAAGTTTTTAAAACTTTTATGCTGTTGATTTTACATTATTTAAATTAGTAAACTGCATTTTATTGCTCTTGTAAAATGCTGACAGCCACTGGGATTAGGCAGCCAGGACATGGGTAAATAAATAAAATATGGAGCCCTATTTGCATTTTTATTCAGAGCTTCTCGGTGTAATCCTGTAGATGTAAAGACCAAAACATGGACAACAATGTCAGTTCCTAATTAATACGTAAGAGTGATTTTTCACTTCAGCACAGCTTATTTTCCAGAGTCTCTTATATTTTAAGTCCATGGTTTCTTTTCGGCTTATAATATACCTGTCACTTAATGTGATAAATGAATAAGGATATATGATTTCATTCTTGTTTTTGGCTTCTTTTATCCTACCAGAACCTTTAATGAATACGCATAAATTCAAGGCATCAACAGGAACAAAGGAGAGAAAACAAAGCAAAAATTATCAAAGAAATCATAGTTATTTTTATCACATGCCAGAGTGACTGGCTAGGTTTGCATAATACAGTAAATCTCAAACTAGCAACCATATTTTAGCTTATCAAGTTGCCTGAATGCAACCTGCATGGTTAATTTATGGTTCAAAATCTACTGAGTTTCATTTGAACTGAGAAAACCATACGAATATTAGACACACATAAATGTATTGTGCGAAAACCAATATAGCTCTTTGTTTCTTGATAAATTATACCATCATTAAGATATGGCTAGTGTGAATGAGAATAGTTGCCTGGCTCCCCATCAGTTCCATGTTGTCTGATTAATTTATTACATAGATTGGTTATGGTGATAATGATCACTGGCTTATGTCAATAAGCAACAAAGCTGTAAAGCTTTATTGCTTATTGACATAATTAATTACAGTTAATTATTTGCCTATGGCTTGTATTTTTGGCTTTTAGGATATTTATTAATATGGTTTTTAAAACTTTATGTCTGTTATTTTTACATTTGTTGTTCTATCTGATTGTTATGTGCCATCCACAGTTGCTTTTGGGTGCCTATATAAATTTGACTAATACATTAATAAATAAACATTTTAAGTGGGACGTACAGTATGTGTGCATCTCCCTTTGTGAGCATAACAAAACTTTTAACTAGTAGCCCAGAAATATTGTCAAAACTCCTTTTTGAATTGTAGAAACTCAAAAGCATAAGTCTGAAGAAAAAAGTTGTGAGCAAGCCTAGAATTCATGCATATATGGAAAAATGAAATCAGATAGAATAACAAGAAAGCGGGAATGAGAGACAAAAAGGAAGAACTGACGTGGGAACTGGCAGAAGAAACTAGCAAGTTAACACAAAGGAAGCAGAATGAAATACCCAGACACATACATATATATTAACAGAATAACAGAGTTGGAAGGGACCTTGGAGGTCTTCTAGTCCAACCCCTCTGCTCAGGCAGGAAACCCTATACCATTTCAGACAAATGGTTGTCAGATCTCTTCTTAAAAAATGTCCAGTGTTGGAGCACCCACAACTTCTGGAGGCAACTTGTTCTACTGATTAATTGTTCTAACTGTCAGGAAATTTCTCCTTCAGTTCCAAGTTGATGGCTTCTATTGGATGTCTTCATGTCAATGTTAACTCCTAGCAATTGCCACAGTTTTTGGGAAGTGGTTTGTGATTGAGTCCTTCCTAGGGCTGAAAGTGAATGATTGGCCCAAGGTCATCCAGGTAGTTTTGTGCCTAAGGCTGGACTAGAACTCACAGTCTCCTGGTTTCTAGCCTCGTACCTTAACCACTACACTTACCTGGCTGCTTCCTCAATCCCTCCCTTCCCCCTTTCATTGGCATATAAATGTCTGTTCAGTCTTACCACGTTTACTGGAAGTACTCCAAGAAATGGGTTATAACTTTGCCGTTTCATGTAAGAATATGCTAATAAATAGGGCAGGAATAAGGCAGTTGTAAAAAAAATGTGAGCAATTTTTGGCTTCATGCTTTACTTGTAGGCTGTCTAACAACATCTGCCTGGCTAATGTTGGAAACGGAATTATTAGCCATGTTTCCTTTGATTCATTCAGTACATCTCTTCCTATGATTTTATGACTTCCTTTGACTCATTCAGTACCTCTCTTCCTATGACTGAGGAACAATATTTTGCATATGAAAAATGAGACTCCATATCCACTAATAGTTCTATGAAGACAGATGTCAAGAACGAAAGAACAATAATTTCATTAATAGTATTAGTGGACAGATATTTGAATAGGTAACATAACATCTACATAAAGGTAAAGGCTGATAACCAATTAGTGAAAGTGATCAGAAATTAATAATTGGTGACAATTGCTATTATGTTAAAATTCAATACATTAAAGAGTATTTGCATATGATTGAGTATGAGTTGGTATAGTGACAAAAAGTTATGACAATAATGGAGGTCTTTTGTTGGAGAACATTCCTCCCCTTAATTTTCCTTGAAATCATTAGTATTAGTATAGCCACTTCCTTTCCATTTTACCTAAACATTTTTCCACTTAGGTTTTCCTGTAGAAAAATAAAAACAAATGCATCGTGAATTTCTGTGACTACAAATTGACATAATTTCTCAAAATGTATTCTGCATTGACATAGATGGAGCAATGAATGAACTCCCGTCATGTCTTTCATTGTCCATCAAAAACTACATTTCAAAGACATGTTTAAGGTCTGTATGAAGAATAGTGATATCTTTAAAAAGTGTAGAATGAGAAAATGCACTTTGGAAAAGCATACAGTGAGGCCATTTTGTATTTTATATTTATAGTACATATTGTACATGTTTAACGTTTGAGGATTTGAGAATTTGTTTGGTCAGGAAGAGTCACACTATTGTTTTTCTGCTGTAAAGTGTCAAATTGTTTGGATTGGTCAAGTCTTATCAATCTAATCAACAACAATAATAATAATATCTAATAATAATAATTATCTACTGTAATTTAATAATAAAATCTGTAGTTTTGCTCTCTGTGAAATTAACTTTCACAAAAAAAATCACTTTCAATATTAGGCCAGTTCAGATTCCCCTGCATTACATAATATACTTCCTTGAGCTAATTAACCTAATACTTATTCTCAAGACAATTCATTTTCTAAATTAGCCAGATGACAACAACAACAAAAAGCTTGTGGTATTATACGATAATTGCTGTATTGTTTATTTAAAATTTGACAGGAGAGCAAGAAGGAAGAAGGAAGAAGTTATCTTCCTGCATAAGAACATTTACAAAGAGGTGAGAAAGTGTCTAGCAAAATCCAAACAAGTTATATACTTTTGCTTATCTCCATTTTTAATTCAATTGATTGATTGACTGATTATGTGTCATCAAACCATTTTCAATCTTTAGCAACAACATACAGCCTATGTCTTCCTTTGAGGCATAAACTTAATTAATCAAAAGGCAAAACTTTAATATGAAACAAAGAACTCTGTGCAATATTAAAGCATGTGGAATCAAAAATAAGCTCCCAAAACTTAAAATTTATACAACAAATACAGGTAATCAACGGGTTATGAGTGTTCCCTTAGCGAACGTTTGAAGTTACATGATAAGCGCCCCCTACGGTTTACAAACAAGTCCTGAAACTATGAATCTTGCAGCACCATGGCAGTTGTTCGCTCTTACGAACAACCACAGAGGCTCTGCACCATTCATCCTGAATGTTGCCAGCCAAAATGGAGCTTCCGAGGAGCAGATCCGCTCCTTGGAAGCTCCTTTTGGGCCTCCAGAGGCCTCACCCAGCATGTTGCAGGCCAAAATGGAATGTCTGAGGGCTGCTCCTCACATGCTCCATTTTGGCCTGCAACATGCACGCAGACCTATACTGAACTGCAGAGGGGTGCATGCGGCTGAGAGGCTGGAGAGGAGACTGCTTGCTAGAACTTCACTTGGTAAGTGACCCGGCGCAGCAGGTTGGGAAGGAAGCAAATGTGGGGAGCATGAGGTACTTCAATTGGTCAGGAAGGCCTTGGGTGGTCTTAGGCAGGTGACCTGTTCCATCACTAGGCCCTTCCATGGTCTTCCCCACCTTGAAATCCCTCATGTGCACTTAACGAGCCTTTCATTCAATTAGCAAATGAGTGGGTGAAAGGAGGGAGTGATCCCATTTAAGGTATGAGATTCACTCTCAAGAATCCTCAGATTATGAAAGTAATGGGCAAGCTCCATTATATTCATGACTCGAGGACTACCTTTATTTGCTTAAGCCCTAACTGTAGAGCTCATCTTCTAGTCTGGCTAATGGGCATCTTGTAATCCAACTGCCCTATCAACAGCTCTGGAGACTGGTATTATTAAAGCAGGACTTCTCATTTTCTAACATATTGATTGCATATGATCTTTTTAACAGCTTTGTTGGAATTCCTGGCATAAAATCGTTTGAATTTATATCTGTTGAAATGAAAATTGTATAGGATGCCAAATGCCTTATACATCTGCACATGAGATTTTGATGTATTTATTTATAGATATAAATATAATTGTTTGACACTGAAAATGGAATATAAATTAATTAATTTAGAAATCATGAGCTAAATTTTACTGATGTGTTGTTTTTAAATCTTCCAAATCATATTAAGTTCTGTTTTACTTAACCACGTTGCCGGCTGGCGGGCCCACGGGGGAGGGCCTTCTCTGTGGCTGCCCCAGCTCTCTGGAACCAGTTACCTCCTGAGGTCCGGATGATCCCCACACTATTGGCCTTCTGAAAAGCGGTAAAGACCTGGCTTTTCCGGCAGGCGTGGGGCCATTGATCTCGCTCTTGCGATCCACCGAAATCTGGCCATGAATGGTGTGAATGAGTTTTAATGTTTTTAATGTTTTTAATTCTTAAATGTTTTTTATAATGATTTTAAATGCATTGCACACAATTCTTCCTCTGTGTCTCTTTTTCTCCTCAGGATTTCCCCTTGCCCTAAATCCTATTGTTCCATTGTCCCAAAGGTGCTTTTCCAAAACACAACTGGACTTTCATGATTTTTTTCCCCTTGAAAACATTTCATTTCTCATCCAAGAAGCTTCTTCAGTTCTGCCTTTTGGAATAGTATCTTTGGGATAACTGTGACCTGGATGACTGAGAATCTCTATAGGAACATAAACTATAGAGTTTCTATAGAGATGATATACAATCCCTGATTGAGTTGCAAATGATAAAATAATTCCGTGTATATCTTTTCAGAAGATATATACTGTATATATATATATATATATATATATATATATATATATATATATATATATATATATATATATATATATATATATATATCTTCTGAAGAAAAAAACTCATCTGATTCAGCATGAACTATAGAAATCCAGGTTCTCTTGACTGGGACTTAAGAAATACTTCTCTAATAGGTAATACATCCACAAGAAAGGGGGAAAATCTGTTCCTTAGCTTTATTAATTGTGACCATTACATGCTGGCTGATAGGCTACATAACATGAAAGAATCTAATGCTTAAATTACTTATGATTCCAAACAGATATCACTATGAGGGTCAAGGTTTGTTCTCCAAGCTTGTAGGTTGGTTTCCAAATGTTTCATTACCAGGCTAGTTAACATCTTCAGTGGAGTTTAGGGGATGTCAGTGTCAGTGTTCTTCTGTTTATAAGGGTTTCAGGTATGGGTATATCAAATGAGGGTCTTCTGATGGGTCTTGCGATGGGTCAGGTGTGACTCATCAGTGAGTCTTGTGATGGGTCTTGTGATAAGGAGGTTACATCAGGTCAGGATCATTGGGAGGTGAGTTGCGTGGGTTGGTTGAGGGTCGGTGCTGTCTCTGGTTGGCTGTGCAGTTGATCTGGATTCTGAAGGATTCGGTAGGCTGGTTGTAGGTCAATGTGTCTGTTGATGGAATTGCTTGTGGAGTGCCAGACTTCGATGAACTCATGAGTGTGGTGTGTGTCATTGTCTTGCAAGTATTGTATGATTGTGGAACTTTGCTGTGCAAATTCTTTAAACAGGAACTAAAGCATGGACTTCATTCAATCGTTTCCAAATAGGTTTGCCGTTTTGGAATTGCAATGGTCCAAATTCCCAGACTAAATTTTCTTCTGCAAATTGAAACTCCCAGGAAGCCTTAGCTGTGAATCAGGGAACTGTGGTATTTCTACACTGACAAATGACAGTCTAATTGGACATTGCTGATCTCTAATATCCTAATCAAGGATGGAGAGAGAAAATCATCTCTATGTATATACGTACTGAAAGAGCTTGATGTTTGGCATACTTCCATTGTTCATTAATATTACCATAATGCTATTGGGGTTTATTTTGTTCAATTAGTAAAAAACAAAGGAAAGAATAATATTCCTTTGGTATAAAATATGAATCAATTCATCAGCTTAATCAACCAATGTAAGACAACCTCTTTTGCAGTGGAAACTAGCTTAATTGTGTTCCAAAACATTACATCTGACAGATGTTGAACAGCCACCTTGGGATTTTACTTTGCTATGTAAATGTAAGCAAAGCCTTAACAATAACATCCAATATAGCTTCCAAATGGTATAACATTAAACTCATCTAAGACAACACAAGCCGTTTTTTAACCCCTGTTCTCCAAGGAAAAATAGATACACTGTACTAAACTTTTAACACTCACCTGGAAGAGAATAACATCTAAGATTAAAGTATATATTCTAAAACTTCAAAGGGAGACAATTGTTCCATTTATTCTGTGGGCAGATGTACTTTACACATCTACGGTATCTTAAAGGTAAAATAAAATGGCCCAACTATACAAGAAAAAGAGCATTGATGCAGTCTTTGCAAATATTGCCATGTTCAATAAATCTTCTTTTAGAAGTGCTGAAGATGATGGCTTCATTTATAGCCCCCCCTTTTTTTTTCAATCTCACCAATCTCCCAATCACTTAAAAATTATTTTCAAAGGAATACTTCCTGATTTTTTAATTGCCTAACAAATAATTCAACAAAATTTGGTACTATACACACCCTAAGTTAGACTGTAAGGGAATGGAGATAGTTTAGCTGACATTCTCTTGCCCAGAGGGATGCACGGTTTGAAAGTTCTCCTGGCCAATGCACTGCAGATTTAGTCAACTATATTTTATCCTTCTTCATGAAATAATTGCCATTAATAAGAATGGGTTCCTGGGATCCAGTGAATAATAATCATTGAATTTCATTATGCTCAAGAATGACCTGGACAGCTCTGCAGACAAGGCACTGTAATTTAACACCAGCTGTCTGCAATTAAAGTAAGTTTGAATCTTGTCAGGCTCAAGGTTGACTCAGCCTTCCATCCTTTCTAAGGTAGGTAAATTGAGGACCCAGTTTGTGGGGGCAATAAGCTGACTTTGTATAAAATATACAAAAGTATGAAGGCTATTGCTTAACGCACTGTAAGCCGCCCTGAGTCTCCGGAGAAGGGCGGCATATAAACCAAATTTTTTTAAAAAAAAAAATGACCTACATATTTTACTTAGACTTAGCATTTAAGCCAGTTAGTGCTTGGAGGGGAGATCAGAGAATACTAGAAAGTGTTTCCCAGCCTGAAGATCTGTGGACCTATGGGTGACTGCGGAAATTCTGGTCATTGGACTAGACTGAGAAATTGGTAAAACATCCTAAAAGAATGCAGTGTCAGATGTCTCTCTCTTACTTTATGCATTTCACTACAATATCTCTAAAAAACCCATTTTTCCTGACTTATCTAAGCATCAGTACAGAATCTACTGCCGACAGTAATTCTATTCCATTCCTGTATGGACAACTTTGAGAAGGAAAATAGAACGTAGAATAATAGAATTAGAAGGGACTTGGAGGCCTTTTAGTCCAACTCCCTGCTTGAGCAGGAGACCCTATACCTGTGATGGTGAACCTATGGCATGTGTGCCACAGGTGGCACACGGAGCCATCTCTGTAGGCATGTGAGCTGTTGACCTAAGTCAGCTCTACCGCGCATCTGTGCGCGCCGGCCAGCTGAGGCCTCCTGAAAATCCAGAAACAGGTTGTTTCCAGCCTATGAAGGTCCTCTGGAGGGCCAGGAGAGGCCATCTTTGCTCTCCTGGAGGCTCCAGGAAAGCCTCTGGAGCCTGGGGAGGGCAAAAAATGGGCCGTTTCTGGCCTCTGGAAGCTACTAGACCCAAAATGGAGCCCAAGGGGTCACATGCAGATGTGCAGGGGGCCAGGAAATGTGGGGGGCATCACATTATGGGTGTGGGCGTGCACACACAACAGCGCATGCATGCCCTCAGCACCCAAGGAAAAAAAGGTTAGCCATCACTGCCCTATACCATTTCAGATAAATGGTTGTCCAGTCTCTTTTTGAAAGCCTCTAGTGATGAAGCATCCCCAGCTTCTGAAGGCAAGCCATTCCATTGATTGCTCTCACTGTTAGAAAATTTCTCCTTAGTTATAGGTTCTTCTCTCCTTAGTTAGTTTCCATCCATTGTTCCTTGTCTTTTGATGCTTTGGAAAATAGTTTGATCCCTTCGTCTTTGTAGGAGACCCTCAAATATTGGAACACTGTTATCATATCTCTCTCATGAATGTCTCCCCTAGGAAGAATTGCTGCTATTATCTACCTGGTCACTTGGTTTTCACATTTTTCCAATTTCATAACAATGCAATTTTATTTTTTTAAAAGCCCTACTGCTATTTGTTGAGCTCATATCCAGAAACACACAGACAAATATTTAGGAATACTACAACTGTCAAGTCATTGACTCCATCCTTTTATAAGGATCATCTTCATCCACCTGTTCATGGCCCTCTTCCTTCTATGAAAAGTCAAGCACATATTCATCCTCCATCTTGTTCCAAACAACATATAGCTTCTAATCAATGTTTATAATAAGGTATATTTATATACAAATGCTTTTCCTGAACTTAATTATAGGTTAATGGAGGGAGTAGATTCCTGGAACCATTTCATAAATGCCCTATTATTATTTTTTATGCTGGATATATTAAACTATATAGACAGCCATTTATCAACACCCTTACTACATCTTGAAAATACTGAATTAAATTCATAAACTTTTACGTAATCTTCTTTTTCTTTACTTTGAAGCAATTCATTCTAATTTCATGAGCACTTAAACATGCCAATATATCTGCACTGAGAAAAATATCTGAATTTCTACTGTATCTAAAATACTTTAGGGAAATAACTGATTTCCTCCAGAACTTGTAAGAAATGGATTCTGAAATTTGCTGAGGTAAAAAGTGCTGCTATCTGTTATCTGTTAATAATTCAATAATCTAGCAATGCAATGTACCTCAGGGCCATTCTGCTGTGTGTCTGTTGTCAGCAACAATCCCATATGTAATATTATTTTGCATTGTTGAAAGCAATTCAAGTTTGAAAAATATAATAATACCATCCTGAATCACTACTAAACTATAGCTATTATGTTTACTGAAACAGAAAAAGTTGTAGATTGATGCTCATATTCAATAAATTTCAACATACCATGACAATTTTGAATACAAAACTTGTCTGTGTATGTTCCTCTTCCAGGTTGGGGAAATAAAGCTGGCACTTGGACAAAGCATATTTTAGCTCTTGTGTTTTCCAAGCTACACATATTATAAGCATTTTGGTAAACTCATTGCTGTTCCCTCGTAACTTTTGTGATATATTAATGCAAAGGGAAGAATGGAATGGAATGGAGTGGGGCGGGGCGGGGTGGGGCGGGGCAGGGCAGGGCAGAACAGAACAGACAGAACAGAACAGAATACTACACCGGGGAAGAATGCATATATGACAACAAAACTTTGCAGCATATATTACATCATAGGTTAGAGCAAAGGCCATGCTTTGGAAAGAGACTGATTTAATACTGCTGTAATCTCTGAAATTATTGTATATGAATCCAATCAAAATCATTTTCAGGTAATCCTCAACTTACATCCACAAGTGGAACCCGAATTTCCATCATGCCACTGCATAAATCCAGTCAGACCCTATTCTATGACAATTTTTACAATGGCTGAACTTTTTTGCCAAAAATCAACAAAAAAAAGTTTGTATATTACAATCATGTGATGACAGGACTCTGCAACCAGTTGTAAATGCAAACTAGTTATATATGCAAAATTAAAATTAGTTGAGAGGGTTAGCTTATAGTAAGAAGCCAAATTAAATGACTGAAAATAGTAACTAACAAATCATAAAACATGATCATGACATAAATGTTACACTTAGGCGTATAAAAATGCTCTGAGGCAAAATGAAGCATCATTAGTCAAAGTCCCCCTTCCAGAGATGAAGCCTCTCCTCACAAAAGAAGTCAGGCGGGGGGCGGGGGGACACATCCAAAAGGCAAAACAAAACTTAGAAGCAAAGGAACAATTCCTATTAGTTCAAGCTCAGTTTTTCTTTACTGTGAAACATTTACAAAATAGCCCTGCTAGCATATTAATACAGAGATTCCTCTTTGATACTGACTACTGATTTTTCAACTTCTTCAGCCATAAGGAATACACCACAATGTTTTCATGCAAGGCTTTATATTCCATATTTTATATCTTATCTTCTGATTCTGATTCTGATCTTCTACTGAAGGCGTCATATTTATTCAGCCAAAATTGTAACAACCAATGTACTGTAGGTAGGCAGATATCAACAGACTCGGATGAAATCCAAGTTCAGAAAAGTCGGAGAGAGAAAAAGGGGAATCCGTACATAAGTGAGCCTCGAAAATAATCTGTGAAGACTAAGTGTTCTCATCAGATATGAAATGCTATCAGACAGTTGAGTAGGAACTGAAAAGCTAAAGGCAAGAAACAATAGAGCAAAAGGGCTAAAAGTCTGAAAATTTCAAAGTGGAGTGATTTGCAGTGAGTCCCACCTATGATCTTTGTGATTGCAGAGACACTTTTTAGGAATAGCATTAAACAACTGATAGCATACACTATAAGCATTACCTACAGTATATTTTTATTTTATATATAAAATATATACATATAATTTTATTTAAGAGTGCACAGCATTGTTCTGAAGTATCACAATTAAAATAATCTGCTCATTATTTCTGCCGTTTAGCTTTTGGTAGATTGTTCCTGAAAATGTTGCTTTTAGCAATCACTGACACAATCTGTCCTAGCAGTGATGGCTCAATTCCACTTTTTTCAGTTAAGAATGTGAGGCAGTTTGAGGTTGAAGACACCATTTTGAACTTCAAATTGTTTATCTGAAGTGATTGTTCAGCTCTGATCTGAATCTATGCCACCCTTTTTTTTACATGGCCATAACACTTTAATTAACAATTAACGGTGTCAGACCGTAAAGGACACCCTCTAAATTCTTCCATGAAATTTTTGATTGATATTTGTAAACAATTTTTTAGTATTCATCAAAAAGGTCTCTTGCTTATAACAGTGTTGGAAAGGACCTTGGAGGTTTTTTAGTCCAACTACCTGCTCAAGCAGGAGATCCTATACCAGTGATGGCGAACCTGTGGCACACGTGCCCGAAATGACATGTGGAGCCATGTTGCCTGGCACACACAGTGGCGCCCATTCCTCTTCCGGGTTTCTGGCACGCATGTGCGCACGACGATCAGCTGGCCTTTGTACTTGCATCAGAGCTGGTCTTCCATTTTCCAGCATAAGCATGTGCGCTGGCCAGCTGATCAGTGTGTGTGCATACGTGGCAGTAACCTGAAGACTTGACAACCAGTGCGCATGCGTATGCT
Organism: Arizona elegans; assembly: GCA_022577455.1. Lineage (NCBI taxonomy): Eukaryota > Metazoa > Chordata > Lepidosauria > Squamata > Colubridae > Arizona > Arizona elegans. The sequence continues at coordinate 76,698,507 of JAKOOJ010000005.1, read as the reverse complement.
GGAAACCAGAAGTACATTTTTGGACACATGTTCATCAGCTGATCAGCACATGTGCATGTGCATGTGCGGCAGTAATCTGAAAACTTGCCAGCAGTAAAGAAGAAGAAACCGCAGTAAAGAAGAAGAAACCTGAAGAAACCGCAAGTACATTCTCCAATGCGCGCACACCCCTGGGCATTTCCTATTCCTGGTCTCAGCCCAGACGAGTGAAGTGCTCCCTTTTAGCCACTCGGTGCCATGCACACACTCCCTTTTCGACAATCAGTGCACTCAGTGCCAGAAAGGTTCATTATCAGTGCCCTATACCAACCTTTTTGGCATGAGGGACTGGTTTCATGGAAGACAATTTTTTCCACAGACCGAGGAAGGATGGTTTTGGTTTTCCTCATTCGCCATTCACCTTCGGCTGTATGGTCCGGTACCGGTCCATGGCCCATGTGATGGGGAACCTTTGCCCAATACCATTTCAGGCAAATGCTGTCCAATTTCTTCTTTAAAATCTACAATGGTACAATGGAAGTCATTCCACTGATTAATTGTTCTAACTGTCAGGAAAATTTTTCTTATTTCTAGTTTGGTTGTCTTTTTGATTAGTTTCCATCCATTGCTTCTTGTCCTGCCTTCAGGTGCCTGTTTCCATAGTAATTGAATCAATAGCTCAGTATATTAGGTTACTTTTTCACACTTATTATTTATATTCCTTTTTTTTTACTCTTTGAAGAGAAGATACCTTAAGATTTTAATCTTGTATGAACAAAGACAATTTTGCAGAGGATAACAGAGCTGCCTTCCCTTAATCAAAAGGAAGGAAATACAGGGAAACAAATGCATCACCTTTGTCCTTGTTTTAACTCTTAGTTCATATTTCTTTCTAAGGAGGAGATTTTGCCAAATGAATCATAGGTGCTCTTTTCTTCCTTTCCTCTCTTTGAATGTTTAGATATACCTTTTCTTACTCCCTCTTAAAATCAATACGAAAGCAAAATCTAAATTGGAAAGCTAAGACTACATATAACAATCAGTATTGTTGTTATATAGTTAGAGGTTTTATTACTTGTTGCTAGAATTGGGCTAGGTCAGTTTAGCATGACTCCATCACTCAGTCGCTGATATTTTTCTATCATAATCCAAGGATTAAACAGGTCTTACAGTCAGTAGAAGCAGTGTGGAAAAAAAAAACCCCACCCTACTGGTGGTTATAAAGATTATTAGCTAACTCTTGCTATTTAGCAGCATCAGGCAGCTGATCACACTTCGGCAGACATGTGTAAATCTTATAATCTTATTCTGTTTTGTTTTTTTTTACAGAGCTAGTTTGAGTTGTAATGATTTCTTTAAATAGTACCAAACGTGTCTGACTTCCAGTATCTGAAACAAACTGAAATGCTGTCTCTTCAGTACCTCACAGGCACATTGTCTACAAAAACAATATTCACCAATTTATGACATGGTAGTAAAAGAGAAAAAGCACAGTCACATTCTCAGATTTCATTCCATATATTGTGTGCATGTATGACATCAGCCTGAAAATCCAGACTGATGGAGCGCAGGTTGGTAAACAGGTATTTCAACTTCCTAGTCTAAAGAGGCAAAAGACTGTGACTAAGCCCAAAGTCACCCATCTTAAGCTTTCATGCCTGAAGAAGGATTAGAATCTGGGTCTCTCTATTCCTTTGCCCATGACTATAAAATACAGATTCTCACATGTATATTCCATATTCTTGTTTGAGAGATATTTTTGTCAATACAACTGTGGGAAGAAATATCCCTCTGGTTCAGTTCCAAGCCGGGAGAAAGACACTGGAAAACTGGAGGCTGATTGGAAAGATGGTTTAATGATGAACAGAACCACCAAGCACATGGTTCTGGTGCAGCTGCCGACATGGAGTTGGGGGGGGGGGGTTATACCTTCTCTTGGGCTTTGCACTTGAGTTTCCTGTTCCTGTGCAAGAACATGTATTTTATTGACTGTTGTCAGATTCCTATGGGGCCATGTAGGGGTTATGGAGGGGTCATAGCTGGTGCTATAGGCAAAGTATAAATCCTAGGAGTTTGTCTCAGCTATGTTTGGTTGAAGTTTCTGAAGTGGTGCAATGAAGAGGCGTTGGGCAATTCCTATTGTGGCTGAGGACTAATCCTACCTTTGTTCAGACCTTGCTGCAGGGAATTTCAAAATATCCTGTCTTGAATGGATTTCTGCCTGCAGTATTTGCTTTGCCTATGAATAGAGCTATCTATCTCTTTATCTCTTAAGTGCTGACATCTGCTGAGGGTTATTAAGAAAGGTGGAGGGCTTCTTTCTCCCTCTAAAAAAACATGTGTCTCCATTTCTCAACCAGGGAAATATAATTTTCTGCCTTTTTTTTAATATTCCTCAAAATATTTCATTCTTCTAGGACGGTGGGTGCTGACTTTCTACACAACTTTGCAAAGCATTTAGAGCAGTGTTTTTCAAACCTGGCAAAACCTTTAAGATGGATGAACTTGAACTGCCAGAAACATACTGGTTTGAAAAAGACTGATTTAGAGACTTTTGATTGAACTAACATAAAAGCATGGTCATAACTACATTCTGCAAATTTATATAGCTTATCCAAATTCCCTACTGTGTTTAAAAGTAGCAGATCCTTTCAGAGAAACCTTTCTGAAGAACTCTCCAAAAATGGCATAAGAATAAAAGTAGAAATTAAATATTAATAAAACAAACATAAAACAAACATAAACAGATGTGCTATAAATGTTAACACCTTCATTTGCTAAAATCCAAATTCAGAGAGCCTGAAGTTTAGACGTTAACATTCTACAATGTTCAAATAAATTGGTTTTCATTTCTGTCTTTTAGTAATTTTGAAGAAAGATTATTTGAAATGTTACAAAAAAGTGGATTTCTATTAAATGTTACAAACTACAAGAGGATAGGACTAAACAGAACCGTTTGTATTTAAATTTTTGCTTAATATAGACTAAATCAATACATATATTTCCAATAATAGTATAAAAGATTGGCAGACATTCTGAGTCACTTCGTGACATCTTTGTAGAGCCATCTCATTCATGGCAATTTAGCAGTTTAGTGTTCCAAGTTCATTATGCATTTGTCTAATTACTGAGAAACCAGGAAGTAGTTGGCCTGGTTTCAACAAAAAGAGGAAAAGAAAGAAAGAAAAGGAAGCTAGAACAAAGTAACTCCAAAATAGAGTTATTAGAGGAGAATAAACCAGAGTTCATAATTTACATATCATAAGGCTTTTGTGTTTTATCATAGTCACATCGGATGGCAGAAGCTAGCCAGTAAACCCATATATCATTATTATTCCATAAATACACTAAACCCATATATCATTGTTATTCCATAAATCACACTGGTCTCAGAAGGCCTCTGGTGCAATTTAAGTGCTAGTCTTCCCCCATTAAACCTTTTATAATATGTGATTAGTTTATTTGAGGAACTATTTCCAATTGTTCCATCAATCCAGAAGGGTGGACATGCTCTGAGACTCTTCTGGGACCCAGGAGATATTCCTCTGTCATGGTAATTCTCCTTGGGAATAGCATGCTCATCCCTCAAGATTGAGATGCCCAAATCTTCTTAGCTTTTAGGAAAGATTTAAAACCTGGCACAGGATCCAGGATGTTAGGTGAATCCAGCTTACCTGGCTAAATGAGACATGTTGTCTTTTATGATAGTCAACATATTCTACATTGTTTAGATAGTACCTCTGTTGTTATAATACTGTTAACTTTGGGGTATTTTTGTAGTATTTAAATAGGTGGCCAATGGTGGTCATGTAAACTCTTTAAATCAATCAATAGGAGCAATTAAGCATATGATATAATAAGGTAGCCATTGCTAAGATCGGTCCTAGCTTGATGCTACCTGTAACTGTACCTCATATATTATATATATATATATATATATATATATATATATATATATATATATATATATATATATATGAAGGGCAACAAAGATGATTAGGGGACTGGAGGCTAAAACATATGAAGAACGGTTGCAGGAACTGGGTATGTCTAGTTTAATGAAAAGAAGGACTGGGGAAGACATGATAGCAGTGTTTCAATATCTCAGGGGTTGCCACAAAGAAGAGGGAGTCAAGCTATTCTCCAAAGCACCTGAGGGAAGGACAAGAAGCAATGGGTGGAGACTAATCAAGGAGAGGAGCAACTTAGAACTAAGGAAAAATTTTCTGACAGAACAATCAATAAGTGGAACAACTTGCCTGCAGAACTTGTGAATGCTCCAACACTGGAAATTTTTAAGAAGATGTTGGATAACCATTTGTCTGAAGTGGTGTAGGGTTTCCTGCCTGGGCAGAGTTAGAAGACCTCCAAGCAGGGGTAAAATACTCCCGGTTCGGACCGGATTGCCCAATCTGGTAGCGATGGAGGTGGGTGGTTCGGAGAACCAGTAGCAAAAATCCCCCCCACCCACCCCCCATGCCCAGCTGAGCCTCACAATCATCAGAGGCTTTTTTTTTACTTTTAAAAGCACTTTTTCTACAACTACGGCCGAAAAAATGCTTTTAAAAGTAAAAAAAAAAAAGCCTCTGATGATCGCGTGGCTCGTCAAAGGCATTTAAAAGAAAAAAAACCATTTTTTTCTTTTAAATGTTCTGACGATCCCAGCTGAGTTCCCTGATCGCAGAGGCTTTTTAAAAAAGTCTCTGCCGATCAGGGAACTCAGCTTGGATTGTCAGAGCCTTTTGAAAACATTTTTTTACAACTTCTTAGCTGAAGAGGTTGTAGAAAAAATGGTTTTAAAAGTAAAAAAAAAAATAGCCACGCCCACCCAGTCACATTACCCCCCCACCAAGCCACGCCCACAGAACCAGTAGTAAGAAATTTTAGATTTCACCCCTGCCTCCAAAGTCCCTTCCAACTCTGTTATTCTATTCTATTCTATATACAGTATAACATCAATGTCTTTCAAAAAGAAGGATTTATATTAAAACCTGCAGTTTGTTCTAGAAATGTGTCAACAGCATGTCGTGTAACCTTGTTTCATGACACAAAGCAAGAATCTGTAGTTATATGTCACATAACATGGCTTTCTCATTTGAACCAACATGGTTGGTACTGCTAAAAGAATATAAAAATAGTGTGGATCTTATAGTTATAGTTATAGTTATAGTTATAGTTATAGTTATAGTTATAGTTATAGTTATAGCACTAGTTCAAATTTTCAGATATCTAAGTAAACTCCAGCAATGAGTCAGCAATCCAATAGATAAATGTTACTCTGTCCGATTTTTACAAAACTGCCAATTACATGACTGATATCAAAGAGTGTTTAATCCGTTGGCAATTGGTGAGCAATGTCTAGAAAGCAATTTTAAAAATTAAACACAGCTGGAAATTTTGGGAAGCTTGTTTAATAGTTTAAATGTTTTGCAAACTCAGAACAGTGATGGAGAGGTTTCTATGAGCTTTAAAATAAGCAGTTTTAGGGCAAATCTTCTTAGTTACTTTGAAGGAATCTAAAGCTAAAATCAGCATGGAGATGGGCTGTCTCTCCGTTTGACATAGAAAAATCAAAGAGACTGGCACCAGAATCACTTTAACCCTAGCAAGGGATAATATGGCTTTCCATAGACCCATGTACAGTGAGCTTGTTCACAGATCATTAAGCAGGCCATCTATGCACTCACAATTTTGACATCAAAAGAACATATATGAGAATGTTCCTACAAATTCCAACATTTGTTACAAGATATAGCTATGTCACTCTTATTACCTGACATCAAACCAATAGGTCTAACTTGATATCATTCCAAATGAAATTTAGAGCTAGTCTTCGGTCATGGCATGCCACAAAAAATTTTAATATATGCTTGCTGAGTAGATGCTGGCCTATGACCATAATAAAAGTTTTATTACTTGCTGACTCTATTGGAAATGCCAGTGGAATTCTAACAGATATTTCAATGTTGTGTTTTATTTCGCAGCTGCTATACATAAATGGCAGATGTGGAGAAATGTGATGTGCATCGATAAAGTCTCCATTCTAAAATATATACTACATGTGCTACACAGTATTATTTTTCTCCTGGTACCAACCCTTACATTCTTTACTTGGACTAAATTGAAAGGTGCAAAAATATTTACTACAATTATACATTCAACATGATTAGCAGCATTTAAAGACAAACAAACATCTGTTCTGTTGGAGATGAAGTTTCAGTGGAGTGATTAGCAACACAATAGCAACTGTACATAAGATTACTAGTCACTAATCATAAAGCAATGCTTGCACCTATTAAAAGATATCATGTATCCTCCCTGTAAAAGTACAGTATTTGTTTTCTTTCCTTTTCGTAGCCTTTATGTGTATTTCTCTTTAGCCAGGTTCTGCTGGCTGCCAGAAAAAAAGCCTAGAAACTAGTGGATTGTGATTTAACTGAACTAGGGCTGCATAAAAATTTTGGTTTACGTAGGAAGAACCTGGCTAAAGAGAAATACACATAAAGCCTATGAAAAGGAAAGAAAACAAATATATATATTTGTGAAAACCTCAGAAAACAAATATATATATATATATACACATACATACATACACACACACACACACACATACACACACACACACACATACGTATACATATGTGTTTGTGTGAATATCACACACAGAGACACATGCACTGAGACACAGACACACAGACACACACAGAGATACATATAATGTATATATAAAAGTAAAGGTAAAGGTTCCGCTTGTACATATGTGCTAGTTGTTCCCGACTGTAGGGAATGTGGTGCTCATCTCCGTTTCAAAGCTGAAGAGCCAACGCTGTCCAAAGACGTCTCCGTGGTCATGTGGCTGGCATGACTAAACACCAAAGACGCACGGACCAATGGTGGTCCCTATTTTTTCTACTTGCATTTTTTACATGCTTTTGAACTGCTAGATTGGCAGAAGCTGGGACAAGTAATGGGAGCTCACCCTGTTACATGGCGCTAGGGATTCGAACCACTGAACTGCCAACTTTTCGATCGACAAGCTCAGCATCTTAGCCACTGAGCCACCACATCCTCTCTCTGTCTCTCTCTGTCTCTGTCTCTGTCTCTCTGTCTGTCTCTGTCTCTCTGTTTCTCTGTCTCTCTCTCTCTCTCTGTCTCTCTCTCTACACACACACACACACACACACACACACATAATATAATATAATATAATAGAGAAATATTCTTCCTGCAATATAACCATTTATAAGCGTTCTATTTTTCAGTCATGGTGAAAATCTACCTAGCTAGTCACTAAATACCAACAATGACTTGATAACACCTACTCAATGAATCAATTAATCTAATATTCTTATTCTGACTAGATGCTTATCACTATAAAAGCATGAAAGCATAATTAATAATCATCTTCCACCTTTCCAATCCATCCACTCCTGTCATCTAGTGAGAAAGTTCTATTCCAAAAGCTTTGTAGAAGAGCACTGTTTTCACCATTTTCTTAGATCAGCAGTCTCCAACCTTTCTGCTTCAGTGAATATGAACAGACTTAAACATAGTTTGGAACTGGGAAAATATGAGCATCCAAGACCAAACTAAATCCAAAATGCTAAGGAACACCTGGAAGCTTGGCACTCAGACAAATCAATCATCAACAGGCACATAGAGATAAACAATATTTGCACACCATTCAAAAGGGAGAATAAGAAACATAAAAGACCAGAATACCTCCTTGCCAGCAATCAATTTTCAGATATGCAGAAATTAATACCAGGATTTGCATCCCAGCAGTAAATAGCAATAGCACTTGGCAATAGCACTTAGATGTATATACTGCTTCACGATGCTTTACAACCCTCTCTAAGCGGTTTACAGAGTCAGCATATTGCCCCCAACAATCTGCGGCCTCATTTTACCAACCGTGGAAGGATGGAAGACTGAGTCAATCGTGAGCAGCTCAGAATTGAACTCCTGGAGTTAGCAGTGAGTTAGTCCTGCAGTACTGCATTCTAATCACTGCACCACCATGGCTCTTAGCATGAGCCTAGTGAAGGCTTTTCTACTGTTCTACATAAACACTGTTTATGTAACATATGTAACATAAATAATGTTAATAAATAATTTATTAATAATAAATAAATGTTAATAAATAAAAAAATAAACATAATGAACATAAACGCTGTTCTACATAAACACAAAGCAAAAGCTCTCCTTTCTAGCCCTGAAGAAGTTACTTAGTCAAGTAATGAAACATCAGCCAACAAGCAAACAAGCTCACAGGGCATCAAGGACTCCATAGCACCACCTTTGTTTGCAACAGTGGTGGGTTGCTCCCGGTTCGCACCGGTTTGCAAGAACTGGTAGTAAAAATTTTTAGTAGTTCGGAGAACCGGTAATAACATTGGCTGGCCACGCCCCCCAAACTGGTCCCCAGCCCGGTCGCCACTTCCTTACCCCACCTACCTCTTCAAAGGCTTTTTTAAAAAAACTTTTAAAAGCATTTTTTCTACAATCTCTTTGGCTGAAAAAATGCCTCTGATGATCGTGCAACTCAGCTGGGATCTTCAGAGGCTTCTGAAAACATTTTTTCTGCAACCTCTTTAGCCGAAGAGGTTGTAGGGAAAAAAATCCCTTTAAAAGCTTCTGGCAATCCCAGCAGATTTGCCTGATCGTCAGAAGCTTCTAAAAGCATGTTTTTCTGCAACCTCTTAAGATTGTAGAAATAATGCTTTTAAAAGTTAAAAAAAAAAAAGTTGACCACGCCCACCCAGTCACATACCTCCCAAGCCACGCCCACAAAATAAGCCATGCCCACAGAACCAGTAGTAAAAATTTTAGAACCCACCCCTGGTTTGCAAGCATGCATTTGGGCCCATAGGAGTTACATAAGTACTCTTAAAATATAAAGTAGATGGGTATTGCCTAGTGCAGGGGTGTCAAACTTGATTTCATTCAGGGCTGCATCAGGGTAGAGTCTGACTTCAGGGGGTCGGGTGGGCATGCTGGGATGGGGTGGCCAGCTCAATGTCACTTGTGTCAGGGGCGTCTATGGCGGCCCGAGCATTCTGCCAGCAAAAACAGGCTCCCAAGCTCAGTTTCCTGCCGTAACAGCCTCCTACAGCCCTCTGCCATCGAAAACTGAGACCTCCCGAGCTCTGTTTTCACTGACAGAGGCACCGTGGGCCAGTCCTTTGCTGTTTCAGGGTACACACACACACCCCAGGCCAAATCTAAGCACCCTGTGGGCCGCATTCAAACCCAGCCTTGAGTTTGACACCCCTGGCCTAGTGTTTTGTTCAGAAATATGACCAAAATAAGTTGTGCAATGGAGACCATCCTGACAAGCTAGTAAGGGACATATGGAGCACACTTTTTGGCTTGTCTTCTGGTAAATAGATGGTTTATGACTGGTTACATCCCTCATATGGTAGTATGTCTTGGGAGAATCACGAGCTTTATTTTTTAAATTCCAAATGTGCCCAACAGCACAGAAAGATTGTCTGTCTTGCTATAAAGTGTTCTCTTAAAAGAAATGATAGAACCAAGGGGATGATAATGCTATTGAACAAACAGCAGGGAAAAATGATGTCTAGAGAAACAGTGTACCTTCCCGGTCTTCTTACAGATAGAGAAAATGATCAATTATTTAAGCCAAATATATCAGACCTTTTCTAGCATTGGAGATAATTTTAAGTGGAACATGTGGCAATAAACTGTAAGGGCACTGTACTGTTGTTACTGCAGAAAGCACTAGTAAAAGCCAAAGTAAAATAACAGGAGCAAATGTTATAGACAAAATCTGAATAAAGTGCTTTGGACAGATGTTCGTTTCTTATATATTTGCAGATTCTTTTTTTTATTATTATTGAAAAGTTTTACAGAAAAGAAAAAGATTTCCCCCCCCTTTCCCTCCCCTCATCCCACCCTCCCCCCCCGACTTCCCAGAGCAAAATACAAGGTATTTCAATTAACAATCATAAGCTAAATTAACCTATCTATCCTTAGACTACTAAATCCCCCCTGAAACCTTAACTCCACTATAGATAACATAATACTTCTAATACTTAACATTCATTCATAAGCTATTTGATATTTTCTTGTCTGATACTTATTTTGAATGTAATCAATCCATCTTCTCCATTCTGATACGTATCTTTCTTGTGTATAGTCCTTCAAATACGCTGAGATTTTCACCATTTCTGCTAAATTCATTACTTTCAATATCCACTCTTCAATAGTGGCAAAGAATCCTTCTTCCAATATTGCGCTACCAACAGCCTGGCTGCTGATATTAAGTTCAAGATCAATTTAGTCTCTAATACTGTACAATCCGTCGTTATACCCAGTAGAAACAATTGAGGAGTAAATTTCAACCTTTTTTTCAGAATGTTCTGCATCACCCACCAAATTTTTATCCAAAATGCCTTGATTTTCTTACAAGTCCACCATATATGATAATAAGTTGCATCATCACATTCACATCTCCAACATTTAGCTTGCAAATTCGGGTACGTACATGATAATTTTTTAGGATCTAAATGCCATCTATAAAACATTTTATAAAAATTCTCTCTCAAATTTTGTGCTTGCGTAAATTTAACATTTCTAACCCAAATCTTTTCCCATGTGTCCATCATCACTGGTTCCTGAAAGTTTTATGCCCATTTTATCATACAATCCTTAACCAATTCCATTTCTGAATCTATTTCCAATAATGCATTATACAACCTTTTAATATGCATTTGACTTTGATCGCTAATCTGTTTTACCAAGTTTTCCTCATTTTGCATGACACCAATTTTCTGATCTTCCCTCCATCTAGCTTGAAACTGACCATACTGAAACCAAGTATAAATTATCCCTTCTTCTTTTGCTCGGGGGTCGCATAACTAGTTAGCATGCCAGAGTTTCGTTTGTTATCGGAATTAAACAGACAAATTGCTCCACCAACTAAGTATGGCCATGCACCACCCCCCACAGAATCGAGAAAGAGCTATCGATCTGTCAATCCTTTCCGTGTCCGGGCCGGGTGAGGTTTCCTGTATTGCAGATTCCTGTAAAGAGACTTCAAATCTCTAGTATCATTTTTCACAAGGAACCTCCTCCCTTCCCCAAGGTCACAAATGGGAGTTAGGAATAAAATGATTACAGACAATGGTCATCAGCTAAGTCTAGTGGATGATGATGCCAGTCAGTTTCCATCACCAATGAATAATGTACTGCTTAGACATTTTAATAGAATAACAGAATAACAGCATTGAAAGGGATCTTGGAGGTCTTCTAATCTAACCTCCTGCTCAAGCAGAAAACCCTATACCATTTCAGACAAGTGGTTGTCCAATCTCATCTTAAAAACATCTGGTGTTGGAGCACCCACAACTTCTGGAGGCAAGTCATTCCACTGATTACTTATTCTAAGGATTTTTTTCCCTTAGTTCTAGGTTGCTTCTCTCCTTGATTGGTTTCCATCCATTGCTTTTTGTCTTGCCTTCAGGGGCTTTGAATAATAGGTTGACCTGCCTTTTCTTTGTGGCAACCCCTGAGATATTGGAACACTGCTATCATATCATATCACATGTAAGAATCTATTATTTTATTTTAATAACTGCACATCTTATACTGAACTCTAGGTTCAATATAATCAACAATTAAAACAACATCAATAAAACACATACACACACAAACATACACCATTACCATTAAGAAAAATCCTGGCAGCAAACTTAAGTTTCCAATCTCTTTATCAAATCCTTTCACCCACTTCACCCTATGGACTGAAATCTATATTTCAGTTATTACTGATTATTTATTGATAAGTAAGAGATTTGCCTCAAAATCATACAGAGATATATATCAGCAGTACACTATCTGCATGACCTTTTGGGGCAGAGACTTTAGTAAAAATAATGAGTATTTGTGGGGCAGCAGCCCCCAATTTTTTGGTCACCAGGAACCAGTTCCATGGAGAGAAGTTTCTCCCCCCGGACCAGAGAGGTGTGGTTTTATACGCTGCCTGCATCCCGTGGATGGAGCTTCATTTGTTTGCATGGTCCGGTTTCTAGCATGCTGTGGACAGTTACTGGTCCATGGAGTGGGGTTTGGGGGCCCCTAGTATAGGACATAACCCTATAGTACAGTTTTACATGTGTACAACACAGGGGTGCGTTCTACTTATCTGTACTACCGTTTCGCATTGTGCCCTTGCATGTTCTTCTGCGCATGCGCAGATCACTTTTGATGACATCCAGGTCAGTGGACAGAACCTCCTGTTGGTTTTACTACCGGTTCTATAGAACCAGTCCGAACCGGGGGCAACTCACCACAAGTGCAACAGGAGCTTTTGGGAAGACAGTTCTACTATAAAGTTGAAATCTTCAAGTGATTTGCCAGCAAAAGGATTCCATATTCTAAAACAGGATGGTGGCAAACAGCCTTAGCTTGAATTAAACCCATATTGCCTTGTTCAGTATTAGCTTAATCTAACTAGCAGCTGCTTTCTGGGAAATTCATTCTGGAATCTTTCAAAGCAGAGTCTCTGGCACTGCGCTGTAGCACTTTTTTTGAAACATTGGTTGTCATCCTGTAGAGCAATGTTTCCTAACATCAACCACTTTAAAATGTATGGATTTCAACTCCTAGATCCTCCCCTCCACCACATGCTGGCAGAGGAACTCTGGGAGTTGAAGTCTACACATCTTAAATTGGCCAAGGTTGGGAAATGCTGCTATAGAGGGTGGGAGTGGAGGTTATGGAAAGTATCTTTTGTAGCAGTTTCAGGAGAAATAGATATATTGGCTGAAGTTTGAAGCTCACTTTACTTTCACATTATTCAGCCACATTTTTCATCAGCTAACATAAAATAGCTTTTGCATTACTTCAATTTTATACTGCACCAATGATCTTGGAACTGTGAGTTTGTTCCTGGAGCTGCAGATTTTGTGTCTCGTTGCACATTTAATTAAAAATAGGCATGATACCATCAGAGAACAGCCTTACAATTTCAGAGTAGTTATGGTGACTGAGCAGGCTGGGCAGGAGGTCTTGCAAGATAGAAAAACTTGACCTCAGGGAAAAAAAAATAAAATACCAGGTTTAAACCTTCATTTGCAGGGGATAAATTGGGATCTGGACAATATACTTCAAGTTATGTCTAAAATTCTCAAGGGTCTAAATCTAATGAACACAACTGTCTAAAAGAATGTTTGATATCACTTTGTTCTGCCCCAGCTACGGACCCCAAAAAACGCAGCACACACAAACTCTATACAAAGCTTATTTACTCAAAATAACTTAGTCTTTATCATTCAAAGGCTGTTAATGAACTGTCTTAACAGCCTACCAGAATTCTAACATAAGGTAATCACAGTCTTACTAGAGTTGGCAGAAAGCCCAGAAGCAGTTTTGCAGACACGAAGGAGAGTGAACTAAAGTTGTTCTCTACAGCTTGTTGCAAGTGGTGTTCCTTCTTAAATAGGCTAAGGGAGTGGCCAATTAGCCCCAAGCCTTACTCTCGAGGATACTTCCTCCTGAGAAGCCACTCCTGCCTTTTGGCAGCTCTGCATACCCGTGCATTGAGAAGAGGCTCCTCCTCTTCGTCCTCTTCACTTAAAGGAGCTTCTGGAGGTTCTGAAGACCCTGGCTGAATCCTTGCCTCTGGCACCACATCTTCTCCAGCCTCCTCACTGTCCGATTCGAGCGCCAGCTGCAAAGGCTGCTGACACAGCACCACACCAGCCTCTTCGTTGTCGGAATCAGCTACAATCTGCATGGGCCACTGACAGGCCACAACACACTTATGGACTGACCAACAACCCCCCACACACAATTTAATGTTGATGTGTTGATTTTACAAAATTACTTCTTTTTACCCAGATAAAAAAAAAACGGTAACCATTTTAAATGGAAAGAAAACCAAGAATATTTATATTTATATATCAAAATTACATGATGTAGCTTACAGCCCACCTCTGGACTTAGTTCTTTAGATATCCCACAAGAAATAGCCTTACCTGCAATCCACGTGATGGCAGCCCTGCCCGAGCTGCTCAACGTTATAGCCGTGGTGGCGGTTGATACCCCCAGGCTTATGGTCATGGGGGATTTTAACCTGCCATCCGTCGGTGAGGTGTCTGAGGTGGCTCGGGAGTTCATGGCTTCCATGACGGCCATGGACCTGACCCAGTTAGTTTATGGACCTACTCACACGGGGGGAACACGCTAGACCTGGTTTTTGTCTCTGGTCAGTGGTTGAGTGATCTTGAAATAGGGGATATAGTGATCGAGCCCTTGTCATGGTCAGATCACTCCCTCCTTCACTTTGACCTTCGAACCGCCGCACCCCGCCGCAGGGAGGCGGAACCATTGAGGTGGTACCGCCCCAGGCGCCTGATGGATCCTGATAGGTTCCAGACGGAGCTTGGGCCATTTCCTGAGGCTCTGGCACATGGCTCGACTGAGGAGCTGGTGGCCACCTGGGATAGGGCGGCCGCTGGAGCTTTGGATCAGGTCGTGCCTTTGCGGCCTCTGACCCGGTGTCAATCTCGCCTGGCTCCTTGGTTCACCGAGGAGCTGAGGGAGATGAAGTGCCGGAAAAGACGCCTGGAGAGTGGTTGGAGGGCCAGCCATTCTGAATCTGACCGAACACTGGTAAGGTCTCATATTAAGACCTACCTGGTGGCGATAAAAGTGGCGAAGTATAACAATTTTGCCACTCTTATTGTGTCATCAGATAATCGCCCGCCGCCCTGTTTAGAGTGACCCGCTCCCTGCTCCACCAGGAAGCGCGGGAGGACCTCTTGGAGGGTAGAGCCGAGGATTTTGTACAGTATCTGTATGACAAAATCGCTGATTCGGGAACACCTGGACTCTGACTGGGTAGATTCAGCGGGGAGGACAGAGGCAGGTCTTGTGAGTATTATCTGGGAAGAGTTTGATTCTGTGACGCCCGAAGATGTGGACAGGATACTGGGCAGACTGAGCGCAGCCACATGTTTACTGGACCCGTGTCCCTCCTGGTTGGTGCTGGCCTCTCGGGAGGTTACACGAGGCTGGCTCCAGGGGATTATAAATACTTCCTTGAGTGAGGGTGTCTTCCCTGCCGCCTTGAAAGAGGCGGTGGTGAGGCCTCTCCTCAAGAAGCCTTCCCTGGACCCGGCAGTGTTGGCAAATTATCGTCCAGTCTCCAACCTTCGCTTCATTGCGAAGGTTGTTGAGAGTGTGGTAGCGCGACAGCTCCCCCAGTACCTGGATGAATCGTCGTATCTGGATCCGTTCCAGTCGGGCTTCAGGCCTGGGTACAGCACAGAAACGGCATTGGTTGCGTTGGTTGATGATCTCTGGAGGGCTCGGGACAGGGGTTGCTCCTCTGTCCTGGTCCTATTAGACCTCTCAGCGGCTTTTGATACCATCGACCATGGTATCATGCTGCACCGGCTAGAGGAGTTAGGGGTGGGGGGCACCGTCCTACGGTGGTTCTCCTCCTTTCTCTCTGATCGGTCGCAGTCTGTGTTGACAGGGGGCAGAGGTCGACCCCGAGGCCCCTTGTATGTGGGGTGCCACTAGGGTCGGTCCTCTCGCCCCTTCTGTTCAACATTTATGTGAAGCCACTGGGTGAGATCATCCATGGTTTCGGGGTGAAGTACCATCAGTACGCTGATGATACTCAGCTGTACATCTCCACCCCGGACCACCCCAATGATGCCCTTGAAGTGATGTCCCGGTGCCTGGAGGCCGTGCGGATCTGGATGGGGAGAAACAGACTCAGGCTCAACCCATCCAAGACCGAGTGGCTGTGGTTTCCGACATCCCGATATAGTCAGTTGGTGCCATCACTGACTATTGGGGGCGAGTCATTGGCCCCCACGGAGAGGGTTCGCAACTTGGGTGTCCTCCTTGACTCACGGCTGTCTTTAGAAGAGCACATGACGGCCGTGGCCCGGGGGACTTTTTATCAGGTCCGCCTGATTCGCCAGTTGCGTCCCTTTCTGGATTGGGACTCGTTAAATATGGTCACTCATGCTCTCCTTACTTCCCGCTTGGACTACTGCAATGCTCTCTACATGGGGCTCCCCTTGAGGAGCACCCGGAGGCTCCAGCTGGTCCAGAATGCGGCCGCGCAGTTGGTTATGGGAGCGACGTGGCGCTCCCATGTGACCCCCCTCCTGCGCGAGCTGCACTGGCTCCCGGTGGTCTTCCGGGTGCGCTTCAAGGTTTTGGTTACCACCTTTAGAGCGCTCCATGGCATCGGACCGGGGTATCTATGAGACCGCCTTCTGCTACCAATAGCCTCTCACCGACCAGTACGCTCCCATACAGAGGGGCTCCTCAGGGTGCCGTCGGCCAAACAGTGTCGACTGGCGGCCCCCAGGGGGAGAGCCTTCTCTGTGGGGGCACCTACCATCTGGAACGAGCGTCTCCCAGAGATACGGAAGATCCCGGACCTGCGCACGTTCGCCGTGCTCTCAAAACTTTTCTATTTCAGCAAGCTGGCCTGGCCTAACTCCCCTCTTTTAAATTTTTTTAAATTTTAAATTTTTTAATTCGTGATTTTATAAATTGGGTGTTTTAATCTGTGTTTCGGCCAAAATATTTAATAATTTTAAGGGATTTTAATATTTGTATTATCTGTATTTTATCTTGGCTGTTCACCGCCCTGAGTCCTTCGGGAGTAGGGTGGTATAGAAATTTGATTAAATAAATAAATAAATCCTGATTTCACTTATTTTCCGAGCACCTGTTTATTCAGCCCTGCAATCAGTTTGTCAAATAAATTGATAGCCTTATTAAATGCATAATAGGTTCTGCTCTGTCCCATACAAATTTCATATTTGAGAAAAAAAATGTTCATAGATAGATGGATGGATGGATGGATGGATGGATGGATGGATGGATATGTGTGTGTGTATAGAGAGAGAGAGGATAAATAGATGATAGATAGATAGATAGATAGATAGATAGATAGATAGATAGATAGATATGTATAGAGAGACAGACAGACAGTCAGACAAAGAGAGACAGAGATGATAGATAAATAGATGATAGATAGAAAGATAGAAAGATAGATGATAGATAGAAAGATAGATGATAGATAGATAGATAGATAGATAGATAGATAGATAGATAGATAGATAATTTGTTTTCTTTTCTTTTCGTAGGCCTTTATGTGTATTTCTCTTTAGCCAGGTTCTTCCTACGTAAACCACGATTTTTATGCAGCCCTAGTTCAGTGAAATCACAATCCACTAGTTTCTAGGCTTTTTTTCAGGCAGCCAGCAAGCACCCTACTGCCCATAGATAGATAGATAGATAGATAGATAGATAGATAGGTAGGTAGGTAGATAGATAGATAGATATAGAGAGAGAGATTATAGATAAATAGATGATAGATAGATAGATAGATAGATAGATAGATAGATAGATATGATAGATAGATATAGATAGATGATAGATAGATACATAGATACATAGATGACACATAGATAGATGATAGATAGATAGATAGATAGATAGATAGATAGATAGATAGATAGATAGATAGATAGATAGATAGATGATAAATAGATAGATAGATAGTTTCAATATCTTATTTCCCTCACAAAGTGCCTATGATCAAAATTACTTTTTTTTTTGGACAGCTGATTTTCATTGTACTTATTTAGTGAAAGTTACCAGAAAATTGGCAAAGCTAAACTTCGCTAGCATAAGAAGCAGAGAAACTGCCCTATAGCACCTTTGACAGAGTGGATAATTACTAAAAATATAAGCCACTATTCATGAATGTTTAGATTTCTTTCTCTATCTACAGTGAAAGCCATCTGCTGTGCATGGCTGACTTCATGAATTTTCAAGGCTATTCCTGTAATGAAAATGAGAAATCACTTTTGTAATGGAGGGCAGTAGGGGGGGGAATGCAGCAACAGTTGGACTCTTCACAAAATCACAACTTTACCTAGTGGAAGTCTGGACCATGACTCAAATGAAGCCAAATCTTTCAGCTACCTTCAAAATGCTTCAATATTTAAAAAGTGATGCAATATACAACATTTTGAAGACAGACAGATAGTAGTTAGGATTTTTTAATAGCACACCTAATCCTCTAAACTAGTATTTTACAAAGGTGGAAACTTTAAATTGACTTTAAAGTTAAAGTCGACTTTAACTCTCAGAAGTCTCTGCCATCATAGCGAATTCTGGGAGTTGATGTCTACAAACCTTAAGATTACCAAGTTTGTAAAACACTGCTCCAAACAGAAAAATAAATGATATTTATAAAGTTGCATTATTCCTTACTTATTTGCAGTTCACTTCTAGCATAATCTTTGTGACCAGTCTGGATCTGTTGTTAAACGATCTGAGAATTGACTCCAAATAAGAGATTTATATCCCTGAGATTTACAAGCATGCTATCTAAAAGCTCTAGAGTTTGAATTCACAATATATTGGGTTTTGGAAAGCTGTTCTAATCCAAATCAGTTTTGAGATATCCAGTGGTGGGATTCAAATAATTTAACAACCGGTTCTCTGCCCTAATAATTTCTTCCAACAACCAGTTCACCAAACTGCTCAGAAAGTTAACAACCGGTTCTCCCAAAGTGGTGCGAACTGGCTGAATCCCACCACTGGAGATATCCATATCTTTGTTCCTTATATACCTAGGTACAAGTACAAAAGAGACAGAGTTGTGGCACAAAGTTGAAGGTTGTCATTTGAAAGTTGATTTGTCATTTGTCCCACTTGCCTCCACCTGACAAATTACAAAAAAATGTGTCTTGCAATGTATTGTGCAATGTGATAAATACAAAATTATTTATTTATTTTTCAGATGATACCACCGTGGAAGTAGGAAAGAGCAGAGCTTAAAGCACTGTGAATATTTCATCGTTCTGGCCTCATCATCACAATGAACGATATCTCCCCTTGGCCTATCTGTTGTAGAAATTGTTCTGATATCTAAACTACCAGAAATGTTAACTCTTTAAAACAATACTTTTCAAAGTATTTCCAGTGTACAATCAGCAGTTCCAGGATGATTGGTACAGTATAAAATCGAAATAAAGTAAAATACTGTATATATTATGTCAGTTGAGTCAGTTGACTCTTGAGTGCCCTCCTCAGGAACTTAAGGGGTTTCGAAATGCTTTGGAGGAATCTGCTAGAAATCCAGATAATTCCCTCCAATGATTGGATTAAATTTAATTAGAGACAAAATCATCTCACTGAGGAAGAAAAATAAGGCAAATAGACTTGAGCCAATGCCAAAAAACAAAAAAACAAAAAAAACAGCAAAAACTTTTTAAAATAACAGGCAACAACACTTTGGCTATTGAGAATTGAATGTATTCAATGGCTTTTGAAGCCACAGAACGCTTAAGTGTCACTTGGAAAAAACAGTTGAGCATCGAAAGAATTTGGCAGTGTTAAGATTGACAATTTATATTATTCTGAATGTAGGCATGATTGTCTGGCTGGAATAGGTACCATATAATACTTAATTATTTTGTCAAAGAAGAACTGTTGTTTACCTTTAGATAATGAGTATTAGAGACCTTTCATTTCTAAAACAAGAAGCTTTTTAAGTAAATTTATGGCCTAATCTAAATGAAGTCATAAAGACCTGCATGAACTATTGTTTGCTAGGAATGTGGAACTCCAAATCAAGATCCCAATAAATTACAGTTTGCTTCTATAAAGCAGCAAATTCTTCATTCTCTTAAATGAAAAAAAGGAGAAATAAATGGTGAGCCCATGTTAAGCTTTACCCAAGGTTTGTAGGCTCTTCCGAATGCAAATGAAAGATCTTTATCTTTCATTTGAAAAACAGAGCTCTTGTGGTTAAAAATATTATTAACCTCAAGAGGTATCTTCTTAAGCCAATTTTAGGTATTCTAGTGTATTATTTAGTATAGAGTCACATCCATACATCAATTTGATAAATAATTAAAATAAATATGCCTCTTTTAAAAAGAGTTGCAAAGGCTCATGTGTGTCACTTCCCAAAATGAATGAAACATAACTTTTTAAAGCAAGTGGCAAACTTCAGAACCTAAACCTGCAATTCTCTACAGGTTAAACAAAATAATTTAGGATTTTTCATTTTGCCGTATTTGTACGATTTGTTTGTTTTTGTCCTCCAGCATCAAATAGGAAAAGAAATACCAGAGTCTCTTATTTCTCACTACAGTAACTGGAAAAAAAGTATTTTCGTTTAAGAAAGTATTTATTATTGGTGGTGGTGTGATTTAGGAACATGAAAATTTCATGTTCTCAGTTCTCTTCAAACAAACAAAAAAATATCTTTCCACAACCAATGAACTGGAACAAGCATATTCTGGAAATTAAATTTTGCTGTTGCAAATTTAGAACTAATACAGTTCCCTATATATTCTTAAATCCTTCAGCTTCATATTAGCAAAGTTTGTCTCTGTGTCAAACTAAATTGTGGTTTCCCATTATTGGCAGGAAATGGTCCAGTTGTAGCAGTGCCCCCAATTATGCAATGGAAACTGTATTTTGTATCCTGGGTTAATTGTACCGAAATTACGTGGTTCCAAGTGTTCACAAACAATATGCAAAATGCATTTATGGGAAATAGAGCGAAGCATACTGGATGTCATTCTTGAATTTCCCTCCACAGAGCAATAATAAACAATTTCATTCATAGAAACTATCTGTGAGATCAAGACTTTTTGAGACACGTCCATGTCGTCACAATTCAATTAAACAAAACTGTATTTGTTCAACAATGGAAATGGCACCTGATTGCTGCCCTCTACATATTGAAAGAAAGGAGGTACTAGCATGCTTGTCCCTGTAACAGTCCGAGGGTGCTCCCACCTAAGGGGTTTAACATACTTTTATGCAATCTGTGATGCAGCCAAAATTATGCCAGCATAATTTCTTCTGTTCCAATAACCAATCTCTGTTCTGCCTCAGAAAACATCCTGTTAGCAGATGGTGTTAACCGTTTACTGTGAGGTCACTTGAGGTTCCTTGATTGAAAAACATCCACTATTCATGTCCAAATCTAGACTGGGATTTGTGGATAAGGAAATTTTTAACAGATGTGATGGGTTTATCAAGGAGCTCCCCACCCAGGTCCTAGAATAAACTCTATAGCTCACCTGAAGTTCCTGATACATGAAGGTAGAATGGAAGTTGTACCTGACAAAGCACCCATTTGCTTTATCAGCTTCCATCACTGTCCTTTGTTATATATAAATAGAACCAAATAACTGTTCTCCAAATTATTATTACTTCCCAATTCTAGTGCAGAATCAACAGCACTATTTTGAGTGGAAAGGGTCATGTCTCTGCTTTCCAGCTTATTTCCAACTTTTGTCAAAAATTTATTCCTAAAATCAGAATTCGATATTCAATTCAATGTTTTGCCCAATACTAATCAGAAAACAACATTTTCAAATGTTACACATCCATTCATAAATGTATAGGAAGAGTGAGATCACTTTTTTATTTATCTGCAATTAGAGCTACCGTTAATTTACCTACAATCAGCCTATTTTCCAATAAGCATGAAAATTCAAATGCCATTGTTTTCCACAGGGTGGGCAATTTTAGCAAGCCTCCTTCTTTGCAATCTTCTACAAGCGGAACAAAAATTTCTGAGTATGAAACTTTTCATAAGCAAAGTTGAATGCTTAGAGGCTGGACAGTGAATACAAATCCCCAAATAATCAGGATTCCAAATCATACTAAATTCTTCCATAAGAGAAGGCTTGCAACATTGTAATGTTGTCTTTCAACCTGGTATGATTATAAATGACAGGTTCCAAGAATACTTACAAGCTATTTAATTGTAGGAAACAGAAGAACAGGAGAGGTCTTCTATGAAAAGCTTTCTACTAACAGTCACCCCCATATACTTTCTTCCAATTCTGTGCTCCTCTGCAAACTGAATTTTAATATGGTTGGATATTTTACCCAAAAGGAGGAACTTCAATATTTTTCTACTTTAATAGGCAGAGCTGAGAACACTGTCCTGTGAATACATGTGAAGAACATATGTGAAGCATTTATACTAGAAATGAACAAAACAAAAACCAGGCTACACTACCAAACCCTTACAAACACACATAGTGGAACATACACATGATAATCATACATTATTTATAGTTATCCTTTGTCATAAACAGGTATGAACCACAGCTAAACTAAGGCCATTCAAGACATGCAGGTGTTACATATGATACTTTAATGAAATTCATTCAACTTTCTCCTGTTCCTTGACTACAGGGGCTTGTCAGGCTACTGCCTTGATGCAATTTTGACATTCAGACTCTCCCAGGGTCAAAATATTATGAAATACTTCAGCTTTAGACAATCTTTGACATAAAATGTGAAGGATATTATAAACTGAGACAAGAGACAAGAAAACTCTAGAACAAACTATTTAAATTTAACTATAGAGAAGATAGGGTTCAGTCACCTGAAATATAACTATAATAGGGCAAGCAAGGGATACAGGAAGGTTGAAGTGCTTGAGCAATAAGAGAATTTCACAAAAAAAAAAAAGTCCTAGAATAGAACCCTGAACAGTGACTCAAGTTACAATCAAGAGAACAGAACTGTTGAAATGTAGTTCATAGAATATTAACATAAAATGTTACAAGCCAGGTCAAGGCAACTGAAAGGCAAGTCAACAGCATCAAATTTTATTTGGTCACGGCTGCCATGTTGATGCTGTTGGCCTCTAGGTTGAACTTATACAAAACAGATAGTCCTACAAAGAATGAGTAGGTATATTGTTATTATTAATATTATGAACAATAGGAAATTGGAGTATTTGAGACACAGGTCATACAATGAGAAATATCAACTACTTTATTAACTATAAGAAAAATACTCAAGACTTCCGGGTTGGCTCCGTAGCGCCATTGACGGTCTTTTTAGACCGCCGCCCCCGCGATCCCGTTGAGCCGTTCTGACAGCGTTAATCAGCTGTCAAACGGCTTGAAAATCTCCCCTTCGGGAAAAGAAGGGGAGGAGAGCAGGTGGGTGAGGGTAGAGCTCACCGAAAACCCCTGGATTAATTCCAGGGGTTAGGAGGGTGAGAGCTCCCCGTTCAGCCCACTGAAGCTCCGGATCCGGGGGGACTCTGTTTTTTTTTACAGAGCTAGGCGTTGCGTCCAATTTCTGCTGTCAAACAGAAGATTAAATGATTTCAAAAAAGCAGGCGGAACAGAAGCAGGAGGACAAGCTTTTTGCAAGTATAATACTTAACTCCGGGGATACAATGTTTCTAATTGGATTTTCTGAGCTGGAAGTAAAGATGGCGTTTCTTTGTTGCGATTTTAAAAGTGAAAGTTAGAAAGGAAAGTTTTTGCTAATAGACTCGTGCTCAGAGACTGGTTTTAAGTTGCTGGAATAGATTTTGAAGAGCTGTTTGGGAAAAGATTATTTCGTTTGGTGATTTATAAAGAAATTGCTGAAAGCTGCTCAAAAGGATGGCTCTGACTTTATGATTTTATGGTTGTGGGAAGAAAGAAAATCTTTTTAAAATAAAATGGCTTCTAAGAAAGGAGATCCTGAAAGTGCTGGAAGCTATTTGGAGGTCTCAGAAATGAAACAGTTGTCTGATTTACAGAGTTATAAGGATTTTGATGCAGAATTTACAGAATTTATAAAAGAAGCCATGAATAATCATACTGCAGCTATAAGTAATCAAATAGCAATTCTTAAAGGGATAACAACAGAAATGACTGAGGAGACAAAAACAAGTACGGAGCATGATGACAATTCAGGAGATATTCTGATTGCAGCAGAGAAGGTGGAAGAATCTTCTCAAGAATTTTCGAGCTTATTCTCTGCTCTTTTTGGAAAAATTGATAGAATCTTTCAAAATTATGACTTGGTTTGGGAAAAAATAGTAAATGACCAGACTTTCGAAGTTTCAGAAGATGAAGGAGATTTGCCAGTGGCATTTATACATTTAATAGAAAAGAAACAACTGAACTTTTTTTCACAAACTCTTGACAAACTTTGGTCCTACAGGCGAAGGAATGAACTGATTTATATAAGCAAGAAGAGGCGATTTGGGGGCTCTAAATCAGAGGAAATTTTCTCAAAAAGGGGACAATCTTTGAAGTTACATCAACCTCAAATTAAAATGAAAAACCTCCTCAAAATAGAAGTAGGAGGGATGCAGAAAGACTAGAAAAAATATAAAAAGAAAGCAAGAATGGAAGATTAACCTTTTCTTTTGGCTTTGCAGTTGTTCTACTTATGGTTAAAAATGATTATGTTTTAGGTGTTATAACTACTGAGGGGGGAAAAGTATAAAGTTAAATATTGATTTTTAAATATGATGCATTAATGGTTGAATGTAAGATTAATCTTTTTTGGTTTTTTAGTTTATGTATTAATGGTTAATTATGTTGATGATTATCTTTTAAAATTTTTAAAGTTGGAGGGAGGAATAATGAAGGGGGGAAATTTAGAAATTTAAAAAATGTAGAAATTTAATTAGTGAATACCTAAGGTTTATTTTCTGTTATGAGATTTCAGAATATCTGAACTTTGAGAAAAGTAAGAGGGGGAAAATGTTTTTGCAAATTAATTGAATACTTTACTGATATATTAAGAGAATTTTTAAGGTTTGAATGTTTAATATTTGTTAAAGGTTTTAAAACTCTTAGAGTTATTGGATTATACGCTATTTTGAGTTTATAAAAAGGGAGGTTGATGAAATTATAAAAGGGGAGTTAAGGGGTTTTGGGAGTTATTAAATCTAGCAGTTAGCTAGTTTATTATAGCAAATGTTTGGTGAAATCTATGCCCTGTTTTTGTTCTGGGAAGTCGGGGGTGGGGGGTGGTGAGGAGGGGTTGAAGATTGAGTTTACCAAGGATTGATTTTTTTTTTCTTTTTCTTGATGATAGTTTGAATGAATGTTTATATTGTATACTCGTTTGATCAGAAAATAAAACTTTTTTATTAAAAAAAAAAAAGAAAAATACTCAAAAGGAAGCTCAATACCAACAAACGATGTACATCCCAGCTGAAAATTCTATATACCTGTCAAAAATACAACATCCTTGTTGTTTAAAGTAATGTCAAAACAAAAGGTAGTACTGATGGTTTGCTAATCGCTTCTAGGAGAAAACACTAAAGAAGAAGAAAAAGGCCTAAAATAGGAAACTGGGAATGAAAAGATTCAGATAAGAATTCTCTCTCATACTGAAAGGATGAAAAAGATAAGAATAAAATAAGGGGGCCCACATTTTGAGCTCCTTGGTGGAGATATAAAATCAGAGGCACCATGATGTTTGAGAAAGTTGAAGACATGGTCCATTCGGTCAGGAATACCTTCACCTCTGATTTAGCAGCTGGTATGCAGTAAAAAACAACAACAAATTGAGGGTCAGCCAACTGACACCACAGCAACGTATTTTGTGCTTTTAAGGGATGAGCTGCTATGAAATCACTGAAGTGGCAAAGAGGCAGGACTGCAATGCTTCAGTGCTGTTAGCTTGCAATTTACAAAGGCAGTATCTTTAGCTGCTGCTGAAGTTTATTTTAGAATGCTACCATGGTTGCTGTGCTCTGGACCAAATGGCCCAGTGCAGCACCATACCTTCATCAAGCCCTTTTAGGTTCACCTGTTGGATCTCAAAACCCTGGAGTACAACACTCAGTTCTGTTCTGTTGCAATGGTTCTGCCCAGAGGTGGTATTCAGCAGGTTCTGAACAGTTCTGGAGAACCGGTAGCGGAAATTTTGAGTAGTTCGGAGAACCGGTAAATACCACCTCTGACTGGCCCTACCCCCATCTATTCTCTGCCTCCCGAGTCCCAGCTGATCGGGAGGAAATGGGGATTTTGCAGTAACCTTCCCCTGGAATGGGAGGGAATGGAAATTTTACAGTATCCTTCCCCTGCCACGCTCACCAACTCATGCCACATCCAACAAGCCACACCCACAGAATCAGTAGTAAAAAAATTTGAATCCCACCACTGGTTCTGCCAGTTGGGTTATAACCATAGCAAGTCATCCTAACACTCAACCAATGGGATCTACACTGTGTGTAATGTGACTGCCATTTATTTCCCTATTACTATTGGTATATTTAAGTGATATTGCTAACTGTTGGTTTGGCTGGCAAATGCATACTCATTTTTCTGCAAATTGTTGAATATGGATTAAGCTTCAAAGTAAAGACTAACAGCAGAGCAAATATAAACATAGATGCCAACAAAGCTCACCTCTAACGGTAAGGGCAGAAAGATGCTTTTGTTTTTTTATTATTTTTTAAAAATTCTTTGAGGATTCCCAACAGCAACTAGATAGTTTATATCTTCATCAAGCCTATTATATAGACACTTCCTTTTAGAGTTTTCTTGGTGCTCTCTGAGCTTGGTTGTTTGCTTATAGGTATTTCATTACCCAACTAGGCAACATTATCAGTTCAATTTTCTGTTGTAAATTCACAATAGTTTGGAAAGGACTACATAGGGGAAGACAGATTCACTTAACAACCATGTTACTAACTTAACAATTGCAGTGATTCACTAAACAACTCTGATAAGAAAGGTTGTAAAATGGAGCAAAATTCACTTAACAATTTCTTACTTAGCAACAGAAATTTTGTGCTCAATTGTGATTGTAAATGGAGGTAGATACCTGTAACTACTAATTACAGTAGTATGAATCTGGTTCAGACGTCTCCATAAAAGAAGCAATGAAGCACATATTGTGGGGTTTTCACCTTTTCACAGGCACAAAGCCTTCCAGCTTGCCATCCAACATGGTGGAAGGGAAAGCATGGACTCAAGCAAGAAAAAAAGCTCTCCAGTAACTGCATGTTTGTAGCTGTGTAAGGTAGTTGGCATTATATCTGCTGTCTACTTATGAGAGAAAGACTGCAGCCTTCCCTAGAGATGCTTGCCACTCTGTATCCTTTTTCCTTTGCTCCTTGATTTCTTTTGCCTGATCATATTCCATTTTAAGATCCAAAGAGGGAGGTAGTCTTGATTTAAAAGATTAGATTCAACAGCCTTGAGCCATGTGGATTGAAAATTGTCTTGAAGGATTAATGGTGCTCGGCCTTGACAATAGAAGCTAAGCTTTAACCAAAGATATGTAGATGCTAGACAAAGTCTTGACTCAACTTTTTTCATACCTGCCTTCAGTTGTACGTGTGTGTTTGAGACCCAGCAAGGTATCTGGAGAACTGCTATGCTAAATTTAGATTGTACTGTCTACTAGGAGTGAAACACGAAGCTGCAGGGACCAACCAGTGTCCCACAGAACATTTGGACTATTAGCTTAGTCTGAAAGAGTTTAAGTGTGGCTGGAACATAAAATCCTTCCTGAGATTGGAAAAAAAATTGAGATTGGCATTCTCTTTGTCTACTAACAGCAGCATATTCACAGTGGGATTTCCTCCAGCTAGTGGCATGCATGGCTACTCATAAATACTTAAAGCTATTCACTAGTTCTATTTTATAACCATTAATGCTCCATAAATGGAGTTTCAGCCTTTTGGCAAAGGCCTTAATCTTGATTTTTTTTTTTTTTTTGATAGTTCCACATTATCATTGTAGTCTTGGACCAAAACTTTCAGAGCTTTTTAAAAGTCTATTAGTGTTGTGGAAAGAACTACAATGTCATCTACATAGAACAGCAGGGCAATCTGGCAATCCCTAAGTTTTGGGGGTGGAAATTTGAATTGTTCAGGCAACTCACCACAACACTGATATAAAAAAAACAGGATGTGGAGAAATCCATCCCTGTTTAACCCCCTTTTGAATTTTAACCTGCTTCAAGACAAACCCATGCAACTGCCCCACATTTTTCAGAATCACACGAAGAAGAAAATTTCCTATGAATTCCATATCTACCAAAATTGTATTTTTAAAAAAGGTTTCACATTTAGCAAAGTTGTAGTTTTTACTCTTTTACTTTTTGTATGTACAAAAAGAATGTATGTATGTACGTTAAAAGAAAGATAGTGACTGTATCCAACATCACAAAATCAGTTTAGTAACTGTTACAGTTTTATAAATTTGATTTTTCTCATCGCGGACTGCTGTCTTTTTTTGATAGGTTCGTTCATTTTCCTTAGTTTTTTAACATACAAACACACACATACATTGTTTTAACACTTATTCTAAAATTTACATACATGGAAAAGGTAAAAGATTTATAAATTACAAAAAGCCACTGAGACCCAAGCTATGTATTTTTCTCCATATTTTACCATAATATATATTTAGACACATATTTTTCCAGAGAAAAAAATATTTTTCTACATATGAAGTTTGGTCCTTTGAAGGATCCAATTCAGAATAATAGTATAATGTTATCTGAAGGTGTGTGTGTGTGTGTGTGTGTGTGTGTGTGAGAGAGAGAGAGAGAGAGAGAGAGAGAGAGAGAGAGAGAGAGGGAGAGGGAGGGGGAGAGAGGGAGAGAGAATGGGGAGGACGAAAGAATGGAGAGGGAGAGAGAGATTGGAAACAATTTGAGATGTGAATTTAAATCTTGCTTGATGAGAGGTGGAATGCTGATAGTCAGGGGTGGGCTTCAAAAATTTTAGCAAGGGGTTCTCTGCCCAGTTGCTGGGTGGGCATGGCCATGGTGGGTGTGGCCTAGTCCACACCTTGAATTACGGCAGAGGGACAGGGCATTTTTGCCCTCCCCGGTCTACAGAGGCTTTCCTCGAGCTCTGGGAGGGCGAAAATGGCCTCCCCAGGCTCTGGAGGCCCTTTGGAGGCTGGAAACGGGCCCATTTTTGGCCTTCCTGAACTTCTGGTAGGCCTGTTTTTCACCCTCCCTGAGCCTCCGTGCACAACCTGCATTTACCTGCATCCAAAATGGGCCACGTGGGGACTCCTGGGAGGGGCGGGGTGGGGTGGGCCGGACCAGCCAGGAGTGGGATTTGGGGGTTCTCCAAACTGCACAACTGAACCCTTGCAAACCCCCAGCAGCCCACCCTGCTGATAGTCAATGTGAATGGTAAGAATTCCTGGATTTTTTTCTTTTTTCCTTATACTTCAGACTAGAAGATTCTTTTGTATGTGTGCATACATCTGCCTTTAAGTATTTAATTCATCTGTTAAAGCATTGGGGAGTAGTGTTTATATTTACGGAACCTGACTTTAGGAATCATACTAGTGACAGGAAATAAACTATGGTGTTGACTGGCCAATAGGCCACTACAGAGAAGAGATTATCAATGTAACAACCCTCTTGTCAGCTCTTAGACTTTTGAGTATAGTTCCAGCCTTACAAAGAGCTTTAATCTTCAGTAATGCTAGAGCAGCTCAAAATTATTTAAAAAGATTATCTGAGCATTAATGGCAGATGAAAAAAAATTATTTTGTGGATGAAAAGATCTGTGGGGTAGGGATAGAGAGTGTTGTGGCTATGAACCTTGTCAGAATAGTTGTGACAGAAGTGATTCATGCTGCATGTCTGTACCTCAGCATGGACCAGTGATAGATTGGAGATTCTCCTCGCTGCCCAAAGGAATCCCAGATTTAATAGATCTCAGATTTGATGTTGGTGATTTATGCTGGTAAGGAAATTCAATATCCATTACCTGGTTAAAGCTAGATTAACATAGGGTAAACTAATCTTCAGTACAGGGGTGGGTTCTAAATTTTTTTACTACCAGTTCTGTGGGCGTGGCTTATTTTGTGGATGTGGCTTGGAGGTCATGTGACTAGGTGGGTGTGGCTAGCTGGTCAGAGTCCTTTCTGGAAGGTCCTTGCACTTACGACCAGTCCTTGCACTTACGACCTGACTCATTTCTTTGCTTTTAACACTGATCAGCTGTAGAACGGCCCTTTGAAGCCCCGCGGCAAGAGTTTAAACAGTTTTTTTCCCTCTAGTCATCAGCTGGGACTCAGGAGGCAGCAATAGATTGGACCAAATAAAAGGTAAGAATAACATGGGGGGTGGGGGGTGGGAGGGCGGGGGGGAGAACCGGTTCGGTGACGTCATATCGTCACTGCTACCGGCTCGGCCGAACCGGACCGAACCGGGAGGAACCCACCACTGCTTCAGTAGGATTCATTTGGATTATAAGAAGTTTCAGAAGAGAATCAGGTTGCTTCCACCAGTGTTTCTACCAAATGTTGTTGAACTAAGTGATTCTGCTACTTGGTATCTGAAATAAGGAATTTCTTATTGCATCCAGCACTGTCCTCACACTGTTGCAAAGACAGTTTTATGGTATACAGTTCAGTCACAGAAGCTGAAGCAGAACGTTAGATGGTAAGAACACATTTGAAGGAAGACTCGGGCTCAGAGCAAATATGAAGTACGCTACGTCTGAAATCTTATGCTACATGGTGGTATCTGCAGGGCAGAAGTATCTATCTCTGTGCATATTCTATCAAGCCCATAACCTGCTAACATATTTTGGGAGCTAGCTCATACCCCAACATATTACTTAGAGAGATCTACAGCAGAAAGTGTGTTGCAATCAATTTCTTGTGCATAAAACAATCCATATTCAGGGTAGTTTATGCCACATTTCATGTGAAGTCAACTACAGAGATGTGTAGTGACTCCTTTTGTATCGCTAGACTGGATTTTCCTTGATATATGACACCTACGGATGTGGATAGATTATTTAAAATGTTATGTTTTATCATTTGTCCCATAGATCTCTGTCCAATTTAGCCTGCAACTTCTAGCTGTCAGTTTGTTAGCAACACCTGAATTAATTTGATTAATTAATTAATCTCTCTGAGTAAGGGCAAGATTTCTCCCGGTTTAAAGGAGGCAAATTCTTAGAATTTATTTAAAAAGGTTACCCAAAAGACCTGAGATGGGGAGTTTTGTGCTAATATTTTACACCACAAAGTTGAGTTAGGTGATTGAGAGAATGGCGGGTTCCAATTGCAGGCGTACCTAGACAAAAATTAGTTAGGTCAATTTCAAACTGGTTTCTTGGTGGGCATTTGTTGAGTTTGTCACGATTAGACTGATAAATGCAAGAAATTTAACTGAGGGTTGTAAGTGCAAGGATCAGTAATAAATCACTTTTTTTTAGTGCTAATATAACTTCAAATGGTCATGGAATGAATGGCTGTCAGTCAAGGACTATCTGTATTGTAAACGAGAAGATGTAGTTTATCTGAAGGAACAATTTCCTTCTCAAATGACTCTTACTTACAATAAGCATCACAGACTCCTACATACATCCCATTATATCGGTGAGAACTTGAGATAGAAACTTTTGGGATCCAGTTTCTTGATCATGAGAACTAAAGCAAATCCCCAAGATGTACAGGAAGAACTGTTGAGCTTTTTTGGTTTCAGTGTATTGTGTTCTTGAGTTTATAGTTTTATGATGTGATCTTCTTTATAATGTGTGTTTGTGTGCGTCTATCTCTGTGTTGTGTGTGTGTGTGTGTGTGTGTGTGTGTGTGTAATACTATTTATCACCTCACTACTTGGTGATCAAGGAACTCAAGAATCAAATGAATATTTCTGTAAACCTCAAAATATTCAGAACATTCTTTACACAGTTAAAACAACTGCTCTTATGCAATTAGAATTTAGACAGCCCTTTTTCATATCTGACAAATATTTGGAAACCAGCTGTCCATCAGCTTCAGGTTTGTTTGTTTTTTTTAAAAAGTGCACTGATATGACATTTTTCTCACAAAGGTGTCAGTAAAAACCATTATAGCCTATATATATTAAGATTCTCTTCTGCAGCTGCCATTAATTAGATAGCTGCAAGTTTCTAGCAAAATAAATCATATCTTTTCATCGTTAGGCCAAGGTGCTGTCCATGCTGTCCTCAGTGAGTGGATTAATATACACACCCATTCTTTTCAATGGTCAATTACTGCCATCTTCCTGTATCACTCAAGAGCCAAGGAAAAATCTATTCCACTAAAATTACTTGTCATGCTTCAGCTGCTGGGATGGCAGTTTGTACAAACTGCTGAAGAGTATAGCAGGATAACAATACAGTTTCTGTCTACAATGCAAGCATCCATGTTTAGATTTAAAGAAAGTAACTTCAAAGCAAATTCACCTACTCTGCAGTTTTGTTGTCAGTAACATTAAAAGTGGCATAAGCTCTTTTCTATGGAAAGGCTGCACTATTACAAATGCAAATAATACATTATAATTGTTTAAAATGCCATCCATACAATAATGTAAAAATAAGACACGAAAATGCAGCAGTACCATCATGAAACCTAAAATGCTAAGACGAATAGAAATGTTCTTAGCATATATTAGTATTATCCTTCTTAGGTCTTATGAAGCTTCGGGGTAACTTTACCTTTCAAATAAGACCTACCATATTTTTCAGAGTATAAAATGCTCCGGACTATAAGACGCATCTACCTTTTTTGGTGAGGAAAACAAGAAAAAGAAATCTGCCTCTTCCTCTGCCTCCCAGCAATTTTGCCTGGGAGGAAATAGCCTGCTTTACTTTCATTTTCATTTTCAGCATAGCTTGATTAGCACAAGAAAAAAAAAATCTGCTCCCAGCAATTTACCTCCTTGCAGCAAGCAGTAGAAGCCTCTCAGCAAAACAGCTGAGAGTTGGGAGGCCGATCCAACAGACAATCAACTTGTGCTAATTAGGCTGTGGTAAAGCTGAAATGGGCTGTTTCTCCTTGCTGCTTGCTTCAAGGAGGTAAATTGCTGGGAGGCAGAGGCCAAAGAATGGGGGGCAGTGAGTGGACAGGGCTACATTTGGTGTATAAGACCCACCTAAAGTTTTCCCCCCTTTTAGGAGGGAAAAAGATGCATCTTATACTCCGAAAAATACGGTACATCCAATCTGCAATATTTTCACTAGCCTACTAATTCACTTAAAGAAGCAAAGTTGCCCTCAAGCACATGCTCTGTCCTGGTGACTTCTCAAACACTTTTATACAGCAGTAGTGAGTAAGTGATTTAATATTGTTCTTTTCCATACTTTTCCCTAATTTCTCTGTCTAGCCACAGCTCTGGAATTCCATTGAAATCAGTTAGAGCTACTTAGCTTCCAAACCCAAATATGACCAGCTACATACTGCTGTCTGTTGAAATCACAATTATTATTAATTTCAGCCCAAATATACTGACCTAAGAACATGTACAGAAGATAGATATTTAGATAGACAGATATTTTACATAAAATTTATATATTGGAAATATAACGGATTAAGTCATTCTGTATGTATACATATTTTATGTAGGCATTATAGATCACAGAGAAAAGTGCATTGATGCCCACATCACAATTATGTTATTTGTGCCTGGGGGAAAAATCAGGAAATTCTTAAATTGGGAGGAGCTTCCATATCTGAAACAATTTTCATTCAAAGTTATCAAGGCAAGTTACTCTAAACTCACTTCCATAATGTGTTTAGTTTTAATTTCTGCTACAAATACATTTTTGAAGACTTGATCAAGATACTTGGCATACGTCATTAATTACTAAAAAGACCTATGAAAAGTGTAGAAAGCAAGCCTTAAGATGTGTTGCTACTTGAAATAATTCAATAGCAGATGGTGATTTTGTTTAACATTTCAGATGCTGAGAACCTTTGAAAAAAAGAGGAAAATTTAACTAGTATAATTAGCATGTTACTGACAGAAACTATTCATTACCAAAGCCAGGGAGAGTTCCAAGGGACAACACTAACAGTGAAAAAACAAAACCTTGACAATCAATATATTTTGACAGGAAAAAAATCCACATTACTATTTTTTTTTTAAATCTCCAAAATATTTAATAAAGCAAGTATTTACACAAGCTAACCCAACCGAATCTTCAGGCATGGTGGCTGGCAAAATACAGGCTTGAGGACAATGCCAGAGTTACCATTCAAGTTCATTCAATGGGTTCCATTCCATTGATATGTTAGGGAATGGTAGGGACAGAGAGAAGACTACCTGGAGAGGAGAAGCCATGAATGGAGCAGCTTTGGACAAGTTAGAAGAAAGAAAAACCCTCTGATGAAGAGCTAAGGTCAAGTGCTCCAGTTGGAGTGATAGTAGGAAGGGAGACCACAGAAACCATGTGACCTTTATTGTAGACATGTGGTAGGGTAGATTGTTTGAATGGAAGAGGTGGGTGAGAGTTGCTAAACTATTGTTGCTGACATTGATTATTAACTGATTGGGACTAGAGAAAGAGGGAAGGCTATCTATTGAGTTGTAACTGACACAGGATGTCTGGGAACAGGGAGAGTAGATAATCTAAGAGGTAAAAATGGAGGGAACATAACAGTAGTGACAGTCATAGTGAAGAATGACAGGACTGAAAACAAAGCCATTTTACAGGGGAAGAGTGATTGGAAATTTGGTTCCAATCTCTACTTCTAGCTCCCACCCACCCAGTCTCGACCTAGGAACCAGGCAATCAAACTGTCACTAGGCAGAGTGAATAATGTGAATAAAAAGATGAGTGTAAAAAGATAAGTAACGGGGTGAGGTCCCGTTACCTGTCCCAGCTTCTACCAACCTAGCAGTTCAAAAGCACATAAACAATGCAAGTAGAAAAATAGGGACCACCTTTGGTGGGAAGGTAACAGAGTTCTGTGCGCCTTTGGCATTTAGTCATGCTGGCCACTTGACCACAGAGACATCTTCGGACAGTATTGGCTTTGAAATGGAGATGAGCACCGCCCCTTAGAGTCAGGAATGACTAGCACATATGTGCGAGGGGAACTTTTACCTAAAAAGATGAGGGGGTCAAACTATTTTCCAAAGCACCAAAAGGCAAGACAAGAAACAATGGATAGAAATTGAACAAGGAGAGAGGTAACCTAGAACTAAGGAAAAATTTCCTAATGGTAAGAGCAATCAAGTTGTGAGTGTTCCATCACCGGAAGCTTTCAAAAAGAGACTGGACAGCCATTTGTCTGAAACGGTATAAGGCAGTGATGGCTAACCTTTTTCCATTGTGTGCCAAAAGTGGCGGGAGTGTGGGGTGGTCGCACGTGTGCGTGCCCACACCCATAATTCTATGTACCCTGCCTCCCCACACAAGCTCGTGTGACTCCCCCCCATGGTCCCCCCGATTTTGGCATGTGATGGCATGTTGGGCCCAGTAGGCCCGTTTTTCACCCTCCCCAGGCTCCAGAGGCTTTCTAGGAGCCTGGGGAGGTTGAAAAAAAGCCTTCCCCACCCCTCCACGCTCCGAGGCCCTCCGGAGGCCGGAAACAGCCCATTTGCCGACTTCCAGTGGGCCCAGAAGGCTTGAAAATCAGCGGGCCGGCGTGCACATGCGTACTGGAGCTGAGCTAAGGCAATGCTCGCGTACCCACCAATTTGGCTTCGCATGCCATCTGTGGCATGCATGCCATAGGTTCGCCATCATGGGTATAATGTCGCCTGCTCGAGCAGGGGGTTGGACTAGAAGACCTTCTTGATCCCTTCCAACTCTATCTATGAGATAGGAAAGTTAGGCATGACCTAAATTTTTCCTCATTGAGGAAGTTGTTTTAAATTGAAGCTTGTGTAGCTTTAGGCTAAATATTGTGGAAGATACAGTAACTGTGCATTTCCCAGTGATGTGAATTTCCTATCAAATTGAGCCTTCTCATGGCCTTGGGATTCAAAAATCAACTGCTTTGATTTCATACATAAACACAAACCATTAATATATTTTATTAATCAGTTTATTGGTAGAAAATCATTACTAAGCAACCTATAACACATCACAAGTGATATGAATCCATTCTTTTTTTAATCATCATAAATCTTCTCTCCCTCCACCCCCACCCCCTCAGATCTTCAATCCTTTTGTTACCTAAACATAGCCATTAGAAACAAACTGGATATTTGCACCACTAACATATGTAAGTAACCTATCATCCCACACACTATAAAATTATTTTCATTTGAAAATGTTCAATTTGAAAACTGACTGGCTTGTGGTCCTTTTCATGGGCAATCTCTAATAATAATAATGAGGCCATACCATCTATATTAACTTAATATATTATTAATCTATTGTCTCCACTTTAATATTCTTTTGTAAACCCCTGGGAATACATGCAGGTTATGACCCGCTCTATATGACAAAAAGACATAAAGACATAAATAAATAAAAAATCTCTGTGGTAATCATACCAATTTATACAGCTTTGCTGACTGTTTCTGCTGTCCAGCTTTTCAAGGCATTTCTTGATGGATTATAAATCTACCAGAGCATTTTAACAATCGCTGTTTTAAGGCACAAAAAGCTCACATACAACTGATGATATCTGTATGAGAAACCACCAGGAAATATTGGGTTTGCAGACTGTAAAACTAAAGAGGAAAAACATTCAAAGAAAGGAATGCAAAACCCATCTGTATTCTTGCCAAAGAAAGTAGCAGACATATCCATCAACATGGCAGAATTGAGAACAACTCAATGGACATAGAATCTTTACTCTGCAATATGGCATTTGTGAAGAGAAACTGAGGTATCATTTTATGGATCCAAATAAAATATTTTGCAATGGCAGGTATCAAGCCTAAGATTGTAACCTCTTCTTAGATTCCAGTTTGCTCCATCTGCACCTGTCTTTCAAGGGACGGCAAGATTCTTCTGTATTGTCTAGTTGTCCTGTTGCACAGAAAGGGATAGCAATCATTGAGAAGGTAGCACAGATGGCTCCATTCTTTACTCAACTCCTTCCCTTCACAAATCAACCCTGGGGATGATTTTCTCTTGCAGCTTCAAAGCAGTCCTATCCTTCACATTACCTTAAGCGCTCTCGTCCAAATGGAAAACGTTATGCCCCACACTGGAAGCTCATACTCCCCCTCAGGTCCTGGTTGCTCCAATTTCTAGAGACTTTTCCTGTCAGGACTGAATTCTCACAGCGGTCAAGAGCTTTGCACAACATGTAAGAAATTGCTGGTTCAAAGCCCAGCAGAAGCATAATATTGCTATTATTGTGTCCTTCCCTTCAACTACCTAGCTCTTCCTATCTAGCTGGGTTATTGCAAATAACATAAACCCATGCAGATAGGTGGAAAGATGCATCCCAAAATTTGAAAAAAAACTGTAACTATCACAATATGGTGATTTTGGCTCACATATTATTTTGGGTATCGTGAAAACATGAACATTATAATGCAAATTACGTCTGTCCTTTATTATATTTAAGATTCATGCTACCTTGCATTTATTTTTCCTGGGGGGAAAATTAAATAAGGCACAAATAGGACATCTTAAATTGGAATTAAAAATGGAAGCTGTTATAATGTCCATCTATTTTCACTACAGCAACTGTAAAATTGTGGCATCATCTATTGGAAAATTCTTCTCATAAACTCCATTGCCATATATGGAAGAAACATTATGTTGTTCTGAGTAATCTTTATTTATTTCAAGCCGAACTATTTGATTGTTCTGTTAATTTAATAGCTCTATATGAAATATTAGGTTTTGGCAAAACATTTATCTCTGCTTAATACTGTTTTTATCCTAAGTCTTAAGAGTTTACTAAGACATAAAAAACTTTAAACAGAAAAACCAGAAAGGGACAGCTACATAAGTTTATTTGATTGATTGATTGATTCAATTTCCACAGCCATCCATCTCAGTCAATTACTCTATTTATTTATTATTATTTATTAGTTCAATTTATATGCCGCCTTTCTCCGAAGATTCAGGGCAGCTTACAATGCATTTAAAAAACCATTATAAAAATATTTAAAAATTAAAACATTAAAACCCATTCACACCATTCATGGCCAGATCTCACAAGATCGCAATAGCAAGATCAACGGCCCCAGGCCTTACAATTCAAAAGTTATTTACAATCAAAACACTAAAAACGTTTTAAAATAATAAAAACACCCAAAACAAATACCACATTTTTTGGAGTATAAGACGCACCTTTTTCCCCCCTATAAGAGGGTGAAAATTTAGGTGCCTCTTATACACCGAATGTAGCCCCGCCCACCCACTGACCCTCACCCTTTGGCCTCTGCCTCCCAGCAATTTACCTCCTTGAAGCAAGCAGCAAGAAGAAACAGCCCATTTCAGCTTCAGCACAGCCTAATTAGCATAAGTTGATTGCCTGTTGGATCAGCCTCCCGACTCTCAGCTGTTTTGCTGAGCAGGCCTCTGCTGCTTACTGCAAGGAGGTAAATTGCTGAGAGCAGATTTTTTTTTTTCTTGTGCTAGTCAAGCTATGCTGAAAATGAAAATGAAAGTAAAGCAGGCTATTTGCTGTTTGCTGCAAAGAGGCAAAATTGCTGGGAGGCAGAGGCAGAGGCAGAGACAGATTTCTTTTTCTTATTTTCCTCATCAGAAAAGTTAGGTGCGCCTTATAGTCCAGAGTGTCTTATACTCCAAAAAATACGAAACATGTAGTAGCCAAGCTATCTGGCCAGTTAGCAATTAAGCCAGGAAACAGGGCCTATGACACATTCAGTGCCACAGGCACATAGCTAAATTTGTAGGCCCTTACAAAAAGATAACAGGATTTGAGCCATTCTAATCTCCAAAGGAAGGATGTTCCATAGAGCAGGGATCACTGAAGAAAAGGCCCATTTTCTACTCCCCACCGCCAACACTCTCTGGTTGACAGAATCTGCAACATTCTGCTAAATTGAATTGGCAGGTAGAGACTCTTGGAAAAAGTTATCGCACAGATAGCCTAATCCTAAGCCTTGTAGAGCTTTAAAGGTAACAGCCAGCACCTTGAATTGCAGTCAGAAATACACTGGTAACCAATGCAGCTTATGCAAATGTGGTATTACGTGTGCCATGTGGTATTACGTGGCACCATTTACTACCTGTGTTGTGCCCCAGCTGAAGTTTTCAAATGATCTTCAGGAGTAGTCCCATGTAGATCATGTTACAGTAATCTAAACAAGAGGTTACAAGATACTGTGAGCAGGGTCTCCCAGTCCATGTTGGGTCACAACTGACACACCACCTGAAGGCAGTGGTGGGTTGCTACCGGTTTGCCCTGGTTCGGGCAAACCGGTAGCAGCAGCGGTGGGAGGCTCCACCCACTCGCCCGGACATCATCAAATACATTCTGCACATGTGCAGAAGTGGAGCATGCACGAAGGAAGTGTGTGTGTGCGAGCAAACTGGTAGCAAAGGTAAGTGAAACCCACCACTGCCTGAAGGTGTGCAGTTTTATATTCTGATTCATTATACATGCAGTGACATATTTAATGAATCAGAATCACTCCTGACCAGTGGTTGGTTGCCCCTGGTTTGGACCGGTTCTATAGAACCGGTAGTAAAATCGGCGGGAGGCTCCGCCCACTGACCCTGATGTCATCAGAAGTGATCTGTGCATGCGCAGAAGCAAGGCACGCACATGCGCGATCCCATTGTGAACCGGTAGTAAAGGTAAGTAGAACCCACCCCTGCTTCTGACCATCCTTATGATGCTCAACATTTCTTATAGTGATGTCAAAGCAATTTGTGTAGGATTTTGTTTTTCTGGCATTCTGGTTCAGATTCATAACTCTTTCCATCTGCTTGTAAACAACTACAAATTGAACAATGTGGCTAATCTCCTAAGATTCAAATGATCCTGCCTTAAAGCTTATAACCTGGTTCAGATTTCTCTTTAGTCTTATAAATCACCTACACCCTGCACCTTTTCTCAGTAAAGACATAAACATCAGATTAACAATACTTTTCCCAGTAAGAGAACTGCTATCATTAATCTATTCTGCCATTCATCACCGTGCCCCATTCGTGATTTGTCCCAAGTAAATTTAAGCCATAAGGGTAATATGCTTGATATTGAATACTTCTAGCCACTGACTGTCAATAATTCTGAGAACTGAAACAAATATGCAACATAGAGAGCCTTTACAATATTTCATTTCTTTCACAAATCATACTTCAAACATTCACCTATACTCTTGCTACAGTCAAGGTAAGAGTTTTGCACCAATGGTGCATTTTATATCGATATGTGCATCTTAGTGGCTTTTAGACTGAATGGAAGGCCTGAAACCTTTGCATAAGGACTCAGAAATCTATTTCTGCTGTGAACTTCTTATATCATTAACACTATTTCA
The DNA here is from genome assembly GCA_022577455.1 of Arizona elegans. Taxonomy (NCBI): domain Eukaryota; kingdom Metazoa; phylum Chordata; class Lepidosauria; order Squamata; family Colubridae; genus Arizona; species Arizona elegans. The sequence continues at coordinate 76,658,562 of JAKOOJ010000005.1, read as the reverse complement.
GTTTTTGACTGGGAGCCACCTTGTTATAAGATGATCAACTGAATACATGTTTTAAATAAAATCAAATCAGGGATCTCCCTTTGCTGATGATAAATCTTCTCTTATCTCTTATCAGCAAATCTTCTCTTATCTCTTATTGTTCTCCAAAAGCCAACAGACTAAAAGCATCGATGTGTGAGAAAACAGAAAACTGACAAAAAAGAAGGCAGAAACTTCTTTTTCTATATCCGCAAAGGAAGGATAGAGAAATGGAAAAAAAATCTCTTAACTCCATAAGTGCTGGCAAGCAGGAATAATTCCTTCCTTCCTTCCTTCCTTCCTTCCTTCCTTCCTTCCTTCCTTCCTTCCTTCCTTCCCTCCCTCCCTCCCTCCCTCCCTCCCTCCCATCTTCCCTCCCTCCTTGATTTTATCATCCCTGGCATAACCTGTGGAACGGGGTGAAATCCAGCAGGTTCTGACAGGTTCTGAAGAACTGGTAGCGGAAATTTTTAGTAGTTTGGAGAACTGGCAAATTCCACCTCTGGCTGGCACCAGAGTGAGGTGGGAATGGAGATTTTGCAATATCCTTCCCCCAGGAGTGGGGAGGGAATGGGGATTTTGCAGTATCCTTCCCCTGCCACACCCACCAAGCCACACTCACCAAGCCACACCCACAGAACCAGTAGTAAAAAAAAATTGGATTTCACCACTGCTGTGGAATGTATGCCCAGCAGTTTGTGAATAACATTTACCGTATCTAATATTTATGGCAGCTCTGAATAATGATAGATTTACAGTGCATAGTTCAACCTATGCATCTGGCCCTCCATTTCATAGCAATTTCTTCCAGGTTGGCCTCCTAAGCTTCTGGAATTCTTGTACATTTTATTGAAGTAGCAGGTAATCTATTTGGCAAGGAAACATCTTCAGGATTGCTAACATTTCGCCAAACCTATTGATTTTCTGTCTCATAACTTTACATAAAGTGGCTTGGATGGAAAGTAAGACCTGCCTATAAGGACAAAGCCCGACAAGTTTCCATTCTCAATGGTCTCAGAACAGTTGGCACATTTTCTTGGCAGATGGAAGTAGGAAGGTAATCACTGTACTTCCGATGTACAACTTTACGGTTCTTACTTTGAAGAGAAATAAAGAAAACTCCTTTCTTTACTTTCACAGCTGGTTACATTTCTGTAACTATTTTCAGTGAAGTGTCTTTCTTTTCCTAGATTCACTTAAAACTCGCTAGTTAGACAGCACTGCATGGGGAAAAAATCACTAAGCTCAGCAGGAAAAGTGGTGCAAACGTCCAAACAAGCTAAAAGAATTTTAATTATATATATTTCAACTACTAGATAATAGCAAAAAATATTGATAAGTCAATAAAAATACAGAAAAAGGCATTTCTCCTGATCGTCCACCTCAGCGGGGGGGGGGGGGGGGGGGGGGGGGCATCACAAAGCCCTAACAATGCCAGCATGACGTTCAAATATTGGATTTTTTTTTAAATTTTTTTAATTTTTTTGTAGAAGCTAACCAATTATTTGTAAAAAGCTAACCAAAAATAGCTGTTCAGGTTGCAACACAATATGATTGGAAAGTATGAAATTTAAACAACATACTGTATCTCCCACTATTTTTATAAAAATGATTATATAGTCTCATTTAAAATATGCATCACAACATTTAAAACATACTGTATTATGGATTTTATTTTGGCTTTGCAGAGACGTTTTACATCTGTACTAAGCTGTTAGTAACTGTTAGTTTACATATCCAGCTAAAATGTTTCATCAACACATTAATCCTTTCCGCCTACAACAGGGACTTTTGTTGAAGCAAATGGGTTTTTCAGCAAGACTTAAAAAAAAGAAAGTTTTTTCACTCATTCCTCCTTCCACCTACATATACTATACTATACTCTGCATTTGTGTAGCGAGTGGCAAGAAATTGTGAGAATTAGAATCCAACATTTCACTGATCAATTCATATCAATTAGTACAGAATACTTCTGACCTAGGGAGCAATTTTGAAGTTCTGAAAAGGTGGTGGTAAGCCCTTTTGCAAAATGGACAATTGTTGTAACTGCCCCTTCACATAAGTTTTTATTTGCCAAAATACTACCTCCCACTTGTGCCTCCCCATATAAAACATTTTTTTTTCTATTCTTATTTAAGTTTGTCCTTTTCTTGAGCATACTTGCAAACAAAGACCCATCCATCATTTTTATTTCCTAAGAAACCTTATGAAGTCCGTTTGGGGACCTAAAAGTATTAATGGAAATTACTGCCTTTCAATATGTCAGCTTCCTTTTCTTTCAATTTCACAGAAAAGTTGACAGAACAGAAAAGCAACTGAGTGTTATTTATTGCCATCTTCTACACACCACATTAGTCCTTGGCCCAGCAGTAGACGGGGTGACCCAGTACACTAGTAGAATAGGGCTGCTATTAGTCCATGTGGTATCCTTTGCATTTATCTACCTGAGATGAAGAGATAAAGTAGCAACAGCAGTAGCACTTAGACTTATACACTGCTTCATAGTGTTTTGCATCCCTCTCTAAGCAGTTTACAGAGTCAGCGTATTGTCCCCAACAATCTGGGTCCTCATTTTACCGACTTCAAAAGGATGGAAGGCTGAATCAACCTTGAGTCAGTGAGAATCGAACTACTGGCAGTTGGTGAAATTAACCTGCAATACTGCATTCTAACCAACACAGCTCTTATCCCATATCCAAGAAACTTCTAAACATAGTACTCTTCTTTGGATACAGTTTCCTCCTAAAAATGAAGACCAGTAGCTTATTAAAAGAGGGTAATTTCACACAACCGCTTTGGGATTTTCAGGTATTGTAAAATGTATTAGTTTTGTTTTGTTTTATAGCAATAAATAACTGGTCTAGTGGTTAAAACATTGGCCTGGGAGCAGGGAGAGGGGGATCCAAATTCTAGTTAAGCACAGAGATCATTTGGATGACTTTGGGCCAGTCGCTCTCAGCACTAGGAAAAAGGCAATGATGATCCACTCTCGAAAATGTTGCCAAGAAAACAGCAGGGGCTAATCTAGGCAATTGTCAAGAGTCAAGACTGATACAAAGGAAATAAATCAGAGGGGGAAAAAACCTTATTTTCTGAGAGGTGAAGCACTCCTTCAAGTAAATTGGCATCAAAATAGATCTTCTTATATAGAATTCACCTATAAATAGGCATTTCCTGTGAAGACAATTCACTGAGAAACTAACTGAATTAACTATTGGTTTACCGTACATATTAAACACATTGGAGCTAAAAGCACGTGCATCATACATGCGAAGGGAGGAATTATTCTGAAACCCAGCGATATAATAAACAAAGCATATATCAGCATTCCCTACCCTGAATACTTTTCTGATTTACATTATTAGATCTAGCAGCCAGCCCTGAAGTGAAAAAGATATGTGTGTGTGGTCTTAGCTTCTGTATTGTTACAAATTTTAAATATGCCTGATCAATAACACAGCAGGATAGAGAAGATCACATTAACAGAATGCCAGCATGGTATCTTCTCATTCATGCAACATGTTACACTCATGTTGCATGGATGCAAAAAAACCTGATCTCAGTGCTGTATATTCTGACAGCTGCTGGCCACTGATATTAAAGGGAGGAGAAGAGACAACAGAAGAGACAATTTTAGTTTTCAAAATTGTATGCTAATGATAATTAGTGACCCTTGTGTCAGAAGATTTGATGGGCAATAAAAAGTTATGTTCCATTCAACTACATTAAACCTTTCTAAATATATAATATAGAAGACAATAAATTCAATGATAACTGGGACAACATCTAGTTTTCTACACTGCTAGAAGTAAACAATATAAAGTATACAAACTGGATAAAACCTATCCTAATATTTTCTTTAGAATACACCAGTTTTGTTTGGAGCCTCTGTGTGTTAATTCTACAAATTGTCCTTTTTCCACTCTTTACAACTTGGAAACATCTATGGAAAATAAACTAAGATAAACAACCTTTTCCCTGTTTTGCAACTGGTTTAAATATTTAGCTTCCCTTCCTTTTGCAGATATTTATTTAGAACAGAATGACATTTCCATTTTTCCATCCAAGAAATATGGCTGTAATCCCCAAGTATGCTTTTCTGGAAACAAGCATATATAAACCAACAGAAGTTAACTTTTGTGTAAACTTGTTTAAAGATTGCTTGCATAAGAAATAAGCCCGTTTCATAATTCTATATCCATCTGGAACATCACTGTGTTGAAATCTATAGTTTTGCAAACAACTGTAGGAATCCTCCATATCTATAAAAGTATAATCCTCCAAATTGAAGTAAACATGAAGTCCATAAATTATAAATTAAACACCTTGCAGGCCATACTGATTTAAACAACATGCATACTTGTGGAAAGGCAGTTAACATCAATTGTAAATGTTGGAGATAACACAGCAATCGACAATCTACCATTATCATAATCATTTTTCGGTATTCTTCAGTACCGAATGCCTTAAAAACAAGTGAGAACCCTTCCAGTCAATTAAAATGTAGGTTTGATCATATTCCCTGCACAATACTTGATCAATTCAAGAGAGAAGAGAATGGCCAAGGGCTTAGAAAGAACAGCCAGGAGAAGCTGCCTAGGGAGAGTCCCAACAGCTGACATCCTAAAGCACTTGCCTCATTCTAACTAAAGGTAAAGTTGGTCTACAATGTGAGTAGCTTTCTGTGCTTTTTCTCCAGACCACATTTTCTGATGTCAATTACTTTACAGGCATACAAAAGTCCATGTTTTTACAGCGGTGCGGTGGCCTAGAGGTGGAGCTTTCGCTTCACAATCAGGAGGCTGTGAGTTCGATCCTAGGTAGAGGCAGATATTTCTCTCTCTGGGCACGATGAGAATATATCTGATGAATACCACTCCACGTTGCCAACAGAGAGGGCATCCAGCCAGTAAACACTCAGCTCCATTCAGTTGCCCAGACTCCCCACCCCCGCAAGGGATTATGGGGTCGTTAAAAGATAATGATGATACAAAAGTCCATGCTTTTAATCTTGTGGGTGAATTTTAACTGGAACAAAAAGCCATTTCAGTAAGAATTGGTTCCTAGGCTGATAAAGATTCTGGAGATTGTTATACAAATAGCCAACTGCAAATTTCCCTATCATCAGTAAAGAGACTTACCTCCTTGCTGGATCACAACAAATTTCTTCCTTATTGTACATAGGGACCATACTGTTCCAAAATGGGGGGAAATTCTGTTGCTGCTATTCTTTTCATCTCAATCCATTTTACTAAAGAGAAGCCTGTGAAAATCTTGATTGGAGAATAACCACTTTCAATGTTAGGCAACTGTCAAAGAGTTTGACAGTTTCCTTCAGGCTGAGCCAATTACACATTGCAGCATGGCACACACACATGAAACATTGTCACGCCACTTATACATTTCAGCTTTTGTCTGAGCTGTTCAGGCTAAAAATGACAATGATAACAAGGAGGAAGGGCAGCCACCACCACTATGGAAGTGAAGATCTTTATGACAGACTGGAACGGTGTCATTCCTCCTGGAAAGTCAAGCTGCCACTTAACATTAAGAGTTAATGAAGACATGAGTAAGGCCTTTGTCCCTGCAGATTCAAGGTCAGCCTTAAGATAAGACAAAAGAGATAAAGATGCCTCAGCTCTTCTTCATGGCTCTCTTTCCTAACCATTCCACTCTGCTGGAAGGCAAACTGATACGGGTAGTCCTCAACTTCCAACCACAAGTGAGCCCAAAATTTCTGTTCTTAAGTGAGACATTTGTTCAGTGAGTTTTGCCCCCATTTTATGACCTTTCTTGCCCCAGTTGTTAAGTGAATCACTGCAGTTAATAAGTTAGTATCCCCGGTTGTTAAGGGACTGTGGCTCCCCCATTGACTTTGCTTGTCAGAAGATCTCAAAACATGACCATGGGGATGCTGCAAAGGTCATAACATTGTGAAACACGGTCATAAATCACATTTTCCTGTACTGTTGTAACTTTGGTCACAAACTGTTGTAAGTCGAGGACTACCTGTACATGATACAGAGTCCTTCTACATAGTAACCTATTTCCTCACTAATGATGGAGAATACTACCTCATTACCATGTCTCTGGAGATTCTCACTCATCCAGGTCATGGTTGTCTCAAAGGTGCTTTTTCAAGAGGCAACTGGATATTTTTATTTTTCTTTGAAGACGTTTCGCTTCTTATCCAAGAAGCGCCTTCAAAGAAAAAGTGCCAGTGTTGTGTCAAGCTTCTGTATAAGGAATTGGGAAGGCTTCCAACGTGTTCTACCAAGAGCTTAGATACAATTGTTCTGTCTTGCAAAACCTGGTAGGGAAAAAAATTAATGAAATGACACGTACAGTCCAAAATCATAAGTTTTTCACAGGTGTACATTGGTAGAGCTGGAGATATAATGGTAATCTCTCCGGATATGCTAAATACAGTAGAATATTGCTTTGCAGCCTTAAATAAACATCCTACATTTTCAGCGACATTCCCTTCTATTGACTTTACCTCTCATAAAGATTGTTAGCAGGATGTTCAAATTAAAACAAGAAGAGCTAATAGAGAACTGAAACCACGATGATGGTTTATGCAGCCCCCTTGTTTTCTATATCTTCACATTGATTAATGGCCTGTGTATAGATCTCTTGATCACGCTTTATCGTTTCATTTACAATAATGAAAGACAGGGAGCCTTTTAGAGTAATAAGAGGTAAAACAAACAAACAAACAAACAAAAAACAAAGGGCAAAGACAGAAAACAACTATAAATTATTCATTTTAAAAGGACCAGGCTTTTGAATGCACAAATAATTACATTTCCAAAAGGGTGAGGATTTCAGCTGGAAGTTATTTAATCAGTTAAACAAGCTGGAGAATTATTCTGCATAATAAAGAGTTATTACCAGCAGCAGAGCAAACTCAAAACATATACTAATAGATCTATAACCAGCCTCACAGATAGCAATTACCATATTGGTTACAAAGTGCCTGAAATGCCAAAGCTGCATTACAACACATCACAAGCTAGAGCACTAAATTCTCGCAAACATCTTACTCCCTTTTAGTCATTTATTGCTTTGTGCACCAAAATGCTAATCAGCTAAATTCATTTAATAATCCCAAACAAATGCACAATTTAATGAGTGTTTATTATTTTGCCTCCAGTTCAGGGACATAATAAACACTGTTACTGATTCAAACAGGGTAGAATGTTTTGAAAACCATCTGGTCACCTTTCTTTCACAATGGAATCGAAAAGAAGTTGGTCGCATGGGCACTTAAAATATCACTCTGTCTGACTCGGAAAGTAACCAATGCCAGGTGCTTTGAGAGGATTATTAAACTGAGAGCTGGCATGGCTTTCTCATTTCATCTGCTTGTCAGCAATATAATAGCAGGACCTGACTTGAGACTCTCAGTGTGCACAATATTGCTACCTCAAACACTTGTATGAAAACAGCATAGCCGAATGAGACATGAGAAAAACACTGAAAACCCAATTCAGCTCGTCACTACAGTTGGGACCAGAATATCCACTGCTAAACAAGATGGGTGTTAAGTGAGTCACAACCCAATTTTATCACCTTTTTGCCATGGTTGTTAAGTGAATCACGCAATTGTTCAATGAATCTAACTTTGGCTGTCCTAAGCCAACAGGGGAGGTCACAAACAGATTATATGACCTCGGGATCAGGGGTGGGTTCTAATTTTTTTTACTACCGGTTCTGTGGGCGTGGCTTATTTTATGGGTGTGGTTAGGTGGTCATGTGACAATTCTTTAAGATTTAGCAGAGGTACTGGTCTACCATGCTTTTAAGTGCTTGCAGAGCTGTATCGGTCTACCCATTTGTTCTTGAAGCGTTCCGGTCTACCCATTTGTTTTTGAAGGCAGCAGTCTACCCATTTGTTTTTGGAGGCATTGGTCTACCATTTGTTTTTTGAGTGCACTGGTCTACCACCAGACTGCCTTTTAACACTGATCAGCTGTAGGGTGGCCCTTTGAAGTCTTGCGGAAAGAGTTTAAATAGTTTTTTTTCCTTCTAGCCGATCAGCTGGGACTCGGGAGGCAGCGAATAGATTGGGGGCAGGGCCAAATAAAAGGTAAAAATAACGCAAGGGGGAGGGCCCAGCCAGCTCCCAAACAAAGAGAACCAGTTCGGTGACATCATATCATCACCGCTACCGGCTCGGCTGAACGGGGCCGAACCAGGAGGAACCCACCACTGCTCGGGATGCTACAACCGTCATAAATACATGCCATACTTTGAGATGAACAGCCTTCAAATAGTGCGGAAGTATGAACAGGTTTCCAGAAAAAATGCAGACTACAGGAACCATTTGAGATGCAGACAACACAAACTCAACCCCAACAGCCTGCACTTGTGTTCAACAATGAAAGGGCACAGAGCAGAAAAAGATCCTTAGCCAAGAAGGCTCCACACTCATTTGCACTACTCAGGTGACCCTGAGGACCCAGATAAACCTCCAAGTGGCCTCAATGACCCTCTAAAAGAATGCAAATGATCAGCTGTCTGCAAGAAATATAAATCCTTCCATTCCCCACTATCTAGTCAGAGCTGAAGAAGCTTCTTGGGAAAGAAGCGAAACGTCTTCAAAGAAAAATAAGAAAATCCAGTTTCTTCCTGAAAAGGCACCTTTGGGACAACCATGACCTGGATGACTAAGAATCTCCAAAGACATAGATGCCAGTTACCAACTACCCAGATTTTGCCTTCATGAATATATGGATGCTTCAAGTGTGAAGACTGGTCATAAGTCACTTTTTTCAGGATTGTAACTTTGAATAGTTACTTAAACGAATGGTTGTAAATTAAGGACTATAATGTACCTAAAATACCTCCCCCCACCACCAAAAAAGGAAGATCATCCAATATCAGTAACATAATGAGTAGCACAAAGCTAATCTTCAAAACCATCTTCTTTTTTCTTGCTGCAAAAATCCAAGATGCGTACTGGTTGGTCCCTTAGCAGATTTTCATCTGTATTCCTCAGTTAAGTAACTCTCAACTTTTTATTATTTTTAATGGGTTTTTTTTTTTAATGTTCTTATGAATATAAATAAAACACATCTTCCCTGTCCTTCAGTGGGAAAACTGTTTGTGAGATTATAAACCACATCTAGGCCTGTTTTGCATTATTCAAAGTCCCATAAACCATTGGAAAATCATTCCAATCGGGGGGGAGGGAAGACAAATTAGGCCCTATTTTATCATTTTGCTATCCATTTGTTTGTTTTTAATTACTATATATTGAACCTATTTGAAGACCACCTTTCAGTTTCTGTTCTCAGGGCATCTCATGTATTAGCAGTATTTCTTGAAATGTTTTCCCTACAACAGTGATGGCGAACCTTTTCGGCACTGAGTGCCAAAAAGATCACGCGGAAACAGCATTGTGCACTTGTCGGGGCCACGCTCCGGAAAAGCCAAACTTCCGGGTTCTAGAGTGTATGCGCGCCCAATGATCAGCTGGCCAGCACACATGCACGCACCGGTTCTCGGCACTGCCGTGCACGCCAAGGGATTGTGCTCCGGAAAAGCGCAAACTTCTGGGTTCTGGTGCGCATTCACACCCAACAATCAGATGGCCACCGTGCATGTGCACACCGGTTTTCGGCATTGTTGAAGGGCATGTGAAGGACAGCTGATTGTCGCACGCACATGCGTGCCAGAAACCTGGAAGACAAACAGGCAAAGCTGTGCATGCCGGGCAACATGGCTTCACATGCCACTTTGGGCAAGCATGCCATAGGTTCACCCTCACAACCATACAGGTTCATCTGGAAACATGATGAAGTAACCTACAGTAAGTAAGTCACGATGTAACACGTCTGCTTTCTCTTTTATAGCACCTGCCCTTTGGAGCTCCATCTCCCCTGAGATTCACCTGCCCCCCCCACCACTTTCATTGTGCTTAAAAGAATCTTAATTAGGTTTTTCTTCCAAACCTTGGGTTAGTGATGAGTCCTCTATAAGTATTTTTTCCCCCGAGAATAGTTGTTTTCTCCTGATATTTGGAATTTTCCGTTTGCACTGTCTGTTTTTCATTGGTGTTTTTATTGTGCGTTCCCCAGAGCCGTTGTACAGTTGGAGATTTAATAACATAAAACATATAAATGAGCAAGGATCTGATTTGCATAAATTATGCAAGTTGCATCGTAAACTCAAATGACGCAGGTTTGAACAGCAACCTTTTGCAAATACAATGATACCACAAATTTTATTTGTTGATTAAATTGAGTTGCCACCCATCCCACTGTCAAGAGATGGTAGTAATGGTAGTAAACGGTAGTAAAAAAAAAAAAAGAAACATTTTTCAACCAACGCACACACTTACACCCAAATTACTGCACCTGACAACTCCGTATGCTGGAGTGAGAGTAACGCTGGCGTTGTTGCATAACGGAACTTTGTCTAAATGAGACAGTAGCAACCTGCAATCTTCACAACATTTCCATCTTCATCTTCTTTCTCATTTCATTTAGAAACCATTTAGTTCATTTAGAAACCATTTTGCTGTTACTTACTTGTAGTACTAGTAAGTAGTAGTAGTAGTAGTAGTAATAGTTACTTACTAGTAGTAAGTAACACCTATCATATGCACAGTGATGATATATTTCTTGCTTGATGCATTGGTATTTGAGAATAACCTTGAGAGATTTTATTTTATTTTTATTTTTTTATTTTTATATTCCGCCCTTCTCCGGAGACTCAGGGCGGCTTACAATGCGTTAAGCAATAGCCTTCATACTTTTGTATATTTTATACAAAGTCAGCTTATTGCCCCCACAAACTGGGTCCTCATTTTACCCATCTTAGAAAGGATGGAAGGCTGAGTCGACCTTGAGCCTGGTGAGAATTTAACTCGCAATAATTGCAGGCAGCTGGATGTTAAATGCTGCCTTAGTAGGAGGCATTAGCCTCCTACACCACTCAGGCTCCTTATAAGGGGAAGATAAGGGGAAGAGATACTGCCAAGGGAACAGTCAAACAAGGGAAAGGGGAAGCTCCCAGTGGCTTAATAGTCAGAAGAAAAAGCTTAGGGAGAACCCACTCTAGTTGATCTGTGGTTAAAAGTAGAGGAGGGAAATCTGACCTTTCAGACTTGCAAGATTCTGTTAATGTGGCCTTACAATAAAGTAGTATTGGCTCATCTAGTTGCGTTTCCTAGCTGGTTTTTTTGAAAGAGCTGACATCAGTCTTCTTCCTCTGACTATTAAGCCACAGGGGTTGTCACAGAGAAATCAGAGTTAACTTACTCTCCAAAGCACCAGAGGGCAGGGTAAGAAGTAAAGGGTGAAGATTGTTAAAGAGACGTCTAATTAGAAGGAGAAATTTTCTGATGACCAGAACAATTATTCAGTGGCATAGTTTGCCTCCCTGATTTGTGGTGCTCCATCACAGGAGGTTTTCAAAACTAGATTGGACAATTATTTGACTATGATAATATAAGGTCTCCTGCCTTGAGCAGAGGCTGGACTAGAAGACCTCCAAGGTCTCTTTCAGTCCCTTGATTCTATGTTCTAAGCTACTAGGAACCCTTCCCCCCACCCCCCATTGTTTCCTAAGTAGCATCTCTTCCCGTACTCTTCCTCAAGGTCATGTTCACATAATATTACATCTCCCTTCCAATCCTTGCAGAAGCCCATGATGATTTATAAGGGCTGGCAAAAACTTTGTGCAACAAACTTGGGAGAGGTTTTTTTTTTCCCCCACAGGGAATAAAGAGATCAGTTTGTTACCCATCTCTACCACTTTTGCTCTGACCTTGCTGATTTATGGAGATTGTGCTTGCTATTGGTGACTTCCAAGAGCGTTATTAATAATACATGGTTCCATCTCTCATTTTCATGAGATCCAGGTAAGAGAATGGAAATGTTGAACCAGTGCCAGTCCTGCTAATGGTATGGATGAAGGCCAGAAAAACTGGAAAAGTTAAAATTGCTGATTATTTTGTCCAACTGTGACATTCAAATGGCTCTGGAAGGAATTATACTTCGCCTAAAAAGATCAATTTCATAGCTTGGTGGTATTACTAGATCTCTTTATCAGTTAGAGGTGTGTGTCTCTTCTAAGGCATTAAACACTTTTAGCAACTTAGACTAGTGCACCAGTGATGGTCCTAATTGCATAAAAACAGCTTTGTTGACATTAATCCATGTTTGGTAACGTATCAGTTAGATGAATTAATACATTAGGCACCGAGTTCCCTCTGAAGATAGTCTGGAAATATCAATTATTATTGCAAAATACTAGCACTGACTAAAACTAGCTTATAAACATATTGTGCTAATCTCACAACTACTACACAGGTTCTATCAGTTCATTTCTGGTCCCATTTCAAAATACTAGTATCAATTTATAAGACCTTTTATGGCTGGAGTTACCCAAAGTTTCTTCTGGATATTTTTAGTAGAGATTAGAACCAGTTTAGCAGTGATACATAACTACATAGGTGTCCCAGTGAGTTCAATGAGCCTTACATTTAGGAAAATATGCTAATGAGTAATGCATTAGAATATTAGGCTCAGTGGCTAGAACACTGAGCTTATCGATCGAAAGGTCAGCAGTTCAGCGGTTCGAATCCCTAGTACTGAGTAATGGGGTGAGCTTCAGTTACTTGTCCCAGCTTCTACCAACCTAGCAGTTCAAAAGCATGTAAAAAAATGCAAGTAGAAAAATAGGGACTATCTTTGGTAGGAAGGTAACTGTGTTCCGTGCTCCTTTGGCATTTAGTCATTTAGTCTCCTGACCACATGAGACGTCTTCGGACAGCACTGGCTCTTTGTCTTAGAAACAGAGATGAGCACCGCCCCCTAGAGTCAGGAATGACTAGCACATATGTGCAAGGGGAACCTTTACCTCATTAATAAAATGATTTTTATCCAGTGCTGAAAAATACAAAGGCTGTTGCTAAGTTAGTCTTTTAACTTTTATAAGTACAGACTAACTTTTATAAGTACAGACTAACTTTTATAAGTACAGGCTCAGAGAATGTCCTTGATATCCTTGCATTTATTTACAATAAATTACAATGCAATTTATTGTAAATTTAATTTCATCTTAATTTCATGGATCTTCTATTTCTACCAGAACATGAAAGACTAAAGAGCTGTTTTCTATCAAATTGGAAACTTTTGCATTTTTTTTAATTATCTCAAGTCTTGGTTATTCTTTTCCCTCCTCCTCCTCCTCCTCCTCCTCCTCCTCCTCCTCCTTCTTTTTGATTTAATAAATCTCTATCATTGTAGAGCATAAGGAATGGCCTTGAAGGATAGGACGAAGAGCTGCTACCATGGCAACAGTCAGCAAAACAGGGCTTGAGCCTGGGCCAAGGAAATAACTTCAGAAAACATCTCAAGCAAGGCCATTCCTAATTCTCCTGATAATAAAGAGGAGAAGGAAGAAGCTCATTCAGACTTGTAAGATTCTGTTACTGCAGCGGTTCCACTAAAAGTAATCCTGACCTATGCAATTCACTTCAGCTCTGTTGCAAAACCAAGCGCTGTACATAGAAGCAAAGTACAAAATGCCAAGCTGCAGCTAATTGAAAAGTTGGGATAGAATTTGCTTCAACCCGGAGCAACACAGCAGCATGAGTAATGCAACTCATGGGAGCTTGCCAGTAAAATCCGAAGGAGACCACAACCAATTCCAGCATCTCCACATAAACTACTTCTGGTGGACAGATCAGTGGAGTTTCCCACAGATTGCATCAAGGTGACTTTTGTAATAGGTTTACATTAAAAAGGAGAGGAACAGCATATTTGCAGTTCCTTCCCTTGGCCCAGAGTCAGATTTCTCTTGGAATACAGAAGGGGGAACTGAGGCTGGAGGAGGTGATACAGAGGGCATATCGAATGGCCTTGAAGAACAGGAGGAAGAGCTGCTATTTGAGCCCAGACTCAGAAAGTAATTTGAGACAAGATCCTCCCTCTAGTTCACTCTAATATAAAGTGAAGGAAGGAGAATGACATTCAGATTGCAAGATTCTGCTTAGAGTAGCTGTTACAATAAAAAATGACCTGTGTAGCATATACCGTACCTTTTGCACAACAGCTGACAATCATCAATTTTTCATATTTTCCTATCTGAATGGTGCTCACTCCCAACTTAGGTTTCCTCCACAAAATTTACTTAGATCTTTCATCAAGTCTGAGAAGATTTAATACTTATGGAATATTAAACTCAGGATGCTTATTGTTTAGACTAACACCAATTACATCTTCATCCCTCTCTCTCTCTCTCTCTCTCTCTCTCTCTCTCTCTCTCTCGTCTGCAGAGTAGAGAACCAAGTAACATCTACATAATGGATGGCAAACAATAACATTCCCTTTTCTTTTCAGTATGTTAAATGTAACATGTAGTTTGGACTCCTGTTATGGTATTCAGGTTATAAGTTTGGAAGATTTTTTTTCTTTCTTTCTAAACACATAAATAAACCAATGTCTAACACTCTGTCCTTTTCTACAAAATACCATACTTGTATGCACATAGAAACAGGCAGAAAGAAAAGTGCCTCTTATTTTCAATCTTAATTATATTTCCTCTGCTTTGTAAATGCTTGACCTCTCTTGTTATTTATATTGCAACCAAGGATTTACCACTACAAACCACTAAAGCGAGGCATAGATGACCTTGTTTTTAGAATGCAGAAATGTGACTATTGTAACTATAGAAACTAAACCGTCAACCTTTCATCTATAATACATGCGAGTAATCTGAAGGCACAAGTATTAAGATATTGAAAATTAAACTATAGTCCTTCTCAAGCAAGCAATTCAAATGTTAATAGCTTGCCTCTGATACCCTGAGATCCAATTCACAATACTTAATTACAACTGAAAGTTATTGAAACACGTGTCAAAATTGACAAGAGTTTCAGCAAATCCAGAATTGCAGCTTGACCTTATCAGAAACATACATGATCATATTGATTTCCATATTCTATGAAGGTCAGACACAAAATAAGCTGAAAAATTAACAGTGAGACAGGTATAATAAATTATTTCTCCGATTTAGAGGAAGTGTACACCATTATTTTGATAGGTAATTATATGAGCATTGATAGACTATTCCTAGTTTATGCCAGTATATGTTAATTCATAAATTCATTCCACCCTATTTTTGCTTTAAACTATGATTGTAAAAAAAGGGGGGTATACATACAAAATCTGGATTCTAATGTTCTTATCAATTATAGGTAGTCTCGGTTGAACACCATAATTGGGATCAGCAATTCAATCGCTGAATGAAACGGTTATACACAAAAATATAATGTATACCCTGACTTATTATAGCAGCTCCAGTTGTGGTTGTTAAGTGAATCAGGCATGTTAAGCATGATGTCATCTGATCACAACATACAACTTCTTACTGGTTTCCCCATTAATTTTATTTGTCGGAAGCTGGCCATGACAAATGCCAAGCATCCGAATCACAATCACATGACTACAACACCCTAGATTGGAGTATCATACACAAGGCCCATGGGCAGGATCCAACCTGCGGGGTGCTTTGATCTAGCCTAGAGAGTCACCCTGGAAATAGCTAACTAAGTTGGCTGAGAAATCCAAGGGGTAATTCTATTGATCAGGTTCTCTACCACATTCCCTTACCAGGTAGGCTGGAAATATATAAACTGGCTATCATCAGGTTATTGATAATGTCTCATTTTAAGAAGGAGAAAGAGGACTGAAGATGGACCTTCAGGTTCAATTCATATTTTCACCATTTTGACACTAGTGTGGTAGAAGCAGAGGCTAGAATATTGCTAATGGTTAAAGCCATCATATCCTCCAATTTGGCTGTCTTCTTTAAACTTAGTTGTTAATTTTACTCGGTATCAAAGAATTCATTGTAATGAAAGTAGCATCTTTCTGATCCTCTACTTCCGGTCTAATTTGGGATATAAAAAGGCCTGCATGAAGCTGAAATAATAAATACTGGGTATCCAGTGGCAAGGTGATATCAATAGAGTGCCAACTATTTTGTCTCCTGAGTGCATTATAGTACAAACAACATATCTCAAACAACTACTGTAGAACTTCCAAATACAGATGGGTGTTCACGTTAATTCATTTTAATCCTTTCCTCTCTATGTAGTATTGAGATATTGAAATGAGAAATTCCCACATATGGAATATTTATGTCTTGTAGAGTAGGAAAGCTTTATCCTTTGCACATTCTCTCTTTCAATATTCATTAATTGGAATATCCAAGTGTCAGGGATATTCTAAACAGCTACTGCTATTTTATTCCAAAGTATAGTATAGGTGAATTGTGAAATAATGCAATGTTATAAGATATTATAAATAGATATTCAGTTACTGGTTTTATTATCTGAGGCATTTTTGGAAGGCAGTTCTATATGATGTATTAGGTGATTAGAATTATAATGTTGCATATGTTATAGGCATTAGCAATACTAACATTTAGTTTTTCCTGTACCTCATACCTCAGATTATTTTGATTTGCTGACTAGCTCTACTTCTTAGAGTTGATTTTTATTAACTCTTATATCACTGTCTTTTATACTTTCCATTTTATTCTCCCAGATCATAGTTGTATAATCTTAGTATTTGATATTTTATCATTCTTATATATAGAAAGGTTTATACTTTTGTACTAATAATATGAACTCTTGCTAGTTCTTACATTTTGAAGTCTACATAGGTATATCAATAGGGCTGAACTGGGGGGGTCCGTGGTGCTCTGTCAAACCCAGATGAGCAGAGATTAAAACCAATATAATCATGAAGCAAATAATACCCCAATCAAGGGATTACAACAGTAAACAACAGGCTAATCAAAGAATTACCATGAACAACATTAGTGAAAATATTGAAATAGACGTGGCTTTTTTATCCTCTAACTTCCAAAAGCTGTATTACCTACTGTGGAAATAGTTGGGTTTATGGGTTTCAAGAATTCAAGAATTCAGTGTTCGAACAGATAAGCAAAAGGTATCAAGCAGTTTGTATATTTGCTCTTATCTGCTCGGTTTTAAATTTGCCCTTTTGATAAGTAAATTCAATAATATTTTTTGTGAGATTTTTTTTTAGAAGAGCACACTTATTGCCTTTAGATTATATTCCTTTTTTGTCCTGAATCATGTTAATATCACACTTCCAATTTTCCCTCTGATTAACTAGGAACTTTCTCAAATTTGTTCCAGAACTGAAGTGTGTAGCTTGACTTTAAGTTTTTAATTCACTTTCATTTTTTTCTTTCTCACTATTGCTGATAGACTGGGGGAAAATTTATCTACATGTGCATAGGTATGCCTAGAAACTCTTTCTATCACATTCAAAAAATATTGCATATCTTTACAGATCTTGCTTTATTTAGCAGACAGAAAAACATTTTAAAAATTACTGAAAACTATATTTGCACATTGCTTTGTACACATTGCAATGTTTTTTTAAAAAAGGATGGTTTTTCCACAGATACAATTCTTATTAAGAAACAAAACCAAGAAATTATTACCTTTAAATGAGACAAATATTAGATGAGTTCAGCTTGAAGTCTTTTTGGCGAAGTTCAGTTAATGAAGGTTTATTATTATTTTACCTGCCACGTATAGCATTTTAATCAAGCATCCTCTCTCTAAAGTTGGAAACTGGGATTTATAATCTATGATTATTTTTCAGGCAGATTGGACAGTTGTTCATAGGGTATTTCTTAGGTGTACATTACATTGTATTATAATATATTGTGCATAATATATTATAGAAATTTCCTATCTTTTAGAAAGACCTGGGTTTTATTTTTGAAAAAACACCACCTGACAATAATTATAGCTGTTGTTTCTTTTTGCACCTCGTTTAGTTCAAAGGCTCTCACACAAGTTTGTTTCTCTGAACATCAAGGCAGAAGTGAAAACTTTTAATGTTTAACTCATTTCTCATCTACTGATATTTTTTTTCTCTTTCTGAGCAGATTTAACCCACAGTTAATAAACAGGTAATCTTTGACATGTGAGCACAATTAGGACAAGAATTTCCATTGCTAAACTAAGCAGTTCTTAAGCAACTTGTGATTTTAGGATCTATTTTGCCAATAGTTGTCAGGCAAACCATTGCAATTATTAAGTGAATCACATGCTTGTTAGGCAAATCCACCTTCCCCCATTTTACTTCTTGTCAGAAGCCAGCTGGGAAGGTCACAAATGATGATCATATGAGCCCAAACACTGCAGCTGTGGTGAATGTATGCCAGTTGCCAAGGGCTCAATTTTTGGTCATGAGACTATTGGGGATGCTGTAAGTCTTATAAATACGAGGATCGGTTGTAAATCTTTTTTCAGTACTGTAGTGATTTTGAATGGTTGTAAACTGAGTGCCACCTATATTATAGTCAAGAGGTTCATTCCACAAGGTCTCTATTATGTAGTCATAATTGCCTATCAAGCACTTTATAACTTAATGGTCTTCCTTATTTCTCACTGTGTGGTTTAATAGGCTCCAGTAGTGTTACACTCTAATATCTTCCTTCAGTAACCCATCAAAAGATACTACTTCTGAGTTGTCATCCCCGGTTCCT
This sequence comes from Arizona elegans, assembly GCA_022577455.1. NCBI lineage: Eukaryota > Metazoa > Chordata > Lepidosauria > Squamata > Colubridae > Arizona > Arizona elegans. Next base: position 76,639,989 of record JAKOOJ010000005.1, on the reverse strand, counting down.
CATGATGTAATTTACATTCCTCTGAACAAACCAGAAGGCTTTAGATAACCTCATACCCAGGGGTGGGTTCTAAATTTTTTTACTACTGGTTCTGTGGGCGTGGCTTATTTTGTGGGTGTGGCTTGGAGGTCATGTGACTAGGTGGGCATGGCTAGCTGGACAGAGTCATTTCTGGAAGGTCCTCGCACTTACAACCAGTCCTCGCACTTACAACCCAACTCATTTGTTTGCTTTTAACACTGATCAGCTGTAGGACGGCCCTTTGAAGCCTCGCGGCAAGAGTTTAAACAGTTTTTTTCCCTCTAGTCATCAGCTGGGACTCAGGAGGCAGCAATAGATTGGGGGTGGGACCAAATAAAAGGTAAGAATAACGGGGAGGGGGGAGGAGGGGGAGAACCAGTTTGTTGACGTCATATAGTCACCGCTACCGGCTCGGCCGAACCGGACCACTGCTCATACCTCCCAATTTTAAAAAGTTTTTAAAAGGCTAAAAATCAGCCTAAGAAATTAGTTTGATATTTTCTAATTGACAATTGTACAGACTAATATAATTGCTTTCCTTTCTAGACTTGCCTATTAATAAAAAGCATATACAGGTATCCATCAGACAAACATCATTATACTCTTAAATAGTCTACAGCACTTAATGAATCATAAGATCACTCTGCATCCAAGAGAAAGGGAATTAAGCAGCCAAGCTCAGGATGACAACTGTTGTGTAATGTACAATATATTTACCCCTTTGTTTGCATCACTTGGTGTTTTCCTTCATATACAAAATCAGACTTATTTCAAATACTCCAAGAAAGGGGAGTGGAGCTTCAGATTAAAACAGGAATAGAAGAAACTGAACAATTTTCTTTTTCTACAAGTAAAATATTGCTAATTCATATCCTTGTCTGAGGAAATTACAGTTCTTACAGGGTGAGTGCTTTGGTTTAAGCATTAAATTAAATTACTCGGTTAGTCAGCCTAGAATATGTCAAGAGCATGGAAACCTAAGAGGTTGAAAGAAGCTCAAGGGATGGAATAACAAGTTTCAAACGTGGACAACAGATAGAAACTTTAATGATTTCTTAGAATTATTCTTCTTCTTCAAGTGTCAAAATCTGGAAAATTATTATTCAGAAATAAATGTACTAGGCAGAAAGATAATTTTTCTTAGAAGTAAAAATTGAAACAGAACTTGGATAGCATCTAGAAAATGAAACACAAGAATATGTACCCAAAAACACGTCCTTTGAAATCCATCAGATTTTGAAGGCACAGGCAACCAGAACACCACTGAGATTTAGGTCAAGAGAGATTTTTATTCTTGATTCACTGGTTCACAAGAATCTCCCCAGAGATACCTTCCATTGGATACAGGGGTGGGTTCTACTTACCTTTACTACAAGTTCGCATCGTGCCCGTACACGCTTTTGTGCATGCGCACATGGCCTATGATGATATCCGGGTCAGTGGGTGGAGCCTCCCGCCAGTTTTACTACCAGTTTTTGTGAATCAGACCGAACCGGGGGCAACCCATCACTGGCCTAATATAATTCCAAGTGTTTAATCTCGTGTACTTCCTCCCCCAATAGCATCTAAACTAGCATATCTCTTTAACTCCTCCTTCAGGGGCCTCCTTCCTTTCAGCGATTTAATTCCACCACAGCATTCTTGCCATACCATTTTTAAATAATAAAAATAAAATCCCCATAGCAGTCATTTATGTGAATGGATAACCTCTTTCCCTGTAACTACCATTAGTGGAAATGCTCTTCATGTTCATAGTCTAACTCTCTACTTGACACAAAAACTGTAGTATAGGCTGAAGGGGAAGCAAATACCAGTCTGAAAGGAATGTTCCCTTTTAGGAATTTTCATCTAATGTATCGGCCAAAACATGATTTCCTTCAATTTCCTCTGGTTGGAGGAGGAGGAGGAGGAAGAGGAAGAGGAAGAGGAAGAAGAACAGGAGGAGGAAGAAAAGGAGGAGGAAGAGGAGAAGAGGAAGAAAAGGAGGAGGAGGAAGAGGAGGAAGAGAAAGAGGAGGAAGAAGAAGAAGAAGAGGAAGAGGAAGAGGAAGAAGAAGAAGAAGAAGAAGAAGAAGAAGAAGAAGAAGAAGAAGAAGAAGAAGAAGAAGAAGAAGAAGAAGATATTTTTGTGGAAGAAGAAGGTCAGTAACATCTTGATCAAGAATGCCCCTTTAAATATTTGACTACTTCAAGATCTCTTTACCTTTTTATCAAAATAAACCTACTCAGGTTTACCTTTCAGGATATAGGTTCCAGCCTCCGTACCATTCTGGCTGCTAATTTCAAGTACAGATGTGGCTTTTATGGCACTATGTATCTGCCAACTTGATGGAATATGAACTACAACGGTTTATTCAGTTTAAAAGCAAATCCTTTATTTTTATGATTCCTTTAGTTGCTGGAGTCCAAAAGAAATAATTAGAGCTAAATAACTATTGGCCACCATGGAAATGATTTTACTCTACAGCTGAACTAAAACATACAATCACTTCATGAGTGAAGCAATCTGGAGAAAATCTATTCCTTTTTATTTCTGTGTTTGTTTGTTTCCTTGTTACGATTTCTATGCTCTTTTCCCCCCCCACCAGCATATCTCCAAAATCCTACAGAGGTTGATGCAATAGTTAAAAATGTTGTTAACTGGAATTAAAGAGTGTTTTTCCACTGTGGGAATAGTCTTTTCTTAAACCAAAGCCAACATTACTGTGTGTTAACTATCACCATATCAGTTTACTAAGACTGCATTTCACTACAAATGGCAAATTTAAACTAAGAAAAAAGAATCAACATTCTGTGTTTACTGTTATTTGTCAGTAGTTTAGATAAGAGTTAAGAAAGGCTCATAATTTTTTAGGATGACTTTAAACATTTCTGACTTTCTGCATTTGTCTTTTAAATAATAATATAATCTCTATATAATCACGGGTGTCAAACTCGTGGTGTCATTTTGCCGTCATGTGACATTTCTCAACATTTTTCCCTTTGTGGAGCTAGGGTGGGTGTGGCCTGTGCATGACATATCCAGCCTGCAGGCCGCCAGTTTTTCACCCCTGCTATACATACTTAATTCTGCCCCAGAGTTTCAAAGTTACAAGCATATCTATCACAAGGTTAATACCAAGTTTCTTTTTTCCAAGTTAATCCACCATCCTCTATAGAATATGAGTAACTGAACATACTATAGTTTAATAATATTTTTGCTTGGATTCCTATTGGGCATGCTGGAACAATTAAGACTGTGGAAATGTAGTATTATTTAGGATAAGAAAAGAGCTTGAGATAAGTCTGGAAGCAAGAATTTAAAATAAAATATTATTCTGGCTAAACAAATTACTATTAATCTTCTCATCATTCCTATCACCCATCTCCTCCCACTTATGACTGACTGTAACTTTGTTGCTGGTATCCTTAAGATTTATATTGACTGCTTCCCTATGACTATCATTAAGTGTTGTACCTTATGATTCTTGACAAATGTATCTTTTCTTTTATGTACTCCGAAAGCGTATGCACCAAGACAAATTCCTTTTGTGCCCAATCACACTTGGCCAATAAAGAATTCTATTCTATTCTATTCTATTCTATTCTATTCTATTCTATTCTATTCTATTCTATTCTATTCTTTTATTCAAAGCTCTGGACTTGAGTATTTACATTTTAAAAAAAAATACTGTCATACATAAGGAAAAATATAATAATTTCTGTTCTGAGTTAAGACTTGGAAATAAAATACTGTCTAGATAAGAAACACCCTTGTCTGGACCACTTGAGCACTTTCTGAAAATAAAATGCTGGCCTGGATAAGAAATGTCCTTGAATGGAATACATAGCTTTGACAATAAAAGGGACGTTGGCTTACCGTGATACGTTCCTTCTCGTAGTGTAAAATGGGAGGTGCCAGTCTGGGTTATTCCTTGCTCTAGCTCTATGTTCTGAGTTGAAACTTCTGAAGATCCGCCTCCCTGGTGACGTCTCTTCAGTTTGTGCCAACGAAGCCAAGGTGAATGGTACGCAGCCAAAGTGAACGGTACGCAGTCTGAAAGAGAGAAATAACATGCTCCACCAAGGGAGCCGGTCCAGGCAGCCACAGACAGGGTGGGGCTGGCACCTCCCATTTTACACTACGAGAAGGAACGTATCACGGTAAGCCAACGTCCCTTCTCCATAGTGTAGAAATGGGAGGTGCCAGTCTGGGATATACCAAAGACTGACCAGCCCTAAGGGAGGGAGCTGTCCTGGGCCGACGACCCCGGATCTTCAAGAACCCGCTGTAGTACTCGCCTCCCGAAGGCGGCCTCCGCCGAAGCAAAGGAGTCAAGTCTATAGTGACGGATGAAGGGAGTGGGGGAAGTCCACGTGGCCACCGACAGATGTCTTCTACTGACGCCCGAGTAGCCCAGGCCGCAGTCGTGGCAGCACTGCGGGTGGAGTGGGCCGTAATCCCTTGTGGCACCGGGAGCGCTTGAAGCTCATATGCCGACGAGATACACGCCCGAAGCCAGCGTCCCACCGTGGAAGAGGTCACCCTGTGGCCAAGAGTCGACGGCTGAAAGGAGACAAAGAGCGCCTCCGACTTTCGGAAAGAAGCGGTCCTAAAAATGTAAATACGGAGGGCCCTCCTGACATCCAGGGTGTGCCAGGTCTGCTCCAAGGCGTGCCTAGGCCGAGGGCAGAAGTCCGGCAAGACCAACTCCTGCGCTCGGTGGAACAAGGAGTTGACCTTAGGAAGAAAGGCAGGGTCCAGCCGCAGGACCACCCTGTTGGGGTGAAAAAACACAGGTCTTTCCGCACCGATAAGGCCGCCAACTCCGAATCTGTCGGGCAGACATGACGGCCACAAGGAAAGCAACTTTGCACGAGAGGAGGCCAAGACTAGCCTCCCTCAACGGTTCAAAAGGTGCCTTTGTTAATGCCTGAAGAACCTTAGAGAGATCCCAAGTGGGATAACGGTGAAGAGGCGGAGGCTTTAAGTTAGTCGCTCCACGCAGAAAAATCTTCACCCTCGGGTGGTTAGCGAGGGAGCCCCATTTCCCAAAGGTCAGTACAGTGCCTAGCGCAGCCACCTGACGTCGTAGAGTGTTAGTGGAAAGTCCCATATCCAACCTGTCCTGAAGGAACTCGAGCACCTCCACCACAGATGCTGAGGTTGGACTCACATGTCTGGAGGCACACCACACTGCAAACCTGTTCCACGTGGCCTCGTAAATACGAGTGGTGGAGGGCCGCCTGGCCGCCTGCATAGTCTGAATGACCCTGGCCGGAAAGTTCTCCCTCCTCAGGAGCCCCCGCTCAACCTCCACACGGCTAACTGCAGTCACTGCAGGTCCGGGTGCTGCACCGGACCCTGGTGAAGGACGACTCTGTCCGGGGGAATCCGCCAGGGCCTGGCAACCAACAGATCAACCAGGTCGGCGAACCAAGGCCGCCTGGGCCAGTGCGGGGCCACTAACACCATCTCCGCCCCCTCCAACAACAACTTCCGAATGACGGCTGGGATCAGGGGAAGGGGAGGAAAAGCGTATAGAAGGCCCCTGGGCCACGGGGTCCGCAGAGCGTCCACCCCCGCCACTCCCAGGGCAGGAAATTGGGAGAAGAAAAGAGAAAGTTGTGAGTTCGTCGGAGAGGCGAAGAGGTCCACCACCGGGCGACTGAACCGGTCGACTATCTCCGCAAACAGGCCGGGATGGAGCCTCCACTCCGAGGGGTCCACAGTGGCTCGGCTCAGCCAGTCGGCCTCGACGTTGTCCGTCCCTGCAATGTGGTCCGCTGTCAGGGACAAAAGGTGAGTCTCTGCCCAGAGACAAAGGGCCTCCGCCTCTCGCATTAGAGTCCAGGAACGAGTCCCCCCTTGCCTGTTGACATGGGCTTTTGTCCATGTTGTATTGTCTGTGAGAAGGAGCACGTGCTGCCCCCTCACCTGTGGAAGAAAGAACTGGAGAGATAGACGGGCAGCTCGGAGCTCCAGCCAATTGAACTGGTGGGACAGCTCTAGGTGTGACCAGCGGCCCTGGGCCACCTGGGATCTGCAATGACCCCCCCCCAGCCCAGCAGGCTGGCATCTGACGTTACTACCACCCTGTGTGGTTCCCTGAAGTGACACCCCTTCTGGATGGCCTCTGACATCCACCAGGTCAGGGAACGTAGGACCCGCGGTGGGACTTGAACCCTGATCTTGGACGAGCTCGTTCCTGCCTTCTGAAAGGGGAGCAAGAACCACTGTAGTGGTCTCACATGGAACCTGGCCCAGGGAACAATGATCAGACAAGATATCATCTTCCCCAACAGGTGGGATAGCTGGTCTACCTGAACCATCTGGGACCCTTGAATGGAATGAATCAGGGCCCTTATACTGTCCTGTCTGTCCGGGGACAGGAAAACCTGCCCCGCTTGTGTGTCGATCAGGGCCCCTAGGTGAACGAACCTTGTGGAAGGAACCAGATGGCACTTTGCCAGATTCATCGAGAACCCATGGTCCCTCAATACCTGTATAGTAATGGCCAAGTCCTGTTCCACTCGCTGCTGGGAGGACGCCTGTAGGAGCAAATCGTCGAGATAACATTGAATTCTGATGGGAATAGACCTGAGATACGCCGCCAAAACAGAAAGAACCTTGGTAAACGTCCGGGGGGCAGCGGCCAGCCCGAACGGCAGGGCAAGATAATGGAAGTGACGGCCTGAATAGCAAAACCTCAGGTATTGACGGCCGAATTGGAATATGGAAGTATGCTTCGGTCAAATCTATGGAGGCTAGAAAGTCTCCTCCCCTGATTCCCGCTAAGATGGAATGCAGGGAGTGCATTTTGAACCTCCGGTAAACGATGAACTCGTTCAGACCTTTTAAATTTAGAATTGCCCTCCACCCCCCCCCGAGGCCCTTGGGATGACAAATAGGTTGGAATAGAACCCCCGCCCCCTTTGCCCCAGTGGAACCGGCTGAATGGCCCGAATATCCAACAAATGCTGGATAGCCGATTCCATGAGTCCCCCTTTGACCGGGTCTCCAGAAACGGGACAAGGGAGGAAACGCCTCGGAGGAGGTGAAAGGAATTCGAGGGAGAGCCCTGCTCTTACAGTCTCCCTCACCCAATTGTCTGTTGTCAGGTCATCCCAGCGGTCCGCAAACAGACCGAGCCTGCCCCCAATAGGGGCCAGAGACGGACAGTCACTTAGCCCTCCTAGCCCGTCTGCCTCCGGAGCCCCTGAAGGGCTTGTTGGGTGGCTGCTGGCGACCACGGTGGAAGGCTGAACTGTCTGCCTGGTAACCAGGTCTAGAGAAATGGAAAGGCCGTTGTTGACAGGGAAAGCTTGGCCCGGCTCCCCCCTGGCGGAAGGAGGGCCGCCTATAGTAAGGGAACGGACGGGAATCCGCTCGCCTGCTCTGGGACGGGAGAATCTTTCTCTTATCCCTCGTCTCTATGAGTAGGGGATCTAATACTCGGCCAAAAAGGAACCCCCCTTCAAAGGGAGCGGAAGCCAACTTCCACTTGTTCTTCCCGTCCATTCGCCAATGACGTAGCCAAAGCATACGTCTAGCTGTTACTGACGAAGCCATGGCCCTGGCCGAGAACCTGGCAGCAGCCAAGGTAGCATCCGCCATATATTCAGCTGCTTCCAAAATCTTTGAAATGTCTTGGTGGGCCTGAACATCATCTGGCGCCAAATGACCCTGCAGCTGACGAAGCCATCTGCCCGACGCCCTGGTGAGAAAAGATGCAGCAGAAGAAGCTCTCACAGCCCAGGCATCCGCCTGGTGCGCGCAACGAAGTGCCGTCTCCTCTTGCCTATCCTCATCCTTCAAGGCGTCCTCTGCATCAGGTGGTAAAACAGAAGAAGAGGTGAGAGCCGCCACCAGAGTGTCTGCCTTGGGAACCTCCAACAAGTTAATCATGTCCGCATCAACCGTAGACATCTGGGTGTCGAGACCAGAGGCCCTGGAAGGTAAAGCTGGGGCCACCCACTGCCTATGAATCATGTCCAGGAACATCCCCGGGATAGGGATGGTATCTGCCTCCACAGCCTGCTCAGTGAAAAGATTCATCCTGCTCTCCAGTACCCCCAGAACCAGAGAGAGCTGGATCAGGGCCCAAGCGAGCAGTGGCCCTGGCCTTTGAAAGAAGGGGCTTCAAAAGGGCTGGAATAAATAACCCTTTGAATGCAGGCCTAGGTGTTTGGACCTGATCCCCATCAGATATCTCCCCTTCCTCCAGATAGTCTTCTACATAGTCAGCTAATTCAGAAGGGGAAGGTGAAATCAGCCCCTGGTAGTCCTCCGGGGGATCATAACCTTGAGTCTCAGCCTCAGGCCTAAAAGCGTACATTTGTGCAAAAGCCTGCGATTGGAGCTGCATGCCTTCTGCGATGCCGTCTAATTACCTGCGCTACCCAAGCCTTCATAGAGGTAGAAACATCTGGTTCCCCCCCCTCACCCTGGCAAAGGCCAGCCGCAGTGGGGGTAAAAGTAGCTTCAGGATGTCTACTGGACCCAGAAGGCCCCGGGATCGGCTGAGGCTCAGACTGCATCTCTGGAGACCACTGACTAGAAGGCCCAGCTACAACAGTAGAAAGCCCAGGCTGAGAAACTGCAGAATGTACAGTCTGAAGAGCAGCAGTTTCCACACCTTGACCAGATAGAGGCTGAGCAGACACAGAAGCGTGAGAGGAATCTGTAGATGCATTAAAAGCAGCGGCCTTTGCAAATTCTCTGACCAAGGCACGTTGTCTAACTCGGGCAGTCTTTTCCTCGGCCTTGGAACGCCCTGAGCGAGCCCTGGCCCTGGCCCTGATTTTGTTAGCTGCAGCAACACTGACCATTCGAGGCCTGGAAGTAGCTCTGCCTCTGATAAGATAAGACCAGGAACCCTCAGCAGAAAGGGATGCTTGCCTATCAGTATCCCCCATAATTCTAAAGTCTATTGTCCAGTCCAGAAATCCACAGAGAAGGGCAAAGTCTTCCCAACCGGAGAGGGAAGGGAATTATACTGGCCTGACAAAATGGCTGCCGTTGCAGACAAAATGGCCGCCTCCAACAGCCACAGTTCAAAGAAGACAGTCTTCGGGGGTGATCAAAAGACCGCAGGTCAGGCCGCTAAGCAAGCCTGCAGACAAATTCAGACTTTGTGCCGGTCAATGTCCAGATGCCCTCTGCCAATCAGGAATCACCAGCTCTGTGCCCAGAAAGGCCGGGGAAACAAGGCCGCCCGTGCAAATGGCCGCCAAAATTTTGCGCGGGAACGAAGGCCGCCGCGACTTACACCCAGCTCAAAGTGCCTGGCGCCGCCCCTCCGATCGTAGCAATGCAGCCAGGCACAGATAATAACCAAAAAGCAGCGCCCAGGCTGAAATAGGCTGGCGCGACTGCAAACGGCCCCCAAACGGCTAGAAATAGACAAAAAAAGGCCGCTGCGCCTCTCAGCTGAGCAGCGGTGATGAAAGGGACGCCGCGGCAAGCCGAAACGGCGCGCGCGTCCCCTGGCTCCAAACGCAGCCTCCTGCAGGCCGAAGAAGCAATTCTAAGGGTCCGGGGCGAAAGCCAGCCGGATAGCCCCCTCAGAGCATTAAAGGTGTAGGGGAGGTTGGGGGGAGAGCAACAGCCACCCCCCCCACACACTCAATCCAGAAGCGGAGAGATTCCCCCTGGCCTACCTGCTATTTCTGCCAGTCACAGCTACAATATAGTAGTAGAGAAAAACAAAAAAGGGGAAAATAACAAAGTCCAGGGAATAATTTATAATTAAATAAATCCAACTCAAAGCTCAGGAGCTTAAGGTTGCAACCATGAGCTAGTGCTGAGTTGAAACAAACTGAAGAGACGTCACCAGGGAGGCGGATCTTCAGAAGTTTCAACTCAGAACATAGAGCTAGAGCAAGGAATAACCCAGACTGGCACCTCCCATTTCTACACTATGGAGAATACTATGGTATAGCTAAGGAGTTAAGTCTTCACTCCTCCACAGCCATCTACTCTAATGCTAGAAGATATTAAAATTTCTAATTATTCATCCTCAAAGGTTTCCCCCTAATTATAATTATTTATCAAATTTATTGGCCACCCATTTTGCCACAGGGTAATTCTATGCGGCTTACAATATTAAAAAAATAAATAAAACTATGTAAGTAGAATGCTACAAAAATATAAAATACAAAATACTAATGACCACTTCCACACACCCGAACTCCTCCAATCAGTCACGTGACAAGGCAGCTTTAGACATAACAGAGAGAAGAAGGTCCTCCTTGATGCGCATCTACTACAGGTAATCCTTGACTTACAACCATTCATTCAGTGATCATTCAAAGTTACGACACTGGAAAAAAAATGACCATTTTTTACACTTACAACTATTGTAGCAGCATCCCCATTGTCATGTGATCAAAATTCGGGCAACTGGCATGAATTTATGAGAGTTGCAGTGTCCCGGGTCATGTGATTACTATTTTCAACTTTCTGACAAGGGGAAAGACAGATTAACTTAACAACTGTGTTACTAACTTAACAACTGCAAAGTGATTCACTTAACACTCTGGCAAGAAATGTGGTAAAATATGGCAAAGCTCACTTAACTGTCTTGTTTAGCACCAGAAATTTTGAGCTCAGTTGTGATCATAAATCGAGGACTATCTGTAGCATTGTAACCAGAAACATGTGTCTGTCCTCAAATATCTCTCAGCTCTCCAGTTGGAGAACATTACAACAAAGAAGATTGGATGGAAGAGATAAATGGCTAATTCCAGGATTTTAAAAAGAAAATCTACTTTGGTAAGTCTTGATGTCAACTGAACTTGGCAGAAGCCATTTTTCCCATTTGCCATTGCCACACACTGTGGGAGGGGGGAAGACAGAAGAAATGAGCTACTAAACACAACACAAGACTTTCCTGTGAAAACCAAGGTCAATTCTCAGATGATAGAAGAAGGAGGAGAGGAGTGCCTGAGAGACCTGCCAACCAAGCTAATTGGTCAACATGACAAGTGACACTTGGAGGGAAAGAGTTGTTGCTGGTTTGACCTATGCTGAAACCACGGGAAAGAGTCAATTTGGTTTCACACTAAATATGCCGATATGATGTGCCCAATGAAGGAATTATTTGAAGAACACAGAAGCCTTGGAGTTCTAATTTGCTTGGGCTCATTAGTCGGAAACTTGACACTTAACCAGTGGTGGGTTGCTACCATTCTCCCTGGCAATCATGCGCAAAGTGCGTGCGCAATGCGAACCAGTGGTAAAACTGATTAGAACCCACCACTGCACTTGACTCTTGAGGACTGTCTATTAGACCCTGAAGTTTTCTTGACAAGAGTTTTGGAGTTGTTTGCTGCTGCCTCCTCCTTTTTCAAGCTAAGTGTTGTGGCCCGCCAGCGGCCTGCATGGATCGTGGCTGATCCCGGCGACAAGGAGGCTGGTGTGGGTTCACACCAGCAACCTGCGCAGCTGGCGCTCATGTCGGACAGCAAGGAGACTGAAGAGGATGTGGTGTCAGAGGCAGAGACTCAGCCTGGGCCTTCAGAACGTCCAGAGGCTCCTTCAAGTGGAGAGAGCGAAGTGGAGGAGCCTCTCCTCAATGCTCGAGCACGAAGTGCTGCCAAACGGCAGGAGTGGCTACTCAGGAGGAGGAGATCTCCTCGAGAGTAAGGTTTGAGGATAATTGGCCACTCCCTTAGCCTATTTAAGTCGCACGCAGTTAGTAATTTCTTGCTGGAAACAACGTGTAATTATTACAGAGCATTTTGGAGAGTGAATGTCTTATCGTATCTTGTTTTCTGGGCTGGTTGCCAACCTTTGCTGGACTTTGTTTATTCTTGGTACATTATAACTTTGATAAGGACCATTGGTGTGTGTCACAATCCTTGGGAATCCGGAGCTAGGGCAGAACACTAAGAGAAAAGGATTGGCCCAAGATCACCTAGTTGGCTTTATGCCTAAAGTGAAACTAGAACTCATCATCTACCAGTTTCCAGCCCGGTGCCTTAACCATTACATCAGGGTGGCTCTCAGTTGGATTAGCAGAACCTAATTTTATAGCAAGAATTACACCTTGAAAAATAGGACAAATCCAGACTAAATTAAAACTCTTGGCAGATATATAACTAAAGCTTTTCAGGCCAGCTGTCAGACCTGTCATATCACTTATTACTCCTGCATATTTTATGTCAGTTAAAGCAGGGTAAAAATTGCATCCACTTATTTACCATCATGTGGTGAGTTATCTGCTATAAAAAGACCTATACCCTTTTAACATCTACCTCTCAAACATGTTTCTTCTTCTCTTATCTCTCCTAAACCCAGGACTTTACATCCCTATGGAACAAGTGAATATTTCTGGTCTAGTTAAAGGAAAAAGATGGACTTTGTGTTAAATTTCATAATAGCATCAAATCATATTCCCTTGCCAATCTTACAGCTACTGCCTGCTTTGTACTCAGAAGAATAGAAGCAATGAAACTGCTTACTATGTATAACCTTATTAATCTCCTTATAAACAGCTTGATGCAACGATCAGGTTGATATTATGCAGTTTGATCACTGCATAATGCCACAGTTTTCCTGTTTATGTACCTGGAAGATTTGAGAGAAGGGCTACAGTGAAACTGGCCAGTCTTGATGGATTTACCAAATCCATTACCAAAACTTACAAATGTGTAAGGGAACTACAGTTCTTTTGAGTTATGATACAAAATAAGGTAACAATTGTACCAGGATTCTTCTGGAAATCAAACCTTCCCTTCCCAGGTAGATTTTGAGTTGTGGAGGATATAAATGGTGAAAGTCAGTTTGGTATAATGATTAAGGCATCAAAGTCGAAACTAGGAGACAATTAGTTCTAGTTCTATCTGAAACTCACCTGAAGGGTGACTTTAGGCCAGTCACTCTTTCATAGCCCTGGGAAGGAGGCAAGGGAAAACCACTTCTGAAAATCTACCCAATTAAAGGATTAGTTCAGGCAATCACCAGAAATCAACACTGACTTGAAGATGATAGATATAGGTAGACAGACAGACAGACAGAAAACATGTGAACATGGGACTGAATGCAGCATTTAGTTCAGAAATTAAATAATGAAAATTAGAAATATGCATCACATTTCAGACATCACACCACCCTTGTGTTACTGTACCACACAAGTTCAAAAGAACATTAGCTATGTTATAATTATGATGATAGTTATAGTAATGATACGCTATTCTGAATTTTCATCTGGATTTGTAGTAGAAAAAAAATTACCACAAATTTCTAATCTCCAACTTCTTATAATAGCAATAGCAATAGCACTTAGACTTACAGTATATATCGCTTCATAGTGCTTTTACAGCCCTCTTAAGTGGTTTACAATCTGGGTCCTCATTTTACCCACCTCGGAAGGATGGAAGGCTGAGTCAACCTTGAGCCAGTGAGATTTGAACTGCTGAACTGCAGCTAGCAGTCAGATGAAGTAGCCTGCAGTACTGCACTCTAACCACTGTGCCACCTCAGCTCTTTAAACTAATTCAGTCATTTTAAAAAATCAAGATAAAGACTTACTACTGTGTTTTCCTGAAAATAAGACCTCCCTGGATAATAAGTCCTCCCCTGAAAATAAGCCCTCCTACAAGAATAAGCCCTCCCTAAAAACATTTAAACGCATGCGCAGCCAGTTCCCGCTATTTCCTCTGGTTAGGGTTAGGGAGAAAGAGCTGGAAATCAGGTCAGACAACAAGAGGATCCCAGTCTTGCTCCACACGCCCCAAAATAATAAGTCCTCCCCCAAAATAAGGCCAAGTGCTTATATCAGGGTTCAAAAAAATATAAAACAGGGTCTTATTTTCAGGGAAACATGGTATAGGTTCTTTGGCAATTCTGTAATTAGCTTGATCTGGCTTGTATTCATACTTAGATAGGTACAGACATTAATTAACCCATCTCAAAGTCAGTGGTCAATCACTATGAACTCTGTTTCTCTGACTAAGCTCTTTGCCTCATTAAATCTTTATCCTTTCTTAATTACTGAAACACTTCACATAAATAATATCTATGTTTTACAAGCATGGCCAACATTATCAGCCTAAAAAATAATGAGGTTGTCAAAATTAATACAGTAACTACTTTCTTCAGAATATATGTCTAACTCACAGAGTTTAGACATGCAGATAAAAAGTTATATTCAGATTTGGGATGTAAAATAAGATTTCAAACAAGACTTATTACAATTCAGCCGAATAAATTCTTTATTTGTGAGATCTGGATGCAGGTGTTTTGATACGAAACCATTCAATCTCACTCAAAGTAATTGAACTTGTTAAACTAGAGAAAAAGGAAAACCAACTTTTTGTTTCGTTAGGATTTTTTCTGCTGGGGTCAGTATTATTAACTGTTTCTTCTGGCATTTCTTACTTGGTAGTGGTTTTCCATCTCATGTGTCTCTAAATATATCTGGCTTTTTAGAATATAGTTAGTAATTGAATTTTCAAGTGGCTTTTGGGATAAGGCCCCATACTAAGATCTGCATTTCCCAGATACACATTTGACAAATAAAACACTAAGCAAACCATCTGTCCATCATTGTTTTAAAAAATGTATACATTTATCTATGTGTGTAAAATCAACAAAATATAACACTCATCTAGCATCCTAGCAATTCTGACCATTTTGGTTATATATTTCTTGCCAACCCCCAAAGTATCCCAACCTTATTTTTTTCTTAAACTAATCAAATTTTCCTCCTATGTAGAAGACATTATTAGCTTTCTTCAGAAAATAGCACCAAAATATAATTAAATGATATTTGTCCAATTGTCTGACTATAATACTATAATACATGTTCCATATAAATGGACTCAGTACTGTATTCTGCAAAATGCAAACATAGCTAATGAAAGATATCTTCACCACTATTTGTATAGAGACAGGTTTGATATTTTATTAAACATATTAGCAACAAACTAAATCAATGACTTTTGAATTATGCATTGGTGTGTCTCAAAACTCAGTTATGCAATGATTTGCTAGCAATATTAAAATATATGTTCTATGCTATAATTGCTAATGCAAAGGTTATACAAGCTATTTTCCCTATGTGTAGAATATATGAATAACAGAATTGGAAGGGACTTTGGAGGTCCTAATCCAATCCTCTGCTCAAGCAGGAGACCCTATACCATTTCAGACAAGTGCGGCCCTGTTGCGAACCTGTAGTAAAGGTAAGTAGAACCCATTCCTGCCGTGAACAGTGTGCCATCATACATTTTAGTACAAATAAAAATGGTGCTATTAATCATATTTGTTACATTTCTCAAGCTTATGTAATTCTAGCATTTGTACACATATTTGTATTAAATTATAGACTTTCATTATTTAAGTTTTCAATGTTTCAATACGTTTCAATACGTTATTCCAATGCCAATCACAATATTGGCATTGACAGTATGTTTATTGTTTAAACATACATAATAATACCATCATTCAATGTCTAATCTTCCCCCTTATTATTAGTTTTGCCTTGTATAAAAATGTATATACTAATATTCCCCCTCTTTCTTTTTTTCCCATATTTTTCTTTATTAACATATATAAAAAAAGAATTTAACATACATAACATACATGAATCATAATATATAATATATAACAATATACAGAATACAAACAATCAACAAGTGCTCTCCCACCCCTCGGGATCATTCCTGCTTCCAGAATCTTAACGCTTCTTCTGGTGATGGTATCCCTCTTCCTCCAGAAAACACATATATTAGGAACTGTTTCCAGATTCCATTGAATTTGTTTACCTTCATTATGCCCCTCCTTACTTTAATATTGCAAGTCAATTTATCATTTATGGCAATATCCCATACTTCCTTATACCATTCTTCCAAATTATAAACACCTTGTATCTTCCATATGTGAGGGCGATCTGGCTGCGACATCTGTCACCCCATTGATCGCCAGGGTTGATTCCCCCTCTTTCTTATTTCTATCCCTATTCTAACTTTTAATTATGCCATCTTTATATTTAAAAACAAATCCATCATCTCTTGCCCGTTTTAAAGCTTTAAGTGTTCGTTTTTTAACTTGCCTCCCATGTTCCCCTCTTGGATCTTTATCCCTATCTGCATCTATGTCCTGGCTTTTTATTTTAAACATTTCTGCCATCTCTGCCCTTTTCCATTGTCTAGCTTCCAAAATATCTACCCCTGCCCCTATCTCCCTTTCAAAAATGTCTTCCTTTATCTCCAGTTGCCTTTTTAAATCTCTTAAAATGTTTTCCCCTTGGTTTATTCATTCCTCAGTCATTGTTGTTTTTGTTATTGTCTCCTTTTTGTCATCTTGTTTTGTTTGCTGGTTAATCTGTTCTGCTTTTTCATCTGCTCTTTCAATTGGCTCCTCCTTTTCCTGAGCATCTTGATCACTCATTGTCCTCTGTATAATATTATCCAGTTTTTCATCCATGCCATGTATTAAGTTCTAAATCTCCTTGTGGTTTCTTATCAGAACATCCTTGATGCTTTGGAACATTGACGCCATTTCTTCCCAAATTCCACTCATTTCATCCTGATGTAACATCTCATACAGTCTCTTCTCAAAAGCCTTCAATGATGGAGCATCCACAACTTCTGAAGGCAAGTCGTTCCACTGGTTAATGGTTCTCACTGTTAGAAAATGTCTCCTTAGTTCTAAGTTACTTCTCTCCTTGATTAGTTTCCATCCATTGTTTCTTGTCTTGCCTTCTGGAAGTAAGTATGAATAGAAGTAAGAATATTTGAAGAGTACCTTGATAGTTAGAAAAACTTCTCAGAAATATAATTGTTGTCCATGATGGAAAAAAAGGCTAGAAAGAAGACTTGTTATATTTAATTATTAGAGAGGCTAATGTGCACTTTAATTTAACTGTTCTCTGCCAGATATTGTTAACTCTGTTGTTGTCTCTTGAAAAGTAACTTCATATAATTTTTGTACTGCTAGAAGTAACTATCAGTGAACACATCTTTGACTTTTATCTCTAGCTTAGCTAACACTATCAAATCAAATGCCAACTCAGAATTACATTATAGTTTTGTGGATCTGTCTCTGTATTTCCAAATAAAGTGGATTAATGTCAGGTACCTATTTTCTTTTTTTTTTAGTTAAACCAACATTAAGCCAAATGACAGAGCTCAGTAGGCACCAAAACTCCTATGGATGAAAACCCTTATCGCCTACCCAAATTCTCCTATTCAGATGTTCTCTTTGCCCATTTATTTCCAAAGTCTGAAAAGAATCCCATTAGCATACTATTTGATAATGGAACGAATTCTATTAGCAAAGTACTTGAACTTAATAGAAAAGAAGGAATGAATGGGCTTAATTATTTACAGTAGTGGTTCATTTACACCTAGGAAGGAGTTTAGTCTCTTGTAACAGTATTAGAAGATTTGTTAAAGAATGTTTCTTAAATAGAGCTGAACAAAAGTTCTGTTCAGTGACAAAACACGAGTGTGAGGTTTAATTCCGTATCTCCAATCCATTTGACGTTGTGACACTTCAGAACCATAACACCACTAGGCAAAAAAGTTAATTTTCAGATCCATTCATGCCCAGATATATAACAAAAGACCTTTATAGTATGACAAACTGCAGATATTGGCAAGTGTATATTAAGTGTTTAGCAATCATCTATTTCTGCAGCAGCTAATTTTCTCTTCATACAGCCTTTGAGCTCAGATGCAGGGCTTTGACTGCTCGATCTGCATATCTATTATGGTTAACCATATGTGGCCTGCAGTTCTGTTAAAGGCAAAACAATCATAAGGTAGTGGTTTCTTTTAAATCCAACATTAGTGGGTGAATATTCATGCTTCTTGGTAGAGAAAAATACAGCTGCTACATTTTATGATGTCCCTTTATTTTTCCAAAGAAATGGGATCATATCTCTGATTCGCACACCCACAAACACACAAACAGAGAAAGGAAAATCAGTGGCAGTGTCAAAATGTGACTGTAAACTGCACTGCAAAGGAGCAGATAATTAGTACATAATATTTATATGCAGTTCTAAAACACAACAGACTAGTATTAACTCCATACACATAGCGATTTAAACAAAGTAGATGAAGGGGCACCATGTATTGGATAACACCGACATTTTAAAAAGACATTTTTAAAATGAAGAATTTGGCCATTCTTCCCATATAGTAGGCAAGACCCAGGCTGTCAACGGCAGAATCACAAATCACGCATGCAGGAAGAAGGGAAATCAAAGTAAAAGCCAGCTTCGTACCAATCAATTCTCAGCAATTATGCAATAATCCAATGGGCTAAGCAATATGCAGTAAAATGTGGAAAGCGTGCCAGCCATCAGACCCTGCTTTCACGCGCAATTGGGAATTGAAAAAGAGAAAGGGGCTGTTGTGCACCCAAATTGGAAGAAAACAAAGCACACTGTGCTGTGACTGTTAAATCCTCAGTTCTAACATGTCTCATCCCCAAGGAGTAGCACAAGGTAAGAAATTCCTCTTTCTGTGGAAAATAGACATTAAATGAAGAATGAACACATTTTTATGACACTTGTCTGATGAGCTAGAATCCATTTCTTTCCTGATTCTCTCCCGTCCATCCTTTCATTCACATAAACACTCTCTCTCCCCGTCTGTCTCCCTCCCTCCTTCCCTCCCTCCCTCCCTCCTTCCTTCCTTCTCTCTTTCTCTCCCTTCTTCTGCTCCCTCTCTCCCTCTTTCCCCCCCCCTCTCTCGCTCTCTCTCACACACACACAGAGGTGACATTGTGAGGAAGAATAAAAGAAATAAGGGAGTTAAACTGCCTGTCTTCTAAATATGTCCAGACAATACAAATCCAAGGAATCAAAAATACATCAGGCTGAGTGATATTTGAAAGGCTCCAAGTTTCAGAAAGACTGGGGCAGAGGGAAACGAATTACGGAACAAGGAAGGCAGTTAATTTTTTTAAAAAAACCAACCCTCAATTGCCATATGCTATCAAGAATGAATGGCACTGACTTTTCTACTTACAATGATTCTGAACTGATAACTCCTAGCACCACCAATCAAAAGATATCATAGGGCTATTCTACCTTTTGCTCAAAGTGATAGGGGAAAACACATAGAGTGTAGTTTTTGCAGTTTTTCCTATCACTTTCTTTCAAAACCTCTTTGTTAAAAGGGTTGTATTGTCTTGGATGAAATAAAACAATCTATCTATCATCTATCTATCTATCTAGCCACCTACCTACCTACCTACCTATCATAATTATGCCACCCACCTCACAGAAACATGACTCTCAGTGACGTATATAAAATATAAATATCATTATATTTTACAAAACTAAAAAGTGTAGGGAAAGCATAGACATTACCCACAATGTAACAGTCAATAAGCTGTGTTTGAATTAGGAGCACAATAGGGGCCAAAAAATTTGTTGTTAAGATGCAGTTGTTAAGAGAAGCATCACATGATCGTACTTTGCCACATGCTAAATAAATCAACAACATGATTGTACCTGATTTTATGACTGTTTTTGTGGTCACTAAGTGAGACATCATGTGACCATGATTTGCATTCCTCCCTGGTAGCTTCTTCATTGAAGTGGGATTCACTTACCTTCCCTACCGGTTCAGAAACTTGCTTCACTCGCACGTGCCTCATCTGTGCATGTGCACGGCCTTCTGTGCATTTGCAGTGCTCGCGCATTACATCCGGGCGGGTGGATGGAGCCTCTCGCAGTCACTGCTACCGGTTCGCCCAATCCAGAGAGAATCTTCTCAATCCCACCACTGCCTATATATCCCAAACCCCTGATCGAGATGCAAAGTTCTAGGGATAAAAGCAGTGCTTCCCTTTGAATGAACTTCTTTTTCCCCTTAGCTTTTCATGGAACCCGATCAACTGTTTCCAGAATGCTAGGATCTCATGGAACACAGGCCAAAAATCCCTCCTCTACAGATTATTCTGAAGATGCCTGGAAGAGCTGACACTCTCCCTGCTCTGGTAACAAAAGCCATTTCATGGCAGAAGGGTTTCATGTGCGGCTACCCACCAACTCTGAATACGAGCTGCAAAAATTGCCTAGGTGGGGTTCCCAGATTTGTGGTCCCCTGGTGAATTTCTTCTAGCAGCTTCATTACCAGCAGAAAATTAACAGCTGAAGTTTTCCCTACCATGTAACCATCTTGAGCTGCTAAATTGGATCTCCTTGCATAACCCTGTAAAAAGATGCCTGCTAGATCCTCTACTGATTAGAAATAGTACAGAAATTAAGAAGAAGAAAAAAAAACAACCCATGAGCTTGAAGCAGTTGCAACCGATCAGTACGGAAACTCCTTAAGTGATTTTTACATTACTTTCCTGTGCAAAGTAGCGATCCCATCAAAAAGATCTTTATTTTCCACTTGAATGGCTGGGATTGCTGGTTTTCTATTGACTCTCTGTTTTAGCTTCTAGGAGCAGTATAGGCAGTCCTCAACTTACGACCACAATTGAGCCATGAAATTTATGTTGCTAAGTGAGACATTTGTTAACTGACTTTTGCCCCATTTCACCACTTTTCTTGACACAGTTGTCAAATGAATCACTTCCGTTGTTAAATTAGTCACACGGTTGTTAAGTGAATCTGGCTTGCCTAGTGTCTTTGCTTTGTCAGGAAAGTCACAAAAGGTGTTCGCATGATCCCAGGACACTGCAATTGTCATAAATGCAAGCCCGTTGCCAATTGTCTGAATTTTGATCACAGGACGATGGGGATGCTGCAATGGTCGTAAGTGTGAAAAATGGCCTTTTTTCAGTGATGTTGTAAATTTGAACGGTCACTGACAGAACTGTTGTATGTCGAGGACTATCTGTGCAATGTAGAGAAATTAGAGAGGCAAAGCATTTAATGACACAGAGAACCAAGGCGGGAAAATGCTGAATGTCTCTGTGCCAGCCTTCTGGTACAGCATTTCAGAGTCGGGACAGATAAAAGTTCAGACTTTTCTTATGACAACACGTAAACAGATCGTGATGCCCATCAAGTAAGACAATTTCCTAAAGGGACCATGAAACTCTAACTGGCTTTCTACCGGTTCTCTTTGTGGGCACGCTTTGTGCGCGATCGCCTCTTCGGTCACGCACTTTGTATGCAATCGCCGCACGCATGCTCACTTAGCTCGCATGCGCACCAAACTTGTGCTTTGCGCAAGCGCATTGCGAATCTGCCCAGCTGAGGTGCGGCAGTCCGCTCTGCCGCACCTCACAGATGGGCAAAAAAAGAAGAAATATAAGGTTGGAATAATGCGGGGGTGGGTGGGAGAGCCCAGCTCCTGAAGAAAGAAAATCGGTTCGGTGACGTAATAGCGTCACCACTACCAGCTCGGCCGAACTGGGACCGGGAGCCACCCACCACTGCATTCCACTGGGGAGCAAAAAAATCATTTCCATAACAAGATTATAAAACACACACACATACACACACCTCTGAACTAATCTCCAACATGAAAAACCTGAGAGCATAATGCAATATGAGCATACCATGTTGATTGCCTCATAAATACCCTCTCTGCTTTTTCTGCAGTATTCCTTTATTTTCTATTAATAGCTGTATGCTAGCTAAAGAGCTCAAGAAAAGTAAGAGTCGCCCATTTGAATCTTCAATCGAAAGCAGAGCCCTGGGGAATCAGGCCCTGTTATTGTCAAGCAAGGGATATTTACATATACCGTCTGTGATTCTGACATCAAGTAGCATCCATCAAAACTATGTAGTAGCTACCAACAGCTTTATAATCCATGAGTTTCATGGTCCCTTTAGGAAATTGTCTTACTTGATGGGCATCACGATCTGTTTACGTGTTGTCATAAGAAAAGTCTGAACTTTTATCTGTCCCGACTCTCTGCACTTAAGTCTCAGTGGATGAACTGAGTTCTAATATTCACTCACTCATTTATTTATGAGATTTAGAGGCCTTCTGACTGCAAAAAGACTTTGGGAAGCTTGCATCAAGAATAATAAAGAAAACAGGAAGAGAACAGCAAGAAAATCCTGCTCCGTCTATCAAAAATATTACCTGCAAGGCTCCTAAAACTATCCATCCCAAGGCCTAGGATAGGCCTGTCAAGCTGGTGGCCTGCAGGCCAGATGAATCGTGCCACGCCCACCTCAGCTCCGCGTAGGCCAAAAATGTGGTGATATGTCACAATACATCTTGTGACATGATCGAGTTCGACATCCGTGGCCTAGGACAATAGCCAGATTTTGAAGGCCTTCTAGAATATCATCAGGGATTGACAACATGGATCCCTGGGAGGGCAGCTAACACAACTTTTGAGGAGAAAAATATTACTGGCTATCCATATTTTCCATACTATGCCTAGTTTTGTAGCCTTCTGTTTGGGCTCCTTTTGTTTGTCTCTAATCAAAGTTGAAGAGCTTTAGATGCTGTAGTCTTTCTGGAGAGGAGATCTGCTCCAGCCCCCAATAATGTTTGGTTGACCCTTCTTTCACCTGCTCTGTTCCAGCTCCACTTTTAGTGAAGTAATCAGAGCCACCAAGAAATACATTAAAGCCCAGGTGTCAAACTCGATCGTGTCATATGACATCACATGATATATCATGACTTTTTTACAGGGGTGCTATTCAGCAGGTTCTGAGAGGTTCTGGAGAACCGGTAGCAGAAATTTTGAGTAGTTCGGAGAACCGGCAAATACCACCTCTTGCTGGCCCCAGAGTGGGGTGGGAATGGAGATTTTGCTGTATCCTTCCCCTGGAGTGGGGTGGGAATGGAGATTTTGCAGTATCCTTCCCCTACCACGCCCACCAAGCCATGCTCACCAACCCACACCACACCCACCAACCCACACCCACAGAACCAGTAGTAAAAAAATTTGAATTCCACCACTGGTTTTTTTTGCCTTTGGGGAGCTGGGGTGGGCGTAGCCTGCATGTGATGCATTCGGCCCACGGGCTGCACGTTTGACACCCGTGTATTAAAGCCTCTTATTATCAAACTTAGGCAGAAGATTCAGAAAGTTGGTTTCCTTTAATGAACAGCAGAGTGATGCTGTACTTGCATGAGGCCCGAAGCCCTTCTTCCCTTCATTTTCAAGGCATCTCAGCCCTCCTGCTCTGTCTTCTGCTCAGAAAGTAGTCATTCCTGCATGTAGATCTTAATACAATACTAGTTATCTGCCTTTTTATGATGTTTATTTGTCTCCCTAACTGTAACAATTCAATTGAAGTTTATTTAGCCTGTCCAACTTCGTCGCTTTCTGTTATCAGGTCATAGTCACTATCCTGGTTAGCTTTCCAAATATACACAGTTGTCTAACTTATAAATTGCTTTCATTCCTTTCTATCTTATTGCAGAGCCTCTGTGGCTGCCTCTTTTCATCTGCTGGAAATCTTTCATGCAACAGCAATTCAGGCAGTGATTTTTGTTTTTAATGAAGGATGTTTTAAAAAGGTTACTTCTTCCTTTCTTTTCTTTTGTCTGCAATAACTGCGAAAGGAAGTAAAGAATTGCAGCTTATTTTCTGTGTTCACTGGCAACAGGCTTTTTCTTCACATAAGGGTAATGGAAAAAGCTCTGGGGGATGCAAACACAGGTAATCCTCAATTTATGACCACAATTGAGCTAAAGGAGCTGTTGCTAAGGGAGACATTTCTTAAGCGAGTTTCGCCTCATTTTATGACTTTTCTTGCCACAGTTGTTGAGTGAATCACTACCGTTGTTAAGTTAGTAACATGGCTGTTAAGTAAATCTGGCTTCCACTTTGACTTTTCTTGTCAGAGGGTTACAAAAAATGATCACATAACCCCGGGACACTGCAACCGTCATAAATATGAGTCAGTTGCCAATCATCTGAATTTTGATCACATGATCGTGGGGCTGTTGCAACGGTTGTAAGCATGAAAAACAGTCTTAAGACCCTTTTTTCAGTAACTGAACTGAAACAGTAACTGTTGTAACTTTGGTCACTAATTGAATAGTTGTAAGTTGAGGACTACCTGTAGTTTAGCATTAAGGCTGAGAGCCCCTTCATCTACAAAGTGAAATCCCCAGTGCATTTATTCTGCATAAAAGGATGAATACATTTCAGGGAATTAATCTCAGAATCAGTGATATATACAAAGTAAATACTGTATATACCTCAACCAATACAAAAGCCATATTTAAAAGTGTCTCTTTAAGCACAAATCTTAATCAAGATGAATTAATTAGATTAAAAGAGCCAGGTTGAGGAAGTGGTTTAAGACACCGGACTGGAAAAATAAGACCATAAGGTCTAGTCCCATCTGAGGCACAGAGCCAACTGAGAGACTTTGGGTCAGTCACTCTTAGCCCAGGGAAGAAGGAGACAATGGCAAATCACACAGACAAACACACACAGGCACAAAAAATGATTAAGTAGATTAGTGGCAGGAACTTGTAGTCAATTCCTCCTCATCCCTGGCTTCATATTTGCAACGAGCAAGTAAACAAACCAAGCCATAGCTGAATCACCATTCCACATGTTTGGAAATGGGGAGAAACGTGAAAAGTTGGGAAATGCTTTTCTGGCCTTTAACATGTGGTGGTGATGGGGAGGCAAGTCACCTTTGCAACTTCCTAGAATATTCCTTGAGAATATTCTCAAGTGTAGAGATCATTCTACACTGTATGAATCCATAATAGAGGATTCGTAAAAGATAATCCAACAATCCAGACAGCATACAAATCCCTGGTCTTCACTCAGTTACATCTGGGGAAAAAAATAATGTTCTGGAATACTTTGTTTATGGAATATTGTATGATGTTTTGCATAACCTAGGGTAAAATATATTTAAGTAAAATGCGAATTGTATGTTATTATCATTTATTTAATATATCTATTATGACTTTAGGTTTTTGAAATCAATTGGTAATAAGCCTTCAATTTATAGTTTGGCTATAGTATTATAATAGCAGTTTAGTTCTCAGGATTTTTTTTCATATTTGTTATCTTTTCTGTTTAACATTTTTTTAATGTGTGAATCTGTATCCTCCCTCCCCCCCTTCCCCCCGGCTGTGTGTGTGTTGTTATCCATATTGGAACGTGCGTAGAACACAGTTTATGACAATATGATCAGAGAAGTGATATTTTAGATTCCAACTAAGCTGATTTTCTTCAACACTAATTTAGCAGAAGTGCAAGTGGGAGGAGGAGAGAACAGAAAAAGAGCCCATATTTAGAAAAATAAGGAACCCTTCTTATAGCCAGTCAAACCTGATCTAGAATTGCTTATTATTCACAAGCAGTTAAGATTTTTTGAAGCCACATTTGAAAATTCCAGTAATTGTATCTGGGATTTTGAATGCAAATGACATAAACTCTAGTTTAGCATTCTGTATGTAACTAGCATTATGTAACTAGCTATGACCCAGCTTAAAAAGAAGTGGGTTGAGGTGACGGGACATGCATGACTAAATTACCATCCATGTATATAGGGGGAATGTGGTGGCTCAGTGGCTAAGAGCTTGTCGACCCAAAGGTTGGCAGTTCAGCGGTTCGAATCCCTAGTGCTGCGTAACGGAGTGAGCTCCCGTTACTTGTTCCAGCTTCTGCCAATCTAGCAGTTCAAAAGCACGTAAAAAATGCAAGTAGAAAAATAGGGACCACCTTTAGTGGGAAGGCAACAGTGTTCCATGCGCTTTGGCATTTAGTCATGCTGGCCACATGACCATGGAGACGTCTTCGGACGGCGCTGGCTCTTCGGCTTTGAAACAGAGATGAGCACCACCCCCTAGAGTCGGGAACGACTAGTACATATATGCAAAGGGAACCTTTACCTTTACCTATCCATGTATATACTCTTTGTCCGTGTTTCTCAAGCTTGTAGATTTCAACCATGTAGACTTCAACTCTCGAAATTCATCAGCCAGCACACAGGCTGGGGAATTCTGGGAGTTGAAGTCCAGATGTCTTAACATTGCCAAGATTGAGAAACACTGCTCTACGCACATTCATGTGCATAAGAATTCCATATATTGTCTCTATGGCCCTCCAGATAGCTCCCAGCCTCTCTTTCCATTAGCTAAATTAGCCAAGGCTCCTGCATGTACACTGACAGTGTTTCAAGGGCCACAATTTCTCCCCTCCAGCTTCAACACATATCCCTTTAGACAGGGGTGTCAAACTCGCGGTCCCTGGGCCAGATGTATCATGCACTGGCCACACCCAAGCCCAGTTTAGCGAAGGGGAAAAAAGTTGCAATACATCACGTGATGCTGTGGTGACAACGCAAATTTGACACCCCTGCTTTAGAAAATAGTGTTCTATTCAGAGCACTTTCTGCCAATCACACTAACAAAGAACATAAGTCTCAACAGGATAGAAACTACAAGCTTGCTTTCATATGATTTACAGGTATTTTGTTGTCATATTTATTATTTACAGTAAAATCTGAAGTCTTAATTAAAGTTTCAGTGAATTACCTTGTGTCCCATTTAAATCCCATCTGTGTAACAACTGTTGAGAATGGTTGTCACAGATGAAATTATGTTAAAACACTTGCATGAGTGACCACATCATCATTCAAACAAAATGATTTCAATTTCCTTAACAATGTTTAATATGGCACCATCTAAATAAAACCTAAGGATATATTAGCATCAGAATAACAAAATGCTTAATATGAGTAACAGGAGTCTTTTGACTGAATAATACTACACATTGAATATATGCTCTAATTTTATATTATACTGCAACATGCCATTATTGCAAACTTATAATCAAAAGCAAGGTAAGCACATTTAAAGCAGTATTATATCACTTTCATAAATCACTCCCTAGGAATACAATACACCGATTCTAATATCTGCCTTCTGTCAACTACATTATGCAGCCAAAGTTAATGATATATTTTTAAAAGGATGTATGTACGCAAACTGATTATAGTCTTTATACCATCTTCTAACTATTGAACTCAAAGGTCTTAGCATATAAGGTAGTATATATTGTACAACAGAGTGTATGTTGAAAGTTACACTATCAAGATCCATATTGTGCGGAAAATATTTGGGGATTAGTTTCCCTATTTTAAAATGTATTATGCAGAAGAAAGAGGATACTAAGAGGAAGATGAAAATTTCTTTATATTGAGAACTCTATTGATTTTGGCTATCATAACAGAATCTTGAAAGCTTGATAGCATTTCTCTTTTCTTTCCTCTTACATTAAAAAAAAAAAAACCAAGGCAATGGCAATCTTGAATTTCTTCTTCAGCCTTCTGTATTTTTTCAAACTAACTTCAGGTTTTTCTAACTGTTGTGTATATCATCTTCAAGGTTATCTCCATATTCTTCTAACCCTCCCAAATCAGACTTGTCCCCTTCCCAGTTGTCAGAAAATGATTGAAAAATTATTTCAGATGGCATTATTTTGATTTAAAGAATAGAGTAGAGTAGAGTAGAGTAGAGTAGAGTAGAGTAGAGTAGAGAAGAATAGAATAGAATAGAATAGAATAGAATAGAATAGAATAGAATAGAATAGAATAGAATAGAATAGAATAGAATAGAATAATTTATTGGCCAAGTATGATCGGACACACAAGGAATTTATCTCTGATGCATAAGCTCACTGTGTACATATAAACAGTAAGTAATAGGATTACAATCATAGTTACAACCATTAATCATAAGCTACAAACAATTGATAAATCATAAGAAAACAATAGAAGATAAAAAAGATGAGAAGGTGAGAAAAGATGAGAAATAGAACAGTGCTGTGGGAATTACGTGCTCAGCAGAGTTAGGGCACAAGGGAAAAAATCCTATATGTCTGGTTGTTTTGGCATGCAATGCTCTATAGCGGTGTCCTGAGGGGAGAAATGGAAATAGTTTATGTCCAGGATGTGAGGAATCTGTAGATATTTTCTCAGCCCTTTTTCTGATTTGTGCTATATGCAGATCCTCAAAGGAATGCAGCTGATTGTTTTTTCTGAAGTTCGAACTATCCATTGAAATCTGTACCTGTCCAGTTTGGTTGCTGTGCCAAACCATCCATTTATTGAGGTTCAAAAATGACAGACTCAATAATTCCTCTGTAGAACTGTATCAGCAGATCCTTGGGCAATCTGAGCTTTCTGAGTTGACACAGGAAACATATTGCACCATTCCTACTTTTATTGTCATTTTATGTTGGTTTTCCTTGTTTTTGTTGGATTTTATTATTGTGTTTACCATGTGTATTTTAACTGAAGTCATTGCCTATCTGTAAGCCAACCAGAATTGTTTGACTGGGACATTAAGATTATAAATGAAGATTCAGTTTAAATCAAAATCAAGTGAGATCTCTGATCACAAAGACAGTCCCAAAAATCACTGATTTCCTTATTTACATCACCAGCCACTTATTTTTCAGAGTTGACAAAGGCAAATTTTTCCACCCTTTTTCAAAATTATACTTCTATCTTTCTTCCAAGAAAAGCAGAAGAGCATACATGCATCTTGTTTCACATTATTTTCACGACAGTTAAATTAGTATACAGTAAAAGATAATCATGTGAGAAGATCACAAATGAGAATCATCAGGAATATAAGACACCAACTTTCTTTCTGACAATCAGAACTGGTGGCAGCAAACAATTATTTTTATGGAAGCATCAGAGAAGAAAACCATAGCCCATATTTTTCCCTGAATATTTTCCTGATATATTATACATACCTGGATACACATAAAATTATTTTCATCTTTAAAACTGTGCTGTTGCTTATAATAAAAAAATTTCTTGAAATGAGTAATTTTAATACAAGTCAAGTCAATGAATTTCCATTTCAATACTCATTGTATTAACATGTTTGAAATACGGCAGCAGCTTAAATTATTTTTCAATAGCTTCTCTTCTTTATGTACAATAAGTTTTATGTACAATTTGCCATAAGTTAGTGGGCTCTGTTGTGCCTGTTTAAATGGTTCTAGGCCATCTTGCTGAGAAAAAGCTTGCCATAGTGTTAGTATAATGGAATTGGTTGGTTGGTTGGTTGATTGATTGAATGAATGATTAGAATGGCCACCCATCTAAAAAAAACAATTCTAGGTGGCTCAAAACAAAGGATAAAACCCCAAACTATAAAAAGCATAAAATAATTGCAATGGAACTGTAATAATCTTAACTGAAGTGTGGATCATTTCATCCGTGACCTTCCCTTCTACATTTTTCCCTTTCAATAAGGGGCATACAAGTCTTCCTAAATTAATGTATCATACAGAATATCATACAAGCCCGATACTGCATGAGAGTTAGATCTCATGACTATTTCTTTTGAACTATTGCCTGTTGTTAGATCTCATATGTTCATTCTGTTAGGAACCCACGCTTAAGATCAGACTGTTCCAATTTCTCATCAAAACACCGAGATGATTGTAAGATGCGTAGAACAAGAGGGACAGAATGCCACATCATATCACTTTGGCCTTCGAGAAAGTTGATTTCCACTAAATGAGAATTTGGCTGACATACAGCTCAGTCACTCAACTACCAGAATATTTGACTGCTGCCAGAAAATACAGTCATACAGAGTTTGTAGATACTGAATTTGTACATGCTGGCTTTTAGTGCCTGTCTCTAAAAAAGCCCAACTGAAAAGTGTACTAAAAGACTATCCGTTTAACACTCGGCATGATTATGATAGCCAGACAGCCCTACTCAGTGTGTGCTGCCAGAACTTTTGAAACTCAACATATACAATGTATTTCCCAGTAGTAGCTACATGCTGCGGGAAGTCCTGTAATTGCATTCCTAATTAGGTATAAATAAGTATCTGATGTTTGAAAGCTAAGAGGAGGAGAATCTATGACTGTTCTGGTTTTGCTAATTTAAACTCTGAAATGCCCCACACTTCTACTCTGGCCAATGGTGGGCTAGAGTAGCTTTAGTTCAAATATATATGAAATTTCACAAATGTTCCATCCTTATGATGCCTGTATATCTGACTGCTAGCAGAGTGTCTGCAGTAGATAAGGCATTACCACTGTGTATCTTAATGCTGTCCACAGAGCGTGTGGCCATAGTTATTGGACAGCTGAGCCAATTAACTAAAGTCCAACTAAAATGTGACTCAGAAGGAATCACTAAACCTGCAGTTTCGAAGCGGCGATCCCGATGGCCAGAGCAGATGGTTCTCATTGGTATATTTCTTTTCCTTTCCTGCTGAACAATGCTGATCTACATTGTTTTGAAAACGATTTGTGGGACAACTTTCAAGATCACAGTGACTGGCCAGGATCTGAAAACGAAAAGACCACTAAGGTGATTGGATCCTGAGTGTCACAGACCACCACTGGTCAGCTGGAAGACGTTCTCAGCTTAGCTACCATTCAAAGTTACAACAAACCAGTGGTGAAATATGAACCGGTTTACTACTGGTTCACTGGCTGCACATATGTGCCATGCGCCAAACACACACTGCACCAAACACATACGGAGAACCGGTAGTAAAAAAATGCTAAAAAAGTAAAAAAAAAAAAAAAAAGTTCCCACAATCATGCATCGCTCAGCTGATTGTCGGAACTTTTTTTTTTTACATGTTTTACTACCAGTTCGGCGAACTATTAGCATTTTTTACTACCGGTTCAGGCGAACTGGCCCAAACTGGTAGCATTTCACCCCTGCAACAAACCCCCAAAAAGGGATTACAACACGGATTCGAAGTTCTGATGGCTGGCACTCCCATGTTCACATGACCACATTTTGTGTGTTCAATAACTGGCCTGAATCTATGGCCTTTTGTAGTATATTGTGGTCACATGACAGCAATTCACAACATTTTTGCCAGAAACTGCTGTTTACTTCTGGTTTCCGGCAAAATATGGCCCATATCAAAGAATGGTTTCACTTAACAACCACTGCATATCAGGCATGGATATATGGCACCTCACTTAACAACTGTTATGACTTACAGCTGTAATCGCAGGCTCCATTATGGTCATAAGACAAGGATTATCTATATCTGCATGGAAGTGCCTTTACTGAGAACTGTTATGTTTTCAGTTTTCTTTATTTGTAGCTGGTTAAAGTTAAGTATAGAAAGGAAATCACTACTGCTTTTTCTCTGTCTTGAATCCTAAAGAGGCATTTACCTGCACAGCCAACAAATCCATGGTCATTTAAAGTATTTAGGCAAAAGAACAAAAGCTTGTAGAAGCTCCAGAACAGTGTAATAAGACTGCAGTGCTGAATCTCAAAATGTGTACTTGTGTTTGTTTGTTTTTTTTCAGTAGCAGGAATGGCTGTTATAAGCTCTTAATGTGATTTTTACATTTTCATCACCAAGAGGAATGACATACCATCATTGACTTTCTCTTGGTAGAGGAACAGATGGGTATGTAGCTCATACTTTCTAGTGGAGCAAAAGGGTTCGTTTATTTTTCTGATGCTATCTTAGAAGCTGATTCAAATGTGAAGAGAGGCATGTGGGCTAATGCTCAGAGGAGATATCATTTTTAAAAAAAATGCAGCCACATGCCTCTCTGGAATTAAGTCAAGCTAAAACTCATTTGGCTTATTTAAAGCTGTTACCATTCCCTGCTTGCTAGAACTAGGCTAACAGTAACCCCAAACAATGGTGGGTTACTACCAGTTCGCCCTAGTTTGGGCAAATCGGTAGCAATGGCAGCAGGAGGCTCCGCCCACCCATCTGGGTGTCATCAAATACCATCTGTACATGCGCAGAAGCTTCTGTGCATCCGCAGACAGGAGGCGCGAGAGAGTGAAGTGCGCACGCAAGCAAACCGATAGCAAAGGTAAGTGAAACCCTCCCCTGACTCCAAAATTACCTTTTTAATCTGGAGGAAAGCAATTAACAGTTAAATCTAAAGTCACTAGCAAGCAGAGTTCTGTATATGTATATCACCTTTACTCTTCTTTCTAACTTATATCATAGCCGAACTTATTGGTAGCCTCACATTGCAATAAACAAGAACATACATTCAGTTTTGCAGCTACTATGATTGTTGGCTGAGCAGGGACAAAAACAGCCAGAGAAATAATTGAAGTCTGGGAAATGGGCCCCTTGTCAATCAGTAGAAGTGTGGTTTACCACCAGCCTTTCAGATACTTAGGAGCTGAAGGCACGGCAGCTCAAAGAAACAACTAGGGTACTAATAACTTAATGACATAGTAGCCTTAATAGCCAGCCATCAATACCCTAATTAGCAATTAAAAGTTACACACAACTAGCAACCATATAAATACAACATGTAGAATAGCCCAGTGCATGTATTCTGGAGAGAGAAAAGCTCTCTGATGATGGGCTCTAGCCTGAACCTGAACATTTTGGAAGAATAAACTTTTGATC
The DNA here is from genome assembly GCA_022577455.1 of Arizona elegans. Lineage (NCBI taxonomy): Eukaryota > Metazoa > Chordata > Lepidosauria > Squamata > Colubridae > Arizona > Arizona elegans. The sequence continues at coordinate 76,607,725 of JAKOOJ010000005.1, read as the reverse complement.
TCACTGACCAACTTCAGATTGGATCCTATCACTGCTATCTTTATCATATGGAAGATCCCCCAACATGGAGAATTTTCTCCAGATGACCAGTAGTGGTCTGTGACATTCAGGATCTATTCAGCCCAGTGCCCAATTCATTTTCAATTCCTGCCCAGTTAATTGGGGCAGAGTGTGGTTTTAAAAAATAGTCAAGACCACAGCCACAGCAGTGCAATTGAAGCTCTGTTTTTTATCTGTGCCATATGTGCAAAGTATATAGAAAGAGTGGCGCTTTAATCACCCAGTCATGACCCCCACATACACACACCTTGATTGCTATTTGATATAGCTTGTAGACATTCCTTTTCTCCTCTGGGTTACAGCATATTCCTGAAAAGGTTACCTGATATGTAGTTTTTTAGCGATATTTTCAAAAATAAAAATTCAATCTAGTCCAGTGATGGGGACCTTTTTGGATTCGACATGTCAAAAATTCAGAAAACACCTAACTTGATTCTGCTGGCATCAGTGGTGGGATTCAAATTTTTTTACTACTGGTTTGGTGGGAGTGGCTTGGTGGAGTGGCAGGGGAAAGATACTATAAAATCTCCATTCCCACCCCACTCCAGGGGAAGGATACTGTAAAATCCCCATTTCCTTCCGATCAGTTGGGACTTGGGAGGCAGAGAATAGATGGGGCAGGGCCAGTCAGAGGTGGTGTTTACCGGTTCTCCGAACTACTCAAAATTTCCACTACCGGTTCTCCAGAACTGGTCAGAACCTGCTGAAACCCACTTCTGGCTGGCATGTCATTCTTCCCCTTCTTCCCAAAAAAGAGAAACAATTCTTTATACATTCATCTATTTTTTAAAAAACCAATGCAATCATGTGTGGTGCTATGTACGTATTATATTAAAAAACGGTCAAATAAGTACAAAAATAAACTATGAGTAAAATAAACTCATTTTCAGAGGATCTGGAAGCCACCCAAGAGCACACCAGAGACTCCGAAAATTTAGAAAATAGAATAGACATGCTTTTGGGAACAGTTGCTATTGAGTGTTGGTGAACTACAATTTTTCAAACTAATTCGAAAAATTAGAATATCGAGCAAAAGTTCATTTATTTCAGTAATGCAACTTAAAAGGTTAAACTAATATATGAGATAGAGTCATTACATGCAAAGCGAGATAGTTCAAGCTTTGATTTGTCATAATTTTGATGATTATGGCTTACAGCTCATAAAATGAGCTGTAAGCCATAATTCACAATCTCAGAAAATTAGAATATTACATGACATCAATAAAACAAGGATTGTACATAGAACAATATCGGACCTCTGAAAAGTATAAGCATGTATATGTACTCAGTACTTGGTTTGGGCTCCTTTTGCATTAATTACTGCCCCAATGCGGTGTGGCATGGATGCTATCAGTCTGTGGCACTGCTGAGGTGTTATGGAAGACCAGGATGCTTCAATAGTGGCCTTCAGCTCTCCTGCATTGTTCGGTCTCATGTCTTTCATCTTTCTCTTGGCAATGCCCCATAGATTCTCTATGGGGTTCAGGTCAGGCGAGTTTGCTGGCCAATCAAGCACAGTAATCCCATGGTCGTTGAACCAGGTTTTGGTACTTTTGGCAGTGTGGGCAGGTGACAAGTCCTGCTGGAAAATGAAGTCAGCATCCCCATAAAGCTCATCTGCGGAAGGAAGCATGAAGTGCTCCAAAATCTCCTGGTAGATGGCTGCGTTGACCCTGGACTTAATGAAGCACAGTGGACCAACACCAGCAGATGACATGGCTCCCCAAATCAACACAGACTGTGGAAACTTCACACTGGACTTCAAGCATCTTGCAGTGTGTGTCTCTCCATTCTTCCTCCAGACTCTGGGTCCTTGGTTTCCAAATGAGATGCAAAAGTTGCTCTCATTAGAAAAGAGGACTTTGGACCACTGAGCAACAGACCAGTTCTTTTTTTCTTTAGCCCAGGTAAGACGCTTCTGATGTTGTTTGTTGTTCAGGAGCGGCTTGACAAGAGGAATACAACATTTGAAGCCCATGTCCAGGATCCGTCTGTGTGTAGTGGCTCTTGATGCACTGACTCCAACCTCTGTCCACTCCTTGTGAAAGTCTCCAAACTTTTGAATGGCCTTTACCTGACAATCCTCTCCAGGCTGCAGTCATCCTTGCTGTTTGTGCACCTTTTTCTTCCACACTTTTCCCTTCCACAAAACTTTCTATTAATGTGCTTTGATACAGAACTTTGGGAACATCCAACTTCTTTTGCAATTACCTTTTGAGGCTTTCCCTCCTTATGGAGGGTGTCAATAATGGTTTTCTGCACAGGTCAGCAGTCTTTCCCACGATTGTGATTCCTACTGAACCAGACTGAGAGACCATTTAAAGGCTCAGGATCCCTTTGCAGGTGTTATGGCTTAATTAGCTGATTAGAGTGGGACACTTTGAGCCTAGAATATTGAACCTTTTCACAATATTCTAATTTTCTGAGATTGTGAATTTGGGGTTTTCATGAGCTGTAAGCCATAATCATCAAAAGTATGACAAATCAAGGCTTGAACTATCTCGCTTTGCATGTAATGACTCTATCTCATATATTAGTTTCACCTTTTAAGTTGCATTACTGAAATAAATGAACTTTTGCACGATATTCTAATTTTTCGAGTTTCACCTATATGTCAGCCATTGTGGTATATCACCTTGACACATGTGTCATAGGTTTGCCACCATAGATCTAGTCCAAAGTCCCAAATTAAATGTTATGAAAGATAAGAATTGAATAAATACATATTAAAAGAGGTTAAAAAAAATTGACAGCAATTTATCTTTACTGTGTTCTTACGCTACCCATGTTTTAAATACATACCCTGTTTCCCCCAAAATAAGACATCCCCTGATAATAAGCCCAATCGGGCTTTTGAGCGCATGGCAATAAGGCCAAGCACTTATTTCAGGGTTCAAAAAATATAAGACAGGGTCTTATTTTCGGGAAAACATGGTAATTTTTTTAAAACAAAGTTTGTTCATGATGTATGTATTTGAAGAGAAATCACTATAGAAGATGTGTGAGAAAAGGAGTGATAAATGATGGAGAAAATGTCTCTTTTTTTTACCCAGAGTGAAGCATGTGGGTGACTACAATGCAGAGAAAAGAAAATGCTACTTTTTACAAAATCCTTCACAAAACCTCTTTAGCATTAGACCAAGAAATTTTGGAAATTACTGCCAAGTAAATTTGAACGGTAAACCTAGGGAGAAATTATACGTGTGTGTGTGTGTGTGTGTGTGTGTGTGTGTGTGTGTGTGTGTGTATATATATATATATATATATATATATATATATATATATATATATATATATATATGTCTTCTTAAGTTTTCGTGGGTGTGCATATGCAAAAAATTAAAATCTCGGGTGTTTTCCCGCGTCATTGTAAATAAGTTGGTTAAAATATTTAAAATCCTGGTTAAAATCCCAGCTTAAAATTTTCTAAAAATCCTTACAGAGCACTCTGCAAGGTCCTTTAAAATATCATCTGGCGATCCTGGCTTGACAAGTAATTTGTAATCCCATCATAGAGCTCACTGACAGCATTCACATGATGTAACATAGAGTGAACTAGGGTGAGCAGACATCTGGCTTGTGGGAACAGGTTTTTTGGTTTTTTTTACTAGCACACCGAGATCCATTATTTGAAGCCAGATGCATAACAGCGATTCAAGTGGGTGACAATTAAGGAACATCATGTCTCTGAATCTAACCTAGCTCAGAAAGAAATTGATGTTTAATTATTGCTCTTTGGTAGACAGAAAACTTTGTCAATCAACTAAGATTTATGCAGAATGTGTAGGTATATATGAAAGCAAGTCAGTGTTCAAGGCAGTTCAATGGAAAAGTCACTGCAGATTTCAGAAATGGTTTGCCATTTCCTGTGTCCAAGGGCTGAGAGATAGTGATTGGCTCAGGGTCACCCAGTTCGCTTTATGCCTAAGGCAGAACTAGAACTCACAGTCTCCCAGTTTCTAGCCCAATGCCATAACCACTAGACCAACTAGGTTTTTTGTATATATTTTTATGCAGGGACAAACCCATAATTTCCTATCTCTTTCTTACCTTTCCTCACATAGCTGGAATTACTAAATGTTAACTATGGCATTCATAAAAATTCTCCTGGATTGAAAAGGGCTGTTTCTCATATTACCAAAATTGGACACAAAATTTGCATAGACCCGTGATGGTGAACCTATGCCACACGTGACACAGGTGGTACCCAGAGCCCTCTCTGCGGGCACGTGAGCTGTCGCCCAGCTCAGTTCCATCGTGCATATACGCACACCTTCCGCTAGCCAGCTGATTTTCGAGTCTCTGGCATGGGGGCAGGGCGCATGCGGGAGATGTGTGCACATGTGCGGGGATCTCATGTGCATGCACAGGGGCAGAAGGGGGTCTCACGCACATGCATCGGGATGGGAGGGGGTCTTGGGTGCATGCGCTGGGGTGAGGAGAGCGTGGCGGAAGCAGTGTGCCCCCATGCCAAAATGGCCCACGGCGGGTGTAGCGCGCCCCCCCCCACAGCCCGTTTTTGGTCCCAGGAGGCTTCAAGGAGGCCTGCCAGCCCCAAAACGGGCCACAGGGGGGTGTGAGCAAGCGTGGGGGTGGGGGGAGCAGGGGGGACCATGCGCACTTGCACAGGGGTGGGGGGAGCGCAGGGGGTCATGCATGCATGTGTGGGGGTAGGGAGCATGGAGGAGCACGCACTGCACCGTCATAAATATGAACCACTTATCAAGTATCTGAATGTAAATCACATGACCTTGGGGATGCTGCAACGGTCAAAAGTATGGAAAATGGTTGTAAGTCACTTTTTTCAATGCCGTTATAATGTTGAACGATCAGTAAATGAATGGTTGTAAGTCCAGGACTATCTGTACAGTGACCCTTTGAAGTTACAATGACCCTTGAAAAAAATGACTTATGGCCATTTTTCACACTTATGACCATTGCACCATCCCCATAGTCATGTGATCAAATTTGGATGCTTGGCAACTGACTCATATTTATGATGGTAGTAATGTCCTAGAGTCTTCTGCATCACCTTTAATGACCTTTTCACAAGCAAAGTTAATGGGGAAGCCATTATTCACTTAACAACGTTACTAACTTAACAACTGCAGTGATTCATTTAACAACTTTGGGAGGAAAGGTCATAAAATTCACTTAACAAATGTCTTGCATAACAATGGACATTTTGAGCTCAATTGTGGTCACGGACCACTGGTATAAATAAGTATTTCATTGATAATACAAGAGATAGGGAAAGAACAATTCTACCCTTTTCGTCTCTGTTGCTCTCAAAAGAATTCTATCAGAGTTTAGCTGTATCACTGCTACATATTTAATCCAGCAGGTAGTAAGTAGAAAGAAATATAAGGAGGCAGTTGAAAACCCTACAGTAGGAAATTTGATGGAATACCACCAAGTGAGAAATAGACATGTGTGGTTCAGGATAAGAACTTTTGTTCATTTTGGAGTCTCTTAAACTAAACCATTAAAGTGGTTTGCCACAGAAAGGCTAATAACTGTTCAATTGAAAGCCACTAACAGATTCAAAATCCTGATGCTTAACCCATGCATCCTGGACATAAATTATTTCAACTCCTACCCTCAAAACGATGCTATAGAGCACTGCACACCAGAACAACTAGACACAAGAACAGTTTTTTCCCGAAAGCCATCATTCTGCTAAACAAATAATTCCTTCAAAACTATTCACTAAGTCTGCATTACTATTAATCTTCTCATCATTCCTATCACCCATCTCTTCCCACTTATGACTGTGTTCTGACCTAGGCTTCCTTAGAAAGTATAAAGCACAATCTTAATCCCGGTAAAACCTCTTTTATTTACATGGCTGTGAATTATTGTCATTCACAGTCCGCAAGGCTTCACAAACAGTCTTTTAGGGGAATGTTTATAAACACCCACCTTATCTCCCTTGGAATGCTGCCAGAGAACCAATTGCCAAACGAAGGGCAAGGCCCAACTTGGCACAGAGTCAAACAGAACTTTTCAAAGCTTGAACCGACCAGATGAACTAATTGCTTCCTGCAAAAGCTCACGTCCCGTTCACTCCTCTTTTATGTCTTATGGGAAGGGCCAATCATCTCTAAGCCTTACTCCCAAGTTGACCCTGTTTTCTTAATTGTTCTTTTCTTCTGGCAACTCTGTGCATGAACACTGGGAACAGGTTCTCACTGTTCTTCTGCCTCGCTGATGTCAGACTCTAGAGACTCCGGAGGCAGCACATAACTATCAGATGGCCTTGGCCCCCTCTCTGACTCCGATGCAGAGCCCTCGTCCGAGTTTTCCCCAGGATTGACCCAAGTTCCTCCCCAACCTCCTCACTGTCCAACTCTGCTGCCAGCTTCGCTGGCTGCTGGTGGGCCACAATAGACTGTATGACTGTAACTTTGTTGCTTGTATTCTTACAATTTATATTGATTGTTTCCTAGTATGATTTGATTGCTTATTTGTACCCTATGACTATCATTAAGTATTGTACCTTATGATTCTTGATGAAAAGATCTTTTCTTTTTATGTACACTGAGAGCATATGCACCAAGACAAATTCCTTGTGTGTCCAATCACACCTGGCCAATAGAGAATTCTAATTCTAATTAGATTCTAATATCTAATTCTAATTCTAGTTCTGCCTTCCACTGAAATCTTTTTTGAACCTGGGTCTGCAAGAAATGGATTTCCATCTACTAAACTTTTGTACCAATGAGGTATAATTGGATGCAGTTGCGCTTTTGATGGAAGTGCAGTTTAGAAAAATGTAAATTAGCTTTAAATGAAGCATAAAGAGAATTAAACAATACCTCTTGTAATTGCTTGCCTTCTTTTGGTAGAATGCCACCTCTTTAATGTGATTGGGTCAGGATTTGTTTTGCATGCAAGTGACACATTTTTTTAAAAAAAATAGTAGTTACCAATGTTATCCATCCTTTCCTTTTGGGTTTGGCTGAATTTCACTTTGCATCAGGTACAAGCAGAGCTCTTATTCTGCTCAACAACAGGAGGAAAAAAAGAAGAGAAGATAACAAACCACGATGGGACAAGAATCTAGCTTATTTTGTCCTGAAGGATTTAGAAATTCATGGCCAAACTAGATGCAACACTCTTTGAGAGAATGCAATTAATGGGTTTCATTTTGTTCTGTTTTGTTATATATAAAAATTCCTTTAGGGAATTACTGAGACCGCAAAGCAGGAAGTTTAATTCTTCCTTGCCTTGCTAAAATGCCAACAGAGAAGCCTGTTCTGAAGCTGCTTATGTACTTCCTCATTCAAAACTAAGGTGACCAGACGTCCCGCTTTTGGCGGGACAGTCCCACTTTTGAGCAATTTGTCCCGCGTCCCGCGGCGTTTTAAAAAAGTCCCGATTTTTCATTCTGCCTCCTGAATCCCCGCTGATGGCTAGAGGGAAAAAAAACTCTTTAAACTCTTGCCGCGGGGCTTCAAAGGGCCGACCTACAGCTGATCAGTGTTAAAAAAAAAATGAATAGACCCATGCCTGCAAAAATAGAAAAAACAGCCCCTGTTAACAGCTTCCGCTAGGTTAATTAGCTGCAAAAAGCTGCAAAAAGTTCCTGGAGCAGATGTCCCCCCCCCACCCCAGCTATACTGAAAACAAAGGCGAAAGCGAAACTAAACCTGCAACATGACAAAATGAGGCAGAGAGAGATTTCTTTCTTTTTCTTTTTCTTTTTCCTCACCAAAAAAGGTAGGTATAAAACTGCAAACAATGGGAAATTTTGGGCAAAAGAGGAGAGTTCAAGATTTTAAAACACAAAAGAAAAAAAGCTCTATTTAACTAGGGAATTGTAATAATTGAGATACTATTAATAATTGTATATTGTGTTGAAAGCAGAAATGGTTAAGTTGTGGTTTGGAGGAATATATGGGGGAAATTATTTGGTTTATTATTATTGGTAAATATAATTAATTGATTTGTAAGAAATTGGATTGCATGGAAATAATTGGAATATTCATGTTCATATTGATTAATATACAAAAAAGATAGTTATATAACTAATTGATTTATATTAAAATGTTGAATTTATATTAAACAACTGTATTACATAATTACATAATTAACCAATGTGAGGATGGATATAAAAATAGATGACAATGGGAAGGGGTATAATATAGAATAGAAGGGAAAAATTGAATTTGATTAAGATTAGAGATGAGGATGAAGGGTAATATTGTTTTTTTAAAAAAATAGATGAGGAATAAATATGGCAAAAAGGAAATATAGAAATTGTAAATTTATTTGAAATGACTAAACGCTGTTTAAATTTGTGAACCAGCCAAATATTCTGTTCAAAGAAAATACATTGCATGTTTGTATGTGTGTTTCTAATTATTGCTATTTATTCATATTTGTTCTCTTTTATTCTTTAAAGTTTAACAATTCATTCTTAATCTTAATATCTTTATATTTGCTTGGGGTTGGCTTTCTTCCCTTTCATCTTTTTTATTGTACAGCAATCTTTCTCCTCAAACCTACCACCACTCTCTTTTCTTTCCTTCTTACTTTCTCTTCCCCCCACCCTCTTTTTCTCCTCCCTACTTCCTCTTCCTTTCTCCTTCTCCTCCTCTCTTCCTCCCTCTCTTACCCTCACTCCTACTCTAATTTCCATTCCTTCATCACTCTCTATTGCTGTATCCTTTAATGCATATGGACTACTCAGAGGGCTGAAAAAGTTATTTTTGACTGGTCCTCACACTTTTGACCAGTCCTCGAACTTACGACTGTCCTCACATTTTACGTTTTTGCCCTATCTTGTCACCATGGTGAAGAGAAGCAGTTGTGAAATGAGTGACATGGTTGTTAAGAATACTGCACGGGCATAAATGTGAGGATGGTCATAAGTGTGAGGACCAGTCAGAAGTGTGAGGACCTGTCAGAAATGACTTTTCAGCCCTCTGAGTAGTCCCTATACACATAGCCATGGCCACCCGGTCACATGACCAGCTAGCCACGCCCACCCAGTCACATGGCCTCCAAGCCACGCCCACACAATAAGTCATGCCCACAATGGTGTCCTTCTTACCAATGTTAAAATCTGTTCACCTTACCCTATACGCATAGCCATGGCCACCCGGTCACATGACCAGCTAGCCACACCCACCCAGTCACATGACCAGCTAGCCACGCCCACCCAGTCACATGACCAGCTAGCCACGCCCACAAAATAAGCCACACCCACAATGTCCCTCTTTACCAATGTTAAAATCTGGTCACCTTATTCAAAACCCTCCCTGTGGTTCTAAGACTACTGATAGACAGATCTGCTGTTGCAGGATAAAAAAAAAAATACAGCTCAGTCTCCACAGAAAAGTCTGAGAATGTTACTGTAATGGAAGGAATGTGCCTTCTCCTTTTGATCCACTACTACGACAATTACTTTTCCATTATATTCCAAGTGGCTGCTTGTGATTGTTGTTTTTTTTAAAAAAAATTAAATTATTATAAATGAAAGAAGGGAGAGGCAAGCAGGAGGGCCGACAATCAGAAAGGCTCTTGTGACTCTATTCTGTCCTGCAAAAATAAATTAATCCATTATTAACCCATTTGCCTGATAAAAGAAGGCTTTGTTTAGTGATGGTATTCTTGGAAAGATGTAGTCAGTCATGTTGATTGGTGCCACACATCAACCCACACTGCAAAATGAGAGGGGGGAGGAAACCACATATACAGTAACTGAATCTAGGGTTAATTTATATGGTAGAACTTCTTTCAAGTTGAACTCATATTAATTCCTTTAATTTTAGAAAAGTTTATTGAATTTTCCAAACAACACACTGATTTTCAAATCCTGAATTCATTTAGTTCACTTCAATCACACAGTTGGAGCTACCATCTTGATTGTTTAACCATCCCAAGATGTCCGTTCATAATGCAGGTCTAAGAGTGATTCACCCAAAGACCACCCAGTAAGCTTCTTGCTAGCTCTCAAGAAGACATATAAACTATCGAAAGAAATTAAGCATATGACCTACAAGCCAATACAGAATTTTCTCCAAGTCAATTTGGCAGAGTAAAACTTTGTTCCTTCTCAGAAAGCAGGGGCCATGGAGAAATACTCTAAAGTGCAAATACAACAATACAGTGGTTTTTTTGAGTGATACATTTCCTTTAAGGCAAAAAAACCCCACACCCTAATCAATTAAAGGGCAACCCATAGATTTATTTCCATATTTTTGCTTCTCTGCGCAGTCCTCATTTCAATGACCAGAAATATAGGATGAAATGGAAAAAAAAAATTAGTGAAGGTGGAGTTTCCTCAGTACAGTACATTCTGCCTCCAGGCTTCTTGCAATCTTTAAAAAGCCTGATTGATTGTTAAGATGGCCATCAGAATCCCTGTGGAGTTGATACCTCAGACAAAGTGACAGATGGTCAGTGGGGAAAGATCTTTCTTTGAAGTGGCCTCCTTCTGCAGAGTGAATTCCCAAAGAAGCCACTAATTAATGTTCTAACTATAAAGTTTAGCCATTAGGCCATTCTTTCTTCTCCTAGTAGCATTTAATCTGTCATTTTTTTACTTTTAATAGGAATAATGCTGCCTGGAGATATTGATATTAGCTATGTTATTTTCTTAGTCTTTATCCTATATTCTTGGCTTTCATGTTTGTGATTCCCTCAAAGCTATTTATCAATTGGATAGAAGTGTAGAAAGTCAGCATCCCCCTCCCCTCCCACCAAAGAATGAAATATTTTGGGAAATATTAACAAGGCAGAATGTTATATTCCCTAAAGGAGAAATGGAGAAACATGCTCTTAAAAGACAGAAAGCAACCCCCAAGTCTTTCTCAATAGCCCACAGCAGATATTTTGTGCCCATTAAGAAAGATTGGGCCAGCCTATTCAGAAACCAGCCCTAGTTTCCCTACCACAAGCTTCTGGAAATGCAGATTTGGTAATCCATTCAGAAAGACTGGGTCAAACAGAAACTCAGATAAACAACAAACAAAAAGTTGAGCAGATTAGCTCAGACAAGGATTTGCATTTCCTCTTTTGCCTATAGAGCCAGCTATGATCCGTATATAACCCCTACATGACCCCATAGGAATCTGACAACAGCCAATAGAAGACATGTTCTTGCACAGGGACAGAAAGCTCAAGTGCAAAGCCCAAAAGAAAGTATAAACCCCATCCCCACTCTCAACTCCATTTTGGTCAGCTACCCAGAACCACAAACCCATATGGTTCTGCTTCATCAATAAACCATCTTTCCAATCAGCCTCCATGTTTCCAGTATCTTTCTCCCAGCTTGGAACTGAACCAGATGGATATTTCTTCCCCAGAAGTATGGAAAATATGGAAACAATCCACCTGCCTGTTTACCTTGCCTGTTCTCCTCAGGTGAATGAAGGATAGTGTCCCATCATCAGGATTTGAAGCAAAATTTAACTTTTGTTGTCCAGAATCAAAAGGGAGTTCTTTTATTTATGGGCTTTTCTGTGATTCTTTTGAAGCTTAGAGGAATTCCTGAGACCATGGGTTTATTGATGGGATAAATCAGTAAGCCCTGACAAATTATAACCCGTGTAATTTGCAAGCTAAGCATCATATAGTATGACTGCACCTGCTTTCATCTGTTTCCTCTCATTAACTCTACTTTCAGGTGATAGGATCCTCCCTGAGCAGCGGGGTGTTCAGTGGTAGAGATTTATTTTGATTGATTGATTCAATTTATATGCCCCCCCCCATTTAAAACATGACTTGAGCAGCTGATAGAAAATAAACAATATGATAAAGACATCATTAAAAAAAACAATAAATAACAATACAGGAGCTGCGATAAAACCAACTAACACCATCAACATCATCAAGCTAAGGCTCAGCCACGCAACCTGGGCCACAGGCTTGGCAAACAAACCTGCTTTTTAAGACCTTGTGTAAAAACTGTGGGGTCAGAGTGTCAGAGGTAATTAGTCCCGTTACCTTCCTGGGTAATTGCCTGGATCATGGCATTTTCCTTGTGTATACCTTTGAAAAATAAAACTGGAATACATCTTCTAATAAACTCATATTTATTGTAAAGAAAATAAAACATCTAACTATCTAAATATTTAATTGTTACATTTTTGCAAAGTTCCTATCAGCTACTTCTCAGTAGCTGGACTTCTCTTGGCAAGAGAAGAAAGAAAAGTGTGAAGTAGAAAGAAAGGAATGCGGATACACGTAGTAAGTTTACTGATAAGAAATTTTGGCAAGCTATGGAAAGTCTGACAGTCCAGAAATAACGAGCTCTGCTGGTAAATACAAAAACGCAGTGACACAGAGCAATTCCAATCTCTGTGGGGAATGATGTTCCAGAGGACAAGGGACCACAGCAAAAAGGATCTCTTCCAAGGACCCAAGAGATGATGCTCCCTAGCAAATGGGACCTGAAGCACATCTCTCCTTTTGGATCTAACAGGACGGATAGATAAAAGTCAAGAGAAACTGTCTTGCAAGAAACCCAGTCCCATGACATGAAGGCCTACAAAATACCTCATGGGACAGAAGTGTCACATGCACTGAACAAAATGCATCCATGACTAAATGCATTGCTGAATTTTACACCAGCTGAAGCTTCCAGGTGCTCTTCAAGAGATGCCCCAGAAGCAGCTTTCTTGGTAATGCAGAAGCAGAGGGACAAAAAAAAAAGTCTTTTGTCTGGATTTTTTGATTGGTTGTGTCAGACCACAACTGGAGGATTTTCCTTGTGGGTGATAGTCCACAGTGTGGCAAAAGTGTTATGAAGCTAAATGCTTCAGCTATCCTTTTTGTTTTGTTTCGATTTATGACCTCCTTGCAACTTTCCTCTTTTTTTTCATTTTCCTTCTTCTAACCTTTATGCAAATGAAAGGAACTGAGCAAGAGACACAGTGGGCAAAATGTCAGGAGTAATCAGGAGACTATGAATTTGAGTGAGTCCAATAGCAAACTCTGTGTGCCACTCGTACATTATTAATACTCCACCAAAATGTGCAGGTCATTTTCATATATAACTCAAAGGTGGATTTGCACCATTAAAAATTGTACAAATAAAATCTACATTTACAAGTCTACTGAAAGAAAGTACTTGGCCTTTGTTTCTCACCTCTAGAGAAGTTCATTCCAGTTTAATTAAGTGGATGGGGAAAGTTACATTATATCTACACTTGATTCTTCTAGCACTCATAATTTTAGCCATGCTTTCCTAGATAGTCTATTTATAATAAATTAATTGGCTTGCTAACCAATTCTTTAATACCTTATTCATTAGGTTTTATTTGAATGGTTTCTTTCAGAATTTGAACTACATAAGCTTTCATTAACTGCAGTTTGTTCGTTGGCACTTCTAATAGAGTAGATTAACTATCAAACAAATGCAGTGCTTGGGGTCTGTTCAAAATCGCCTTCTCCCAATACTAGTCAAAAGGAATCTATCATTGAATTTAAATACAACTTAAAATACTGCTGAATCAAGGAACACAGGGCCTTATCTTTACTTTTAATAGATAAATAAACAGTAACTTTATCATTCTTTTTCAAAATACAGTTGCACCCTCTATGAACACTTAATAACTCAGTTTACTTAGTTATTTGATTTGATTCTGTCTGACTCCAGAGAGATCCTGGGCAGCTTATATTATAAAATATGGCTTTTAAAAAAGTAAACTGAAGAGTATACCATCTAGACAAACATGTCACAAAATATACGAAAGAGGAACTCAACAGCTATCTTAATCCAGAGCCTGGGAGAACAGCCAGATTTTTAAAGACTTCCAAAGGATCATCATGGTGGAAATCATAGAGACCACTGGAGAGATATTTATCAAGACAGCAGATGCCATATTAGATAGCCTTGTTTGACAGATGCAACCCACGGTAACTCAGGGCACATCATATTTCATATGGAAATTCTGAAAAAAAGATTCTGTCCATCAAACTCTAAGAGCTGAACTCTTGAGTTCTTACCAAAGAAAACAAAATAACACTTCTCTTTAAGGGTTGAAGATTATCAGCTCTGAGATGACAGCAAAATTTAATCAAATTCAATTCTTTATTTGCTTACACCTAATGGACAGAATCTTGCCGAACTCAAGGTATAACTTTCTAACCTGTTAGAGAAATCCCGAGAGATTCTAGGGTGTAGCTACCCTGAACCTCTTCCACTTTGTCCCAACTAGTTTGGCATTGCATGGTCTCTCAATCCAGGCCTCTCTCTGGGAAAGATATGTATTGTCAAAACTCTCTCCCACTGCTCCTGCAAGTGCACATTCCATCACAATGACATTGTGAAACTGTACCACTCATTACTACAAACAGTAGTTGTGTTTCAAAGTTTCCAAGTCATAAAACAAATGGGACCAAACAACGAATTGTTCTTTGTCTTTGTATATTGAAATCTCCAGTTTTGGCCAACTTTGATACTGGCATAGATCCCAATCTTTCTTCATGCTCCCCAAATGCATTTATTTCTTGCATTTATATAGCCGCCCACCTTACTTGCATGTGACTCTAGCCATAATGCACAATTAAAACACAAGCTAAACAATTTAACATAATCCAACCACTAAAATCAATTTTTAAAAAATAAAAAATAAATGCTCTAGACATAATGTATCTATTTCATAAACCTTATCTGCCTGTCGTTCATGATTCATGCAGGGAATGCTTATTTTTAAAGGAAGAGATAATCTCCTATAAAAATTCTTTGGGCAATTTTCAGGAAAAAGAAAACAAATAATAAGCACTATGAAGTTGAAAGAAGAGCATCATTTTTTTTTAACCATGGATGCAGTTACAATATTGCTTATTATTTTCCAAACGAAATCAGATGGCACAAAACAGATCCTCTAGCAATTATATTCAACCTCCATACTCAAACCAATCATTTTTTTACACTCAAGAGAAATCGTTCCCTCAGATAAATATCCTATACAATGTAGGATATTTCCCTGCTGTTTTTCCAAGTCCCATTTAATGTTATTGAAGATGTTCATTAATGACTAATCCTTTTAAAAATCATATTAGTCTCTATCAGCCCGTGATAATGTGCATCAAAAATTAATTAGATTATATGCCTTCATTTAACAAGACCCCTTAGATTTACAATATTATTTCTGAGTGTATATAACATAGAAATACTCTCAAATAAATATTGCCATTGAAGAACCATTCAATACACTATATGTACACATTTTACCCATTGAACTGGGACTGGCAATACAATGGCCTTCAGCACAATAGTGTACCTTGGTGGTTAGATTCCTCATCAGTGCCGTGGATAACACATTAGAACAATTCAATCTAGGTGGCCGCCGGTTCATCTTTAACGGCAACAAGCCCATTTTCCTTAGGGAGGGTCATAGCTAAAATTAATAAAGGGCATTCCTAGCTACTCAAGACCAAGGGCTGAATTTGAAAGCATCTGCTAACTTACGAACTCAATTTTTGAGTAGGAACACAACCCTGATGTACAGCTTTTTCCATTCGCAGTATTTCTGCTTTTTTTCTACGCAAAGCTTTCTGTTCATTCTTCTGTATCCCAAAACTGCCTTCAGGGACTTCTTTAAAAGTCCCCACAGCCTCCCTGGGATTAATCAAGGAAAAACAGGTAAAACCAAAGGCAGGAAACCAAAATGCCAAGTTGTGCAGAACAATGTATGAATCCTAATGAATGTGTTCGTGACAATTTAGCATCCTGTTTCACCAGTATAATTAGATTTAGATTTTACACATCTTATATTATTTATACACTTTTTTCATAAAGCCTTGCTCTACTCCATTATACACTGTGTTCTTCTGCTTATTTATTCATACTTAAATCTGTGAGCATATGCCAAAAGCATCAACAATTGTATAATGTCAGTGCATATTTATTTCCATACAAGCCTTTGTCTGTACATGGCCCAAACTGTTCCTCCATTGCTTCAGTAGTCAATCACCCAGCCCTTCTATGTTCTTTTCTTCCCACCAAGTGATATTTTCACTACACACTGAGAGTCTCTTTTCATAGACAAGAAATCACATGTTAGCCCAAGGACCTAAATACCGAAATAAAGAGAGGTATATGCAGCATCTTACTGTATCTACATATTTTTGGCATGGTTAACTACTCTCACAAGCAAGTACTGGAGCGGGCAAAACCATAAAACTGCATCTCACTTATGTTGGTCATGTCAAGTGGACAACTGGTATGGTGGCCTAGTGGCCTAGTGGTGAAGATGCTAGCCTCCCACTCGAAAGGTTGAGTTCAATCCTAGGTAGCAGATGTTTCTCTCCTAGGGCGGAAAGAAAAAATATCTGCTGTGAACTCTACATGTCATCAGGAAGGGCATCGAGCCAGTAAAATCAGCTCCATCCAGTCACCCCAGTTCTACTCTGAATTAAAGGATTACAGGATCATAAAAAGAGAGTTTTATGTGGGGGAATTCACTGGAAAAAGTAATTATATTTGGAAGAGTTAGCAGTAAAAGGAAACCAGACTGCCAAAGAACACGGTGGCTGGACACCATCAAAACTGACCTCAGCCAGAGCATAGAACAACTCAAAGTAGTAGTGCAAGATCGGAAGATGTGGCGAGACCCCAACCCATAGAATCACCAAGAGACTGAATGGATAACATCATCATCAACTACTCTCAAGAACATTCAGACTGTTAATAATCCAAATGAAGTGTCTTACTCAGAAAAAGAAAAGCACAAGTAGTAGACTGGTTTTTAATCCTCTACCATCTTTCTTCTAATTTCAGATCGAGGGGTGGGGAGTCAGTCCCCATAACAACAACAACAAGAGAAGAGCTTTCCTGGGAGTTTTCCAAAGCATTTGAACATTTCTTAGAAGAAAACATTAGAGAAGAAAAGGCCTTCCTGAAAATATAACTCTGGAACTCCCTGTAGTTTTGTAGAGAATAGAGGGGTTAAATGTTTGTTTAAATATAGTCTCTATGTCAACATTCATAGATAGAACCCACAATAAGAGAACTACATATTTTTCGGAGTATAACACGCACCTGAGTATAAGATGCAGCTTAGTTTTTGGGGAGGAAAATAGGAAAAAAAAATCTGCCTACCAGGTATTCATCTGGCGAGCATCCTTAGTATGGTCAGCTTCAGCACATTTGTTTGCTGGTTTTGAGAGCACGCACTTTTGTATTGATCCATCATTGGGGCCATGGCATTGTGCTCCCTCAACATTTTTCTCCTTGAGCAGTTCAGTTAATTTGAGCTCAGCTGCTGAAAAAAACCCATTTTGTGATTGGCTGCACTCATTGGACATTTTCCTATTTGCAGAAATCGTTGCCTAATCCTTTTGTTTAAACTCTTTTTTGTTGTTGGTGCATGATGACTTTTCCTTTTACTTACGGCTAAATTAGGGAAGGGGAAATCTCTTTTTTAAAAAAGAAACAAGCCAAATGAAAACAATGTATATTGAAAATATGGGTGAAGCAAGCATCTCTGCTTTGCTGTCCAAAGTGTATGGGAGATTATGATTACTCGAGAACCTGTCATGATTTAGTGGCCAGAGCATTAACTGAACAATGATTCCCCCCCACACACACACACACATTCTCCTATTATTTATTATTTTTTATTTTTATTAGTTGTATTTCTATGCCGCCCCACTCTCCAAGGACTCTGAGTGGCTTACACCAAAGACAGTATACTAAATAGCATATTACCCCCAACAATCTGGGTCCTCATTATGTGGTATAATGCACCCATGATAGATTCAGATGGTTCCTCCTCTTCTGGCATTCTGAGATAAGAAAAATCATCACCTGGTCAGTTTCAAAAGTCTTTAGAGGAATTAGAGAATAAAAACTGTAGCATGTGGGAATACTCTCAGACTCTATATCTGAACAACTGATGCCCAGAGAATCAAGGGATAGGATCAGGGGTGAAATCCAGCAGGTTCTAACAGGTTCTGGAGAACCAGTACCGGAAATTTTGAGCAGTTCGGAGAACCGGTAGCAGAAATTTTGAGTAGTTCGGAGAACTGGCAAATGCCACCTCTGGCTGGCCCCAGAGTGGGGTAGGAATGGAGATTTTGCAGTATCCTTCCCTGCCATGCCCACCAAGCCATACCCACCAAGCCACACCACACCCACCAAGTCACGCCCACAGAACTGGTAGTAAAAAAATTTGGATTTCACCACTGGATAGGATGTCAACACTACCAGATCCATACCTTAAAAAGCAAGAACAATATTCACCTGCCGAATCTCAGGGAATTTTGGTCTTCAATTACAGATGGGTGAGAGCAATAACCATCACTTCAATCTACTCATTTCTAACTCTTCACACAAAGCTAGGACAGATAGCAAGCTTTGGTCACTTTTAAAGTACTAATGATCATAGTAATTTTCAATACTCTCAAACTTCTTAGTTTGGCTTATTATATTATTATTATTATTAATGCAGTGACAGTAATATACATCACAACACTGATAACTGGTTTTCAGGATGTGGATTACATAATGTTTACAAAATAACTAGAGTGATAGTGTTATTTTTATAGCACTGGGAATAGATGGCTGCTTGATTTAGCTGATCAGAAAAAGCAGAGATAAATGAAGGTTTAAGGAATTCATGGATTAGCTGTAAAGTAGGCCAAGGAATTAGACACAAAATCCATGAGGCCAAACATGAAACATAGCTCTATCAATATTCGCCCTTTAAAACATGGGTGTCAAACTCGCAGCGTCACATCATGTGATGTATCGTGATGGTTTTTTCTCTTCATGGAGGTGGGGTGGGCATGGCCTGTGCATGATGCATCCGGCCCACAGGACGCCAGTTTGACACCCCTGCTTGAGGACATAGTTGCTAAGGCTTATTGAGAAGTGATTCACCATATATGTTGCAAGAGTGAATGTGACATTTTGGACAGATTAAGAAGGAACCAGGTATGATAAGCTGAGCTTATATACCTGGTTCCTTCTTAGTCTTCTTAAATGAAATGGTGGAATGAATTAGAAATAAGTAAAGCTTGGGAGAGAGTGCACAAGTACCCCACAAAAAGAATTGGTTATACATTAATTACTATTCCTCAAAACAAAAGAAAACAAAATAGTAAGGTTGAGTCAAAAGACAATATCTTTGTAGTCTTATAGAAAATTGGGATTTTTTTCTTTTTATATACACTTGGGGGCGGGGGAGAAACATAGTTCTGACTTCTACCAATTTTTCTTTTTTGTTCCAGACTCATCTTAATGTGAACAAAGGTACCTAATTTTTTTTCCTGTTTATGTAAGTATCAACATGAGTTTATATGAGTATTTCTAATACAAACCCTAAATAATTAAGCTTCTCTGGGACAAAATAGGAAAGTTACCCTAAGCGTTTGAACAGCTGAAATATAATTTATCTTTATTACAGAGAATATCAAAGTATAAAATAGCAGTCAGGTGGAAATCGGGGATTTGTTTTCCCTAGAATTGGGGAATTGTAATACCATTCATTTTTATTTAATGAACAGTTCAAATAGAAGCAGCCTACTTCTAAAGCATTTGGGTTGAGTACATTTTCACTTCAGCATATGCTCACTTAAATAATAAATTTTATTGAAAGATCAATTCATGCTGAAAGAAGTCTTTTACCTTCCAGATAATCCTGACATACAACCGTCAAGCAACAGGGCTAACAATCAAGATTGGTGAGGGATGTAATTTAGCAACAATTCAAGAACCACACACTTCCCGTCTCTGCTATAATGTAAGCTAGCCTTTGTAGGTTATCACTAATGTTAACATGTTTAAGAACTTCTTTTGCAAATGCATTAAAACGTTTGACTTCCAGCAATCAAAATGTCAGATTTTTAAGCAAGTGATGCACTGCCAACATTTTAAAGAAATGTTTCAGTCCTTTATTATTTCAAAGCTTTCTATATACAAAGAGCTCTCTGATTTCAGTCAATGGCTTTGACTATTACATCCCACAAAAAACTGTTTATATGCACGAGGCCTTCAATTACACATCAAAATATGCTGTCTCTTTCTGTACTAAATCTCAAGGACTAGTGAAAGAACTGTATAAGGCTTCTTTGATTTAATGTATAATTTATTGTGATTTTCATTTCTACCCATGTTGCATTAACAAAAACTCAATAGCTCAATTATTACTAGGGAAACTACTGGTGTTGTTTCACACACACCCCAATCCCTCACCCACACTGGGTTTATATTGTGAGAAGATTGGGCATGTATATTTCACTACTCATTTAACAGTAATATATATAATTATAAAATAATATAAATAATATATTCTATATACAAGACACACTCACTCCTGACCCATCACAAGACCTACTGACCCGGGGTGAAATCCAGCAAGTTCTGACAGATTCTGGAGAACCGGTACTGAAAATTTTGAGTAGTTCAGAGAACCAGCAAATACCACCTCTGGCTGGACCCAGAGTGGGGTGGGAATGGAGGTTTTGCAATATCCTTCCCCCAGGAGTGGGGAGGGAATGGGGATTTTGCAGTATCCTTCCCCTGGAATGGGGTGGGAATGGAGATTTTGCAGTATCCTTCACCTGCCATGCCCACCAAGCCACACCACACCACGCCCACCAAGCCACGCCGACAGAACCAGTAGTAAAAATATTTGGATTTCACCACTGTACTGACCACACGAAGCCCTTATCCACAGACGAAGATGGACACTGATGTCTCCTAACCTCTGCTGGAGATCTTACTTAGCCTGGCAGCAAAACATTCAGAAACCAACCCAACAGCTCAGAGAATGAACCTTTACCCTCATCCTAAACCAGAGCTACAGATATTTACCACTATTGCAAGTATATTATTTTGCAGGAAATGCCTAGTCTGTGCCCTAAATGATGAAACAATCAAATAAAAATAATTTTAAAAAAGCATGGCCTACAAGCCTTCCTCTACCATTTTTCATGGACCCTCATCTTCCAGCTTTCTAATACTGGTAGCACTCAACTTAACAACCACAATTGAGACCAAAACGTCCATTGCTAAGCAAAACCTTTGTTCAATGAATTTTGCCCTGTTTTACGTCCCTTTGTTGTTGCAGTTGTTAAGCAAATCATTGCAGTTGTTAAGTTAGTAACATGGCTGCCCAGAAAATCTGGCCCATTGACTGCCTGTCAGAAGGTCACAAAAGGGAATCACATGACCCCCACGGCAACTGTCATAAACCAATTGCCGAGCATCCAAATTTTGATCATGTGGCCATGAGAATGCTACAATGGTTGTAACAAGTGGTGGGTTGCTCCTGGTTCACCCTGGTTCGGGCAAACCGGTAGTGGTGATGGCAGGAGACTCCGCCCACCCACCCAGACATCATCAAAAACACTCTGTGCATGCACAGAAGCGCTGCGTGCTACTGATAGTGAACCGGTAGCACAGGGATTTGAATCCCACTATTGGTCATAACGTGTAAAAAATGGTCATAAGACACTTTTTCAGTGCCATGATAACTTTAAACGGTCATTATAACTTTGAACGGTCATTAAAGGGATGGTGGTAAGTTGAGAACTATCTGTATATGGAAAAGAGACTGCACAAAGCTGTGCAGTCACAGCTTTGGAGACTTCTTAATCCCTGCTGTTGCATAAGAAAGCTACAGTATTAGGGGAAAAAAGCCCCAGGAGATTGGAGAGCTAAATCCAGATTCCCTTTCATAGGATTCAGTTCCCTGTGACAATTCGTTTGAAGTTTTAATGCCTAGACTGAACCAGAGAACTTATTGCTCGGGTGATAATTGGACTCTTAATTCCCATTTGTTCTGTTCCCAACCAGAATGAACTGTATCAACTGTAAGAACTACAGCATGGAGCCAACTAAAGTCATATACGGCAGGAATCCAGATGGAGAACTCCTCTTCTTCATTGTAGCTACAAATGTGCCCATACTCACAGATTGCAGTCTGGATTTAGAACAGTTCCATGCTAATGCTCTGCTCGTCTTTTCTCTTCTGTAGTCCTATATCTTCCTATATCAATTATTTCAGGCCAGAGAAAAACTTGAGGGAAGATTTACAATTTATTGTAAAAAATTTTTTGCAGAGTTTGGTATCTATCCGGATCGACTATGTGCCAGAGGTGGTATTTAGCAGGTTCTGACCAGTTCTGAAAAACCGGTAGTGGGAATTTTGAGTAGTTCGGAGAACCGGTAAATACCACCTCTGACTGGCCCCGCCCCCATTTATTCTCTGCCTCCTGAGTCCCAGCTGATCAGGAGGAAATGGGGATTTTGCAGTATCCTTCCCTTGGAGTGGGGTGGGAAGGGAGATTTTACAGTATCCCTCCCCTTCCACGCCCACCAACCCACACTCACAGAACCGGTAGTAAAAAAAAATTGAATCCCAACACTGCTATGTGCATGACAGAAAAGTGTGCATATCATCCACAAATAGTTTCTGCTCATAGGATAGGAGGTATTCAAAACTTTGTGGTTTTCTTGAGTAGAAATTTGCTTGTGTAATGCTGACTCCTAGGCAATGAAATAGATATGTGAGTACCAAATGCTATGTAGAAGTATCCCCTACAAAAAAAGTTTAATGCGTTCATGTAAATATCTGCAAAGTAAATATTGTCATACAAACATGCCCTTCAGTTTTAATCAGTACTATGCAAACTTGCAAATTCCAAAGTAATTCTGTTGTCACCTTGTATTATATCACAAGGAATTAAAAGCAAAACAATCCATTTCCCAATATGCTGTTTTTCAAATGATTATCTACTCTGCTCAGATGGGTTAACAAGCATTCTAGCAAAAGAGAAGAGGTCTTCCGATATTCAGAGAGACATTTTGTAATCATGGAAAAGTTACAGAAAATCTCAATATATCTGGCCTTCTAGATGCAAAGCTATGGACAGTGATTGCGACACTGCAGTGATAAAATCCAAGCCCCAATTAGATGTGTAATCTGTAAAATATGCATGGAACAATTTTCTCTAACTCTTTAACGTCAATAGAAACAATTTCCCTTTTCATTTGAACAAGGGAGAAAGTGCTTGCAGATATATACCATATTTTTCTGAGTATAAGATGTACCTTTTCCCCCCAAAAAAGAGGGTGAAAATCTGGGTGCGTCTTATACTCCGAATGTAGCCCCGCCCAGCTTCTCAAATGGAGGTTTCAGAGGCTGAAAAAAGCATCAGAAATGAAGCTTCAGAAAAGAAATCCCCAAACAGACCTTCAGAGGCTTTCTTTTCTGAAACTCTGTTTCAGAGGCTTTCAGAAGCAGAAAAAAAGTTTTCTTCTGAAATGCAAGGCACAGAGCTCACAACCAAGGAACCTGTTGCTAAAATTCACCTCTGGGAACAGCTGATTGGGGTATTCCAGGAGGCCGATCCACCTGCCAATCAGATTTTTTCTTATTTTCTTCCCCAAAAACTAAGGTGTGTCTTATACTCCAGTGCGTCTTATACTCCAAAAAATATGGTAAGCTCTGTTGCCCTTAACAAAATTATAAATAAGATATATAGCACTCAAGAAAAAACAGTCAACAGCAACAATTAACCAAGATACAACCTCAGCCATACATTTAAGACCCTGGGAAAATTAAATTAAATTAAATTAAATTAAATTAAATTAAATTATTAAATTAAATTAAATTAAATTAAATTATTAAATTAAATTAAATTAAATTAAATTAAATTAAATTAAATTAAATTAAATTAAATTAAATTAAATTAAATTAAATTAAATTAAATTAAATTAAATAACAATGCATGTCCTCATTTGATTTTCTATTAGCAGTAACATACCATGTCAATCAGGAGAGACTTGATGAAACCCAAATTTGGCAAGATATCAGATTTGCCTTGGCTTTCTTTCCCCTCTTCTTCCTCCCTGCCGTGTTACCTTTTCAAATGTGTCAACAGAAATAACAAGGAAAAGGTAATAGTAACAGTAACACAGTTGGAAGGGACCTTGGAGGTCATCTAGTCCAACCTCCCTGCTCCACAGGAGACCTCTCCATGCTTTCCATGAAATTAAGCAAACGGCAGTGCTCATAATAGTAAAAAAAAAAAAAAAAAGTGTTAGAACATGGAGAAGCAGGCAATATCATTTCCAGGGAGTCGCTAAACTTGAAACAAAGAATGACTCCAGTTTTCCAGACTTAAAGTGCAGAAAAGAAAATGTCTTTACCAGATTAGGAGGAAAGTTTGGAAACTAATTATTTCAGTTAATTATTTCAGTGGTTAGGCTTTTTAAAATTGCAACATAAATATTTTTTTCAAATGACTTTTGGGGGAGATGTGACAAACTGAAGATGGCTCTGCAAAAGTACAGAAGGCAACTGCAGCAAAGATCAAGGAAACAGTGAACAGACTGGTTCTTTGGAACCTTTCCCGATAACAAGAAGCCAGGAGATAACCCTATGTGTGCTAGACAGCTGCTCCTCATGAGGAGGCAATAGGAAAGTGTTTTTCTACGGGTTTGAATGCCAGGACATGACAAAATTAGTCATCTTACTTGCAACTATGACAGACATTTATAAAGTGCAGAAACCTTCTTTTTTAATTAGTTTTAGAAATTATTCATTAATTATTTTAAGGTGTTACAGATCTTTGGAATGATAAGTTGAAAAACATCGAATGAGTCTGTTTTCAATCTTTAATGAAAGAAAATTTTAATCATAAGCTTAAACAGCAAAAAGGAAAATAAGATTTTGATCTTAGAAAATTATGGGTCTAGATAAAATTAGAATATTGAAATTTTTACATATCTACAATAGGAGTTTGGAATTAATTATAAGGAACAAACAGCTTCTTGTGAGAAATAGATTCTGATTTTTACAAGAGAAAACAAAGATAAGTAATTTCATGATTTCAAAAATAATTGCAAGCATTATAACAATAAAAATACTGAAAGAGGCTTTTGAAGAATGGAATCAGAAAATAGTAGCCACAATATCAACAGCAAAGTTTCTATCTTATACAACAGTGTCAGTAATAATATCTGCTTCTATGGAAAATCTATGTCCAAAAGAAATGACAGATTTAGAATAAATTTTATCTGACAAGACAGATAGAGATGCTATCAAAAGTGATAGCTGAACTATCACTTAGATTGAATATGTTCAACCGATAAGAGAATATGTTCAACTGATAAGAGAATGATTTAGAAAAGGAATTTCATGGAATCTAAAAAAGGAACTGACAGATGTTTTAAAATTTAAAAGAGAAATACAAAGGACAACCCAAGAGACTGATTTGGATTTTTTTTTCTTCCTATTGAATTTACAAAAAGAGCACATTAAAGACTGGAAGAATTTTGTGCAATGGAAGAAAGAAGAAATGAAGAGAAATAAAACCCTTTGACAATATTTGAACAAACTAAAGATTAAAACTGTTAGAAATAAATGTTGGAGAGCATGACATAAGACGAAGGAATATAAGGTTGGTTTATTTGATCGAGGTCAAAGGAAAGTATGTTGTTACTTCTATTAGACCCTTATGGATTTTCTGCTGATACCAGGACTGGAAAGATATTTTATGAATTTGTCTACAGATAGAGCTGGGAATTGGATGAAATAATAGATGTTTATAACCTTAGACAGCTTGAAGAATCACTAAATTTGTTTAGTTTCGATTGTATTAGATTTTACTGTTACAGTATAATTAAAGAATAAAAAGTATTTTTTGTCAAAATTTTGTCAAACTTTAAAAATATTAAATAAATCAAATACAATTTAAACAGTCTTGGTAATCAAAGAGATTGGGCACTTGACCATGGTCTTCAATAAGGAAGCATTCCCTAACTTGATGTATGGCCATTATAATTCTCAAAAATAAATTAATTACCAAATAAAAATTTCACCTGATATTTCAGCTGTTAAAACAATGTCTCACTAAATGCAGCTCTCTTTGGAAAAAGTGAAAAAACAATAAAGGTTTCTAGTTCTAAATGATGAAATGGCACACTGATCCTCATTAAGAAAATATGACACCCACACATCTGATAGCTGTTAACCCAGCACATGGCTGGCCATATTAAAATGCTGCCTTGTCTCCTCATAATGACCTTTGTGGATAGTTTAATTAAAAATAATGATTGCAGAAAGATGAGCTTATTCAACCAAAGGAGGCATGCATATGAAGAATATAACAGAGAACAATGTTTTGCATTAAGATTACAAAGGAAAATTTCCAATTGGCCCTGAGCTTCAACTCTTTCTTTGGTATTTAACTAAGCAAAGATTGAGATAGCTTCATAAAGAAGCACGGGGCTGAAAAATTATTCTATTTTGCTAGAAGCCACAATTTATTAAAATGTAAAAAAAAAAAATCAACCAGTTTAGTATAAATATAAAATATACTGCTTTTAAAACACAACTGAGAATTCTTAAAAAATCATATTTGGTTAAATGCACCTAAACTTTCTTCACGATAGGGTAAGGTGTTGACTCTGTTTTCCCCAACTTTGGGTCTCTAAATCAGTGGTGGAATTCAATTTTTTTTTACTACAGGTTCTGTGGGTGTGGCTTGGTGCGTGGCAGGAAAAGGATACTGCAAAATCTCCATTCCCGCCCCACTCCAGGAGAAGGATACTGCAAAATCCCCATTCCCTCCCCACTCCTGGGGGAAGGATACTGCAAAATCTCCATTCCCATCCCACTCCAGTGGAAGGATATTGCAAAATCTCTATTCCCAGGGGCCAGCCAGAGATGGTATTTGCTGGTTCTCTGAAGTACTTAAAATTTCCGCTATTGGTTCTCCAGAACCTGTCAGAACCTGCTGAATTTCACTCCTGCTCTATATGCATTAGGACCATATCTCCCAATTTTCCATCTAATTCTGAATGGTGGAATTCCATTTGAAAAGCACCAGATTGTAGAGAGTTGATCCATTCCATAATAACTTCGCTCTCTTACTCGTCACAAAAGCCTTCCTTTTATTCTCTTTTCTATCAGCCTCAGCAACTGGGTGGAATCCTGCTGTTCGGGGAGGACACAGAGAAGTAGTTTGATTCTTCCAAGCAGTCTGTAGTGGAAATTTACTCACCTCTCTCTGCCTCACACATACACACACACACTCACATATACACACACATACCAAGCAACCGTTTACTCATTAAAACATGGTTGCTAAGTAACCTTCAGGTAATGCTCAGGTTCACAGGATATTACTGCACAGCATATAAGATAATGCCTCGGGAAAGAAAGGGATATTTAGAAATTAAAACCAATCATTCTGCAAGTCAAAAACTGGCTATACACTGAATTTCCAACTACTTGTCTTTCTTTTTTCTTTTTCTTTTACTGCAATGTGATACGGTTGAGATGCAATTGTCATTCTTGGAAAGTTAAAACCAAGGGATTCATGATGCTCACTCATCTGCAAGATCTAATAGGGAGAACACCCTCTCCTTCGATATACCATTGCACCATGTCAACATGCCCAGCAATAAAGATGGGTGGAGATGAGGTTTTACTCCCTTGCATGCCAACGGAGACTGTTGCTATCATGCATGCCTCTTTAGTGGGTCAGAGGAAAAATGAGAAGAAATTTTGGAGATCAGGCAATGGAATTGGAGTTGGAGATTAAGTTTAGATAGGCCCTACATGAGGATCTGCTTGAAACAGCTCCTGAATGGCACTAACTAAAAGCAATGAACATCGTGTGGGGATGGGTTGTTACAGGTATTGCAGAACAAAATGCAAAAAGTAAAATAAAATAAAAATAATTAAATAAAAAAGTAAAATAATAAAATAAAATAAAATAAAATAGGTAAAGGTAAAGGTTCCCCTCGCACATATGTGCTAATTGTTCCCAACTCTAGGAGGCAGTGCTCATCTCCGTTTCAAAGCCGAAGAGCCAGCGCTGTCCGAAGACGTCTCCGTGGTCATGAGGCCGGCATGACTCAATGCCAAAGGTTCACAGAATGCTGTTACCTTCCCACCAAAGGTGGGTTCTATTTTTCTATTTGTATTTTTTTACGTGCTTTCAAACTGCTAGGTTAGCAGAAGCTGGGACGAGTAATGGGAGCTCACCCCATTACGCAGCACTAGGGATTCGAACCGCTGAATTGCCGACCTTTCGATCGACAAGCTCAGTGTCTTAGCCACTTAGCCACCACATCCAATAAAATAAAATAAAATAAAATAAAATAAAATAAAATAAAATAAAATAAAATAAAATAAAATAAAATAAAATAAAATAAAATAATAAAATAAAATAAAATAAAATAAAATAAAATAAAATAAAATAAAATAAAATAAAATAAAATAAAATAAAATAAAATAAAATAAAATAATCTGTCCAATATGCAGGCACTATGCCACTTAACTGAACAGAAATGTAAAATTCCCAGAAATTAATTAAATTTTTCATGGTTTAATTCCATTATAATAAATAGGAAAAAATAGCCACAATGGCTAATTTAACTCCTGTTAGTTTCTATGGGTTTGAACTTTGATGTTTAAAGACTAGAGGTGAATCCAACCCACTACAGTATATTATTAATGCTTCTTTTGCTATTATTTATGTGCTATTAGAAAACACACTGTACACACACACCAGAATATAACTACTGGAAAAAGCATTACAATTTACAACAAATTCATCCAAGCAAAGTTAGTCAGTTCTATTTTAAATAACCACAGGGAAAGATAAGGAGGATAATAAGGAAAAATATTGGAATTTATATACAGAGATTTTTTAAAAATGCAGCAGATATGCAACAGATATAAAAAAAAAACATGCAAAGTTTCAATCACACTGTTGTGGCTGCCATCTTGACTTTTTATTTATTTATTTTATTTATTCATTTGTATTTAGCCTTTATTATTTTAACAAATAACTCAAGGGGGCAAACATATCCAACACACCTTACTCCTCTTATCTTCCTCAACAACAACCCTATTGAAGTGAGTTGGACAGAGAAAGATTAACTGGCCCAAAGTCACCCACTAAACTCACAGTCTCCTCTTTTCTAGCCTTAACCACTAGACCATACCCTGTGGGCACCCATGATAAAGTTTTAGTGCATGCACCAAAGTAATTTTGGTGAAGACCACTCAGAGGCCTCAGCTGTGCAGAATGCGGCCATGCGGGTAGTGATGGGAGTGTCCTGACACTCTCTTGTTACACCCCTCCTGCGCAACCTGCATTGGCTACCGGTTGCCCTCTAGGTGAGATTCAAGGTGCTGGTTATTACCTACATGGCCTAGGCCCAGGGTACCTGACAGACCATCTGCGGCCAGTGACAGCTCCCCATCGCTCGGTGCATTCCCACAGGGAGGGCCTCCTTGGAGTGCCGTCAGCCAGGCAGTGTCATCTGGCGACTCCTAGGGAACGGGCTTTCTCTGTGGGTGCACCTTCCTTATGGAATCAACTCTCCCTGGAGCTCCGGGTGGCCCCTGACCTGCGCTCTTTCCGCCGTGACCTTAAGACATGGTTATTCCGCCAGGCCGGATTGGACTGAAGGGGTTTTTAAGGGGAGTTTTAATGGTTTTTAACACTTAATATTGATTTTATCTGTTTTTATTGCTGTGAGCCGCCCTGAGACCTTCCGGAGAAAGGGCAGCATATAAGCTAAATAAATAAATAAATCAAATCAAATCAAATCAAATCTCTCCCTCTTTCTCTCTCTTCCACCCCTCTCCCTTGCTCGCTTCCCCCTCTCTCCCTCCGTCCCCCTCCTCCCCTCTCTCTCCCTTTACTTCTTTCTCCTTCTCTCTCTCTTTTTCTCCCTCTCTCTCTCTCCCTCTCCCTCCCTCTCCCACTCCTCTTTCCCTCTCTACCACTGAATGCATAAATTAGGATGTGTCAAATTTTTCAAATTTCAATTTCCAAACATTAGAGGTGCTCAAAAGTTGTGACATGCCTTTGGGATTGTAAAGATATTTTGGTTAGTTTAATATAATTTAGATGTGATTGGTAAGTAACTACATAAATATCATAACTTTTTAACATTTTGTTTGTTTCATTACATACGAAGGCCTGAACCAGTGGTGGGTTGCCCCAGGTTTGGACCAGTTCTATAGAACTGGTAGTAAAACTGGCAGGAGGCTCCGGCCACTGACCCTGACATCATCAGAAGCGATCTGCGCATGCGCAGAAGCAAGGCGCATGCACAGAAACAAGGCATGTGTGCAGAAGCAAGGCACATGCGTGAGTGAAGCAAGCGCGTGCGTGCGATCCCGTTGCGAACCGGTAGTAAAGGTAAGTAGAACCCACCCCTGACCTGAACCCTATATACAGGAAAATATTTTAATTAAACATTCAATCCTTGAATCAAAAGAAAAAAAAAGTTAATGGAACTAAAAAGAGAATAGTTTCCTTTTTTTAAAAAAACACCATGTTTGATACTAGGATGATTGTAGTTTTCAACGGAAACTGTACTGGATAGAACAAAGTACTTAGCTGAAAATGGGCTTTTATAAAATCTTATTTTGGATAGCATCAACAAGCACTCAAAGCAAACCTAGATCCTAACAGCTAGCTTCTTTGTGGCTAGGATGAGATGTACTCACCTGAGTCACACAGGCCTGGTTCAGAGTTTAAATGAAGCTGCACAGTCTATATATGTATTGAAAAATAAACAAGCCCCAGCGATGGTAAGGTGAGGCAGGGGTGAAAGCTGAGCTGACAGTTACTGTGTCAGTAGAGAGGAATCACTGAGGAGATGGAAATGAGTTCTCGGCTGAGATTCAGCAAGGTATTAAAACAAGCTGAAGGAAGGGTCTTGTGAAAAGGTCTCATTAAAGTAAAGCTGCCAACTTTCATTTGCCATAAACGACAGTTGTCCTACTGGGCTTAAAACTGTGTAGCAACACTATTGTCGGCCTCAAAGATGGGAGAACCACAGAAGGAGAAACGCAATAGGTTTGCACATAAGCTTGTCTCCTTTTGATACAGCCTCTAAATGTCAATCGGCTAACAACTCTAAAAGAAAAAGAAAAAGAAAACAAAGTGGAATCCATTATTTAAATCTATTTCAATCTGGTTTCAAGCTTAGGCACATTTTTGTGTGGGCTGATGAACTGCACTAGAAAAATTCAATTGGGGAAGAATATATTTGTTAGGTCTGCCTCATCTTCCATTCTTCTAAGTCAGAAGACAAGCAGTGATCAACCAGGCCATCGCGTGGCCGAATGCCTAGTCCCTACTCCACAGGCTAAGGCTTGGACCCCTGGACAGGCAGTGAAAGTACCTCGGGAAACTCCCGAGAAGTCCAGGGTGGCGCATCAGGCAGTGGAGGCCCCAGAGTCACCTGCAGGAGGAGGGGAAGAAACGATGGCTGGGGACTACCAACTGGACACTTACAACAGCGAGGACAACGGGGCCTCACTTAATAGATCACAAAGATGGTGCTGGAAGATACTTGTTCAAACACTTCTCCATGTCATCCTTTATCAAATTATACTGTTCTAATCAGAGGTGAAATCTACTTACCTTCCTTACCGGTTCGGAAATGCACGTGCCATGCACTCAGACCCTCTACGCATGTGCAAAATCTTCTGCGCATGCGCAGAGGGTAAAAAACACATTACTTCCCGGTTAAAACAAGGAAGTAATGACACCTGGGCGGGTGGGTCAAGCCTGGCGCCACAATTGCTACCGGTTCTCCGAACCACCTGCCACAATCGCTACCAGATTGCCCAATCCGATCCAAACCGGGAGCATTTCACCCCTGGTTCTAATGCTCCCTTAACAAGAAGTGGCTTGAAAAAAGGGCCAACGGTATGGCCCTTCTTGATGATTGGGGACATCAAACTGTGTATCTCATGTCTGACTTCAATTGTGGTCATTAGAGATCCAGAAGTGGATGAAGGTTAGCAAACTGACATTAAATCTGCATAAAATGGAATTGGCTGCAATTCTCATAGCTTTATATAATATTTCATGAAAAATGAAGATTTCTACTGATAGTTGTATATAAAATCTATGCAATTTAATTTTGGGGGGCGTTTTACACACTGGAGTCCATGTACTCAAGAGAATATCAGAGACAGCACACGCTTTTTAGAATGCAGGGCTTAAAATGTCTGCAAACTACACCTTCAGGTTTTATAAACCTCTTGCCAATAAAGTTAACATATGCTGTCGTCTGCATACAAATTTGTAAAAGAGGATGTAGACAGTCATTAAGACAACAAAAAGGGAAATTTTAGCTTATGTGTTTAATCTCTCTTTTTTTCCCCCACAATCGTTGAATATAAGAATATTTTTTCGAAGTATTTCTTTTAAATAATTTGGGATCCCAATAAAAACTGGACTGGAAAACAGACAGTATTAGACACAAAATGTGATGTCTTGGTGTACAACAACTTAAATCTATCTCTAATAGCTGTTTTAGCATATTAGAAAGTACACAATGTATGTTTTGGCAGACTTAATAAACTTGATCTGATTCTATGAGGATGTAGGTTAAAATCCAAGACAGGAATTTGAGAAACCACCTACGTACACCTGGTCAAGTGTAGGATATGACCTATAGACAAAAGGATTTTGAAAATGTATTCCCAATATTTCATGAAAATGTTAAAAGGCAAAATATAAATCTACACAATTCTGTGATCAATGAATAACCAGTTAAAAATTACCAACATATTTTTGTGTGCCTTCTTGAACAAACAATAGACAAAAAAGCTAAGAGGAATTTATATAAATGTACAATGCATATAGTGTACAAGTTTATATGAAAAGTACAATATTAGATAATGTATATTCAAGTTAATTAGCTGGAATCTTGACTACTATACTGTTTATAGCATTATCACCTAAACTTACTACAGGTAGTCCTCAATTTACAACAGTTCACTTAGTGACCATTCAAAGTTATAATGGCACTGAAAAAAGGAAGGTATGACCATCTTTCACACTTATGACCGTTGCAGCATCCCCATGGTCATGTGATTTACATTTGGATACTTGACAACTGATTCACATTTGCAATGGTTGCAGTGTCCCAGGGGTCATGTGATCACCTTTTGTGATTTTCTGACAAGCGAAGTCAATGGGGAAACTGGATTCGATTAACAACAGTGTTACTAATTTAACAACTGCAGTGATTCACTTAACAAATGTGGAAAGAAAAGTCATAAAATGGGGCAAATTCATTTAACAAATGTTTGACTTAGCAACATAAATTATGGGCTCAATTGTGGTCGTAACTTGAGGACTACCTGCAGTTTCATTTCTTTAGTAAAGAAAAAAACAACAAAAACAACAGCTAGCTTAGTCGGAATTGGTACCTTAACTTACCACTACTGATAATGAACAACAACAGGGCTCTAATATGTGTTACTATATTTTGAAAGTATAGGAAATGTAGAAATAAAATAACACCACTTGCTTTTTCCCAAAACTTTGAAAACACAGTGACAGAATATAGTCCATTCTCTCAAATGCATCATATCTCAGAAATGATTATACACGGGTACAGATTATTAAACCTATTTGAGGTTCTTGGGAGTGTCTCTTCTGTTAGAATATCTGACATAACTGCAATAACATTGTATTACACATCATGTACAAAAGAAGATTAAAGAAAATACATGAAGATACAGTTGTGACCTAGGTTAACTGAGTCATTACAAATCAGAATTAATCCCAAATAAACCTATTTTATTGTAACATCTGAGAATTATGTTCATTCCCAGCTGAGTCCCAGTTAGTTGCAAAACAAGTCCTTCGGAAGAAGTCCTTCGGGATAATTACCAACCTTTATCTTCTTTGACACCCTGCCAAAGGCCTTACTTGGCAAAGCCCCATGAAGTTCAGAAACAAACAAGAGATGCTGACTGGAAACAGAGTTAGCAACATTGCTTTCCTGCAAAAAGGCCCAAGTGCCTTTGTTTCTCTTTTAAGCCTTATGGGAGGGACCAATCATCTCCTGGCCTTACTCCTGAGTTGTCCCTTTTGCTTTAGCTGCTCTTGCCTTCTGGCAGCTCTGCGCATGCATGCACTAGGAACAGGCTCCTCCTGTTCCTCTGCCTCTCTGCTTCTGACTCTGAGGGCTCCGGAGTCTGCGCATCACTCCCAGATGGCCCTAGCCTCCTCTCTGCCTCCAACGCAGAGCCCTCGTCCGGGCCTTCCCCAGACTCCAGGACTGGCCCATGTTCCTCCCCAGCCTCCTCACTGTCAGACTCCGCTGCCAGGTCTGCAGGCTGCTGGCAGACCACAACAAATATCCAGGTACTTTACATCAATGATAACATTAAAATATTGTATTTTCCCCATTTTGATCCCTTACAGAGGAATAACAGTGATTTTTAAAATTAATTATCCTTACACAGTGAGAACTATATTATTGTGGCCTGTCAGCTGCTGGCCCCTCCAGCAACCAAATCAGATGAGGAGGAGGCGTGGGAGTCAGGGTCAGCATCAAGACAACCTGAAAGCTCCGAGGGGGAAGAGGGAATGGAGCTTTCAGAGAGAGAGGGGGGGAGGGAGGGGGAGAGGGAGAGAGAGAGAGAGAGAGAGAGGGAGGGAGAGGGAAGGAGGGACGGAGAGAGAGAGAGAGAGAGGCAGAGCCTGGGCTGTGCATCAACAGCCCCCAAGTCTGGAGGTGTCTAATGAGGAAGAGGAAGAACAGCTGGGTTCAGTGCCTGACGCACAGATGCGCACAAGGCAGAGAAGAGAAGAGCAGTGAAAATCCATGGGCCAATTCTTGGGAAGGAAGAGCCACTGCTGCTAGCAAAGCACCACCCTAGCTCAGGGAATAAAAGGCGGGGGCAAAGATGAATAGATGTGGCAGACAACTATTCATCTCCCGGCTGGACTTGTTAGCCTGCGTTGAGAGAGAAACTTTTTGCCAGGGCTGCTGGCGCTCCTAATAAAGGAATCTTTGAATTAACTTCAGACGGTTTGTCGTGATTCGGGAGCTGGGTCAGAACATATACCAATTTCAATACTGCCCTTGAAATTTCTAGTCTTTTGGCGGAGTGAGAAAGGACTCTGCCTTGTTTTTTATGTTGCAATATTACAAAGGATGTTACAAAGGGTGTTGTTTGGAAACTCAGAAAGTTAAGGTATATTCTAAAGAGGGTGACAAAAATTTAAGGGTAAGTAAATAAGGAAACAGTAGAGGATAGACCGCAAACCTCAAGCATTCTTCAAAATAAAACCGCTGCCTTGGGAATTGACTGCAAATGGGAAGAAAATCATCTCAAAAACAGAATCCTAGAAAACATCTCAGTAAAACTTTCATAATCTGCTGAGCTATTGTCAGGTTCCATGAGCTGGATTTGACCCAAACACCAATCTTTGAACTGTAAGAAGTGGGAATGTGGTGCCTTTAATCATTCAACTGGCATTAGATAGTCTTCAAAAGAACAAGTGAATCGTCTGTTCGGTATTTACTCTGCCCTTTGACCATACAGCGAATATCTGCATAGAGGATGCAATCAGCTCAATAACAGAATCATAAGGTAATTACTGTTTTCTTTTCACCAGCTCCAGATTAGGTTCTGTTCATTCCCATGACGCTCGATCTTTTGAAGCCCCAACTGTCCTTTTTATGCCTCTGGACTCTTAAAACAAAGCTGGATCTTTTTATAATGCCAAGGTACGCAAGGGGTCTGCGTATGACTTTTGCTGCATCAAATCTTCCAGGTTTTACAGACAACAACGGGTTTTTTTCCCCCAGCATCCACAGCAACCTCAGAAATACAGAGAACTAATCAGCTAACATGATCTTAATACTCCTGGTCAGTTTCCAGTCAATTTCTCCATCCTGGCAAAAAGATCTCTCGGCTTGATTTTCTCTGCTTATATAACCGCCTGTATCAAATCCTTCCCTCGGCCCATATCGCAGCTCCAGGGATCAAGTGAACTATTAGTCACACACACACACACACACACACACACACACACACACACACACAGCCCTTAGCTATAAGCATGTTATAAAGCCTGGCACCATGCTATTTTTTCCAGTACAGTATCTCTATTTCCAAAGGCATTTCAATAAAAATCAAGAAGAGGGAATCTTCTTTGCTGTTAGCAGTGGAGTTTTTTTTTCCTATTTTTGTTGCTGATTACTTTTGCGTTGGCTAGACAGAGATATGACACGTGTGTTACGGGGAAATGTATTTCTTAAGATACAAAGCTTGAAAGATATTTCAGAAAGGATGAGGGTGTGCATATTGCATTTCTGAGTGCCTCCTTCAAAAAGGAGCCTCTTTGTCTGAGCTTTCACAATAGCCAGACAACTCCAAGACAATAGATGTTTGACTAAAAGAATTGCTGAAAGCGGTGGGGAAAGATGCTTCAGAACAGGTATGTTTGAGCTGATTTAAATTCAAATGCATCCTTTTCCAGACTCGCATGTCCACCAATGGAACCTAAAATGTTAGAAAGCTCTCAAGAGCATATTTGTGCTACATATGTTGTATGTTATTTTAATTCTCGGCTGTTCACCACCCTGAGTCCCTTCGGGGAGAAGGAATGGATATAAATTTAATAATAAATAAATAAATAAATAAATAAATACTGTATTTCTCATGTCCTGAATATAAAAAAATGAGGAAGTTTTATTCCTTCAGAAGTGGTTAGCTGAAAAGGTGGAAC
Organism: Arizona elegans; assembly: GCA_022577455.1. Taxonomy (NCBI): domain Eukaryota; kingdom Metazoa; phylum Chordata; class Lepidosauria; order Squamata; family Colubridae; genus Arizona; species Arizona elegans. Next base: position 76,571,173 of record JAKOOJ010000005.1, on the reverse strand, counting down.
ATCACCTGAGCCCAATGTTTACAACTTTTCCTTTGGTCAACTGGAAAAAAAAAATAACATGGCTGCCAGTGTTTCTCACCCATTTCCAGCATTTTGAGGCCAAAGAAAAGACAATCAAAAGTTGCGCTTCACACTAGTTTTGAATAATTGTGAGGATGGTGCAATTGAAATCTGTGTCCTATATAAGCCTCCCTTATTGAGAGAGTGTATTTGTCAACCTTCTTACTTTTACATGGACTATTTTAAACAACCCTGCAGCAAATCACAGAGAGACTTGTGATATGTAATGATTCTCCTCATTAGAATAAGTCCTAACTGCAGCACACCAGACCTAAACCAAGTTGGAATCATTTAAGAGTTGTTCCAGAATATTATGATGGTCTTGAACAATTTCAGAACATTTCCTGTCTACCAGAAGTCAACTCTGTGCAATCAGGTAAGGTAAGGGAAAAAGCAAGCACGCATATACTTCACATAAATTCTCAGTTTTCAATTGTGTAACATACCTTCCATGACATACACCAGTGAGCCAACATCTCCTTCTTTGATGATGCAACTGTCTTTGCCATATTCCACTGGATACATACAATCCACAATTTCCTGGATCTGAGATAATTCCAGGTTCTTCATGAAGTCATTGTCAAGGATAGCTTCCTTTATTAGGTCCTTTGACCTAGAGAGAGAAAGTAAAGTTGTACTGTACAAGTTGGTTGTACCAATCAGCCTTCTTATAAAGATCACATAGAAATGAGAGATTTAAACTTTTTCACCAACCCCAAATCTAAACTTAGATTAGCAGGTTAAGGTATCATCCCACCTTGCTCTACTCATACCAAGATTATCTAAAGATAGCATTGTGCCCTCTCCTGCATTTGCTTCCCAAAATGGCTATGAGATTGACCCTATCCTGTCACCCAAGAATATAGGACAGTACAATAATTAACAACCTCATTAGCTACCGTGTTTCCCCAAAAATAAGACCCTGTCTTATATTTTTTTTTTGAACCCTGAAATAAGCGCTTGGCCTTATTGCCATGCGCTCAAAAGCCCGATTGGGTTTATTATCAGGGGATGTCTTATTTTGGGGAAAACAGTGTATTATACAATTCAGAAAATATTAAATTGGCAATAATCTCACAAAGCCACCCAATTTCCATTTATGCAGAAGGTAAGGAGTAGATTATTAAATCAGCATAAGTCCTTAATAAGTGCTTGCTCTAACCAGCTCCAACCTGATATCCTTCACAAATGCTATGACAACAGTTATCATTGGAGCAGAGCTCCAAGAGCACGATAGAATAATAAGAAGGTTGACTTAGTGACTAAGACCATTCAAGTCCTGGTTATTTTTATATATATATATATATATATATAAAATATTATTTTTATACATATATATATATATATATATATATATATATATATATATATATATATATATATACAACTTTATCTACATAGGAAAAAAACCCTGATTACAAAAATATCATACATTTAAGCCTATGAATTAAAAAGAATAAATATTTGACCTTTACAGGGAGGAGTCATAAATTATGGGTGTGGCTGGCTGAAGAGGTCCAAAAAGACCAAAATAGTGCTATCCCAGTGTCCCATAAGTCTCAGAATAAATAACACAAAATGTCTGACAGGCCTGAAAGTGATGATTGGAGATTTCATCCCACCATGGCCATTTAACAACTTTATCTACATAGGAAAAAAACCTGATTACAAAAATATCATTCAGAGAATGAGAGAAGCTTCAAACTTAATTAAAACCAGTAGTGCTATTCAACTGGTTCTATCCAGTTCGGGCGAACCGGTAATGGCGGCTGTGGAAGGCTCCGCCCACCCATCTGGATGTCATCACATCCCCTTTTTGACGCTCTGAGCATACACAGAAGGTCATGCGCATGCGGGGAAGTGGTACTTGCAAGCGAAGCAAGTGCACATGAGTGTGCACTCCAGTTTGCGAACCAGTAGTGAAGGTAAGTGAATACCACCCCTGATTAAAACACCTGTCTTCTAGTTGTAAACATTAAAACATAAAAGGGCAAAAGCATCATATAATGGAAGAGAAGATTGTTGGACATTTTTGGATTGTACAGCATGGGCTTGTAATATTGTGTATATCAAAGAGGAAGTATCTGCCACCGGAGGCCCAGCAGGAGGAAACTGAAGCCAAGAAAGAGATCCATTGAGCAAAATGGCTAATGGAAAAGTCTATAGTTCTCAGACAGTGGGCTAGATATCAGGGAGGATAGCTTGACAAGGGTGTTGTAGTCCCACAGGCCTCGAAAAGAGTTATTTTCCCTCTTCCTTAGGATAAAACATTAGGAAGCCAGAAATAAACCCCCAGAAAGAAACTGCCAAACCAAGAGAGGAAAACAGATAAAATGTAAAATGCTATGTTTGTAATTGCGTAGAATGGTATATGCATAGTTAGTGAAGCAAAATCTACTGTAAATACAAAATTGTGTGTGTATGTCTGGAAAATTCCCATCCCCTTTTCCCACATTTGATGCAATTACAAAAGGCCTTTAATCATGTAGTTGCACCTATCATATTGACTTTTCCAGCTTTAGCCCATTTACCAGATGCTGTCCTTTATTGGGAAAAACTTAGTATTTTTCCACCCACTATCCAGTATTCCATAGCAAAATAAATAAATAAACAAACAAACATGACTATCCAATTTTTGAATAAAATGTTAATCACCTGGCCCTTTTTACTATAACAAATATTCATCTGAATTTAATAATTTAATTTAAAAAAAAATAAGACCACTACATATTTTTATACTTTTTAAATCATTAAGTGGATTTTTTCAATTGTGTACTTCTAATTGTTCTGTAATTTGTGGATAACCTTTTCAAAAGTCTCCATGGTTCAGTACTTTTACAAAGCATGCAGGCTCAGTTCTGTTGTTCTTCATGTCTTACAAGTTTTTAATAAAGCACCATCAACTCTTAAGGATTATCTCCTTTTCTGAGCCAGCCAGGCACAAATATTAACAGTTGTGCGTTCATTTTCATTTGCATATTCGATTTCCCTCCAGAATGTCTATCAAATCTTATTTTATCCATCTGATAATACCCCATACATAAAGATTACAGACCGTAATTGTTTAAATACTATGTAAGGGATTTTAAGCAAACAAGCATCTGATATGTGAACTAAATTAATGTTCAAACATAAATATGAAAGGATGCGCTGGTCTGTTTGCAAAATGTTTACTATGGGATTCTTTTTTATATACAACAGCAAATAACCTTCTTAGCATTTCCACAGCAAATTAATATTGTCTGTGATAACAACATATCTTTGAACTATAAAATAAATGTGTCTCTTCCATGAAATGTGAAGAAGAGAACAGAATCCCCAAACTAAACAAACAATAAAATTGTTTTATTGCTTTAGAAATGGCATATTAAAAAAAAAAAACTACTATCCAGATTAACTTCCTGTCCAACCAGAAATTAAAACTAGTTTAATGTATTATTCATGGCAAATCTTATCAAGCTCTGATTACCTTCTTCTTTCTCCAGCAGCTATTAATTCTTCCCAAGAAACATCATCAGTGAAAAAATCTTAAGAGCAACCAGCCCCAGTCTCCCTGCCCCAAGCAGAAACTGAGGAGGCCAGCTTTTAGAAATGTAGATTTGGTAATCCGTTCAGAAAGACTGGGTCAAGACAGAAACTCAGATAAGCAACAAACAAAAAAAAAAGGTTGACAAAATTAGCTCAGACAAACACCTAGAGTTGCATTTTCTCTTTTGCCTATAGAGCCAGCTATGACCCCTACATGACCTCTACATGACCCCCCCCCAGAGGAATCCAGAAGGTATAAAAGCTGACCCTACTCTAAACTCCATTTTGTCAGCTGTGGTGATTCTGCTTCATCAATAAAGAGAACCTCTCTTTCCTCCAGCCTCCATTTTGTTTCCAGTGCCTTTCTCCTGGCTTGGAACTGAACCAGATGGATTTTCCTTCCAACATAACAAAACAGCCAGGCTTATGTATGGAAATCACTTGATTCCCCATGGTGATAAGTGGAAGCCATCTTTGATTTCCCCAAAACCACCCATTGGGAAAATCTACAAATGTTGCTGCCTGTTGCCGATGAAACTCAAGTAGCTTCTACATAAGTCCAACTAAGGAAAAACATCATTTACCAATTATACTAGCTGATTCTCCATTTAACACATTACTTTATGAGAAACCCCATTTCCTTACTACTCTCTTTCTTTCTCCTCTCTCTCTCTCTCTCTCTCTCTCTTGCACACACATAAAAACATGCAGAGAGGGAGACTACAACTCTGTGTTTTTCCACCTGTGCTTTGGTAAAACTCGGACTCAGTTAAAAGATAACATTCATTTGAACATGAAATCTTATTGTCTTTGTTATATCATTCTGTGTGTAGTCAGACAATACTTGTTTTGGGGTGGAATTTTATTTCCTTTTTATGACCCTGTAATCCCTTTGTTTGAGGTGAAGTAGGGGCAACTGAATGGAGTTGAACATTTACTGACCGGATGCCCTTCCTAACACCTACATGAAGTTTGCAGCAGATATTTTCTTTTTGTGCCCCGATAGAGAAACATCTGCCACTACCTAGGATTGAACTCTCAACCTTCCAGGTGGGAGGCAAGTGTCATCACCTCTAGGCCAACGCACTGCTCTCGCTTGTTTTTGGGTGGAATAATGAACAATAAAATATCTAATGTATATTATATTAGCTTCTGGATGGAGGGTTCCCAGTCCTTGTGAATGTGCAGCATATCTACCATTTCCTCATTTGTACATTTTCTCTGGGGAAAAATGAAAAGGTTACAAATGATGGATAGGAGGATGTAATGGAGGATATAATTGCTCTTTGCATTCCTTATACAGGGTAGAGTGATTCTGTCCAACATATCAAGCACTGAAGCTTTCCTTCATGTCATTTGTCTGATAGTTTTCCAGTGTTAACACAAAAACATAGACTGAAAATATGGATTCTTATGAACTTTTATGATAGCTACAGATTGCATGTAGCACTATTACTTTATATGTGTTGTGTGTGTGTGTGTATGTATGTATGTATGTGTATATATATATATATATATATATATATATATATATATATATATATATATATATATATATATATATATATATATATATATAAATAAAGTGTTTTTCTGTTGAGATACCTGGTCTACCCCAGCATGTGGGAGGGAGCAAACTTTCAAGATTTTGAGTTTATAGACTCACGAAAGCTTTCATTTGATGATGGTTTGTAGAAAACTGTACATAAAAGTCATAGAATTCCATTTTATATAATTAAAAGAATACCATGCTATTTTCTGACTGTCTCACAAACTTTAGCCATATTTTACAAAGTTTAATAATTCAAACAGCTTTTGAAGTTGTTTTCTAAATTTTAGTTCAGAAAAATGCCAAATCATATTTAATCTTAAATTTATCTTGACTTCATAGGTTTCTTCTTATGCTCCCTATTACTAGCAGGATTGTAAACAAATATTGACTCTTTTTCCATAAATAAATTTATTTTTTACTTTAATTTATTGGGGTTTTTTAATTTTTCCATAAATAAAAATCATAATAAGAGAAACTGTTTAGTTGGGAATTTAAAACAACACAAAATAAATGTTGCAAACAAGTTCTAGAGTGATATTGTTACATACTCAAATGACACAAAACACTCTTCAAAATAAATATTTTCAGGAGATGCTGAATAGAATAGCTTTGGTGAACCATCTGATAGTTTAAAAGGGAAATAACCCCAATTCTCTTTCTTATCTTTCTCCCTTATACAGAACAAAGCCTATCAAATCACACCATATATCAAATATTACAAAGGAACTATTTATGTGTGTATTAGTGTCTACAGCTAAAGTAAAAACTACGTTTTCAGAAATTTCTGCATAACGTTTTTCACTTCAAATGTTGAAATGTATTATTTTCACGCTGCCTAAATATGTAGCTGATATAAGTGCTTTGTACAATGCCTAGAATTATATCGTTTTGGGGTATGAACAGCCCAATGGTGCTCTAAATGAATCCCTTCATTGATTCTAAATCTTGGATTTCCTTCAAAACTCATAGCATCAAGGACCATTTGAAACTAATGCCTTGCAATATCTATATTAAATTTACAATGTTAGTATAGTGAACAGCAAATCCTTTCCTGCCCACATTCACTCAGCCATTCACCCAAGCCTGAATTACATGTAGGCAGAGAGCCTCAGAGACCCGATATCCATATCCTAGACTAGACGCCTGAGCAAACAGGAAGGAGACTTCAAATGCCTTCAAATGCTTCAAAAATAGGCACGTACACCAGGGATGAACCACAACTAACTTTTGAATAGAATGAATTTTTGGCATTTTTGCAATCCTGCCTTCCAGAAGGAGAAGGCTGTGTGGAAAGGTTTTGCTGAAGCAAGATTTTCTTGTCCTCCTCAAAAACAAAAACAAAAAAACCCTTTGTTTTGAGGTAAAGGGGAAAGACCTCACTTTGGGAAGAGGCCAAAAAAAAAAGAATTACAAGTAGTCCTTGACTTACAACAGTTTGTTTAGTGACCATTTGAAGTTCCAATGGTAGGGGAAAAGGTGACTTTTTCACACTTAAAAACCATTTCAGCACCTCCATGGTAACATAATCGAAATTCAGATGCTTGGCAACTAACTCATACTTATGAGTTAGTTAGTTAGTCATGTGATGCGACCTTGTCACAAGCATAGTCAATGGGGAAGCCAGATTCACAACTCCAGTGATTCACTTAACTTAAAGTGGGACAAAACTCACTTAACGACTGCCTCTGTTAGCAACAGAAATTTTGAACTCAATTGTATTCGTAAGTGAAGGACTACCTGCACTGGAAGGAGGAGAGAGGGAGATTTTCGAAAAATGTAGACAAATTGGAGATTGAAAATAGCCACATGGTTTGGGTGTATTAGTTTCCCCAAGAAATAGAGAGATAATAAACCAGAGCTCATAGGGGAATGAGCCCTAAGAAGAGCAAAGCTAGCTTATCTGGTACTGAACATGAGGAAAGATGTTGAATGGGAGCCAAAAATAATATTCAAACATCTACTGGGCAAAGAGGAGATAGACATTCTGGGGCCACAGGGCCCAGTGTCTCTGGACTGGACATGAGAAAAGTGTCAGGTTTCCAAAAGATGCCCTAATTAATTCATGAGCCTCGAGCCCAAATTTCAAAAGAAATCCAGTCATTTATTAGGAACAACATTTCGGCAATACCCTAGCGGAGTCAGATCTGACCTCACGTGAGTTATGGCTGAACTTTATCCCTTTTTCCCCCTTCTCCTCAATCTGTGTCATAAATCACATTCTCCAATGAGGTGATCCAACAAGCTGTAGAATTGCACACCTCACAAGCCTGCTGTGGTAATCTGAGGTCTGACTCTGGCTGAAGGTATGCATGGAATGTTCCTCCCCCTTTCCGTCCATGGCAATTCGATAACAGACACGGAAGTGCTTTGCGAGTTGACAAGAAGATGCCAAACTTTGGCATCTTCTTTGGATTCTCCAGGACAGAGGTCTCCAACCTTGGCAACTTTATGCCTAGCAGACTTCAACTCCCAGAATTCCTTTGCTGGATGGGAAATTCTAGGAGTTGAAGTCCTCCAGGCTTAAAGTTGCCAAGGTTGGAGAGTCCTGCTCTAGGAAGTAAACAAGGGCTAAGAGGAAATGTCTGTCTGTTTTGAAGGCTACAGCTGTAGAAGACATGGATTAGTTCAGGCCAGTTCAGGGGACAATGCCCTCTTGGAAGCCAAAGGTCAGGATTTGTGTTCAGATTCCTGTGTCAAAATATGCACATCTGTCTTATGGATTCTGATAGTTGAAAGGTATAAACTGTTTTGTAGAAAGTTAGCACCCATCCCTCTCCTAGAAGAATGAAAAAAAATTGAGAAATGTTTTTTTAAAAGGCAGGATGAAATATTTTCTCTAAAAGAGAAATAAAAATCTTAAGGGAGATAGAATCTCAGAACCCCAGTTCCCTGCCCCCAAGCAGATACTAAGCTGAGACCAACTTTTAGAAATGCAGATTTGGTAATTCATTATTCCCTGCAGCAAGGTCTGAACAAAGGTAGGATTAGCCCTCAGCCACAATAGGAATTGCTCAACAAGCCCCTTCACTGCATCAGCGAAACCTCAACCAAGCTTAGCTCAGACAAACTCCTAGGATTTGTACCATTGGCACCATGAGAGTCTGACAACGGCCAATAGAATACATGTTCTTGCACAGGAACAGGAAGTTCAAGTGCAAATCCCAAGAGAAGGTATAAAAAAAACCCCACTCTCAACTCCATGTGGTCAGCTGCCCAGAACCACCCATGTGGTTCTGCTTCATTAAAACATCTTTCTAATCAGCCTCCATGTTTCCAGTGTCTTTCTCCCGGCTTGGAATTTAACCAGATAGATATTTCTCCCAACAGTTTCCAGACATGTACCTCTCTATTTTGCATCAGAAGCATTATGGTCTTTAATGCTTTCTCAACTTTTGTAAGTTTTGCATCATTGTAAGCAGGGGTGGGTTCTAAAAATTTTTACTACCGGTTCTGTGGGCATGTCCTATTTTGTGGACGTGGCTTGATGGTCATGTGACAATTCTTTAGGATTTAGCAGAGGTACTGGTTTACCAGGCTTTTAACTGCTTGCAGAGCTGTACCGGTCTACTCATTTGTTTTTGGAGGAACTGGTCTACTCATTTATTTTTGCAGGCACCAGTTTACTCATTTGTTTTCTTTTAACATTGATCAGATGTAGGGCAAGATCTCCGTACTCCCCACGGCAACAGTTTAAACAGTTTTTTTTTCCCTCTAGCCGATCAGCTGGGACTCAAGAGGCAGCAATAGATTGGTGGTGGGGCCCCCCCAAAAAAAGGTAAGAATAATGCAGGGGGGCAGGGGGCGGGGGAGCAGAACCGGTTCGGTGATGTCATATCGTCACCACTACCGGCTCGGCGGAACCGGGCAGAACTCACCAATGATTGTAAGCTGTCAGAGCGCAGCAGGAAGTACGATGTAATCCATATCAAGAAACCCCACCAAGTCAGGAGAGCATTTGGAGGTGGTCAGGAGCCCTTCCCAATATTTTAACCCTCCGTAGCCATTCATTACAACTAGTTTCATGTTTTTGACATCAATAGCCAATCCCCTTTTCTGAAAATGTCTTCTAGCTGTACATCTTGACCGTATACAGTATGCATGGATTGCAGTCGCTGGGAAGTCAGCATAGACACTTCACTCATGTCTGTTTGAATAAGAGTAAAATGTTGCTCCGGGAACCTCGTTCAAAAGGATGAGAACGGAGTTCAATTTGTATTCAAACAGAAGTGAGCCTTTCCATGTGACTGTTTGGAGAGGATTAAAGTGGTTAAAAGACAAAGTAAAGCTCTCCAAGGCTTAAAGTGTCTGTTTCACCTACAGTTACCAAATATCTGAACAGGCAAAGGAGGACACAGACAAGTGGAAAGGAAGTTATTTTGGGGGGGGGGGAGACCTAACTTTTTACCTTTCTTGGCATCCATGCCAAAAAAAGAAAAATATGACAAAAAGAGGCACAAAGGTGTACCTACATGTCAGTGGTGGGTTGCCCCTGGTTCAGACCGGTTCGCAAGAACCGGTAGTAAAACCGGCAGGAGGCCCTGCCCATTGCCCCGGATGTCATCATCGGCGATCTGCGCATGCAATGGGATGGCACATGCTTTGCTCGCGTACGCACACAATCTTATTCCAAACGAGTAGTAAAGGTAAGTAGAACCCACCCCTGCTACATGTATATGAAATTTCTTTTTCCAGCATCAGAAAGACTGGTTTTTCAATCATAGTATTTTCCCAACAAATCTTTACTTTCAAGAACATATACTAGCATTGTGGGAATGGACTATGGCACGCTTTCCAAACTCCACAATAGAAAGACATAAGAAGACATGTGAGCCACGGACTACAGTGATCATAGATTTGAAAAAAGCAGGGAAGAAATGGATTTTTAAGGCTATGGCTGCTGGACAGAGGAGGTGGACTCCTTTTGCTTTACGTCTAGTAATCCTAATTCTAAGGCAGAACGTAAAATTGAATATAAGAGTGAAATAATACGGGGTTAGCCTAGATGACCTCTGAAGGACCCCTTGAGTAATTATTATAAAAGACAGTTGCTGGGTTCAAAAAGTTAAACCGCAAGGTTACGCACTATTCTACAGTTGGAGAGTTCAAGAAGTCAAACCACAAGAATTAACTAATCTTCCTGTAATGGGAGGAGGGGGAGAGCCTATAGGAGGTTTACATAGGAGGTTTATTTCACATTTCCTGTTTTTTGTTACTATAAAGATACGTGTCTTAAAGAAGGTCTTTTGTTCAGAATGTAAACAGAATGCATGTCTGAACCTTTTGGCCAAAATAAATAAAAGCTTTTTCTGATCTCGAAATTCATTTCATTCATCTATTTTTCTGCAACAATTCAACTCTTAAAATGAAGGAAAAAATATTGGGGAAATTCACCCCAAGTTCTTTGGGGTGTTATTAAAAGATACCTTATGCCTCTTCAAGGTTTAAGGCTGCCCTTTACAATTTCCTAAAATCCACTGGATGCAATGCCTCCATCTGAACATGTGTAGCCTAAGACTGTATTTTTAAACTCCAGCCTTAGACAAATAAATAAACCAATAAAGGAAAATATTAGTAGCTCAGGGTTGAAATGTGGGGTCCTTGGTGCTCTCTGGGCTTGGTTGTTTTCTTGCAGATGTTTCATTACCCACAATAGGTAACATCATCGGTGCTGGCTTGGATGATGAAATGTCTGCAAGAAAACAACCAAGCTCAGAGAGTACTAAGGACCACTCACAAATAAATAAAATACGACAGTTGAGTTTAAGACATTCGAGTTGAAGGCTGTTGCTCAAGCATCTGTTGATACAATTGCAGTTCAAATTGCTAAAATTGAAAGTATGAACTCACACATGGGAACAGTTTTGGAAACTGCACTAGCAACTTTGCAGAAAATAAATTAAATGTAACAGAAATTGCATGTTTGGGAGAACAGTTGCATAGAAGCAACATAAAAATACATAAGACTTAGTGAAGGTTATGGAACAGGGATGTCGTACTGAGATTTTGCTGAAAAGGAAATTACCTTGCCAGTGGCCTTTTGGTTGGAGAAGGAGAAATTTTGACTGATTCCACTTAGGTCCAGTCCATTCTCTAGAAACATCTTTTCCCAGGTTTGGCATGAATGGAATTCAGTACTGAAAAATTATCCTTCTGCTTCAATATTAGAGGGTATGAAAACATTTTTCAATCACAGAAACACAGAGTTCCAACTTTTTTTCTTTCAATAATTAAAAAAATGTGGTTGTAGAAAAGCTTGGAAAAAACAGGGCTTTACTAACAGTCATCTAACTGGGAGAAAGGGATATTATTTTTCTGTTTTTGTGTATTTTTTTCTCAGATTTCTTTTTTTTCTTTTGAATATTTCAGTTAGCTTTTGTCTTTGAAAGTTTAGCATTTTTTTAAACCTCTGTTTTGGTAGACAGAAATAAATTTATCAGTCAGTACAGATTTCTTGAGTGGCTTCAATGAAAAATATATATGTGTGTGTGTGTGTTTTAGGAGGTTTCAGAGACTTCAATGATTGATATATATATATAATGATATATATATCATTGAAGCCACTCAAGAAATCTGTACTGACTGATAAATTATATATTACAAACTATTCTAAAAATACGAGTTCCAGGTATATTTGTTAAAAAAAGAAGCAAACATACTGCGAACTCCGGACTTAAGATTTTAAAATTTTAAAAGAATTACAATTTTATTTTACTAAGTTTTTGTCAGCCATCTGCTGACATGGTCAGAGTATTAAACTACCATTACAGAGATCTCTGCCTTTATATGCCATTAATCAATTTAGCCCGCAAGGCTAAATATATTAGAAAAGATGAAGGTAGGACATAAAAATGCATACATAAAAATAAAATATATAAAACAAGCGACAGTTCCAGTCTCTGGTTAAGGTTTAAATTAGTCTTGGCTGTAGTCTGGTACTCTCTTGCTATGGTTGGGCACCAGAATTTATTCCCACATACAAGGCGTGTTTTTCGCCATTTGTATACACCTTATCATATCATCGTATCATCAGGGCAACCGCTAGACAGATTCTCACTGTCAAGTGGTGAGTTACTGCCTACCATAGTTGTTCCCTGTAGGTTTGACTATCCAGAACTATTGTCTAATCACTGACCCCCAAAATGGGGTTATTGAACTCTTGTGCTCGGAATCTAATGAAAAGTCTTCAGGAATAATCAGCATGACAGTCACATAGACATCTTGTCAGATGACATTTCAATCCAGACCACAATTGTATTTTCTCCTGAAGAAATATTACATACCATTATTGGCTCATGCACTACAAAGTAAGTAAGGGGATTGTCCTCGCTAACATTGGGGACACAGAGTGCTTAGCTTCAGATTATAAAGTCAACTGGGGCTTTGAAAAAAAATCTTGTCCCCATCCCCAAGATTGTACAATGATGCTTGTCTCATTGGTTCAGACGTGCAGTGGTTATAATGAAGTATCCACCTTATAAAATTCTAAATATGGCTACTTCTGCCAACTGCCAGCAGTTCGATCCTGACCGGCTCAAGGTCAACTCAGCCTTCCATTCTTCCGAGGTTGGTAAAATGAGGACCCAGGTTATTGGGGGCAATATGCTGACTCTGTAAACTGCTTAGAGAGAGCTGTAAAACACTAAGAAGCAGTATATAAGTCTAAGTGCTTTTGCTATAAGCAAAGAAAAGAATGCTAACAATTACAGAAACCATATCAACTTCTCTTATGGTACAGCCCAGAGGTGGGTTTCAGCAGGTTCTGACCAGTTCTGGAGAACCGGTAGCAGAAATTTTGAGTAGTTCAGAGAACCGGTAGTAAAAATTCTGACTGGCCCCGCCCCATCTATTCTCTGCCTCCCAAGTCCCACCTGATCGGGAGGAAATGGGGATTTTGCAGTAACTTTCCCCTGGAGTGGGGTGGGAATGGAGATTTACAGTATCCTTCCCCTGTCATGCCCACCAAGCACATCCACCAAGCCACACCCACGGAACCGGTAGTAAAAGTTTTGAAACCCACAACTGGTATAGTCCAAAATAATCACAGTGTACCTCCTGTCTTAAAAATAATTATTCAATCCATGACATTGATACTTAGATGAGGATGTGGAGAATCTGCACCAATGTCTCACATCCTGAAAATCTCTGTCCTAGGGCCAGTTGGATGAATAAAATTCAGGTGAGCAATGGCCTTGTTGATGGTATTCAGAGAACAACTGCTACTGGGAATAGAAAAACTGTTTCTTTTGTTCCTATGAGATATTGACTCATTCCAACATTAAACCTATGGCTCTGTGATTTTCTTCTATCATTGCCTTTGGCTTAAGAGAAAAACTTTGTACCAGGAACCCCAATGAAGGAATCAATATTGTTATCACTGATACAAGCTTCACTTGGTCAGACCTCTGCCTCAAGGTCCAATCTGGAATAGTACCTCAATATTTCTGTTGTTATAAAACTTTTTATTTCAAGGATTGGTTCAGTGGCCTATAGCCTTCTAAGTCCTTCCTAAGGTGTTGTTTTGGGGGTTTTGTTTTGGAAAAAGACAGAGAAGTTTGTATTGATTTTCCTGTATTGTTTGGGCTTTCTATTTTTTTGCTTTTCTTTCTTTGCTTTGCTTTATCTTACAGCCACCCAACTCCTACATGACTCTGGGCAACTTAGAATTTTTTTAAAAAAACAACAACAACATATAAAAAGACAAAAAGAACAAAATCCCCCTTTCTTCCCCAAAGGTAAAGGTTCCCCTCACACATATGTGCTAGTTGTTCCCGACTCTAGGGGGCAGTGTTCATCTCCATTTCAAAGCCAAAGAGCTAGCGCTGTCTGAAGACGTCTCCATGGTCATATGGCCAGCAGCCAAAGGCACACGGAATGCTGTTATCTTCCCACCAAAGGTGGTCCCAATTTTTCTACTTGCCTTTTTTTACGTGCTTTCGAACCGCTAGGTTGGCAGAAGCTGGGACAAGTAACGGGAGCTCACCCCGTTATGCGGCACTAGGGATTCGAACCGCTGAACTGCCAACCTTTCAATCGACAAGCTCGGCATCTTAGCCACTGAGCCACTGCATCCCTCTCCTCCCAAAAGACTACCTGAAATAGATTGAACCAGAATACTACAGAAAAAAAGGAAGAAGGGGGTTCCATAATCATCCCGTACCCAAGGCCTGGATGAACAACTAAGACATTCAGGTAATTATGTCCTGAATGACATAACAGTGGAAGACACACAAACCTCTGGGAGGAGATCTGAGCAGGTATGTTTCCTGGATTCCGCCAAGTAACATCCTTTAATTCAGGGGTGGGAAACCATGTCCCCTTTATGAGCTGTGGACTTTAACTCCCAGAATTCTGGCTCAGGAATTCTGGGAGTTGAAGTCCACAACTTATAACGGAGCCAACGTTCCCCACCTCTGCTTTAATTAATGAGACCCAAAGTTGGATTGAACTTTGGGTCTCAGAACACAGAGACAACCAAGTAGCAGCTGAAGGCACAGGTTGATCATACGCTACTGGAACAGCCTCCTGTATTGCTGCCAATGATATTTATTTATTTGTTCATTAGCTTGTTCAATTGCAATCAATTCCAAGCTATGGACACACCATACCATAACAAAGATTTGAAAAGTAAATGAGGAAATTCATCAATCCCGTGGTAAAGAGAATGGCTACATGGGGCTCCCCTTGAAGAGCACCCGGATGTTCCAACTGGTTCAGAATGCGGCTGCGCGGGTAATTACGGGAGCAACTTGATGCTCCCATGTAACTCCGCTCCTGCGCGAGCTGCACTAGCTCCCTGTGGTCTTCCGGATGTGATTCAAGGTGCTGGTTGCTACCTTTAAAGTGCTCCATTGCTTGGGACCTGGGTATTTACGAGACCGCCTTCTGCTACCGATAACCTCCCATCGGCCAATACGCTCTCACAGAGAGGGCCTCCTCAGGGTGCCATCGGTCAAGCAATGTCAGCTGGCGGCCTCCAGGGGGAGAGCCTTCTCTGTGGGGGCACCCGCCCTCTGGAATGAGCTTCCTCCCGGAATACAACTGATCCTGGATCTCCGCACTTTCTGTAAGGCCCTGAAGACGTTTTTATTTCAGCAAGCTGACCTAGCCTAATTAGGTTTTTTATGGGTTAGTTTTTTAATTGTATAGCTTTGGGGTTTTAAAATGGGGGCCGATTGATTTAATTTATTTTAGCTATCTTAACTTTTATATTGTATGTATTTTAATTTCGGCTGTTCACCGCCCTGAGTCCCAAGGGGGAGAAGGGCAGTATATAAATTCAAATATAAATAAATAATAATAAAAAAAAACCCTCACAACTTAAATAGGTGTTGGCCTCCAATCCCTTCATCGCTGACTGAAAACATCTTCAGAGAATGAAAATAAACCCCTGCAAATAGTACCACCTACTCCACTCCAACCCCCAGGGCTTCAGAAAAATGATCAATGGTATAAATGGTAGCTCAGAGATCAATGAGGCTCAGGCCTAGGAGAGGGTTGTACTCTTCCTATCCTGATCCCAATGATCAACCAGAATAATATTCCAAAAAGGATCCAGATTATGCTTTTCTAAAGGCCCTGTCCCAAGCGCAGCCTCCTTCCCCTAGAGTCAATGGAGATCTGGAACACAGACTGGTTTAGAGAAAGCTGAAGTTCTGATGGCCATCAGACCGTGCTTTCAAATAAGTCTTTGGAAGCATAAAAGGCATACTTTTTATACGTTTTATAAGGATAAAAACCTTCCTTGAGATTTCTGCCATGACTCTTCAACAATAAATGAGCAAATCACATTCTTCGTGCATCTGCTGAAATAAGTGCAGCTGATGCTAACAAAAACTAACATTTGTTAGTCACAGAAGGTGCAACCCAACTCTTGATTTTTGCTTACCCAGACTAAAAAGACTCCCCTTCTGCAGATCATCATGCTTCTTGCCCAAGATCAAAAAAAGCCATCGGTAATATGTTACTGCATTTAGGAGCATTTAGGGCAAAAGAATGCTTTTGGAATAGTTGCTCAAAAGCTAGCATATCCACCATGTTGTACTCTCTACCCTAATAGGTATGAATAACAACCTTAAAACAAAATCAGAAGATAAAGAGGATGCTATACATTAAGATGGCACAGCAAACTAAAGCACTGTTATTAACATCAGCTGCCTGCAATTACTGCAAGTTCAAATCTCACCAGGCTCAAGGTTATCTACCTTGACTCAGTCAAGGTAGATAAAATGAGGACCCAGACTGTGGGGGCAATAAGCTGACTTTGTATAAATATTCAAAATTATGAAAGCTATTGCTTAACGCATTGTAAGCCACCCTGAGTCTCCGGAGAAGGGCGGCATATAAATTAAACCCCCTCCCAAAAAAAAGTATGGAGAATTGTGCAGCAGCACAAAGAAACTAAATAGAAAATGGAAATCTAACCTTTGTGCAAGCACAGTTCAAGAATATTTCTTGGGAAATATTCCCTGAGCTGTAGATGATTCTTGATGGATCCTTTATTTACAAGCAATGAAGGCATGTACAGGATTTAATGGGCAGTAATAAAGTAGACACCAATTTTCCAGAGCCGGTTTGGTGCAGTGGTTAAGGTGTTGGCCTAGAAACCATAAGATTGTGAGTTCTAGTCCTGCCTTGGGTATAAATGCCAGATGGGTGACTTTGAGCAGGTCAAATAGTTTCAACCCATCTCAACTCAAAGGGTTGTTGTGTGGAGAAAATAGGAGGCAGAAGGAGCATTAGGCATGTTTGTCATCTTGAATTATTTATAAATAATAAAGGCAAGGCAAAAATATATAAAATAAATAAGTTATGATCACAGTAGCCCTCAGAAAACTATTTAGTACATTTATTTGTACTAAATACCCAGGCTTAGGACCTGGGTATATACGAGATCGTCTTCTGCCACCGATAGCCTCCCACCAGCCAATATGCTCCCACAGAGAGAAACTCCTCAGGGTGCCGTCGGCCAAACAATGTCGACTGGCGACACCCAGGGGTAGAGCCTTCTCTGTGGGGGCACCTGTCCTCTGGAATGAACTGCCCCTGGAGGATTGCATGATCCCCGACCTACGTACCTTTCGCCGTGCCCTTAAGACTCTTTTGTTCCAACAGGCCGGGCTGGCTTAGAAAATGAATTTTAAATTGGGTGTTTGTAGCTTTTAACATAAGGGCCAAATTTATATATTTATTTTAAATTGTTTTTAAATTTTGTAAGTATATGTTTGTTTTAAAATGGCTGTACACTGCCCTGAGTCCTTCGGGAGAAGGGCGGTATAGAAGTTTAATAAATAAATAAATAAATAAAATATTTATTCTGTAGACTGAAATTACAGTAGCTTCTCAATAAAGATGTAACTAAGCCATGTTAAAACACATAAATACAACTATCAAGCCTTCAATTACTGTTTATATTTATGAACAATTTTACCAAGAAATAAACTCTATTAATGTTTATGTATTCATTTTAGAAAGTTCCTAGAATTGCTAGCACAGAATGAAAATGCAGTATTAGACAATGTAAATCACTGTGGTGTGCAGCTTATTGGTATTATGAGGTATAAGAGTAGAATTTTGATTTATATTCTGTCTTTTCAGTCCATAGAACACTAAAAAAAAAAAAAAGCTGACGATCTAAACTGAAATTATTACAATTAAAACTCAAATGCAATAGCAATACCAATAACACTTAGACTTATTAGTAATAAGTGCTTTACAGCCCTCTCAAAGCTGTTTACACAGTCAGCATATTGCCCCTAACAATCTGGGTCCTCATTTTATCGACTTCGGAAGGATGGAAGACTGAGTCAACCTTGAGCAGTTCAGGATCAAACTCCTGGCAGTGAGCAGAGTTAGCCTGCAATACTGCAATTTAACCAGGGGTGGGTTCTACTTACCTTTACTACCGGTTCACAGTGGGGCCATGCACATGCGCAGAAGCATTCTGATGACGTCGGGGTCGGTGGGCGGAGCCTCCCGCTGGTTTTACTACCAGTTCTATAGAACCGGTGCGAACCAGGGACAACCCACCACTGAATTTAACCACTGCACCACCACAGCTCCAAATGCACATTAAAGTCTGTCTGAAGATGCTAAAAGTAGAGAAAATTGAACTAAAGCTTTCAAGGTTGCAAGTCATTGGAAAATTTAAAAGCCACTGTAACTGCTGCATTTTGTGCCATGAAATCTTCTAAACACATTTTCAGAGTAACCCCGCACAAAACATGTTACATTAGCCTAATTGCAAGGTAATCAGGGGACAGGTAAACATTGCCAGATCCTCCTAATCTAGAAATGACTGGCAACTGATATACTAAGGATAGCTAGGCTGATGCATTCCTTTCCTGTGAGGGGCTTAGAGAATGCAATCTAGGAAAACCAGTTCAAAAAAACATGGTACAGTTCATAGCCTAAAGAAGAGAAAAATTAACAGTTGACATAGTCACAATGTTCCAACATTTGAGAGACTAGGAAAAAAGATGTGGATTGTCTCACTTCAGGGTAGGACAAGAACTCATGAAATGAAGCTTTATACCGGAGATACAAACATGAGATAAGGAGGAATTTCCTGCATATGAAAGATATTAAACAGTAGAACTGAGAACATAGCAGATGCAGCAAATGGCCAGGGCAGAAGCTGGGTTCTAAAGGGAGTCAGAGAAGCAGCAAAAAGCTTTCCAAAGAAGGTTTCCAAACTTTTTGCTGCTTGTTTGATGTCCTTCAACAAGGTATTTTCCTTTAGCAATCCACTCTTTTCCTCTATTCTTCCTGGCAGTCATTCATCAAATTAAGCAATTTACAGATTTTGTCACTCTCTTTCCAGACATGCAGTAAATTTAGCAATTGGTTAAAGGCAGTAGTGGGATTCAAATAATTTAACAATCGGTTCGCCCAGGGTCAGGTTGGCTGTTGTGGGAGGCGTGGCCCATCACTGTCCTCCAGCTCCCCCGCACATGCAGGACGAGCCCCCCGCTCAGTGGTGGGTTTCTCCTGGTTCAGCCCGGTTCGGCCGAACCAGTAGTGGTGACGATATGACATCACTGAACCGGTTCTCTTTGTTTGGGATCTGGGCCCTCCCCCTCTGCCCCCCCGGTTATTCTTACCTTTTATTTGGCCCCGCCCCCAATCTATTCGCTGCCTCCCGAGTCCTAGCTGATCAGCTAGAAGGAAAAAAACTGTTTAAACTTGCCACAGGGCTTCAAAGGGCCACCCTACAGTTGATCAGTGTTAAAAGGCAGTGTGGCGGTAGACCAGTGCACTCAAAAAACAAATGGGTAGACCGGTGCCTCCAAAAACAAATGGGTAGACTAGTGCCTCCAAAAACAAATGGGTAGACGGGTACAGCTCTGCAAGCAGTTAAAAGCCTGGTAGACCAGTACCTCTGCTAAATCTTAAAGAATTGTCACATGACCCTCAAACCACGCCCACAAAATAAGCCATGCCCACAGAACCGGTAGTCAAAAAAAATTAGAACCCACCCCTGCCCCCACTACAGCCAACCTGACCCTGGGTGAATTGGTTGTTAAATTAACCCAGCCACCCCCGTGCTATCAAAGTGGATCCTGGGCACTGCGCTGCAATTGGAAAATGGGTAATGGAGCGGCCAGCACGAGGGAAAGAGGAGGAGCAGGGAAAAGCGGGAAAGCGGTCTTCTCCTTCCCTCACGCTGGCCGATCTATTGCCCGTTTCTCCATTGCAGCGCAGTGCAGTGTCCAGGATCCACTTTGATGGGAGGGAGGTAATTTAACAACCAGTTCACCCGAACTGGTGTGAACTGGATGAATCACACCAATGACTGCATCTCAAAGGATCCCTCTGTTAAAGTACTGAAGTTTGCATAATACAACAGTGATTGGTCTCATTCGAGACAATGATGAATCTGCATACAGACAGGAGATTGACCAATTAGCTGTGTGGTGTGGCTGGAACAGCCTTGAACTGAACACACTTAAAACTGTAGAAATGATAATAGATTTTAGGAGAAGACCTCCTACACTACCACCACTCACAGTACTAGTAGAGACCTTAAAGTTTCTAGGTTGTATAATATTCCAAGACTTAAAATGGACACCTAACATCAAATAGGTCATCAAAAAACACAACAAAAAAATGTTCTTTCTGCACCAACTCAGAAACTCAGGCTGCCCAAGGAGCTGCTGATTCAGTTCTGCAGAGGTATTATTGAGTCTGTCATCTGCACCTCCATAACTGTCTGGTTTGGCACTGCAACCAATCAAGACAAACACAGGCTTCAATGGATAATTAGAACTGCAGAAAAAACAATTGCTACCAATCTGCCTTCCATTGAGGAAGTGTACTGCACGAGCCAGAAAGAGAGCTGTGAAAATATTTACAGACCCCTCACATCCTGGATATAAACTGTTTCAACTTCTACCCTCAAAAGGACGCTATAGGGCACTGCACATCGGAACAACTAGGCACAAGAACCGGTTTTCCCCCATGCCATCACTCTGCTAAACAACTAATTCCCACAACACTGTCAAACTAGAAAGGCAGTATTACCATCATTATTCTCATCTTCCCTATTCCCTATCTCCTTATCTTTTTATGACTATAACTTTGTTGCTTGTATCTTTTGATTTATATTGTTTACTTAGTATCCTAGTATGATTTATATTGATTGCTTATTTAGTATCCGTGACTATCACTATGTGTTGTATCTAATGTTTTATGATGAATGTATCTTTACACTGACTATGATAATGATCTATCACTATTGTTGTATGTACACTGTTGAGCTGAGGTGGTGCAGTGGTTAGAGTGCAGTACTGCAGCTAGTTCAGCTGACTGCTAGTTCAGCAGACCAGCGGATCAAATCTCACCGGCTCAAGGTTGACTCAGCCTTTCATCCTTCCGAGGTTGGTAAAATGAGGACCCAGATTGTTGGGGGCAATATGCTATTTAGTATACTGTCTTTGGTGTAAGCAGCCCAGAGTCCTCAGAGAGTGGGCGGCATAGAAATATGACTAATAATAATAATAAATAATACACTAAGAGCTTATGCACCGGAGATGCAATTCCTTGTGTGTCTAATCACACTTGGCCAATAAAGAATTCTAATTCTAATTCTAAACTAATCGAGGAGAGAACCAACTTAGAACTAAGGAGAAATGTCCTGACAGTTAGAACAATTGATCCGTGGAACAAGTTGCCTCAGAAGTTGTGTATGCTCCAACGCTGGAATTTTTAAAGAAGAGATTGGACAACCATTTGCCTGAAATGGCATAGGGTTTCCTGCCTGAAAAGGGGGTTGGACTAGAAGATCTCCAAGGTCCCTTCCAATTTTGTGATTCTGAATTCTGTAATTTGGTCCCCAGCTTTTTTTTATTTAAAAAAAAGAATGATCATGCAGCACAGGCCGTAGCTTTAAAACAGAGTCTTAAGTAGCTTTAGGGAGGGGTTTGTCATAACTTAACGGCTGCTAAGTGATCGGTCATTAAACAAGGACCACCTGTATAACATTTCTATTTGACTTAGATATGTGCTACCAAGGAGTAAACATACTTATTGGCCTATAGCCACAGAAAAAACTTAACAAAATACTACAAATATTATTTTTTTTTTTGCGCTTCATTAAATTAGAAAAAATTATTATCCAGTACTCAAAATGACAGCAAGAGAAGTGTCGACAAGTACAATTAGCAGTGTATTTGGACACTGCCCAGTGACTGAAAGTATTAATATGTCAGTAATGCATTTATTACCTATATCACCATTGTTGTATATGAAGCAGTCTACTGAAAATATTTGGACAGTGCACACTTTTTAATTCTTTAGGATTAATAGGGTCAGCGCATGCAATAAATATGACAAAAGGTAATTAGAATCTTTCAAATCAACTGCAAAACTTTAAAGAGCAAGGATCAGAACTTCAGAATGAACTGAACATGACAATTACACATATATTAAGAAGCTCACTGTTTTAAGAACCAAATAAGGTAACATAAAGCAGAGCCCAGCTGTGTTTTGAACCCCAAATAATAGAACTAAAACTGGCAGAATTTCAGAGAAGCAAACTAAAGCCATTATTTCTTTCTGTATTGTTCTTTGAAAGTAACAGAAGAATTAAATTATGCAATTTTATCTTAACTATGTGGGGGAAAGTACCGACCCACTTATTTTAAGCAATTTTTAACTGGAAGTTCCTTCCTCTTGCTACTCCACTAAGGAGGAAAACCCTAGATTTACTTCCTCGTATACTGATGTCAACTCATAGTCACAGAACAGAAGTGGGCATTTTCCAACTCTAGGATATCAAAAGGAACCTAGACTTCAATGGTATTGCTATTTGGTCAAGCCCCAGAATTAGAATAACCCAATAACTACCCAATTCAATCCAATATAACAAGAAAAAACAACAACACTGCAAGCCAATAGGCCGGGATTCTGGAAAGATTGGTGGCTTGCAATGATTATACAGTAAACCTTTGAAGATATTTAAGTAGCAACAGTGGTGGGTTGCCCCCAGTTCAGACCAGTTTGCAAGAACTGGTAGTAAAACTGGCAGGAAGCCCTGCCCACCACCCCGGATGTCGTCATCAGCAATCTGCGCATGCGCAGAAGCTTCACTTGCACGTGCGCGTGATCCCGTTGCGAACCAGTGGTAAAGGTAAGTAGAACCCACCCCTGAGTAGTAACTATACACAGGAGCCAAAGACAGGACATCCAATCTTGTATCCTTTCCGTATGTTGATGGGGAATAGTGGTGAAATCCAAACTTTTTTATTACCAGTTTTGTGAGCATGGCTTGGTGTGTGTGGTGTGGCTTGGTGGGCATGGCTTGGTAGGCGTGGGAGGGAAAGGATACTGCAAAATCTCCATTTCCACCCCACTCCAGGGGAAGGATACTACAAAATCCCCATTCTCTCCTCACTCCTGGGGAAAGGATATTGCAAAATCACCATTCACACCCCACTCTGGGGCCAGCCAGAGGTGGTATTTGCTGGTTCCCCGAACTGCTCGAAATTTCTGCTGCCGGTTCTCCAGAACCTGTCAGAACCTGCTGGATTTCACCCCTAATGGGGAAGTTCTGAAGAGATGGCGTGACTTGTTCAGCAGAATGCAGTTGTGCTGTTCCACAGGATTCAAAACCCTGATTACACAAATTTCCATGTGTAATGACAGTGGCCCTGTTTATCTAAACATATATACACAGCTGCTATTTAGACAATGCCTGTCAACATAAGGAGGTCAGAAAAGGATGGATTAAAAATGCAGCACACTTCCTCTGATCCTGAACAGTTAGTGAATGAGTCATGGAAAAGCAGAAGGATGAGCAACAAAGTTGTGAGTTTCCTCAATACAAGCTTCCAAGGCAAATAAGAGAAGGGAAGGGGATAAAACAAAATTCTGCAGAATCTAGAAGTGTTGACAATCTGTAACAAACTGTAATGATATTAAAATGAAACCTCATGTACAATGACCATGTCATTATTGGGACCCTTTCTGTCACCCCACCTCTGTGAATGCCCAGTTCACGTAAAGAATGACCTAAAAGACACACTAATTCGTTAAAAGTATTTGTCATCTGTCATACATGACACTGTCAGTGTCCAGATCGCCACGTAACTTCCCTTATTGTATTTTTTTTTTCTTATTGATTTTATTATGTTTGTGTTTTGCTTTTATACTGTTCAGAGTTGTTTTGGATTTGGGTTGCACCACAATCAAATTAAATAAATTAAATTTAAAATAAATTTAAAATAAAATAAAATACTGTAATCAAACCTATCATGGGATTGACACTTCAGGGCTAAAACAGGTTTTACCTTATCTAGGTAGGCTGGGGAAAAAAACAGATGGCCAATTGGGGACAGCAAATTTTGCTGCCATCTAGTGGCAGTACAAATTCTTCCAGCCTAGATGTGGCAGCCTAGCTAAATCCTGATTTGTCCTGATATCCATTGGATTCATATTTTTTAAAAAAACAATAAATACATTTATGACATGTTATACTGTGTGAATCCATCCAAGCTGAGTTTAAATGAACAGACAACAGGGAACAAAATGGAAGCCTTCTTGTTTGGTGGTTAGCGGATATTTTGACTAGTGACGTGGCTAGATGGCTAGATATCTACTTGATCTCTGTTCAGTGGCTGCTGTAAAATAATCCATTAGATTACCAGAGGGCAGCACAGAATGTGAAATTCCTGAGTCTCTTTGCTAACATTTCATGGGTATCTGACTTTCTGCAACCCAGACATGAGAACCTTCCATAACGGAATCTCTCTTTACAGACTTCCTAGCTTCTTGTTCAAATGCAGCTCAAGTAGTTTTACTACACCAAAGCATTTTCACTGAAACCTGACACTATGAATGCCAATTGCCCATGAAATAAAATTGGAAGGGGATACCGAAGGCTTTTAGACATAAAAATAATATAGTGATATTTGACCTACATTCCTGTAGACGTTTTAGTTACAGTCAATTTCCCTGAAGGATCTTTGGATTGAAAAAAATAATAATACATCTAATCTTTTTAAAACAATTATTGCAAGTTCAATAAAAGATAGGTAGATAAGCCCATTTTACCAGCATAAAATTCAAAAGAGCGAACGCCACTATTTTACCAGTAGAATTCTATTACCTCATAGGAGTTAAAAGTGCTATGACCCAGACTTACAGTAAGTAAATACTTTTTAATTAAAAACAAATACTAGAGCAGGTCTCTCATGGAAGAGGACATTATTAAAACTGCATTATTAGTATTTTAATATCAAACATACAGATTTTAGGGATAAATCTTCCCACAAAAACCAATGGGAAATGAAGCTAAGAAGGGGGTTGATGTTTGCATTTACATCCATTGGAGAAGAAGGGATTATAAGAGAGTAAGTAGGAACGCAATGGGGAATACAAATTGAAAGGAATGTGCTAGTGATGTCTGTACTGTAGAGAAAAGAAGCTTGGGAAGAGATTGCTTGTTTAGGCAGTCTCTCTGAACTGTGGGGGTGGGGAGAGAAAATATTAGAGAGCCAGGGTGGCGCAGTGGTTAGAATGCAGTACTGCAGGCTACTTCTGCTGACTGCTGACTAACTGCAATTTGACAGTTCAAACCTCACCAGGTTCAAGGCTGACTCAGCCTTCCATCTTCTGAGGTTGGTAAAATGAGCACCCAGATTGTTGGGGGAATATGCTGACTCTGTAAACCCCTTAGAGATGGCTGTAAAGCACTGTGAAACAGTATATAAGTCTAAATGCTATTGCTATTGCTATTAGGTCAGGCACAGTACAACACGTGACTGTAACAGAGAACACATGATGAAGAGAGAAAAGCTGTGAAGTTTGTACGTGTGGCCACTGCTTGCAAAGTTACTTTCTCATCACCGTTATCACCGTCATTGTCCAAAACACTCACTAAGCAAGGACTTCTTCTATTAGAAAGCCAATTTAACTTGAGAAGCTTTTTTGAAAAAGGAAAAGTTCAATCACAATAGAGCTGAATGGGACCGCTGGAGGTCTTCTAGTCCAACCCCTTGCTCAAGCAGGAGACCCTATACCAATTCAGGCAAGAGGCAGTCCCGGCTCTTCTTAAAAACCTCCAGCGATGGAGTACCCACAACTTCTGAAGGCAAAAGAAAACAAAAACGTATTTTGCACAACCGTGCACTCAAGTAATTTGGTCCAGCTGTGGTTCTAGTTTGAGAGCATCTGCTTGTCATCAGTGGAGCTTATCCAGAGAGATAAGGGTACCAAGCAGAACTGGGAACCATCTCTTTTTTATGAAAGGTACTTCCAAGGCAGCAGTGGGTTTCAATTTTGGCCGCTACCGGTTCGCTCGTGGGCGCTCGTGCTCCGGGCAGGTGGGCGGAGCCTCCCGCTGCCGCCACTACTGGTTCGCTCGATCTGGGGCGAACTGGTAGCAACCCACCACTGTTCCAAGGGTATGCAAGCTGAATATAATCTGCTGTTAGACCAGGGGTGAAATGCTCCTGGTTCGGACCGGATCACCTGATCCAGTAGCAATGGCAGCAGTTCGTTTGGAGAACTGGTAGCAAAAATCCCTGCCCCACCACCCCCATGCCCAGCTGAGTCACGTGATTATCAGAGGCTTTTTTTTTTAATTTTTAAAAGCATTTTTTCTACAACCTCTTTGGCCGAAAAAATGCTTTTAATAGTTTTTTTTTTAAAAGCCTCTGATGATCGGGTGACTCAACTGGGATCATCAGAGGCTTTTAAAAGCATTTTTTTAAAACAACCTCTTCTGCCGAAGAGGTTGTAGAAAAAAATGTTTTTAAAAGAAAAAAAAGCCTCTGACAATCAGGCAACTCAGCTGGGATCGCCAGAGGCTTTTAAAAGCATTTTTTTAAACAACCTCTTTGGCCAAAGAGGTTGTAAAAAAAATGGTTTTAAAAGTTAAAAAAAAAAGTTGACCATGCCCACTCAGTCACATTACCCCTCCACACACACACCAAGTCACACCCACAGAACTGGTAGTAACAAATTTTACACTTCACCACTGTGTTAGACCCTCTTGCTTTCTTAGCTTCTCTGCTTCTCTTATTAAGAGCCGTGCAAATCCATTGCCAGTTCTGGTGGAAAAGCAAACCGAAGGGGCTGAGCAAACATATACATGTAGAAAAAGCCAGGAGCTGCTTCAGAAGCAGCCACCAAATCATCACGAAAAGGATGCAACTGCTTTAATAACCCAATGAGGGATGTTTCATCCATATTCCTTCTCACTTCAAGGAACGGCTTTCCAAATATTTGGAAACAATCTTGCTTACTACCTGGATATTTTGTCCGTAGAACTGACCTGACTGCCCCAGTGACATCCATTCAAAAATCCCATTTGTTGTTTTTATTTTGGATGGCCAGCTCTGAGAAATTGGCAGTGTGTTTATAAATCTGAGTCGTGGCTGGCCCCACTCCCAAGAAAACTGTGCAAACATGCCGTGAAATGTTGGGCCAAAACATAAATTAACCAAAATAAATCAGGTAAGTGGCACCATAATTCCTTTAACACCACTCACTTGAATTTTGGAAAGCAGAGTTCTCTGTCTTGGTCTCCTTTGCTAATATAAGAAATAGCATTACTCTGGACAGATGGTGAATGCCCACAGAGCTATTGATAGATAAGTGGAACCTATTAGCACATTTAACAGAGCCCACAGATTTTTTTTTTAAAAAAAAAGCACAATTGGAAAATACAAATCTGAGAACAACCACCCACAAACAACTACATTAATATCATCCGTGCTCTAAATGGAACGTTGACTGTCAGCTGGCAAAGAAAAATAGAAAATAAGGAGTAACAAATTAAGTAAGCAGAACAAATTTATCTGACCTTCCTTTTTTGGTTTTTTTGCAGAACATTCAGAATGGTTTTCCAGAACCTCACCTGTTTATTAGTCTATTCTATAAATCAACCAAATGCTAATGATAAAAATTATAGATTTATGTATACTTTAAAATTGTTGATTTGATTTAGTTGGTTTTCTGTCTAAATAAATAAATAAAGTTGACAAACTCTTCCAACCTGAATCTGAATAGTACTTCTCAGAATTAGAATTAGAATATCTCTAAACACTAAGAGAGAGAGAAGGAGGGAGGGAGGGAGGGAGGGAGGGAGAGAGAGAGAGAGAGAAGGGGAGGAACTATTCTAAAGAAGCATATATAGAATAGAATGAATATACCAATGCAATTCATTTAATTTTTAAAATTAATCATAATTTAAAATAATTTCTTCTTAAATGAGATTCCAAGAAAAAATTCTAAGATTTAGAGGATCTCAATGTGGAAAATCTGGCTACCCAGGCAGAAAAATATTGATCTTTGTTATGCTAAATTAACCCCTCTTTTTTAACAGCACTCCTCAACTTTCGCAAATCTCTGCGAAAAAAATGTTTCTCTCCCAGGTGAAAATAATTACATCTAATAAAACCATCTAAAGAAGTAGATATAAAAATGTATTCTTTTTTCCCCCACATATTAGAAATGGACAGATCTTTAAGAATTAGCATTCAAATATATTTTTTTAAATGTTTAAAGATGGGAAAAGTTAAAATGGACTAATTTTTTCCCATTTTTAAATTTGAATGATAACTCTGTAGATAGGGAAGTAAATCATAAGAACAGGTGATAAAAATATAGTTAAAAGGACTGATGGGGTTTTATATGGGTTTTTAACTTTTATCTGGTTTAATTAGGTATTTTAACTTTGTACTGTGGTTATTGTGGTTATTGTGGATTTTATTGTTGTGAGCCGCCCTGAGTCCGTTGGATATAGGGCAGCATATAAATTAAATAAAATAAAAAATAAAAAATAAATAAAATAAAAGGAAGAGAGACTTCTCTGCCCTATAGAATGAATATGTTTCCCCAGGAGCTGAGGAAAGCCGCCATTTCTTGGCCTTCCAAAAAGGAGCCCAAATAAGTCATTGGATTGGTAAATGCCAGGAGAGCTCTCC
This sequence comes from Arizona elegans, assembly GCA_022577455.1. NCBI lineage: Eukaryota > Metazoa > Chordata > Lepidosauria > Squamata > Colubridae > Arizona > Arizona elegans. The sequence continues at coordinate 76,542,607 of JAKOOJ010000005.1, read as the reverse complement.
CTTTGCCTTTGCCAACCAATTTTAGCAGGCTTTAATTATTTTTGCTCCTTTTAATTTTTATATTTTTTTTAAAAAAAATAACTCATACTTTTAACTTTAACATTTTAATTTTTATATCCCATTTTCTATGTTGATGTTTGATTATCTACTGCCCAGGGTTCCCCTTTGAAGGACGTGGGCAGTTCAGAAATGTGAAATATAAATAAAATAAATAAAGTATATTGACTGTTTCCCTATGACTATCATTAAATGTTGTACTTTATGATTCTTGACGAATGTATCTTTTCTTTTATATACACTGAGACCGTATGCACCAAGACAAATTCCTTGTGTGTCCAATCACACTTGGCCAATAAAGAATTCTATTCTATTCTATTCTATTCTATTCTATTCTATTCTATTCTATTCTATTCTATTCTATTCTATTCTATTCTATTCTATTCTAGTAAAATATACAGTTATTAGCATGATATTTACAGTGATTTATAGTAAACGTCTTTTGGCTTTTCAGTACGTTTTGCTTACTGTGAGTTGCAAGTTGGTACATTGGTCATTAAAGTGTCTACAGTATTTTGATTATGTGATGGGTGTTTGTGTTGGTTTTAACATTGTTGTGTTGGGTCATGAGTGAAGTGGCAAATAAGCCTGGGGGTTGGGTGGGGGGGAATAGCTGGCTTTGTTAGATATTCAGTGCTACAAATCTTCAGATTTGGCTTTTGTTCATGATGATGTTTGAATAGGAAATGGCTCTGAAGACAGGAGGAAGAACTGCTACAGTTCTTGTTATGAGAGCCATTTTGTCTATAAGAGACAGTTTGGTCTAATAGATAAAGCATCAGGCTAGAAACCAGGAGACTGTAAGTTCTAGTTCTGCCTTAGGCAGGGGTGGGATTCAGCTGGTCCGGTCCAGTTCGGACGAACCGGTAGTTGTGATCTATGGGTGGGCGCGGCCGCCAGCCCCGGCACTATGCCATCCTATTTAGCTGCATTTTTTAAGCCATGCACATGTGTGCAAGTGCGTGTGTGAGCAAAGCACATGTGCAGGTCTCGCACATGTACGGAAAGCACACGCATGAGTGAAGCGAGCATGCTCATGTGCGCGCTCACATTTTCAGTGCTGGGACGAACTGATTGTTAAATTATGTGAAGCCCACCTCTGGCCTTAGGCATGAAAAGCCAGCTGGGTAACTTTGGGACAATCTCTCTCTCTCAGACCAGGGTTGCTGGGAGAAAAATAGGAGGGAGGAGCATTAGGCATGTTTGCCGCTACAAGTTATTATAAAAATAATAAATATATAATAATAATAAATATATAAAAATAATAAAATAATAAAGGAAAGATTTTTTAAAAAAACTTTTAAATGAGAAACCAATAAGATAAACAGAAAATAACTTGAGAAAATGTCTCAGACAGGCCCTTTCCTAATTCACACAAAGATAAAGTAAGGGAGTTGGGAAGCCCATAAAACTGGAAGCTTCTGCAACTAAAAGCATTCCTGACCTATGTAGCTACTCCTCGGCTTACGGCCATGATGGAGCCCAAATTGTTGCATTTCTGAAATGAGCTTTGCCCCATTTTACGACCTTTCTTGCCACAGTGAATCCCTGCAGTTGTTCAGTGAATCTGGCTTCCTCCATTGACTTTGCTTGTCAGAAGGTAGCTGCAACCGTCATAAATATGAGCCATCTGAATTTTGATCATGTGACCATGGGGATGCCGCAACGGTTGTAAGTGTGAAAAATGGTCATAAGTCACCTTTTTCAGTGTTATTGTAACTTTGAATGGTCACTAAATGAAATGATTTAATGATTGGTTCCTTAGTCTGGTCTACTTCGTAGGACTGACAGAATGGAATGGAATGGAATGGAATGGAATGGAATGGAATGGAGAGGAGAGGACAGGAGAGGACAGGAGAGGACAGGAGAGGAGAGGAAAAGGGAAAGGGAAAGGGAAAGGGAAAGGGAAAGGGAAAGGGAAAGGAAAGGAAAGGAAAGGAAAGGAAAGGAAAGGAAAGGAAAGGAAAGGAAAGGAAAGGAAAGGAAAGGAAAGGAAAGGAAGACATCACAGAGAATGATATCATGATATCCTGTGAGTATGAACTTGTATTAAATATTGGGATTTCCCATTGGTGATGCATCTTCTGCTTTGCTTTGCTTTCTTTTCTTTTTCTCGTGAACTTAACCAAATGTGAAGATTTGCAGCATTCTTCGGTGAATAAAATATTTTTGGTCCATGCTCAATGTTAACGTTGGCTTAGAATCATTATAACCCTCTTTTCCTTTTCTCTTGTTCTGAACTAAGTCTTCTTTCCTCCCCCTCCCCGTCAAAAAAAAATCTGAATAGGAATTTCAATTCTCACTGGACCCTGACATGCTGTGCTTCAGTACCGTGACTGATCTGCTAAGTCGCTCAAAAGGCTGATGAACTCTGGAAGAAGCTTCTGCTAACCCTGGAGCCCTTAATAGCTTTTGTTTCTTGCCAACTGCAGAGTTGGAATGAAACCAGGGAGACTCTGCACATCCATCTGCTTCCTGGTGTTTGCTGTTTCTGTTTGTTATGGCAGGTTTTTTAAACATCCCATTGCCTGCACCGGAGGGGGGCAAATTTAAATCAGCAGCATTCCTGTCCACTGCCTGCAGGTGATTTCCTGACATCAGTGAGAGCCAGCCAGCCCTCCTCAAAGGAGGGCTGATTTTGAGTCTCTCAGGCTCCAGCGTTTATCTGTCTTTTAAATTCTGTGATGGATAATCCTAAAGCTGGCTGTATTCAAAGAAGAATACATGGAGAGTGAAGGTCCTTCTCAAGATTAGGGTACCTCAATCTACCTTTGCATAGAAGCACACCTGTTCTGTTTTTCTCCCCCTGTGTTTTAGTAAACATTTCATAAGTTACAAAACAAAACAAATAACAAAATGGAAGATCTCAAGATCAGGGGTGTCAAACTCAAGGTCTGCGGGCCAGATCTGGCTCACTGGGTACTTAGATCTGGCGTGTGGGGCTGGAAACAGCAAAGGACCAGCCTGCGGTGCCTCTGTCAGTGAAATTGTTGCAGGAGGCCATCGTTGGTGAAAACATAGCTCGGGAGCCCATTTTCGCTGGCAGAGTGCTAGTGCCACCACAGGCACCCCCAACACGAGTGACATCAAGCTAGCCATGCCCCCTGCCCCTCCCCCGAGGTCAAACACAACCCTGATGCAGCCCTCAATGAAATCAAGTTTAACACCCCTGCTGTAGATGAATGTAATAATAATAATAATAACTTTATTGTCATTGTACGTGTATACACAGTATACCCATACAACGAAATTCATTTAATCCCCAAAGACCAGGTCCAACACACATAAAAATCCCCAAACACACTCCCACCCACCACAATTCCCCACCCCTAAACCACCCAAACATCCACACAACAGACCAAGTAATGCTGTCCAACAGCTCACTGATAGTGGCCCTTTAGTTCATTCTTGAGTGCAATTATAGCTCTGGGATAAAAACTATTCAGAAAATATGTGGTCTGAGTTTTAATTGTTCTGTATCTTCTGCCAGAAGGCAACAGTCCAAAAAGATTGTAAGCAGGATGGGAAGAGTCTCTGAGAATGTTATGCAACTTCCTCAAACAGTGAGATTCGAAGATGTCATCCAGGGCTGGTAGCTGGAGCCCGATGATATTTTGGGCAGTTTTAATTATTCTCTGTAGAGCTTTTTTGTCCGCTACAGAGCTGCTCCCATATCATGCAAGAATGATGTATGTCAGGACACTCTCAATGGTGCTGCAATAGTAGGACAGAAGTAGATGCTGAGATAGATTTATCTTCCTGAGCATTCTCAGGAAGTACAGCCTCTTTGTGCCTTCTTCACAAGCATGTTAATGTACTCAGGTGGTTTAATGAGTGAACTAAAAGGTTCAATTGAGTAACTTAACTCTCAGGATTTTTTTCAATCCCAAATGGCAGATAACCTGTTGGAATTCTTTTTTTAAAAAATCTTTTTGTCTTTTCCGAGGGCATTTTAAGTGAGGATGCAAAATTGTTTTTATCTAGCCAGGATCTAGCTTCATTCTAAGTGCTGCTGAGAGCCTTTCGGGGCTGTGATGAGAGCTAAATGGATGAAATATATTTTCTAAATTGTGAAACAGAGCAAAATTCAACTTTTTAAATATTATACAGGCATTCCTCGACCACAATTGAGCCCAACATTTATGTTGCTAAGTGAAACATTTGTTAAGGAAGTTTTGCCCCCGTTTATGACTTTTCTTGCTGTGAGGTGAATCATTGCAAATGTTAAGTTAGTAACACGGTTGTTACCAGGCATCTGAATTTTGATCATGTGACCATGGAGGAACACTGCAATAGTCGTAAGTGTGAAAAATGATCCTACGTCGCTCTTTTCAGTGCCATTGTAACTTTGAACGGTCACTAAATGAACTGTTGCAAGTCAAGGACAGTCCTGTACAGTCACTGGAAATATTCATTTCTATCTTATCCTCCAGTGCCCCTTATCGTATGTAGCCTGTTTTCCAATGCACCTTCCAAAATAAATGCACCCTCTAAAATAAGATTCTTATCAGATAATTTCTGTTTTTCCAGGTGTATTTTGCCGGCGCTTTTCTGGGCTTTGTTTTAATTTTTTTACTCATCTATCCATTCATTCTGCACTACTATTAATCTTCTCATCGTTCCCACCACCCATCTCCTTCCTCTTATGACTGTATGACTGTAACTTTGTTGCTTTTATCCTTACGATTTACATTGATATTGTTTCCTGATTGCTTATTTGTACCCTATGACTATCATTAAGTGTTGTACCTTATGATTCTTGATGAATGTATCTTTTCTTTTTATGTACACTGAGAGCGTACGCACCAAGACAAATTCCTTGTGTGTCCAATCACACTTGGCCAATAAAAAATTCTATTCTGTTCTGTTCTGTTCTGTTCTGTTCTGTTCTGTTCTACTCTACTCTACTCTACTCTACTCTACTCTACTCTACTCTATTCTATTCTATTCTATTCTATTCTATTCTATTCTATTCTATTCTATTCTATTCTATTCTATTCTATGGTTGCCCAGTGATCCTGTACCTAGCAACATGCCAGTTCCAATCCCCATTAGCTCTTTGGAATGTTCATTTTTTTACGCAATTTTAAACCAATAAATGAATCCTCTGAAATCTCTCTTTACAAATGTCTTGGGAAAAAAAGTTTCATTGTTGTTGTTGTTGAAAGCATTGTTTATGTGGATACCAATGATTACTTTTGAAGTCAAACTCTTCAGAAAAACAAACATCAAGCTTCCTAATATCAGAGCATAGGCAATGTTTTTATTACAGTATTCACTTGAACCGAATTTTTATATGAATTCCAGAGACTATAACCTATTAGCGTTTTCTATTGGACTGTATAATTTTTTCCAAGAAGCTTTTTGGAATACTCAGGAGCACGCACAAAAGTGTGTTGTTTTTTTCCAGGCAGTTGTGTTTTTTTTTTTTTCAAGTTGTGCCATTCCTTCAGAAGATGTTCATGGCTATTCTCACTTGCATGTGCAAACACGGCCCTCCCCAAAATAAAGTGGTTGTGTAAGCACAGGGTATGCATGGATAGCAAGAGCTTCCAAAGCAACTGTATGAACCTGAAGGAATATGCAACCAACTGAACAAGTCAGAAAGAAATTCTTCATACAAACTCCCATGTGATCCAAATACTTTTCTGAAAGGATTTGCGCAATGATTTTCTATCTTCTTCCATCTTTTCAACACACATACACACACACATTGTTTTCACTCATACTTGAAATTACAAACCGTATTAATGGTTGTGAGTGGGAAGCTTACGTAACTAAGGAATACTTTTTGGTACCAGGAGCCCTCACTATGTTCTAGCTCAGAATCCTTAGCTGTTTTTTTAAAAAAATGTCTACGAAACTAAAAATAGGTACTTCTTTTTTCAGCTTGTCTGAAATTTCCTCACATCTGCAATTGGCACTGCAGCTGTATGCCGTATTAAACCATGCTTTGTGAAATATGCCATAATTGGAAAAGTGGACGCATTGCATTAAGCTATAAATTAGGTTTTACAAATCACAGTGGCCTGGATCAAGCAATGTAGAGAAACCACACTATGGCTTAACATTGTATGAACATATTCCAGACACTGAATCTGCAACAGTCAAGACACAGCATCTTCTGCTTGTTCCCTCTGCTGAAGTCAAGAACTATGATCTAGAACAGGGGTGCTTAAATCCGGCGCCCACAGGCCGGCATGAAAATAGCAAAGGACTGGCCTATGGTACCTCTGGCAGCCAAAACGGGGCACGTGTGGCCCCATGTCCCATTTTTGGCCTAGACGGTCTCCTGCAAGAACTCTGCTGGCCAATACAGGGTCTTGCACAGAGACCCCGCACTCCGGGTTTTTTTTTTTTTTTAATTTGATTTATATGCTGCCCTTCTCCGGAGACTCAGGGCGGCTTACAATGCGTTAAGCAATAGCCTTCATTCTTTTGTATTTTATACAAAGTCAGTTTATTGCCCCCACAAACTGGGTCCTCATTTCACCTACCTTAGAAAGGATGGAAGGCTGAGTCAACCTTGAGCCTTGGAGAGATTCAAACCAGCAGAAATTGCAGGCAGCTGGTCTTAATAACAGGGTGCTTTAAACCACTGTACTATCAAGGCTCTTGTTTTGGCCAGCAAGGTGCTGCAGGAGGCGTCCATTCCGTCCCATCCAGTGGTGGGATTCAGCCAGTTCGCACTACTTCCGGGAGAACCGGTTGTTAACTTTCTGAGCAATTTGGTGAACTGGTTGTTGGAAGAAATCATTAGGGCAGAAAACTGATTGTTAAATTATTTGAATCCCACCACTGGTCCCATCTCCCCATGGCCCATCCCGTAGAGAAGAACTATAGTGCTGATCTGACCTTCAAAGAAATTCAGATTCCAGTTTGACCCCACCCCTCCGATCTAGAAGGTCTAGTTTTTGTTAGAGCCAGCCAGCCAAATTAATTCTCATTTGGACTTGTGTTATGGATATGCAAGCTTTGAAAAGTGCTTTATAACTGACATTGTGCTTCTTATAGCAATAGCACTTAGACTTATAGTATATACATACCGCTTCACAGTGGGCAGGACAAAAAACAATGGTTGGAAACTAATCAAAGAGAAGAAGCAACTTGGAATTAAGGAGAAACTTCCTAACAGTGAGGACAATTAACCACCTGAAGGCAGAACAAGAAGCAATGGATAGAAACTAATTAAGGAGAAAACCAGCCTAGAAATAAGAAGAAACTTTCTATAACACTGACAGTTAGTCGGTGGAACCACTTGCCTCCAGAAGTTGGGTCTCCTGCTTTAGCAGAGGGCTGGATTAGAAGATTTCCAAGGTCCCTTCCAGATCTATCTATCTATCTATCTATCTATCTATCTATCTATCTATCTATCTTTTATTTATCTATCTATCTATCTATTTATTGTTTGTTTGTTTGTTTGTTTATTGATTCGATTTATATGCCGCCCTTCTCCAGAGACTCAGGGCGGCTTACAATGCGTTAAGCAATAGCCTTCATACTTTTTATATATACCAGCTTAGTAGGGCTTTGCCCCCCCCGCCCCCCGAAGTGGTGTTCTTTTTTATACAAAGTCAGTTTATTGCCCCCACAAACCAGGTCCTCATTTTACCTACCTCGAAAGGTTGGAAGGCTGAGTCAACCTTGAACCTGGTGAGATTTGAACTTGCAGTAATTGCAGGCAGCTGGTGTTACTTAACAGCACTTTAGTCTGCTGCGCCACCAAGGCTCTTTACTCTATTCTATTCTAACAATTCTAAAAGTGCTTCACAGCCCTCTCTATGTGGTTTACAGAGTCCACATCTTTCCCCCAACAATCTGGGTCCTCATTTTACCGACCTCAGAAGGATGGAAGCACATGTCAACCTTGAGCCGCTCAGAATCGAACTCCTGGAATGAGCAGCGAGTACTGCCTTCTAACCACTGTGCCATTCCGGCTCTTATCCCATACATGAAGTCACAAGACTGCTAAGTACATCCCAACAGGTGTGCCTAGCAGTGATGGGTTTCAAATTTTTTTACTACCGGTTCTATGAGTGTGGCTTGGCGGGCGTGGCATGGCATGGCTTGGTGGGCGTGGCTTGGTCGGTATGGCAGGGGAAGGATACTGTAAAATCTCCATTCCGACCCCACTCCAGGGGAAGATTACTGCAAAATCCCGATGACCTTGGGACACAGCAATTGTCAAAATTACGAACCAGCTGCCAAGCATTTGAATTTTGATCACACGATCATGGGGATGCTGCATAACTGTGGAAAATGGTCATCAGTCACATTTTTCAGTGCCGCTGTAACTTTGAATGGTCACTAAATGAACTGTTGTAAGTCGAGGACTACCCGTATTGCTGAGTTGGGACCAGTGGTGGAATGCTGCTGGTTTAACAACTGGTTCGGTGAGTGTGCATGCGCCTAAGGTGCTTGCGCACAGCGCTGAAAATGGAGCATTCAGAAGCCTTCCAAGTCAGCAACAGTAAGTAGAACAGCGAGGGATGGGGAATCAGCAGTGCCATGCAATTGAGATGAGCTACAAAGCAGGAAATAAAGGACAGGATAGAGAGGGGGCAGGTAGACAGGGCCAACTGATCATTGGAACCAGCAGTTCACTTGAACCTGTCCAAACGGGCTGAATACTCGCTCTGGCTGGGGTCTATATAAGTTGGAGTGTTACAAGTTGTCCATCGTGATGGTAAAGCATAGATCTAAATATGGAACTATCGTTTCTGGTTGCAAAGATCTGCATTACTTTTCAGGGGAAGCAAAATGCAAAAATTATCCGTGTCTTTGTTACCCCTGCAGTTTGGCTTCCAGTTTCTTTGAAGCCCAAATATAATAGCCTCTATTAAATAAACAGCTTCAAAATTATTGTCAACAATGAAGCACCGGAGAGGCTTGTATTTTAACTCCATGTGGTATATTTAATTCATCTAAATCTTTTCGGAGGACTTCAACAAGGATCCATGACAAGTATTGTCAAGTAAGTAAGGGGGCAAAAGTAAGCGCCAATTGGGGGCTTCTTAAACTGCATAGTTCAAACTAAGTAGCTAAATTACGGCACTGTTCAGAGTTAAGACTAACAGCTGTTTCTTCTTGAATGAGCATAGCAAGACAGCAATTTCTTTATAACACTCTTTTGCCTTTGCTAACTGTGATCACCCAAGGAGAAAAAGAGACGTAGTTACCCTACGGACAATGCTTTAGAATCAGGCATTCTTGCTTAATAATACTTATTGGTCACAATTAATAACTGGGCCCGTAAGATTCATTTAAAGTAGCCAGCCCTGGTGATCAAAAGCTAGCTTTGTAGAACACATGGTTCTACAAAGGTATTCGTGAATTCAAAACAGCAAGGAAGTCATATTTCATTTGCCACAATATTTTCAGTAAGTTGTACCAGATTTCAAACAAATGGTTTTCCCATTGCAGTGGCTCCCCAAATTATCAGAGAATATCGCACCATCAAGCTCGAGCTACAAATATTGTCCTTTATTGGTTGCTTCAGGTCACCGATATAGCATAGCAATAGCACTTAGACTTATATACTGCTTTACAGTGCTTTATAGCCCTCTCTAAGCGGTTTATAGAGTCAGCATATTACCCCCAACAATCTGGGTCCTCATTTTACCAACCTCAGAAAGGATGGAAGGCTGAGTCAACCTTGAACCTGGTGAGATTTGTACTGTCAAATTGCAGGCAGCCAACATCAGCAGAAGTAGCCTGCATTACTAAGCCATCATGGCTCTTAATATAAAGTTCATATTTAAGTATAAAAATAAAAAACAAGGTACAGACATGATAACTGGTTGAACCAAGAAGCCAACATCATTTCACCAACATATTTGCCTCAAGCCGCAGTTTTTGAAAGCTTTCAGAGTTCTCTCTGGAGTTCCCACGTCCAGAATCCATCTGGATATCTCAATCCCCACCAACATCAGTTGAAAGTAGAATTCTCTTATAGCTATTCATGCTTCTTTCCACCTTTCCTAGGATTCGTTCATGTCCTTGAAACTGTGCGGTGTTAACTGTTAGGCCATCTAACTTTGGCTTTGGGGTTATTTCTCAAACTACCTGATGAAGAAGATCTAGACCAGGGGTATCGAACTCGATTTCATTGAGGGCCATATCATGGTTGTGTTTGACCTCGGGGAGGGCAGAGGGTGTGTGGCCAACTCGCTGTCACTCATGTCAAGGGCACCTGTGGTGGCCAGCAAAAACGGGCTCCTGAGCTCTGTTTTCGGCTGTGACAGCTTCCTGCAACCCTCTGCCAGCGAAAACAGAGCTCAGGAGGGTCGCTTGTGGCCCACACGAGCTCTGTTTTTGCTGGCAGAGGCACAGAGGACCAATCCTTTGCGGTTTATACGGTGGCCCCGCGAGCCAGACCTAAGCACCACACAGGCCGGATCTGGCCCCTGGCCCTTGAGTTTGACACCACTAATCTAGACCCTTTTTATGGGCAATGGATTCTGCCTAAAGTTTAGTTTGGCTCTGGATTATACTTTCTGGATTTTTATTAGTTTACCCTTCTGTTCCCAGCAGTCCCTTTACAGCCTGCATGATTTGTGATTAATCGCACTAATTATATTTACTCCACCTAATAAGCCAAATGTTAGGTTGCTGCCGAGAAGTAGAAACTGAGAAGCTTCAAGTGTCTTACAGACTTCTTACCCTTTTATGATAAAAACAATCTGTTTCTCTGTGTGCTGTCAATATAAAAACATGACAAAAATGACAGCCTCATAAAAATAGATTTTCTTCTACATTCAGATGATTAATCTAATATGTCTTTTAAATGTTTCCCAAGTGCAAAACAACATAGAGCACAGAAGTTATTACTAATATAGAATCAATAGATATTACTATTTGACTTTATTATCATTGAATAGTTTTCCAAAGTATTGTAGTCATTTAATTTCTTGTTGTCTATCATTTAAACTTGGTGTGCAGATTCCACCGGTGTCAAACACAATTAAGAACTTTAGCTGTCTTGACATCTTACTCTTTAAAATATGTAATCATTTACCTTTAATGAATATAGTCAATATAATCACTTAAACCAGCTTCATAGCATCATCCAACCATTACTATGATTTTGGCACTAAGATAATTAGATCACTATAGAAGACTATATATTACTAGTGGGGAAATTGTTAAATTTGGTGACAGAAGAGACGGACACAGTTCTTCAGTTACAACAGCTCTTTAATAGTAGACCAGTACAACCCAACAACCTGCTTGTCTGGCAATGTCCTCTTTTATAGAGGGCTGCCAGATGGCTTAGCCAATGAGATTCAAGTATTTTCCTGCCTATTTGGAGGACCTGAGTGAAGCCTGCAGATCATTTCCTTATTTCCTTATATGGTATATAACAGAAATCATTATAAAATTAATTCAATATCTTCTCTTATATGTCCTAACATGTCAAAATATGTTTCACTTTTTATTCAATGTAAGTAAAATATGAATATTCAATATGAATAGCTCAGTGGTTAAGACCTTCCAGCTTCTTGGCTAGAACGCCGGCAGCCCATGTTCGAGATCCGAGCACCATGCGATGGGGTAAGCGCCTGTCCTCATCTCAGCTCCTGTCAATCTAGCAGTTTGATGCAAATTTGAGTAGCTAAATAGGTACCACTTGATAGCAAAGTAACAGCACTCCATGGCATCATGCTGGTCACATGACCATGTAAATGTTTTCAAATAGCACTGGCTCAATGACTTTGAAACGGAGATGAGCACTGTCCCCCTAGTTGGCAATGACTAGTGGACTAGTGGAGTAAAATCTGCTAAAATCTATGAATATAGAACAAAACTGTGCACAACCTTGTAACCCAATGGCTAAAGAGGTCTGCTACCACCATCTTTTAAAATCATAACACTAGGCTGCAGTACAATATGCTTCTTTTGATTCTCATATAAAGAGTGTATTCCAGAATGCTAGAATATTGCAAGCCTCAGAGAAATACAGAATTTCCAAGATTTGAACAGAATTTCTAACATTTGTATCTTCTAAAAATGCTAGACTATAGTTCTTAGGAATTCTTAGCCAACATGTTGTTACTGACTGAGAATTAGAGCATTATAGTCCAGCCATCTGAAGGCCACCCATTTTGGGCTAAATCTATAGGGCAGCCTAGTGAATAACCCTAACAAAGATCATCACCAAGGCTAATTCCCTGCATCAGAAATCAGATTCTAACAGGGTAATCCAATCCGTAATAATTTATTTCCTCCAAAATGTCTCAGATTGTCCAGCATTTGCTTCAGCAATGTGTGAATAGAGGAGAGACAAGAGACAAGATCAGATATTAACATTCATACGAGTCCAAGGAGACATTTTTCAGAAACAATCAGTAAAGTCAAGATTGCCTCCTTCACCACTTCTAACCACCATTTTTCTAAAACTTTCCTAGCAACGGTGAGAATTGGAGAATAGCAAAGGAGCATCTTCTGTGAGCTCAGGTTAATATATTATTAAAGAATGGCTGAACAGGGAGCACAATAACTCCAGTAAGTAATTGTTTACAAATATTTATTAATTATTTATATACTACCTTTATTACTTTTATAAATAATTCAAGATGGCAAACATACCTAATATTCCTTCCTCCTCATATATTCCCCATAACAACCCTGGGCTGAAATTGTGACTAGCCTAAAGTGTTACCAGTCGGCTTTCATCCCTAAAATGGGACTAGAACTCAGTCTCTTGATTTCTAGCCTGGTACCTTAACCACTACACCAAACTAACTCGATGCTATTTCTTTCTAAGTAATTCACAGCAATTAGATTCTTGTTTTATTCCTGCTGCACTTTCAACGTAGCAAGGAAGATGACACTTTCTCCTCAGCGGATAAATCAGTCTGCCCTTGGGTCTTGTTTATATAACAGTTGCCAGACACATTGCCTGTATGACAATTCTTTCTTTCTTTTTCTTTCAATTCACTTAGCTAGATGTTATTAGCTAACATAGGAAGGAATCAGGATAAACTTTTAAAGTTCCTGGCAATACCCTCAAGCTCTGAAAACTGAAACTTTCATAGAAGCTCCTGCTCCAGCTTCGCCATTTTGCTAAACTTCAGGAATTAGCCAACATGAAAATGTTGAATGCTGCTGAAAATACTTCGTTCTCAGCCATAAAATGTGTAACCACACAAGGAGAAAATATCATGTTTTTACCCAGGAGATAGCTCCAGTGGACTTGAGATGTCCTAAAGAACATCCGTTGGATGCTTATAGCAAGAGACTTGGATTTTATACAAGAGGTATGTTAGGCAATTGAACCACTTCCACATGATCTGGCTCCGTAGAACTCTGAGGATCCAGTGGCAGGACAAGGTGCCAGACACAGAAGTCCTTTCCAGAGCAGGCCTGCCATCAGTTCACACTGCTGATGAAAGCCCAGCCACACTGGGCAGGCCATGTTGCAAGGATGCCAGACCATCGCATCCCTAAACAGCTCCTCTATGGTGAGCTGTCTCAAGGAAAGTGATTGCACGGGGGACAAAGGAAGCGATACAAAAACCCATTGAAAGCGTCCTTCAAGTCCCTGTATATCAGGGGTGAAATGCTCCCAGTTCGAACTGGATTGCCCGATCCGGTAGCGATGATGGCGGGTGCTTCGGAGAACCGGTAGCAAAAATCCCTGTGCCTCCCCCAACCATGCGATCATCAGAGGCTTTTTTAAAATTATTTTTAAAAGCATTTTTTCTACAACCTCTTCCGACGAAAAAATGCTTTTAAAAGTAAAAAAAAAAGGGCTCTGATGATCACGCAGCTCAGCTGGGATCGTCAGAGGCTTTTCAAAGCATTTTTTTTCTGCAACCTCTTGGCTGAAGAGGTGGTAAAAAAAATGTTTTGAAAAGTTTCTGACGATTCCAGCTGAGTTGCCTCATTGGCAGAGAGGCATTTTTTAAAAAGCCTCTCTGACGATCCCAGCTGAGTTGCCTGATCGGCAGAGGCTTTTCAAAACATTAGAAAAAATGCTTTGAAAAGTTAAAAAAAAAAGTTGGACACACCCAACCAGTCAATTACCACCACCACCACCACCAAGCCACGCCCACAGAACCGGTAGTAACAAATTTTACATTTCACCCCTGCTGTATATCGACATCACCTCCTGGGAAACCCTGGCACAAGATCGATGACATGGTGCATGCTGATCCACCAAGGCTGCCAGACTTCTGAGGGCAGAAGAACAACTATAGCACAAGAGAAGAGAGCACTCCGCAAAGCAAGAGCTGCAAATGCTCCAACAATGGTGCCCACACATATCTGCCCGACATGTGGCAGAACATTTCATGCCCGTATAGGCCTTACCAGCCACCTGCGGACACATTGTGGACAGCCCACAACCTGTTAGATGTCAAGGTCCCCTTCGAACACAATGGACGAACATCATAGCAAGTAGCCAAATGTTCAACTCATTCGGCCATAAGCAGGAAGATTTCCTTCCCTTCAAGAAGAAGGTGCATTCCCTTATCTGTCTTCTGTTCTCCTATAAGAGGAAAACCTTTTGTGATGCAGTTAAGACTCCCCGATAGCCAACCTCCCTTTCAAGCTTCTAGATGAAAAACAACAGCATGGGAAACCAACGCACTGGATCAGCAAGCCAGATTTACCCTCCGTAACAGGGCTCTGTGTGCCATCATTTATTCTTGCTGGCAGCAAATCTTTACCGGAAGGTCTTTTCTCCATGGGTTCCGAAGACTTGTCTTTATTAACTGTTAAAGGCTGGCATGAATCTGCTTTTTGCTGAACCATTGCATAGTTGTACTCTCAGACTGTAAATCAAGGGACAGAAAGTGGCCATTTTCTGCTCATGTTCAGAGGACTCAAATCTTCTCAAGACATGACCTTGGTTACAAAGTTCATAATGCTGCAGGTTTGGTTTTTAATTACATACTAGACAACTCGTCAAACGTTGAATCAGCCTTCTTTTCGCATATAATATAGGCTTGCACCATTACCCCTCCCCTCAAAACCCTCAAGAGAGCCCCAGTGAAACCATCACCTCCTCCTCTTCCTCAACTGACCTGTGGAACTTCCTGCCCCTTTGTTTGCTTGGGGAGAGTGGAAACCAAGAGAGCCATGAACCATAAGGAAAACTACATCCCATTCCACATTCTGACATGTTCTCAAGTCCCCCTCCCTTCAGAAAGGCTCACCCATTGACTACTAGAGCTTCTTGGCAAGACCTACCATGGTGGAAGCATCAGAGTCACTCCCTCGTTCTTCTCTCACCTGCCACCACCATTAAGAGATTTCAAATTTCGGCCTTGTTTCCAATAGCCTCTAGCTCTTTGGACTTTGCTGGCAGCCAATTGGGGGCATAAGTCAGAGAAAGGTGGGGAAGAAGGTGGAGATATCCCCTCCCATCTTCTCTTGCTTAACCTACAGGTTTCTGGGAAGTGTAGTCAAAAGGTGTGGAGGCTCAGAAGCTAATGAGAAGTCAGAAATTCTTCATTCTTTGCATGCTCAGGAGCTCACCACTCAGATGCTTCTCAGAAGATTAAAAAAAATGAAAGAAATTTGATCAGGGTGCAGAAAAGTAGAAGAAAGAAAACAGTTTTGTTCATCAGCTGAGCAGAGCTGAGCAGTTAGTTTTGAAACAGGAGCAAATTATTCATTTTTATACAAGAGACAACTAGACTTTCTGGTTTTTCTTTGAAGAGGTTTTGCTTCTCATCCAAGAAGCTTCTTCAGCTCTGACTGGATGGTGGGGAATGGAAGGATTTATACTCCTTGCAGACAGCTGGTCATTTGCATTCTTAGCAAATTCTTTAGCGAGTCATTAAGGTCACCTGGAGGTTTATCTGTGTCATCAGGGTCACCTGAGTGGTGCAAATGGGTGGGGAGCCTTCTTGGATGAGAAGAGACACGTCTTCAAAGAAAAACTAGAAAGTCCAGTTGCCTCTTGAAAAAGCACCTTTGGGACAACCATGACTTGGATGACTGAGAATCTCCATAGACATTTTTATACAGGTCTTCATTACTTTTAGAAAAAGGTATTTGGCATCCAGTGTTAAAATGCCCTTGGCAATCAAATTTTGTGGAAATGGAGGACATACATTTGTGGTTCCACCCCACCCTCTACCCCCCACTCACAAAGTCTTTCTAGCAGAACATCCAATTCAGCTAAGATTTAAGCTTTTATACACAAAGTGCATAGCAAAAAAAAGTTCCAATATGTTGCTGAATGTATTAGACCAAGGGTATCAAACTCAATTTTATCAGGGTTGTGTTTGACCTCGGGGGTGGGGGGACTGAGGGGCATGGGCGTGGCCAACTCCCATCACTCATGTCAGCGGGGGCCTGTGGTGGCCCAAGCACTCTGCCAACGAAAATGGGCTCCCAAGCTCCATTTTTGGCTGTGATGGCCTCCTGCAACCCTCTGCCAGCCAAAACACAACTCGGGAGGGCTGCACGCAGCCAAAAACGGAGCTCGGGAACTTGTTTTCACTGGCAGATGCACCATGGGCCAGTCCTTTGCTGTTTCCAGGGCGGCCCTGTGGGCCAGATCTAAGCACCCCGCAGGCCAAATTTGGCCCCCGGGCCTTGAATTTGACACCCCTGTATTAGACTGATCATACTGCAGCAGTCCTGTTGCTCAGTTGGCATCACATATTCTCTTCAGTATGTGTGTGATTTCACCATCTGAGACAAGATTGGTACCGTTTAGTGTTTTCTCCTCATTCTGAATTTCACTAATCCCAAGGCTGTGGATCTACTCAGAGTGGTTTTTCTCCCTTTTGTCTAACTTAACCTCCAAGGAGCACCACAAAGGCCACTTTTAATGAAGGGCAGTTTGATTGTTTCATAACAGATGTTTGCAAGAAATGTACCAGGAGGCTTGATGGCGAAATAATGATACTTGGAAAAGCAGAAGGTAGAGCAGCTGTTGCACTTCGTAGGAGCAAGAATCTGGCAGTGTGAGAATCAAAGCTAGTTTCCCCTTGTGTCTGAAACCTAACAAAAAATAGTGACACATGAAAGAAAGGATGAGGTTGCAACTGCTGGTTGAAACAAGGTAGCATGCAGCTTTGCCATATTTCCACAATTAGAAGCTCATGCCCCATTGCCCTGCTTCTTCCTGTGGCCAAGTTAATAAATCTACCAAATGATTTAATACAGGTAATGCAGAAACGCCTTACTGTCTGACAGTTTTGCAGTGAAAAAGAACGAGTGATTTACACAATAGAACGAATGCAAGAGAATACGGGTGGCAATCCTTATCCTTAGAATGAATTCAGGAATTTTGTGCCCTTCGGATGAGCAAAGTCAATGGGGAAGCCAGACTCACTTAACAACCAATTACTAACTTAACAAATGCAATGATTCACTTAAGAACTCTGGCAAGAAAAGTTGTAAAACAGAGCAAAACTCACTTAACAAATGTTTCACTTAGCAACACAAATTTTGGGCTCAGTTGTGATCATAACTTGAGGACTACCTTTATTTTACCTGCAGTCAATCAGCATAAATAGAACTATGGAGGGTCAGCTGAAAAGACTATCATGTCTCATTTACTGTCTTCCTATTTGCTAACATGCAATTCCAGGAAAAGCACATAAGTACAGCAGTCCATCTCTCCCAACAACTAACTACTGAAGGTTATTATACTGTAGGACAGGGGTGTCAAACACAAATGCCCACGGGCCAGATCCAGCCCGCAATGTGGTTGGATCCAGCCCGCGGGGCCATCCTGGAAAATGTAAGGGGCCAGTCCAAATCGCTTCAGCCCGGTTTACCCAGTGCCGAAGAGTAAACATGCCAGCAGTTTGGGGAGTGGAGTCAAGCTGGCCATGCCCACCCAGTTGGCCACACCCACCCAAGGTCAACCACAGCCCTGAGGTGGTCCTCAATGAAATTGAGTTTGATACCCCTGCTATAGGAGATGATCAGGCTGAACGTGAAGGAGGGGTCAAACGCATCATCAGTCTTGAGTCTCTTCCCACGCACAAGAGATATAAGTCCTGCCCACCTTGAATTCCATTGACTCTTATCTACCGCCAATTTGCTTTGACCATTATTAGTTCAGATTCTTGCAGAGTGCATTAACATACAATAACCCATTTGGACTCCAGTCTGAACTCCTGATTTCCTGTGCTTGACATTTACACATAGCCATAATGAACTGAATCCACTTAAAGCCTTTTCTCCTGCCTGATGCCCTTTCAGAGCCATTCAGATTAACAAGCATTTCTACGTTTTATTGGAAAGATTACAATGGTTAGAAATGTGATCTTATCAGATAAACTTGGATGCTAATATTATCTCCCTATTGCACATTATTTTAACCTCTCTTACCATGTCACCTTATTGATTAGGTAAAAAGACCCCAAATAATTAACCTTTTCTCAGAAGAAATGCTTCGGTCCCCTGACAATTCAACTACATTTTTCTCCAAATGTACATACACTGTTCTAACCAATGTACAATGATCAGAGTTTTATATGATACGTAAAATAAAATGTGCTTTCTTTGAAACTCTTTAGTTATAATTCCCAGACTGGAATTTATTTATTTTTTTCCTCAGCAGCAGGACACCTGTTTGACTTTTTAATTGAACAAACCTAAGATGACTTTCCCAGTTTTGATTCTATCAACATATATCTGAAATTAATCATCACCTTGAACCTGTTACATAACCTTTATGTACAATACCTATTTTCCTGGTTTGGAGAGATCCAATTAGATCTCTGCTGTTCCTTTGTGCAAACTTGGTCCCCTCATTATTTTGCTCCTAATCCTTGATCATTAACCTTGAAAGAAAGTACAGTATGTTTAAAATTTAGAGAATCGGGCTATTCATAATGAAAGAATTGGTAAGTACAGCTTTTAGCCTTGAACAGCTAAAGTTTCCTTTATTATTAGTAGAGTTTGCTGAAAGATTTTTTTTTAAATCACAGCATGATTTTCAGCCATTACAGTTTGCATCATGATGTTTTGTTAATATAAATCTATGTCACTAGGAAATGGGAGATGAAATAGTCACAGAGAGCTCTAGTTCAGTGGTGGGTTTCAAATTTTTTTACTACCGGTTCTGTGGGTGTGGCTTGGTGGGCGTGGCATGGGAAGGATACTGTAAAATCTCCATTTCCTCACGATCAACAGGAACTTAGGAGGCAAAGAATAGATGGGGGCAGAGCCAGTCAGAATTTTTATTACCGGTTCTCCGAACTACTCAAAATTTCCACTACCAGTTCTCCAGAACTGGTCAGAACCTGCTGAAACCCACCTCTGCCCTTGGTTCTTACACAGAAATCGTAATGTTGGTCATATAAATCTGACTTTTTAAAACTTCTACTGCAGTTCTCCAAGAAGCATCACCCATATGATAAAATGCCTTAATGATTATTACATCTAGAACTCTTTAAATCTTGGAAAGAAAGTGGGGGTTTCTACTGTAGAGATCAGGAAAAAAAAGTATGTCCAGGATACGTGCATAAATTGGCTAAACTCCACAAATTTATACACAAATTTCTGTGTTTAATCAGTGAAGAAGAATACAGTTTGAAGCATTCTTTAACAGGACAAACACAAGCTATTTACTTGTGGATAAGAGCAGTTTGGTGAACATGGGACTTAAGATATAATGCTTCAAGAAACCATCTCTGTGGAATTATTTTTCAATGGTAAGCATCCTCATTTGTAGTTTTAATTATGCTGATTTGTAAGGTTACTGATTACTGTGTACTGGATATATGGGTACCCACAGTATGTCCAAGGGGGTGTGATGGCTTAGTGGTTAAAATGTTGATCTTGTCAATTGAAAAGTTGACAGCCTGGGTTCAAGACCAGAGTGCCATGTGATGGGTGAGCTCCCATTCTTGCCTCAGCTCCTACCCACCTAGCAATTCAAAAGCATGTAAATGTGAGCAGATAAATAGGTACCACTTCAGTTGGAAGGTAATAGCATACTATGTGCCTCAGTATATAGTAATGATGGCCACATGACCGCAGAAATATCTACTAACAATGTCAGCTCCCTTGGCTAAGAAATAGAAATGAGCACCATTTCCTAGAGTCAGAAATGACTGGCCAGAGGAAAACTTTACCTTTATAGTATATCTGTCTATAATATTGTTTAGAGTTTCTTATATGGAATATCATAGTATAAACACTTTTGTTTAAATTCATCTATTTTAAAAAATATACATAGTCCTTACAACCATTCATTTAGTGACAGTTCTAAGTTAAACAAGCAAAGTCGAAGGACTTCCGCTTGGCTCTGCAAGCTTTGAAGACCCTCTTTTACGAGCACCCGTTCCCCGGTTCCGTAAAAGCCCCAGAACAGCCGAAAAACAGCTGGCTGGAGGTTTGGAACCCTCTCCCTGGGCAAAGGGGAGAGAGAAGAGTCGACAGGCGGAGGTAGAGCCTCCCAAGTGCGCTAGGAGAAATCCTGGGGCGCGAAGGGTGTGGGCTCCCTATTGAAGCCTGTCAAGCTGCTCCGGACCAGGGACGACTCCGCCAAAAGTGGAGCTAGAAGCTGTGACCAAAATCTGCTGAAAATCAACAGGGGGGGTCTTTTAACATCTTTACTTTGATCGCAGACAGAGCAAATCAGGAGAAAACAAAAAGGAAAACTTCAAGTAACACTTTAACTCCGCCTTAAAATGCAGAAAATGGCGCTTGAGGGCGGGAGGAGGAAACTACCAGGGAAAGTGCTTGTTAAGGCTTGTTAACATTTGCAACAGTGATACAGCTACTGGATTACACCCTAAGAGAAAGTTTTAAAGTGGAAGCGGCCAGGGAAAGAATTTGGTATTGAGGAAAAGAATTTGGTACTGACTTTAACTAAAATCTAGTTTTTATACTGTGTGGAAAAGAGTTGAATTGTTGTCCTGATAGCTGGATGAATACAAAGTGGCTGAAATATGGCTGACAACAGGGCTGGTGAATCAGCAAATTCCCAAGCCGTGACTGTCCAGGCTTTTCAAGAACTTCTAGACTCTTTTACTTCTGCCCTGTTGGATACAATTGAAAGGGCTTTTTCAAAAAACAGCTTGGGAAAATATAAGCAGTTGTTACAGGGACAGCAGGAAATTATTCAGAGGAATTTGTTTTTGGAAGATCAAGAGATGGACAGGATTAAGAGACAGGCTGGCACAGTTGAAACAAAGGTTTTGGTGGGCATTTCCATTCAAATGACAGAAAAGCAACAAATAGTTTCTTTATTGCAAGCTGACAATCTTTATGGCAACAAATTTTGACTATATGGACAAAGAAATGGACTGAATGATCATACAAGCAAGAAGAGGCGAAATGGGGATTTCAAGTTAGAAAACATGACTTCAAGAAGAGAGCGAGTATTTCAGAAACATCAACCTTAAATCACCATTTTAAAAGTTTCAAAAATAAAATTGGGGGGACTGTTGAAAGAATTTAGAAAAAAAGGATTGGAAAAAATATAGAAAGAAGAGAAGAACAGAAGATTAAGAAAGATATCTTCCTGTGGGTTTGAAATTGGCATCGGGCAAACATGTGTTTTAATGGTATTAAGAGATTTTTAAAATGTTTAACATAAGGTTATATTATTTTAAAAGATATATGAGATAAATTGTATAAGCTTTTAAGATGCCTAACCCTTTGAAGCGAAGAAGATTAATGTTAAATTCAGAACTTTATTGCAAAATGATAATTAGTTTTGGATAGTAAAGGGCTGCTCTCTAAAAAGTTAGAGGTATTAAGATGGGTAATTGAAAATTTGAAAGACATCCTCCTGTAAATTTTGAAATTTATATTTGGTAAATAAGTGTTTCAAAGGTATTAAGAGATTTTTAAAATGTTTAACATAAGACTATATTATTTTAAAAGATATATGAGATAAAATGTGTAAGATTTTAAGATGAAAAATTTTTCTTTTCTTTTTTTTTCTCTTTGAAGAAAAGAGGATTAATGTTAAACTCAGAATTTCACTAGGGAGTAATGTTCAAAAAGAATGATGTTCGAGGGTAGAGAAATGGAATTTATTCATGATTTTTACTGTTTGTAAAACTGCTAAAGTATCGGATTATACATCAAGAAAAAGTTTATATATATATATATAAGTAGGAAGAATGAATTTAATTTAATTGGTTTTGAGAATTTATAAAAGGGAGGTTGATGAATTGAAGAAAAGAATATGTGGGAGTTTTGAAATTTATAATTTGTTAGTTTATTTTAGCATATGTTTGTTAGATGCTATACCCTGCTTTTACTCTGGGAAGTCAGAGGGGTGGGTAGGGTGGGATAAGGGATGGGGGGGAAGTGGTAATAGAGAAATGTTTTAGCAGAAGAAAGTATCCATGAGTAGAACACAGGAGTTGCTCATACACTAAAGGAGGAAAATATTTCACAGCAAAGAAGTTAGAAAGGAGAGAGGAGGAGGGGGTAGGAAGAGGAGAGGGAGGGTGAGGAATGGAAGAAAGGAGAGGGGGAAGGGAAGGGGACAGGAGTAGGAGTGAAGGTGAGAAGGGGGAGAAGAAGAGAGCAGTGGGGGAAAGGGAAAGGAAGTAGAATGAGGTGGGAGAGGAGGCAGGAGAAAGTAGGAGAGAAGAGGAGGGAGGGAAGGGAAAGAAAGGAGAAGAAGAAGGTTTGTTGTGGAATGAGGGAAGAAAGAGAAGAAGAGCAACTCCGAATGTAGTTAAAATGTTTTATTTTAATGCTTTCTTTAAGGGAAACATGTATATGTAGGATTTCTTATGTATAAGAAGATGTACAATTTCTATTATGTGGGGAAGGGGAAAGGGTGGGGGGAGAAAAATGTTTGTATTTCTTATAAAACTTTTCAATAAAAAAAAAACAAGCAAAGTCAATGGGGAAGCCAGATTCCCTTAAAAACTATGTTACTAACTTAACAGCTGCAGTGATTCATTTAACCACTGAAAGAAAAGTCACAAAATGTAGCAATGCTCACTTAAAACTGGCTTGCTTAGCAGTGGAAATTTTGGCCTCAGTTGTGGTCCCAAGTTGAGGATTACCTGTCCCATTTCCATGAAACTTATTTTTATTTCACATTTCCTTCCATTAAATTTTGCAACATATGTCCACTTTAACTTCTCTTTGTTGAACTGTCTCTGCAATCCGTATTGAACTGGATCAGCCTGCCCATTAAGTAGAGATAGATGTTTCAAATATTGAGGGACTGGCAGTAGCACCAAAAAATCCATAGAACATTTTATTGATTTCATATAACCTTTCCTACAGCCCAGTGGTGGGTTTCAAAATTTTTTACTACTGGTTCTGTGGGTGTGGCTTGGTGGGCATGGCAGGGGAAGGATACTGTAAAATTTCCATTCCCATCCTACTCTGGGGGAAGGATACTGCAAAATTCCTATTTCCTCCCGATCAGCTGGGATTTGGGAGGCAGAGAATAGATGGGGGTGGGGCCAGTCAGAATTTTTACTACCAGTTCTCCGAACTACTCAAAATTTCCACTACTGGTTCTCCAGAACTGGTCAGAACCTGCTGAAACCCACCTCTGCTACAGGCCCTAAGATTACTGCGTGCAAATTGTCAAACAGTGGCAGATTGTAAGGACTACCATGGTCAGGTAAGGGAATGAGGAAAATTAATTTTACTTTCCAATTCTGTGTCCAATTAAACTTCTCTCTGCTGTTATCTGACTACACTTTGCGGTTGCCAAGCTGCAGAAACAGATATAGCTTCTGTAGCCAAAGATTAATCCATTTTCAGAAACATATTTTTATTTATACTTTTATTTTAGTCTGCAGTAATTTTGAATGTTGATCCAAGTCAGCATGTGTGCTATTTTTAAATCAGTACAACACAAACACACTCTTGAAAAATCGCAATTAGTCTTTCTTGTTACTGAAAGAATCCTTTTTCCACAGCCAAGATCTATTGTACATATTAAACAGATATCTCTGCCATGCAAATTTTCCACCACATTTGAGTGCAATTAAAATCCGAATTATCCTGACATCTTAATCTTGAAAACTGCTGCTTTAGGGGAATTTGTCAACATTTCTAAAATATGTCTTTTTTTTATGTCCCACAATGACCTCAAGGGGGTTTTCACAAGGACCATTAAGAAAGCTTTTAACTAAGCCCAGATTTTGAATAGAAGAAACAACATTTTTAACTTCAATGTACCGACCAGTTGATAAAAAATAAAGACCGTTGTACCAGGGATCCATCGGACAATAAATAAACAAACCAAATGGACCTTTTTTTTTTAAGAACCAAACAAAAGATTGGAAATGTGTTCAAGCTTTCATGCTTTCTAGAATCTTTCTTCAGGATTTATGTACAAGAAGGCGTGAAATAGGCTTAAAGCAAACACACACACACACACACACACACACACACACCTCAGTATCTGGACTTTTTCTTTCTCCCACAATTTTTGTTTTCTACTTTTGGTTCCATTCTGCAGAAATGTGCAATTTTTGCCAAGTCAGTCAGTCAATCAGTCAGTCAGTCAATTTATTTGTTTGTTTGTTTATTTATTTAGCACCCATCCCACCACAAAAGGTTCTTGTTTTAAAAGAAGTAGATTATTTTAAAAGAAGTAAAAGAAGAACATTTTAACTGTTACTTATCTAATAGCACACTCTACAGAATTTATCTGCCCTAAATCATATTAAAATGATCCTGGGACTAAAAGGACTAGGGGTGACATGATAGCAGTGTTCCAGTATTTGAGGGGCTGCCACAAGGAAAAGGGAATCAACCTATTCTCCAAAGCACCCAAAGGCAGGACAAGAAGCAATGGATGAAAACTGATCAAGGAGACAACCAAACCTAGAACTAAGGAGAAATTTCCTGACAGTTAGAACAATCAAGCAGTGGAACAACTTGCCTCCAGGAATTGTGGGTGCTCCAAAACTGGAGGTTTATAAGAAGAGATTGGAAAGCTATTTGTCTAAAATGGTATAGAGTCTCCTGCAGTGGTGAAATCCATTTTTTTTACTACCGGTTCTGTGGGTGTGGCTTGGTGGGCATGACTTGGTGGGTGTGGCAGGGGAAGGATACTGCAAAATCTCCATTCCCACCCCACTCTGGGGCCAGCCAGAGGTGGTATTTGCCGGTTCTCTGAACTACTCAAAATTTCCACTACCGGTTCTCCGAACTAGTCAAAATTTCCACTACCGGTTCTCCAGAACCTGTCAGAATCTGCTGGATTTCACCTCTGGTCTCCTGGTTGATTGGGGTTTGGACTAGAAGATCTTCCAACTCTGTTATTCTGTTCTGTTCTGTTCATCTTTTAGAGAAATTTACTTCGGACAGTTTCCACATAATTTTGTCCTTGATACCAGGGGGAGAAGAGAACAAATTCTTCAGCTTGTTTTTATTTCCCCTCTTTTCAACACAACTATCTTTCCTTGCACATGACTCTCCTCTGCAATCCATCTGGCAGCAACCACCTGCCTGCCTGCCAGCCACGGACTTGCAATTTCCCCACTGTGGCGGTGGTTGTGAGAAGCTGGCAGCCAGTTGGATCACTGAACAACCAGGAGATTCAGTTAAAAGCGGCCATCTGATGCAGCCCTCAATGAAATCGAGTTTGACACCCCTGGCCTAGATGGAATAGCCCGGATTAGAAAATCACTATTAGGTTCATGCCAGTCCAACATTCTGCTGAGTATGATAAAAAAAAAAAAAAAACGGCAATGTTTCTGCAGTTACAGCTCATTCAGTAGAAACAGGTTTTGTGGCTGCGTGTTGTTGCTGTTTTTTTTTTCTAGAAGCCTGTAGCATCCACTATGCACTTGCTCCAAGGGACAGACTGGTGAGTGCTGAATTGACTTCTAAATGCAGAGCGAGTTGAGAGTAAATTTACAGGATAAACTCATGTTGCATCAACTGATAAAATGCTTAGGGGTGAGGGGAAGCCATGCCTGAAAAAGTTCCATTTTATTACTTTAATAATAGGAATACAGGTATCTCTCGCTCTTCCTGTTTAAAAGGGGAAAAAATAACACACACAAAGAGTAAGAGTAAAAGAGTCAACAAAGCCTTTAAGAAATCACTTTAACAACAACTATCACTGAAGGCTTTTAAGAAGAGACTGGACCGCCACTATTCCACTGCCTGGAATAGTATAGGTATCCTGCTTATGCAGGGGGTTGGACTAGAAGACCTCCAAGGTCCCTTCCAACTCTATAGAGATTCTCAGTCATCCAGATCATGGTTGCCCTAAAGGTGTTTTTTTCAAAAGGCAACTGCACTTCGTTTTTCCTTGAAGTCGTTTCGCTTGTCATCCAAAGAAGTCTCATCGCTTCATCTGAAGAACTGAAGAAGCTTCTTGGATGAGAAGCGAAATGTCTTAAAGGAAAAAGAAAATGTAGTTGCTTTTTGAAAAAAGCACCTTTAGGATTTCAGCTCTGTTATTCTGAATGGAATGCCTGACAACTATTCCATGGAATCCCACGGTGTAAAGTACTTGGAGGTTATCTAGTCTAGCCTCCTTGATCAGTGAAGGATCTACAGTATAATGCAGGACAGAATATTTTCTTTTTTTTTTTCTTTTTTTTTTTTTTTTTTGCTAACAGAGACTCATCTGAGTCTTTTTTCTATATACAACTCCCATAAAACATTGCCTGTCATTGTTGTGATTGTATTCAACTATGTGCATCACATATCTGATGCGTTTTGGTGATATGAAAAACTGTCTGGCCAGTGACAAGAAAACAAAGACCTAAGGAGCAAGTGGCAAGCTGCAACAATATACATATATACCATACTATCCCAGCAGAAAGAAGTATTTTTCCAAGTTTTGTGTTATAAATTAGTCCTTATAGCAGTTTAGGAATTTCAAGAATTCAAGCCATCTTCTTCCAAGATGGTTAAATGTTACCAATCTTTCTACATATCCTTATTCAATTAAAAATAACAAAGTTGTCTCCCCATACTAGGACAACACTTGATTTTATTTTATTTTTTTATTTATTTGTTGGTTCGATTTATATGCCGCCCTTCTCCGGAGACTCAGGGCGGCTTACAATGCATTAAGCAATAGCCTTCATACTTGTGTATATACCTACTTAGTAGGGCTTTCGGGCCCCCTAAGCAGTGTTCTTTTTTATACAAAGTCAGCTTATTGCCCCCACAATCCAGGTCCTCATTTCATCTACCTCGAAAGGATGGAAGGCTGAGTCAACCTTGAGCCTGGTGAGATTTGAACTTGCAGTAATTGCAGGCAGCTGGTGTTAACAGCACTTTAGTCTGCTGCACCACCAAGGCTCATTTTTAACAATTGTGACAGCCAATTCATTTTCAGTTGTAGCCTTTCCCCAGTACCCTAATCTGTGTATCTAGTTGCTATCAATAACACAACTATGCATTAGTTGGGCAAATGCCAGATCATATTACTTTTGCAACTTTTATGTATTAAAATCGACATTTTAGTTTAATTATTGCCAGAAATACCGCATATGTTGGTGCCACCAGCATACCCTGCTACCACCCAGTAGAGTTACCAACTGAGCTGCCAAAGGAAGCCAAGGAAGTGAGAATGTGCAAATGAGTTCTCATCTAACGATTCCTCATTTACAAAAGCTAAAAGTATTTCCCCACATTTTCCTCAAAGCTTAAACTGAATGTGAAAATACAGTGCACACAAGTGGTTGCCACCTGAACATGAGCTAACCTGCTTTGCATGCACATCTAGCATTCTCGGATGTGTGACACAGATATAGTTAGGGCTGTTTTAGTTTCATCTGTTAGCCTGCTACAATGTGTGGGTGTACACAGCTTGGCAGAACAGAGCGTTTATTTTTAGTAAGTGAAGTGGAGCGATTTCTGAGGATACTATCCACTCTTTCCTTTGGCCCTCCTCTTCCATCTCCTCTGAGTTATGCCTTACATTCATACTTCTCCATTCTTGCTATTTCAGATTTCATCCTAGGTGCAGCCCAACAGTTACAAGGATGATAATGATGCTAGCAACCCTCAATAGTATCATTTAGACTACGATTGCTAGCACTCATTACATCAGAATCAGAATATTGTTTTCTGCCATTAAAACTTAAAAGAGGAAGAACAAGAAATGTCTGTGCCTTTTGCTAACTTTGAAACTTTTTTTTATTTTAGGTTTGTTTTTTTTTAATTTGATTTATATGCCGCCCTTTTCCGGAAACTCAGGACGGCTTACAATGCGTTGAGCAATAGCCTTCATACTTTTGTATATTTTATACAAAGTCAGTTTATTGCCCCCACAATCTGGGTCCTCACTTTACCTACCTTAGAAAGGATGGAAGACTGAGTCAACCTTGAGCCTGGTGAGATTTGAACTTGCAGTAATTGCAGGCAGCTGATGTTAATAACAGTGCTTTAGTCTGCCGCGCCACCAGGCTCTTAAAGAAGTATAAGATAGTATACAGGCTATATAAGAAGTATACAGGTTTGTATAAGAATATACCAGGCTCTAATAGAAACTTGAAAAGCTGTGACCAAAAGTGGTTACTGGGAGACAATAGAATGACTTGTCTACACACCGTATAAGTGCTAAAGGATGTAGTAAACTTTTGATCCATTAAGCTTGTGCATTTGCCTGCAAAAAAAAAACAAAAAAAAAACAAAGCAAAATAAAGCAAAACAAAAACAGTTCAGGAATCCCATATAATAGCACTTGTGTGCAGTCAAACAAAAGAGTAAAAGTCAGGACAAATCATTTCACTTAGAAAGACGAAGAGGAGGAATTATATATTTTCATCTCTCTGTCCTTGGAACAAGCTTTTAGTAGAAAGGTCATTTTGCTTTTTATGTGCTAACAACAGTTCTCATTATCCACAGATCCAATACATTTGAGATAGCAAGCTGGGAAAGATAATGTGGACTAGCTATAATTAAAATTATATATTAAATATGAGAGAAATAGAGAATTCTGTCTCCTGAACAGTTGCCTTTGTTTACATGTGGTGTGAGCCAATCCATTGTACTAAGGCAGGGTTGTCAAACTCGTGGCCCGTGGGCTGGATGCGTCACATGCTGGCCACACCCACTCCTGGTTTAACGAAGGGGGGAAAGTCACGATACACCACATAACGATAATGTGACATCATGAGTTTGACACCCATGTTCTGAGGGGAATTTCCTATCCATGATTTATTGAATAAGGCACAATTGATGCCTTCACAGTATTTAGACCAATTTGTTTTGCAGGATAGAATATTTCTTAGCTGAGCTATTCTAATAGAATCTTTAGAACTGGAGTAAGATTCACATTCTAACTAACTGGACATTTCTCCATTACTGATTAAGTGACTGGCTATGAAGCAGGGGTGAAATCCAGCAGGTTCTGACAGATTCTGGAGAACCGATAGCGGAAATTTTGAGTAGTTTGGAGAAATGGTAAATACCACCTCTGGTTGGCCCCAGAGTGGGGAGGGAATGGGGATTTTGCAGTATCCTTCCCCTAGAGTGGGGTGGGAATGGAGATTTTGCAGATGGGGCTTCACTTGTTTGCATGGCCGAGGCCCAGTGCCAGTCCATGGACTGGGGGGTGGGAAACACTGCCCTAACATGTTCAACGAAACACAATCATTGTTTTCACCAAACTGAGAAGCGCTGATAAAATTTACTTTGGTTAAAATTATAATTGTAATGAAAAAGAAAAGTTAGTTTCTATCTTTAAATTATTTGGGAGACTCCTTTTGACCATGACAAGATGCTAAAATTTCTGAACTGCTTCTTGGACTGTACCCTATCCTTTAAAAATGCCTCTAGACTCATTCTGGTATTTTATCTGTTTTGTTAAGCATGCTCCCAAAAGAATAAAAACTTTGTGACATATAATTTGTGTCTCTGTTCTTTATTGCATTTTTTTCTCCTCTAGTGCTGCAGCCTCTTGCAAAGTGTGTGTATATGTGTGTGCTGATGACACACACACCCAAGCATATATGGAAGTGCATGCTTAAATAAGTAGGTCAAATCCTATATCCCCCAGCACTGAACTCTGGGAGAGGATCCAGTATAAAAGAAATCCATTATTTCTTTATTCTGTTGTCATAAAATATATATTCCCATCAGAGCTGGTGATTTCCACAGGGACAAAATGTGCAGTTTTCAAAATGCATGCTACATTTGATCTTAGCGAAAAGGTCAAGAAGCAATACAGCTGTGGTCCATCTCGAAGCAAAACATTTTTAAAAGATATATTTTCCCATAGGAAAAAAAAAGAAGAAGAAAAAAGTGTTACGTGTGGTGTTTAAAGAAGCAGTCCTAAGTATGCTGTTGAAAAATAATTTCCTATATTATAAATGGTAGTAGAAAAACTCAATCCAAGGAAGGTTAAAAGAATAGAGACAGACTTTTACGGCTATATATCACGGATTAATTTTTGCACTGAAAGTTATATTTTTTTTCCCAAACAAACATCAGAATATATTATAGATCTTGCTTCCAAAAGCTAACATTTTTGCGCTATAAATCTGTCCTCACTCACCCAGGAATACGTCCAACTGAATCAAGTGGGACATCTTTCCAAATATATAGTAGATAATTGCCTTGCTGCCAACTTGTCTTTTATAAACACATGAATGTCTTTTGTCCTGCTCTCCCTAGTCAGCGCTTGGAGTTTGTTTGATTAAACACCAGCTTTTTTATAATGACAGGAAAAATATTTTCAGAAGGACAGGATCTGAAGGGGATTAGAATAGAACCCAGACAGCAGAGGGAAGGAAAAGACAATGGTTTCTATGTCCATTCATCTCACGTGCTTGTGCAAAAAGAGCCAAGAACCTTCACTAAAAGAATTTTGTGACACTTTTCCCTTGATTTTATTTTTCAGGAAGAGACCTACACAGGTTAATGGGGATTCCAGCTAGCCATTCATACCTTCCTCTCTTTACCACACACATTCTTTTTCCATAACCTGGACTGCTAGAAAAAGGAAGAAGCTTTATTCTGCTCCCTTTTTCCAATGAACCTGCTTTGAATCACTGATATCCAGCTGGTTGGCAGAGAATGGGCCAAGATATCAAGCCACCGTGGGTACAGAAATAGCAAAGCCGGACCACTCGTGGCTTTTATCTGTGTTATAAGCTATCAGACAGGAAACAGCATTTATGGCAGAGGAGGACTGCATGCCAAAATAATATTTATTAAAAAAGAGCATTTAGTCACATGGGGAAAAAAGGATGTTTTTGAGAAAAGGGAGAAATAGTCTCTTCCTGCAAATAAATTTAAGACTAAGTAACCTTATTAACAAACCAGTGAGTTGTGTCCTAGTGCAGGGGTCTCCAACCTTAGCAACTTTTAAGATTTGTGGACTTCAACTCCCAGCAAAGCTGGCTGAGGAATTCTGGGAGTTGAAGTCCATAAGTCTTAAAGTTGGCTGAGGAATTCTGGGGGGGTTCTGGGAGTTGAAGTCCATAAGTCTTAAAGTTGGCTGAGGAATTCTGGGGAGTTCTAGGAGTTGAAGTCCACAAGTATTAAAGTTGCCAAGGTTGGAGAACCCTGCACTAGTGGGCACTATATGGAAATATAGACTCGGCCTACTGTCTCCCTCATCCCATCCCCATTTTCAATATAGTGTCAATTTTCAGGTGGTCATTATAAATGCCACTTTTCTAATGCTGCATCTAACAGACAAAATCTATGGGATTCCTTCCTTCCTTCCTTCCTCCCTCCCTCTCTCCCTCCCTCCCTCCCTTCCTTCCTTCCTTCCTTCGCATTATACATTCATAAAATAATAAATACAACCAAGTAGCTTAGTGTTCCGTAAATGGAAGTGTTCCATAAAACAGGGATCCCCCACCTGTGGACTGCAACCCCAGTGGTGGGTTGGCCCCGGTTCAGACCGGTTCGCAAAAACCAGTAGTAAAACTGGAAAGAGGGTCCGCCCACCGACCCCAACGCCATCAGGAAGCTTCTGTGCATGTGCAGAAGCACACGATTGGCCCAGTGGTGGATTGCCCCCAGTTCACACCCGTTCTATAGAACCTATGGTTAAACCGGCAGGAGGCTCCGCCCACTGACCCTGATGCCATGAAAATGCTTCTGCACATGTACAGAAGAGCACGTGTGAGTGCGAAGTAAGAGCTTGTGCACAGCCCTGTTGCGAACCGGTAGCAAAGGTAAGTACAACCCACCCCTGTGCGGCCCGCTAGTGGGTTGTGAGGAGCTTGCAATCAGGCTGCAGAAACGGCCAGCGTGCACACGTGCAGGCATGTCCTCACTTGCATAAGCAGCAGGAGACATGCGTGCGTGCTCCATTTAAGCGAGTGGCAGGCGTGTGTGCATGCCGCTTGTGCAAATAGAGCTGCGCACAGAAGTGCACGCTTGCCAGCCGCTCAGAAAGAACCATGCCCTCTCCCCTCCCACCAGTCCACAAATCTAGAAACGTTGGGGAACTCTGCCATAAAGCATACAGTTCAAGTACAGGAGAACATTTTTATGAATATCAGAATCCAAAACTGGTTGCCAAATAATACTAAACCAGACAGAGCTTTTGTTATCACAAGCACATTCCCATATTTCTACCACTTGTCTTCTGTAGAAGACATTGTTGAAAGTTTCCAAAATTTGGCATATTCGTTTCTTAACAATGATAGCATCGATGTTGCAATTCTGCTGATCTTATCCTGTTTTCTGATACCATAATATGAAAATAATTGGATGGCAAGTAAAATGCAAGGTAAATATTCGTTGCACCTTTAGATCTATCACTCTGTTTTTTCATGTTGCCACCCGCCACAAGTGACAAAACACATCTTTGTTAAATTTATTTCATTTCCTAAATGTTTGTGAATATTTGGAATCAAGTGTCAAAATGTCTCAACCATGTTGTATAATGCACATGTATAAAGATTTTAAGTTTCCATAATTTGCAGTATTTTTTATAACAACATCATACAGCAGTATCACATTCTTTCTGACATTTAGCTTCTAATAAAAATATAACATTTGGGGTATATTCAGACGTCTGGTAACCAAATAACATAATCATTAAGACTATCTTAAAAGAGCTCTTAAACGTAAGAGTTATAGCTCTTATTCTGAAATATAAGAGATATTTTAGAGAAAAGATTCATGTCTAGGGTAACTATGTTAGCACACAACAATAAACTAGAATATAACCCTGTGAGATCAAGTGTAAATGAGTCACAAATTGGATTCTTTCTTCTCCTCCAGGGCAGTCACAATGAAATTGGAAGCTTCTGCTTCTCTTTTCAAAAAAGAACAGCTATATTTCATTTGGATGCCACAGTTAGTACTCACTACAATTTAGGATAAAACAACAGGATTATAAAAAACCGTTAGAAATTAAATGTATGAGTGGTATGGTGGCTTAGTGGTGAAGATGCTTGGCTCCCACTTGGAAGGCTGAGAGTTCAATCCTAGGTAGTGGCAGATGTTTCTTTCCTAAGGCGCAAAGAAAAAAATATCTGCTGTGAACTCTGTGTGGTGTCAAGAACGGCATCCGGCCAGTAAACGCTCAACTCCATCCAGTCACCCCAACTCTTAAGGAATTATAGGGTCGTAAAAAGAGAGTTATAAATCAACTCTCTAAAGTGAGAAGGCTTCTTTCTTTCTTTATTTATTTCCAGAGAACACATGCCAATGTTGAGGAAAGGTAGAGTCAAAAGAAAATCAAAGATATAATGAATGGAGCCATCTCCCCTCTTCCTTTCTGTGTATGTCCATTTTCTTATGTAATGTACTCATTCACATGCTTGCACTCATCCATTTATTCATACACACATGCATTTCTATTCCCGCTCCTAATAAACACATATAGATGCCTCTTGTGCATAATTATTAGGCTTTAAAACAAGCCTTCAATCTGCCTAAGGGAAGCTTAAAAAAAAATTAAAAGCCAAATTGCTGCAGCAATTTTAGGAGGAAGGTTACAGCAGATGGGAATGACAGGGTTGGCTAACTCTCCCATCCCAGCTGCAATTCTCAGATGTCGTCTTCCCTTGTGATTTGGTTTCTAAAACAGTTCTTATCTTTGATTTGGATGGAAGGCTTTTTGCAAACATAGCAGAACACAGACGCAGGAGAAAAGCCCTCGATCTCTCAGAGAGAGATTTGGACCCACAAACTTTCAGATTTTCCTAAACTAAAGCAATTATTAGCCACTGTTTAGGGAGGTTCTCACTTGTCAAGTAATCGTAAGTTTTAAAAATTGAAAGGGAGTTGGGGAAGAGAATTGAATCTGATCAGATGTTGTGGCCCGTCAGCGGCCTGTGCAGATTGTGGCTGATCCCGACGAGGAGGAGGCTGGTGTGGTGTCGTGCCAGCAGCCGGCACAGCCGGCGCTCCTGTCAGACTGCAAGGAGGCTGAAGAGGCTGTGGTGCCAGAGGCAGAGACTCAGCCGGGGCCTTCAGAACCTCCAGTGGCTCCATCAAGTGGAGAGAGCGAAGTGGAAGAGCCTCTTCTCAATGCTCGAGCACGCAGGGCTGCCAAAAGGCAGGAATGGCTACTCAGGAGGAGGAGGTCTCCTCGAGAGTAAGGCTTGAGGATAATTGGCCACTCCCTTAGCCTATTTAAGTCACACACCTTTAGTAAGTTTCTTGCTGGAAACAACTTGTAATTAGCATCAGAGCATTTTTGGAAAAGTCTTATCATATCTTGTTTTCTGGGCTGGTTGCCAACCTTTGCCGGACTTTGGTTTATTCTTGCTACTTAATAAATTTGATAAGGACTGTTGGTGTGTGTCAATATCCTCGGGAATCCGGAGCTGGGGCAGAACATCAGCTGGGGTAATCATATGTGGAAGCTAAGCTGTTTGTAAACCCAACCAATGGGACAGAGGGATAGAATCAAGATCATGTGAAGTGTTATAACTTTATAATGCTTTGTTAAGAATATACTTGGGATATTGCATTCAGTTTTGGTCACCATGATATAAAAAGATGTTGACACTCTAGAACCATGATGGCGAACCTATGGCACGCGTGCCAGAGGTGGCACACAGAGCCTTCTCTGTGGGTATGTGCGCCGTTGTCAGCTGCTCTTCTGGTCTTTGCAGGGCTGTCTTCTGGGCCAATTTCTGGGCTGTTTTCCAGGCCATTCTCTGGGCTGTTTACAGGCTGTTTTTGGGGCATTTTTGGGCCAAAAAGAGCCCGAAAAAGTCCTGAAAACATCCCAAAAAACAGCCAAAAATGGTCAAAAAACAAGCATGTGCACGCCAGCCAGCTGGGCTTCAGGTTTCTGGCACTCTGGTGCGCGCGCACACACATGAACATGCATATGTTCCAGTTTGGGCACTCAATGCCAAAAAGGTTCGCCATCACTACTCCAGAACAGTGGCCCCCAATCTTTTGGGCACCGGGCACTAGTTCTGTGGACAGAGAGTTTTCTCTCCCGAAAGGGGTGTGGTTTCACATGCTGCCTGCATCCTGCAGAAGGGCTTCGCTTGTTTGCGCGGCTCGGTTTCTGGCATGCCGTGACCCAGTGCTGTTTCAGGGATCGGAGGTTGGGCACCCCTGCTCTAAAAGAAGTGCAGAGTATAGCAAAAGACTGGAGACAAATTAGAAGATTAGGGGACAAAACATATGAAGAACGTTTGCAGGAATTGGATATGTCTAGTCTAGTGACATGATAGCAGTATACTAACATCTAAGGTGCTGCCAAAAAGAAGAGGGGATTAACCTATTCTCCAAAGCACCTGAAGGCAAAACAAGAAGCAGTGGATGGAAACTAATTAACAAGACAACCAACTAGAACTAAGGAGAAATTTCCTGAAAGTTAGAACAATTAATCAGTAGAACAGCTTGCCTTCAAAAGTTGTGGCTGCTCCAACACTGTAGGTGTTGTCTGAAATGATATTTGGGTCTCCTGCTTGAGCAGAGAAGACCTCCAAGGTCCCTTCCAAGTCTGTTATTCTGTTATTAAAAAGAGGGAAGAGATGATAAGAGGGAAGATGTGTATATGGGAAGAGTGTGCATGTATTTAGGCCTAGTTGTAAATGCTGAAACTGAATGAGTGGAAAAGACAATCCCATTGGATTCTCTAGTGGAGGGATCCCTAACCTCTGGGCTGCAGACCAGCACTGGTCCATGGCCTGCTAGAACCAGTCTGCACAAGTGAGCAGACACATGTGGGATCCAGGCAGCATGTGAAACCAGTCCTCAGAAAAACCACCCTCCACGGAACCGATCCCTGATGGTTGGGAGCCATTGCTCTAGTGATGCTTCCTTTAGAGAATATTAGGTGTGTGGCTGTGGCTGTGTCTCTTACAACATTTGTACACACATTGAAATAAACAATGACAATTATAATTTGGAGAAGAAACTGAAAAGAAGTTTCTTTCCTGACTGCTTTTCACTAAACTACAGTCCAAAGT
Organism: Arizona elegans; assembly: GCA_022577455.1. Lineage (NCBI taxonomy): Eukaryota > Metazoa > Chordata > Lepidosauria > Squamata > Colubridae > Arizona > Arizona elegans. The sequence continues at coordinate 76,506,311 of JAKOOJ010000005.1, read as the reverse complement.
ATTTTGGGTAGAAGAAATGGCACATCAGCCAGAGGAATTAATTACATTCTTAATAGAGTCAAATTACTCTTGGAGTATTTCTGAAAATATCATCATGAACAATTCAGTATCAAGCAACTGCATTTTCAGATTTCAAAAGTAAACTGTACAAATGTGAAAATCTGACCCCCTTCTTCATAAACACATTCATTCGTTAGCCAACATTATTGGAAAAAATAAAAAAACAACAAACAAAAAACCCAGAATAATGTACTATGAGGACTATTAATTTCTTTTCTCTCAAAACAGTGGTTTATAAAGAATTCCACTTCTCAGCTTGAATTCTGGTTCTGCAGCTTGACACAACTTCTTAATAGTGTTTAAACAGCTTTCACAACTCCCAGGATTCCCTAATGCCTTGCCACATTGTCTTATCACATCTCCAATATGCCAAACTGAAGAAGCCCAAATGACACAACCTATGCAGAAGCTGCAGTGTAGTGAATAGCGGTTCTGTCAGTAGCAGTATGTTGAAGTGTTATTCGTAGTCTTTAAACATAACGGGCAGATTTACGGCAAAACAGTGCATTCATAATGGAAATGCTTATTCTTATTAGTAATTATCCTTGTAATGAATACACCAGCTTCTTTAATAATTCTTATTACACTGGGTTTGTGTGCTCTGTCTCTTGAGTGATTTTTCATATTTCAAAATCAAGAATGAAAATACCTTGTCACCACTGATACTGATTAGGCGAAGCTTATTTTCATCAACAAGTATTTACAATTCTATTATCTGTTCACTCTGTCCATAAAAGCATCCCATTCTGCCACTGTGAACCCAAGAGAAAATTATTTAATCTCACATTGAAATGGACCCCATCAGGTAAAGTTAAAGGTTCCCCCTTGCACATATGTGCTAGTTGTTCCTGACTCAAGGGGGCGATGCTCATCTCTGTTTCAAAGCCGAAGAGCCAGTGCTGTCCGAAGACGTCTTCATGGTCATGTGACTGGTATGACTAAACGCCAAAGGTGCATGGAACGCTGTTACCTTCCTACCAAAGGTAGTCCCTATTTTTTCTACTTGCATTTTTTACGTGCTTTCGAACTGCTAGGTTGGCAGAAGCTGGGACAAGTAACAAAAGCTCACCCCATTACGCAGCACTAGGGATTCGAACTGCTGAACTGCCAACCTTTCGATTGACAAGCTCAGCATCCTAGTCACTGAGCCACTAAGTCCCTTTTACCATATCAGATATAATTGCTAATATTTAAGTTTGGCAAACAATTAATTTGGGAGAAGGGGAAGAAACTGAACAAACTTCCAACCCAGGCAGCTTTTGAATTCTGCATAGCATATCTGTTGGGGATAGAATGATGGACAGGATGGAGAGACTCAGATTTTAATGTCCACAAAGCCATGAGTGTCTCTGTTGACACACAGCCCATTATCTCACAGCTACTGGGTTGTTGTAGAAAGAAAAAGAACTATGTATTTTGTCTTAATTTCATCAGAGGAAAGAAGTCAACAAAATAAAAGTTTTGTTTCTCATTATCTTACAGCTCCTGCTTGGAGAATAGGTCAGACGACCTTTGCACGAATCTACCAGTGATGCCAGTTGCACCCACCACTATTGTGGGAGGCTTGTAAAATAATTTAGTCACACCTTAATCACCTCACAAATAGCCTATTATTGCTATGTACTCTTCATAGGACTGCCCTTGAAGACACTTGGAAGCTACAGCTGATCTACAATATAGGTTGATTCAGCCTTCCATCCTTCCGAGGTGGGTAAAATGAGGACCCAGATTGTTGGGGGCAATATGCTGACACTGTAAACTGTTTAGAAAGGGCTGTAAAGCACTGTGAAGCAGTGTATTTTTCCGAGTATAAGATGCACCGGAGTATAAGACGCAGCTTAGTTTTTGGGGAGGAAAATAGGGGGAAAAAAAGGTATTCATCTGGCTAACATCCTTAGTCTGGTCAGCTTCAGCACATTAGTTTGCTGGTTTTGAGCGTGCTCACACGCTTTTTATCTCCTGCTTGGGGATAAAAAACAGTTTCTAAAGCACAGCTGATCTTTGGAGAGAGAAGCAATGTGAAAAACAGGCAAAGAGTGGAAGATCGCTTCACTCACTAGCACCTCATTAGGGCTGAAAAACAGCTTCTAAAGCACAGCTGAGAGTTGGAGGGAGCAGGCAAAGCGCGGAAGATCCTTTCACTTGCTAGTGCCTCGTTAGGGCTGGAAAAAAGCTTCGAAAAAGCTACATTCGCACCCAAATTCTCAGCCTCTTTTGGGGGGGGAGTGTGTCTTATACTCTGAAAAATACGGTAGGTCTAACTGCTATTGCTATGTAACTCAGGCAGTGCTGGACATGGCACCCATGTGTTACCAAGGGTTACCAAGGGTTCAAGAGATATAGTAATAGCAATAGCATGTAGGCTTATATGTTACCCCATAGAGCTTTACAGCACTCTCTGGATGGTTTACAATGTCAGGATATTGCCCCACAACAATCTGGGTCCCAATTTTACTGACCTAGGAAGGAACAGAAGGCTGAGTCAACCTTGAGCCCATCAGGATGCAACTCCAGGCTGCAGGCAGAGTTTGACTGCAATACTGCATTCTAACTACCAGGGATCCTGGTAAGCTATAATGCTCGCCAGATGTTGATTATCATCTATAACACCCTTCATGTTACAAGACCTGTTTTTTCTGAAAGACTGACCATCTCTAATAGGTTCTGCCCTTCCAGCAACATTGGGAAAAGTGGACATGCTCTGGGTTTCCTCAATTAAACAAAGTAATCTACATCATCTAGGAAGTAATCTACATCATTTTTCGTCATAGCACCTGCCTCTGGAACAGCCTTGCCCAAACCCCAAGAGATCTATATGCCCCACCCACCATGGAGCTATTTCAAAAAATTTTGAAAAAACTGGCTTTCCTCCCAAAGCTGAAGTTAACATGTTGTCAAGCGCTATCATTTTTTTTTTCTTCCGATATGTTGGGTTTACTTTTCTGGATGTACATGTTCTTTTTCCTTTCCCATTTACTGTTTCCAATTTTTAAAATGCATGTTGGAGTTTGGCAGCTTCTAAATCCAAATAGATAAACAAATGTGCAATAAATAGTATAAGCTTCTTTTCTCCTTCTTTTGATGCAAATTTAGGAGCTGGGGCAATCTAGTGTGAAACTACTTTTCGATTAGTCCTTCTTCCTTATCTAACAATAATAGTAATACCAATGTTTTCCCGAACGTAAGCCCTATCTCAAAAATAAACTCCATGTTTTTGTGTTTGCACCCAATATAAGCCCTACCCCCAAAATAAGCCCTACTTAAGCACCTGTGCAGCCGGCTGGCTGCCCATTTTGTTGGTTGGTTGTGGTGCCCCAGTCACAAGACAAGGCGGGGTGAAGCTGACCCATGCACCCCACACCAGCTTACCTCAGGGCTCCTGCAGACAGGCCATCCATGCCCTGAGACCTTCCTTGCCTCATGGCCACAGCACCAGCACATCGCTTAGCCTCCTGCTCTGTTGCGGCTATGCAAGCAGAAGAAGTGGGCCGGTGAGCATGCAAAGTCCTGCTGGATGGGATGGCTAAGCCACTGCCGCGAGGTGAGGCAAGTGTCAGGGTGTGGATAGCCTGGCTGCGAGGGCCCTGAGATAACACAGTGTGGGGCGTGTGGGGCAGCTGCACCTCCCTTCGGGTTTCAGGCCTGGGTACAGCACGGAAACGGCATTGGTCGCGTTGGTTGTTGATCTCTGGAGGGCTCGGGACAGAGGGTGCTCCTCTGTCCTGGTCCTGTTAGATCTCTCAGCAGCTTTTGATACCATCAACCATGGTATCATGCTGCACCGGTTGGAAGAGTTAGGGGTGGGAGGCACTGTGTTGCGGTGGTTCTCCTCCTTTCTCTCTGACCGGTTGCAGTCTGTGTTGGCAGGGGGACAGAGGTCGACCCCGAGGCCCCTCATATGTGGGGTGCCGCAAGGGTCGGTCCTCTCGCCTCTCCTGTTCAACATTTATGTGAAGCCGCTGGGCGAGATCATCTGTGGTTTCGGGGTGCAGTACCATCAGTACGCTGATGATACTCAGCTGTACATCTCCACCCCGGATCACCCCAACGATGCCCTTGAAGTGATGTCCCGGTGCCTGGAGGCCGTACGGATCTGGATGGGGAGGAACAGGCTCAGGCTCAACCCATCCAAGACCGAGTGGCTGTGGTTTCCGACATCCCGATATAGTCAGTTGATGCCATCACTGACTATTGGGGGCGAATCATTGGCCCCCATGGAGAGGGCTCGCAACTTGGGCGTCCTCCTGGACTCACGGCTGTCTTTAGAAGAGCATTTGACGGCCGTGACCGGGAGGATTTTTTATCAGGTTCGCCTGATTCGCCAGTTGCGTCCCTTTCTGGATCGGGACTCGTTACGCACGGTCACTCATGCCCTCGTCACCTCCCGCCTGGACTATTGTAATGCTCTCTACATGGGGCTCCTCTTGAGGAGCACCCGGAGGCTCCAACTGGCGCAGAGTGCGGCCGCGCGGGTGGTAATGGGAGCGACATGGCGCTCCCATGTAACACCTCTCCTGCGTGAGCTGCACTGGCTCCCGGTGGTCTTCCGGGTGCACTTCAAGGTTTTGGTTACCACCTTTAAAGCGCTCCATGGCTTAGGACCTGGTTATCTACGGGACCGCCTACTACCACCAATAGCCTCCCACCGGCCAGTACGCTCTCATAGAGAGGGACTCCTCCGGGTGCCGTCAGCCAAACAGTGTCGACTGGCGGCCCCCAGGGGGAGAGCCTTCTCTGTGGGGGCACCTACTATCTGGAATGAGCTCCCCCCGGAGATACGGAGGATCCCGGATCTGCGCTCCTTCCGCCGTGCTGTGAAGACCTTTTTATTCCATCAAGCGGGCTTGGCCTAATCTCTTCCCTTTTTAAATATTTAAATTTTAATCTGTTTTTTAAATTATCGGGGTGTTTTAATTTGTCTGGGCCAAATAATTTAATTTGATTTTATTGGGTTTTTAAATTTTGTGTATCTATGTATTTTATTGTTGGCTGTTCACCGCCCTGAGTCCTTCAGGAGTAGGGCGGTATACAAATCAAATAAAACTGAAACTGAAACTGAAACTCCCTCCTCACGGTGGTGGCACTTGCATGCTGGACGGCCTCCTACCCTGCTGCAAGCAAGCAGAAGAAGTACTCTGCTTGCTTTAAGAGTACTCCCATGTACTCTTAAAGTACATGGGGAAAAAAAATAAGAGATTCCCCGAAAATAAGCCCTAGTACTTATTTTGAAGCCCAAAAGAAAATAAGACTGGGGAATATGTGTACATAAATATTAGGTATATCTAGAAAGAAATAAAAATTTGAAAATAAACAATAGCAAAGGCATGAACAACTTATTTTCTCTTCTATGTGATTGCAGTGTAAACAATAAACTGAATATGACTTGCAAACCAGAACTGCAAAACCAAAAACACAGAATTGTGTTTTCATTTTGCCTTGCAGTTCTACTTTGGAGGGCAAAGGAAATCCACAATATATCAGTTCAAGAGTTCCCGTAAACCATCAATTGTATTAAAGAATAATAGAGCAATTCTGTCAGGCTTAGTCTGAGAGACTGGAGAAGGTTATACCATAAATACCAGTTCAATCTGAGCAAGCAAGAAGAAAAGGAAAGTCTCTGAGTTTTCAGTACTTTCTATACCATTCAAATGTGCTGGAAAGATTAACTACTACCATTTACCTGCAGTAAATGATTATAATTGTTCCTCAACACAGAGACTTTGACCTCACTGGCATTTAGCCCCTAATAAAATAGTTAAAAGATCTGAATAACTTGTATTTTATCAAACAAATATCATCCCCCCTCCAAGTAGACCTGTTTAAATTGACATCCTGGAGCTATTTAAAATGGGGGAGATTTTTCAAGGGCCCAGCAGATCACAATACATGGCCAATGACCTTGTTCACCTATTGCACAATCCTATCATATACAACAGACAGTGAGAAAATGCTATAGTCATTAGACAGTATTATATACAACCCAGGCAACCATGTAAACTAAGTATAAAATCCTGGTTTAAATGCTTAACCAGAGCAGTAGATCGGCATTTGAATCATGATAAGCGTTTAACCAGAAACAGGTTTACATTCAAGTAAAGCCAAATATAAATACATTTACTTATAAAATAGAAGTGGGTAGGACATACTTTGATTAAAAACTAGCAAAAACTTTTTTTGTTGTTTCCAATTTTTTCCAATTCCATTTCTTAATTGTTTTATGGTTCATCAGCAGTCAGCCAGATGTTCAGATTGAATTTGGCAATTCTGTCTATCTATCAAGTAATTTTCAAGAACCTGGGATAGGCAGATGTGGGTGTTTGATGGTGTTACAGATACCGTGACAGGATGTAAACTGTTCTGAGTAAAGCTGCCTTTTGCAATTGACTGGTAGTGAATTTGTCAATGACGATGGTGTTCAAATGGTGCTCCAGTTGTTTTGAGATTGCACCCAAGGTGCCTATTATTATTGGAAGTACTTTCTTTTGCCACAGTCATTCTATTTCTATTATTATTGTTGTTAAATTTTACAGCAGAAGAATGTAAAAATAAAAAAGAATGAGGCGAAAAGCTAATCTGGTTACCTGGGAAGAGAAATAGATATGAATAGAGAGAAGACCAGCAAAGAATAGATTTAGATCCCAAGTGAAACTATTCAAATGCATCATCAATGATCTACAACACCCTCAAACATGTTTTTCTCACTGGTTCTTGGCTTCGTTACTTTCGAAGTAAAAAAGGATGATTAGCCAGACCAAACCACATTGCAAAGATACAGACCTATAATCCGTCTCTGTAGCATACCCAGAACCCAACATTCCTCTGCATCTATTTATTTATTTTATTTTTATTGGTTTGATTTATATGCCGCCCTTCTCCGGAGACTCAGGGCGGCTTACAATGCTTTTAAGCAATAGCCTTCATACTTTTGTATATACCTGCTTAGTAGGGCTTTCACCACCACCCCCAGCGGTGTTTTTTTATACAAAGTCAGCTTATAGCCCCCACAATCCGGGTCCTCATTTTACCTACCTCGAAAGGATGGAAGGCTGAGTCAACCTTGAGCCTGGTGAGATTTGAACTTGCGGTAATTGCAGGCAGCTGGTGCCATTTAACAGCACTTTAGTCTGCTGCGACACCAAGGCTCTTACTAAAAATATGGAACGCTTCATGAATTTGCGTGTCATCTAGTCTGACATTATCACTGGTCTACCTTGTATCACACACAACCTCATATAGTTCATTACCTGTTTCAATTCTTGATGTACCGTGTTTCGCCGAAAATAAGACCCTGTCTTATATTTTTTTGAACCCTGATTAAGCGCTTGGCCTTATTGCCATGCACCCAAAAGCCCGGTTGGGCTTATTATCAGGGGATGTCTTATTTTGGGGGAAACAGGGTAATTTGCCTTGTGCTAGCAATGAATTATCATGGTGCATTTATGAAAAACAGACCATCCTCGGTGCAAAAGTCCATTATGAAACAGATACTGAGGAATGGCAATATTCAGGAAGTAATGGGAAAATACTTAAAACTTCTTAGGAGGCTCCTTCGCTGATATTAACGTGGCAGTTATTGAACAAAAAACTTCAATGCTAAAATGGCAAAGGTACTATTCCTCGGTAAGAGATTCAATTGTACCTGTTCTAGCTTGAACAGTGGCAGTTTGCTGCTGAAAAAAAAAGTATCACTACCATCATCCTAAATTATATTTGTCAATCAGCTCACCAATGTAAGAACAATGTTACAATAATATTTTTATGAATGATACCATGTTTCTCCAAAAAAGACGACCCACCTTGAAAAGAAGCCCTGCCACGTTTTGAGCGTGTGCGATCAAATTAAGCCCCACCCACAAAATTAGCCCTAATTAAGACCCCGCTCACCCTGGGGTGCAGAAGGTGGGGCAAGACAGGTAAAAAATAAGCTTGGGTGGGGATGGGGGGTGGAACTGCCCTACTTACCAGGCCTTGCACACCCCAACACCCGCCTCGCCTTCTTCTACAACTGTTTCTTCTGCGGCCACTTGCTGCCACTCGCACACATTGCCTTGGCCTCCATTTCACTTTCAGATGCCTTCCAGGAGACATCTGCAGCCGATAACAGAGCTCCAGCTCCAGATAAATCCAGAGCTCTGTTATCGGCTGCAGATGCCTTCCAGAAAGCCCTCTGCAGCCGATAATAGAGATCCAGATAAATCTGGAATTCTGTTATCAGCTGCATCTGAAGGCAAAACAGAGGCCGGGGCAATGTGTGCTAGTGGTGGCAAGCAGCCGAAGAAGTGGGCCAGCAGCGAGCTTCTGCTGAGCAGGGCTATTAGTGCCACCACCACCGTGAGGTGAGTCAATAATTAGAACCCTCCAAAAAGAAGGCCTTTTTGGGGGGATCAAAAGAAAATAAGACCTGGCCTTCTTTTTGGAGAAACACGATATGTATTAATATAGTTATCATTATCTATATATTCTTCATTCCTCTTTTTTACATATGTCCAGCTAGGCTGGCTTGAGTTAATTTTAAATTGATTTTAAATTGGGTTGTTTTAATTTTCGGCCAAATATTTAATTATTTTAAACTGCTTTTAAATTTTGTATGTATTGTTTTTTTGTTTTTTGTTTTTGTTGTTGTTTTTTACTTTGGCTGTTCACCGCCCTGAGTCCTATTTTGGAGAAGGGCGGTATAGAAATTTAAACAAACAAATAAATAAATAAATAAGTGGGCTCTAAAACCCCACTCACTATAATCATTCTCTTAGCATGGATGTAGATGGATTTTAAACTTAGGTTAACTTTATATATTGTTTGAAGAATTTTATGGTTTATAACAGCATATGCTATAATAGACATGTTGATTTTCAAATGTTACAAGTCACTTCATTATTTGGTCTTATTCGGCAACTTACAGTCTTTTTTGGAATCTCTAAAAAAGATTAAGATCATGGACCAAAATTTGTTAATCTGAGACGTTTCGTTACTCATCCAAGTAACTTCATCAGTCAAAATAAAAAAAAAAATAGTTAGGTAAAGAGTCAAAGAGTCGTTGAAATATACCAACTCATGCCATACCAACTGCAGGGGTTTCTCCCCAAAATGTGTTGCAATATGTCAATGAAGACTCAGTCATCCAGACCAAAAGTATCTAAAAAAGGATAAAATCATGATAACCGGACCAATGTTTGTTAATCTGAGATGTTTCACTACTTATCCTAGTAACTTCATCAGTCAAAATTAAAAAAAAAATAGTTAGACAGAGTCAGAAAAAGTTACCATATACCAACTCTTGTCACATCAACTGCAGGGGTTTATCCCCAAAATGTATTGTAATATGTCAATGAAGACTCAATCATTGTTGCTGAGGAATAGTGCAGATACGTTTCGGAAGAACTGCAAATGATAAGGATCCATTTTACCATCTACTCTAAAGGTTTATTACGCTACTTTCCCAGAGCTAGTTTTTCCCACTGACTAGTAGTTCAATCAATATCTCCCAGTTCAATAACTTCACACAGACCAGATGTTTCTGACAGAGGGACTGAGGAAGTAAAGAGAGACTCTTAAAAAGAACCCAAGCCACACATAGCCCTTTAAATAATCTTTTTAAAATCATGGCCTAACGCTGATCAAGCTATTTGCCTTAAAAGGGCAAAAAATCTGTGGAAAGAACGAACTGAAAATGCAGGAAAAAGTAGAATCAGGAGAGACAGAATAGCGGCTGTGACTGTATCATTCATAAAGGGCTGTCTTAGCAGGTTCTTATAACCAGTAAGATTGCAGCAAAAAGTATTAATTAAAGGGCAATTAAAAAGCATGGGATAATATAATAACTGGAAGAAATAGGTTGCTATTGATGTGTTTCAGGGAGGGTAAGACAGTCTATTTGTGAAAGAGAGTAAGGTTTGTGCAGGACTGCTTTATGCCTAAAAGTCTATAAGTTCATTGCAATGCCAACTTATCTGTATTTGTGGGTGAAATATCACATGCTTTTAAAAAGTGTTATTAACGATCATTGACTTCCCCTACAATTCAATGTTTTTCATTGTAGTTAATTTACAAGTACAACACCAAGTTTGGAAGGATGTGTTTATGTTCGAGGCAGACCTAACTCTATTGTGGATAGTGTTTATGGAGGAGAGTATTGCATCCAACGTCTTTAAGTGCATGTCAAAATGGCACCAGGATCTGAAGCTATATTTAATAGCTTTAAGATGGCCTCCTTAAAAGCCAATGCTTAAAGTATTCTTGAGGTTGGAGCCCTCAAGAATTCACCCAGTAGACTGATGGTGCTTTTAATATTATAGCACATTGTGTGTCATTTCTGGCAGGAATTTCAAGATATTTATCTTCATATCATTATCCACGCAGGCTTAATTTATACTGAGCTCACAAAAGGTTGTCTGAGCTGTCCCGGAAAGTAAATGAAAGTTGTGTGAATAAATATTTCCATTACATCTAGGAAAAATGGGCATTGGAGAAAAAATCAGGCTGTTTATTCCTGGCAACTTTTTAAGTGCACTTTTTTCCTTTGGTGGTGTTTTAACATAGTAGTACAAACTGTATGGTTGTCATTGCGAATCTAAAATAGTAAAATACAGTTTACTACTTATTGAAAGCAGAAGACCATGGAGATTTCTAAAAGCCTGGGAAATATTTCCAGTGTTCTTTTAACTTTGCAGTGCAAATAGATGGAACCTTTGTATCTGAACATTTTTGTTATAACTGCTACTCGTGGGGAGGATCAATGAGACTGTCAACTGTAGCCACACAATTTGCACAACTACCTTTGAATATTACATTTGTGGAAGGAAAGGACAGGACTTCTGTGCCAAGGAGGAGGTTTATCATGGCTTCTTACATTTTTACACCCATACTTACACATTTCATGATTCCCTTTCAGGGTAAGCAGCATTATGCAAAGTGCTGAAAAAGATTTTAGTTAGTAAAAAGTAAAGGCAAGAGAGGGAAAAAAAGAAGTCTGTTTCATCCTATTACCATTAGTTTAATGTAAAAAAAATATACTCTACCGGTAACTATCAAAGCACACTTCGATAATGCTGCCACATCAAGAAAGGGCTTTGAAATGAACTCAGAAACTAATTACCAGCGTCAATCTTTAAATGCAGGCCTGCCCAATTCATAGGTAAATAACCCTGTGAGCTGTCCACAAAGAGACAAAGCAACCCAGAACTAGAAGTTCTGAGCCCAACTACCTTGTTTTCTTTGCTCTCAAATACTAAAAATAAACTTGGATGAGAGAAAAATATGGGATAAAAACACCAAGCCGATTCTCTGCATTCTTCCCAACCAGAATGGGACTTCAGAGCAAAACCTAACTCCTCCAGCCAAGAGAATAATCCATGACCACTCTTTTTATATATTACTTTAAGAAATGTACTGTATGTCTGTGCTTATTCCCAGGTAAAATAGCCCTATGTGGCATGGGACCAGTCTATTAGAGGGACTGTTTTCTCTCGTTTCTGCTCCAGGTCCAGCAGGAGAACATATTCCAGGTCCCTTGAATCAAACAATGTTGTTTTGTTGGACCCAACTCATGTCTTCTCTGTGAGTTTGCCTGCCCTGTGTAACAGCATCTCTGCAGAGATGCCAATGGCTTCAACCCTGTCATAAAGTTGTTTTCCTTGGTGTTAAGCAAAGTTACTTTTGTGACTTTTGGGAGTGTTTGGAGTGTTGCTATTTTAACCAATTTAATTAACCAATTAAGGAGTGAGGTGGCTGACAAGGTTAGAATCTTGGGCTGATGAGCAGCAGGCTCGTGTTTTGAGACCCAGTTGCTGCCGTGGGGCGGGGTGAGCTGCCGTCACATGCTCCAGCTCCTGCTGACCCAGCAGTTCGAAAGCGGGTGACCAAGAGTAGATAAATGGGTGCCACTTCAATGGGCAACTTTACAGTGATATGAAAGAAGCCCCCAACTGGGCAATAATGATGTCACTAGCAGATCCTTTCACCACAGAAATGGAAGTAGTAGCAATATTTTAACCTAAATGTCCTGAGTTGCAATGGTTATTTTAAACTTTGTACACCACCCAAAGTCACTGCTCTATAAATTGTTTAAATAAAATACAAATAGCCAACTGAGTTTAATATCCAAGCAGGACAAATTATGTTTAATTATTATGATCATTTGTTAGATTTATATTGTACCAGGAGTTTGAAGACACCCATGGAGCAGTTTCTCTTTCTATTTTTGTCCCCATAAACAACACTATAAAATATATAATGACTGGCCCAAACTCACTTGGTGAGTGAACTTCCATAGCTGAAGGAAGTTGAGTCTTCCCCACCTTAAGTTACCTAAAGATTCAAAATACAGTAAGACCTCGAATGATTTAGTGATCATTCAAAGTTACAATGGTACTGAAAAAAAGGACTTATTATTATTTTTCACAGTTACAACCTTTGCAGCATCCCCATGATCATGTGATCAAAAGTCAGATGCTTGGCAACTGACTCATATTTATAACTGTTGTTGTGTCCCAAGGTCAGGTGATCACCTTTTGTGACCTTCTGACAAGCAAAGTCAATGGGGAAACCAGACTCACTTAACAACCGGGATACAAATTTATCAATTGTAGCGATTCACTTAACAACTGTGGCAAGGCAGGTCATAAAATGGGGCAAAACTCACTTAACAAATGTGTCACTTAACAACAAACAGAAATTTTGGGCTCCATTGTGCCATAAGTTGAGGACTACCTATATACAGTTAGCCATTAACTTACAACCATTCATTTAATGACTGTTCAGAGTTAAGACAGCATTGAAAATAAATACTTATGACCAGCTCTGGCACTTTCAAATTTTGCAGCATCTTTGTGGTCACGTAATTGCTATTTACCAACTTCCCCGGAGGCTTCTGACAAGAAAAATCAATGGGGGAGGCCGGATTTGTTTAATGATTGTATGATTCACTTAATGACTGCAGCAAAAAATAAATAAAATTAGGCTTGAATCATTTAAACACCATTTTACTTAGTAATGGAAGTTCTGGTCCCAATTGTGTTTGTAAGTCTACATGAGGTATTATACAGGACTACCTGTAATTTAAGCGAGCTGAAATTATACAGTTACAGTCATTTGGTGTATTCATCATGTTCTTTTCTAGGCTAATCATGTGTGACCCATAAGTTACAGGACTTAACAATGCCCAGTTGCATCTGTTGGCTTACTCTTCACACGCACGTTGTCAATCAAGTAAAACAGCATTACAGGTGCAAAGCCCTCAAAGTATATAATCTGGCTTGAAGGAGGCAGAAATGAGCAAGAGAAAGCAAGCCGATCCGAAGAGACAGCTCACCCCTTACGCCGCACAGTTCAAATATCCCACATGCAGCTGAATCCTTATCACACAGGATGCTTGTAACAGGAGCGACAGCTAGGATGGCCCAACAACTGCACCACACAGAGGCTCTAAAAACCTCTGAAATTGCCACAAGGAGGGGACCTATCATCCCAAGTTAATTCTCAACCGACTTACCCAAAGCCTTATTGCCATAATCAAGGAGACTAAAGAGACAGAGATGGGGAAAAGACCAGCATTTTAGCCTCTGGTTGCTAGGATACAGTGGAGACCCTCCATCGCTAAGCAGACAAGGGAGGATTTTTTTTAAAATGTCTAGGCCTTATGAGCAAACAGCATTCAGAAAAAGAAAGATGCTCCTTTTCCCTGCCCATCTCTACTCTGGGGAAAGAGGCCAGCCCTTCTCCAATAAAATAACATGCCCCACAAACCTTCAAATAGTTTCCTCAATAAACTAGGTAGAGGATGGGAGATTAATATTTGGAAAGCACAGGCCTGAGTCTCAAGTTAAGGACCTGCCAGTCTACACTTGTCCATTTTGTTTATTTGTTTATTTTAAATATAAAGCTCTTCTAGCCGTTTGCTGTGTTAAGCTGAGTCAGAATATCTGGAAGTTATCTTATTGATGTTAGTGTCATCAATCTTTTTTTAAAAAAATCATTGTTTATGAATGAATTCCTTAACAGGAAACAGATACAGTTAAGCGAACACATTTTGAAGTGACAAAAGCAAAATGCCATTACTCTTTTTGTACCACATAATGAATTGCATTTTCCATTAAATCTTTTAACAGCAGCACCCGAACTGTCTGTCTTGCTGTAGAGAATGGAAGTCTAATAATTAGATTGGAATACGGGCCATAAATTAAATTGTGCAGAATTGAGATTGGAACTCTGCACAATACAGGATGGTTTTGTATGATGCAAATCAGCCTGCTGTACCCTGAAATCTAGTCTGTTTACCTGCAGTTCTCAAAGTCTTGTTGGCTGGTAAGGATACTGTAAGAATCATCCACACATCTGGAGGGCATCAGATGGCCCTAATAAATTATACTTATTGTAGAATATTACTAAGGCACATTGGGTCATTTATATGGTGTAATCATCTGAAGAGCCAGGCTTCACAGTATGTTCTATCATGTTGGAAGCAGAAAATAAGTGCATGACTAATAACAGCAACTTCGTGAAGGCAGATAACAGAAAATTACTATCTGGGTTTCTGGAACAAGCTTCCAGTGTCTTGTATTAGATGTGTTAGCACAGAAACAAGAAACATATGGTACAGCATTTATAGTTCCTGTTCTCTCCCTTATCTTTTCAGTCCAAATCCAGTAGAAAAGCTGCAGGTAGTTATAAAGCAGAGGTGGGCAACTATGGCCCCTTTATAAGCTGTGGACTTCAACTCCCAGACTTCCATGCAGGCTCAGGAATTCCAGAAGTTGAAGTCCACAGGTCATACAGATGCCATAGCTGTTCACCCCTATTCTACAGGATATTTCCTGTAGAAAATCTTTTATTCCCATGGAAGATTTTACCCCACTCCTATTTCTTTAGCAACTGACACTGTCAGCAACTGTAGATCCAGCCCAGTTCTTACCTATCTGACCAATTTAACCTTTCTGTCAGATAATTAAATTCTCTTTGTATCTTGCAGATACAATTCATGCAATTTCATCTTACCTTCCATTCATACACGTCTGCCTAAAGACTGGGCCAACATTTGGTATGTAGGTCAGCATTTCTAAATCACTTTTCTTTTTGGTCTGGCTAGTTCAAGCTTAGTTAGAATGCAAAAGGCTTGCTTTATAGGAAAATGTCAGCAAAGTATCCCAAATGGGGAATAAAACCAACTTGATGAAATAAAATCAACTTGTATTGATTTTATTTGTACAGGAAGTTTTTGTACAGGATGTTTCAAAGGCATTTTATGGTGTCACATACCTAGGCATTCATTTATTTATTTTCGCAGAAACCAGTGGAATTTACTTCTGAATAACAGTCCTGTTTATGTCTGCTGAAAAGAAAATTCCACTGAATTCAATAGAGCTGACTGAATGGCAATCAAATTATAAATAATATAGTTATTTTTAAAAAAAATAGCTATAGTTAAAGAAGAATTCTTGCTTTAAATGTGTTCCTGATTTATGACATACATTTAAGAGAAACAAGCAAGGAAAATCTGTTCTCATATATACATAGCCAACTTCAGTATTACAAATTTACCTGTTACAAATCGTATTATAGCAAATATTTGCAAATTATTCTTTCGCAGGAAAAAAACAATCTAACGGGTTTCATAATAATCATCTTCCTCAATCAGCAGAAAGTGGGAACTGTTTTACTGAATTCACAAATAAAACTAGCTAATGTGAAACAAACCTTAGTTCAGGGAAGGGAGAAACTGCTTTTATTCTCATTAGTAGCTCATTGTAGAAAAGGAAAACGTTACTTAAAAAGATTTATGCAGCTTTGCTGTAATGAGGTTCCTCTCTTAATTCTGCTATATGATTAGTTTTAAGTGACCATCAGTAAGAGAGAAAACTCTTCCTAAAAGCAGCGTCTAAATGGAAATGTGATCATTGTACATGATCCCAATGTAAATGATTGTGTCAAAATAGAACATTTATTCAGTATGGAACCAGAAAAAGAGGGTTGTCAATTACAGGAAGTTAATGAAATCATAACTTGACCTATATACTGTATCCTCTAGAATATCCTTCCTCTTCCTGGAGCTACTTTCAAATAAACTGGATTGTGGCACCTACATCTGCCAGTTGGTGTAACTGTCATTATTTTTCTGGACAAATATATCTGATGGCATTGCATTGGGGAAACTTCACACTTACCCTCATCTGCTTAAAGACTTTGTGTTTTCATGTACTGTATTTTAAGTTGTTCTTTCTTAAGTACGCTTTTTCTTTTTCGTCATTACCATATCATATCCATGACAGATTATAAGACAGTCATAAAAGGAAATTAGTGCCTTGTGAAAAATGCCGTATGTCTCCTTTAGAGATTTAAGTTTTCCCACAGAACACTTCAGACAACAAGTGTGAAACAAAAACAGGTATTTTTTTAAATAAAATTTATTTAAAAAGTTCCAACGCAAGATGTATTACAACAATCTTTCCAGTATGTCCTTTTCAAAAAGGGAAAAACCAGTAGACCAATAGAAAAAGATTTTGAAGCAGGTGTCTGCTTTTCCCCCACTCCCTTTCCTCTGAAGCATTCAAGCCAGAGAGAGGATAGAAGCCAAGGCACATCTTTGAGGAAAATCAAAAAATGGACTTGTGAGTTATTTCCAGACTCAAATTGAGTGTCATATTGGCGCTCACTTGAATTTTCTTCTAATTCCAAAATTTATTAGACATTACCCTAGATATAATAAGTTCCCACTGATTCACCTTCTTACCATTATCTGCTACACCATGATATGCTGCCTACATTAAACAATGTTTGATGGAAAGTACTTCTCTTTTTCATTTTCTCTCTGCCCACTTTCTAAACATATTGTTACAGTCTCTTCTTTACATTTTTTGACTTGATCCATTACTATGCTAAAGCAATCCATAAACGCAGCAGGATTCCACAGAACCATCAAACATGGTAGAAGATGCAGCTTACAACTTCTTCCCTTCTCCAAATACAAATTTAATATACTAAAATATCTAGGAAGTTTGTGAAATAAACAAAAATAGCCATAGTCTTCCAGAAACTAAAGTTTTGCATGAAGACATTCTACGTTCAAGCCATGAGATCACCAGTTAAAAGGCTGGTCATGAAAATGATCATGGCTTGAGATTGAAAAGAAGTTTCCAGACAGAATAAAGTCACCCTACTAATGACTTTACGACAGGGGTGAAATTCAATTTTTCCCCTACCAGTTCTGTGGGCGTGGCTTGGTGGGCGTGGCAGGGGAAGGATATTGCAAAATCTTCATTCCCACCCCACTCTGAGCCAGAGGTGGAATTTGCTGGTTCCAGAACCGGCAAGTCCAGAACCTGCTGGATTTCACCCCTGCTTTACGACTAATAATGGATAGTGCAGTGGCTCAGCAGTTAAGAACTGGGCTTGTTGGCTGGAAAGCCCAGGTTCAAGACCCATTTCAATGGGGCAAGCTCTTGTTCTTGCCTCATCTCCTGCCAACCTAGCAGTTCGAAAGCAAGCAAATGTCAGTAGATAAATAGGTACCATTTGGTGGGAAGTTAAGAGTGCTCTGTGATGTCATGCTGGCCACATGACCACAGAAATGTCATTGGACAGTGCTGGCTCAATAGCCTTAAAATGGAAATGAACACCACTCCCTATAATCGGCAATGACTAGCGGGATCCACAGGGACTCCTTTACCTTTTTACTTTTTAAAAAAAAACTACATGTGATATTTTTTAGAAGCTGTAGGACTACCAATTTAAAAAAATCTCAAGAATTTCACTCCCAATATATTTGCAAATCTCATCCTTACAGACAGGCTGTAGAACAGAAAAAGCTGCCCTGAATAAAGCTTCCCTACTTAACAATATTTTGAACCGGATTTTGGCACTCAGAGAAGAAGGAACCTGCGGCCAAATGAGATCTATCCATCCAGCATAATAGACCTCTTTTTCTATAGTCCTCAGAACAAATGCCAGAGGATCCTACCTAAATGTCATGACTATTGTAGAAAAAGGAGTTGAGAGAAACCAGAAACACAACAGGACACAGGAAAGCCACAAGAATATTTTATCAAACACTTGAGCGAAGGAAAGTTGTGACATTAGTCATGCATTTAAAAAAATGTATATTAAGGACATTTAGGAAATGGGAAAGAGAACAAATCTGTTCTCCATTCCCTGGGGTTTTTTGCCCCGGTTATTCCTGGCTACAATTATGAAGCATGTACAGTGTTGTAATCTCACAGTACTTCATGTCTCAGCAGAATGGAATGTAAATTAGGGCATTTGTTCTAACAGAATGTTAGTTCTTCTGTACTTTTGGTGGAACATAACACCGAAGTGAGAAAAATCTTTGTTTTCATTAACTGTGTGAACCTTTACAATTCAGTGATTTAATCTGCATCTTAGTAAATGTAGTATTTCTCTCAGCCTCTCTGACAATGTTACCTTGGTTTTATCCTCATCATATACTCCAGACTCCGAGCCTAAACCACTCAACGTGATGAGTGAATTCAAATCCATGTCTCTGCCAGCTATCCAGGTGGCAGAGTAATTGTTTGATAGCCCCACTAAGTACCCAGATTGGCACAACTTGCACCGAACGAAAGAAATTATTCAAGTAGTTTGCTGAACAGCAATACAGCAAAGATGGAGTGGGTTGGCAATTGACTTTCCTAGCAGTCAGCGCCAACATGTTACAAATGCCCTTATCGCTGCCAAAAACGGAGCTCAATTTTAGATTTATGAATCAAACTTAAGCCTGCCTAAAAACATTTTTAACACCAAGAGCTTGAGCTGCATATGTGAGCTTGGCATACTTTTCTGTGGTTCAATATGAAACTGTTATAACTGTACAATTTAAGCGTAAAGATTCAGGCTGGACTCTCTCCTAAGTCTAGTTTAATCAGCCATTCCATTTCAGTGGTGTCGAGCCAGGTATTTAAATAAACACATTAAAAAACGATATAAATGCAAGAATAAGCCAGAGGAAAGTTTCAAGATCACTTTACCAATTTATAATTCTTAGTCTTCCAGTTTAGATTTCCATCTAGGATAACATTTTATCCTTTATCAATCATCAACAGTAGAGACATAACTATTACTGTTTAGATGTGGATTCGTTTAGCTAATAATAATGGATAGTATTGAACATAAGATGGCATCTGTTCACTTTTCTGAATAAAGACACCATTACACTGAAATACATGACTTGGTGTGTTAAATCAAACTTTTTCTTAAAATAAGCAAATGCTTGGTAACTCTGAGCACCCCCAAATCAATGAATAATGAATAAGAAACACCTCATGTTATTAAGTATGTTAGCATGTATCTATTATATATTAATATGCATGATACTTTAGGAACAGATCTAGTACGATTCTGTACAGAATGTTTAGAGAACTCCAAACTGTTGAGAGTAGATCTCGTTCAGTTTGGTGGGGTTTAGTCCACTGTAAGATACAATAAATGTGTATCTTTTCAAGACAATTAAATGCACAGCATCTGACTATCACTGCAAGGATACAACTCCTGATATTTTAAGGTAAAGATATGCACTGTGTCACATCAGATGGTGAGACTTGGGACATTCACGCCTTGGTTGTCAAAAAGTGGAACTAGTCACCTTCCCCCATCCTGGCTGCTCTCCTCTTTCAAAAACCCTGTCAGCTTCACTACACCAATTGTGTAGGCTGCAAAGCAGGACAAGCATCTCTGAAAAAGCTCAAGAAAGATTTGAGGAAACAGCGGAATAGTGAAAGGAGAGGGATCAAAAGGAAATCCTGCACTGGCAATGCTATGCCTGAGGGACAACTTAAATTATGAGCAGGGAATGCCAAAGTTGACAGGATAAATCCAAGGTTTCTTCTGAAGTATGGAGGAGCATAGAGGAAACCCACATTCTCATTCGGCATGCTCAGACTGCTGCATAGGCACGGGCCACATTTGGAGTGATAGGGCTGTAGTGGTACACGTGATATAGTAATAGAGAAATGCAAAGTGTGTGTAGCATGTCTTCCCCTCATTATCAAATCATTGCAACAAACCTCTCTCCACAGCTAGGATTAGAAGGAGAAGGAGACCAAAAGAGATTTGACTTCTTTCTTTGAGAAACGGTAAGCCACGATCTCAGGAATTTCTGATCTTTCTCTGCTGCTTTACAGCCCACCCCATCCCCTGCCCCACTCAAGAGACCAGTAAGGAATAGCAGACAAATCTTAGGATGAAAGAATAAAGTGATTCAAAGCCTCTTTTTTTTCCAATCAGAAAAGGAGAAAAAATACTGCAAACACCCAAAAGGTGAGAGGGATTAAAGCAAAGCTAAACTCTTCTCGGAAATGGTAGGAGAAACTTCAGGTATTTTCAGGCACAGGGGAAAAAAACGAAGCGCTGAAAGAGAAGGGCTGTATACAAGCCTTTTTTGTTCTACTCTCATTTGAAAATGAAAGGAGAAAGTGACGGAGAGGAAGAAGATAGTGATATTTTTTCATCTGCTTTCTGTTTAACCCTACTGAACCATCGTTTGGTGACAGTTCTCTCCCACCTTGTCCCTTTGATGGGTAGCAGTTGCACTCCTCGGAAACAGCCCGGAAGGGTGTCAGATCACTTTTTAAAAGGTCATTTTAAAAAAATAGAAATTTACAGAATTTTGCCTGTCCGTGCCCAGTCACCAGAGGAAGCTAGCCTCAGGGGCAAAGCCTTTTGCTTCAGCCAACATTTCCCAGGGGATTAGTTGAGTTAGTCTCTTGTACACAAGACAGCAAAGAGTCTTAAGGCACCTTAAAACCTACCCATCTCTTACTCTAACAAACAAACCTGATGGTCTATGAGGATGCCAGGTTCTTTGGCTGCCCTTAAATAAATACCTCCCAGACAAAGTGAATGGAAACCCTTCAAGCCCCCCATCCCACCCCACCCCCCAAAATCTTCAGGTTAGGGAATTTGGTTCCTACCTCCAAACCGCCAGGGCAAACCGAAACCACCACCAAAAAACCCCCAAAAAACCCCAGATAGAAACACATACCACGCTGGTAGAAAGCCAGTCTGACGATGCTGTTGTGATAATTTGGGAAGAGGGAAACAGACACAGCATTTTCACACTCTAGGGGGAAAAAAATTTCCTCCCCCGGGAAGGGGACACCGAGGTACCTCGATACCTGACAAGAGCACAGAGAAATGCTGAAGGTTGGATGTGGCTTTAGAAAGGTGGCAGCCCACTAGATGCCAAGAGTTTAGGGCTTAGGAGGGGGGGGGAGGAAGAGGCAGAGTGGGGCGGCGGGAAGGGAGAAGCGATTTCTGAAGATGAGAAGCGATGGAAAGCAGGCGGCGGATCCACAGGGCGGAGTGGAGGGAGAGCACGGGCGACAGAGACAGAGACAAGCGGGGGGAAGAGAGCGAGATCGACCACACCACAGGGACGCCACACGGACACAACGGCTTACTGTGGGCTCTTGGGGTAGAAAGGCAGGGTGACATGGCTGAGGTCCTGGATGTCAAAAGCCGTGGGCTCGGCGGAAATGGCCTGCCTCTTGGTCCTCTGCTCGCCCTGCAAGGTGCCGGAGCTTTGCTGATGCGCCTGTTGGGTGGCGGGCCGGATCACGGAGCGGTACTTGTCCAGCTCGTTCTGCAGCTTCTGGATCAGCTCGTCCTTCTGATCCAGCTCCAGTTCCAGCTCGTCGATGAGCGCATCTCGCTGCCGGAGCTCCTCGATCTTCTCTTGCAAGGCATATTGTAAATCCCGCAGCGTCCCCATCCTCAACCGCCACCTCTTCCTCCTCCACCACCACCTCCTCCTCCTCCTCCTCCTCCCTGGGGCTCCTGCCTGCGCCCCCCGCTCCTCTGGTCGCAACTTTGCCCCCCGCCCCGCCGAGTAGCCGCCGCCGCCGCCGCCGCCTGCCGCTTGTCCCACTTCAAGCCAACTTTGCCAATCGGTGCTCCGAGCGACCTGCTGCTGCCGCCGCCGCCGCCGCCAGCAGATCCCGTTCGCCCTTCAACGCACGCCTCCAGCCTGGCTTGGCAAAGAAGCCGCTGCCGCTTCGCTTTCGCGTCGTTTCGGCAGAGCTACGCGGAGGAAAGGAGAAGCCCCACCATCCTGGTTTCGGCGCCCAGCTTCACCGACGGCGGGCTTGCAAAGGGCGATCGCGAGCTGCCGCCTGCGTCAAGCTAGACGGGAGAGAGGGCGAGAGCGAGCGAGCGAGAGCCGAGGAGACGGCGGGAGGAGGAGGGAAGCCAGGCGAACGAACGAGCGAGGGAGCGAGCGAGCGAGGGGCGTCTGCAGCATGCCGTAGCACATGCACTTTCCCCTCAGCCCCCTTCTTTCGGAGGGCTACTATCCGCTCGGCTCCCCTCCTGCTTCTCCGCCTCTCTCTCCGCTCACCCCATTAGCCAGCCTGCCAGCGGGAGGTGAGTGGGTGGGCTTTATTGCGTTCCAGGCATTTCCCGCCCAAATGGCACGCCACGTTTGCAAAGGGGGGGAGGGAGGTGTTTGGGGGAGTGGGGGGCGGGTGAGAGAGGAGCCGCTTTCGAGCCATTGGTTTTGGCGGGGCGGAGAGTCTCCCCCCGCCCAAGTCGTCCCCCACTCCCCCCAGTCAGAAGCGCGCTTCCCCATAGGAAAAATAATATTTTTGCGGTTTTAGCCGGGCTAGCGGCAGAACTTCCGCGCCCAGGATGGACCCGCCAAGTCACCCATACGTGCGTATCAGCCAGCAGCGGAGTGTGTATACAAAACGAGAGGCTTTGCTTCCCCTGGGCAGTAGAGCCGCGTCTCTCATTAGTGCCGGAGAGGCTGAGGAGAAGGCGTTGCGTGCCTGCCAAAAAGTCATTCTGACAGCCTCACCTGTGGCAGAGATGAGAATATCAGCTGCCTCTAGCCCCCAATTCTCCTTAAAGCATTGCCAGGCGAGGAACAGCGCTGGCTTTCTTTCTAAGCCTGCCTAAAGCAGGCGAAGCTTTAGCTGCAGGGCCGAGAAGAGATATATTAATAGGGTTGTTTTACACCCGCATGGCCGTTCTAAGGTGCCTGGACAGAATTTTCCACTGTTTCTGAAAGTCCCCACCACCACCACTAAAGCTTTTCCACTTTCTCCAACCACCTGAATGCTCTTTTCACAGAGCCTGGGAAAAATGGGGGAGAACCAGTGAGTCAGCAGTCCACCTGCTTCAGGGTAGTTAGGAAGTGGTGGGGGTGTCCCCTGTCACAATCACCTATGAGGGGGAAAAAACCCTCACCTGCCTTGTTGGGCTGCTATGGGGGAAAAAGACCATTTCCTAGGGCTATGAGTGAGAAAGCTTTCCACCCCCCCCCCTTTTAAATGGCTTTTGGAAGATGAAGGCTGAGCCCTCAGAGACAGAGTTGGAAGGGATCTTGGAGGTCATCTAGTCCAACCCCTCTTCATCAGGAGACCTCTACTAGGGATTCGAACCGCTGAATTGCCAACCTTTCTGATCAGCATCTTAGCCCCCTAGCCAGATGCTAAGCAGTACCCACAGAAAAGGCTGTTGAGGGTTTTTATCTTTCTGGGTTTCAAGCAGTGGTGGGTTGCTACCGGTTCTGTCCGGTTCTTTAGAACCGGTAGAAAAAGCGGCAGGAGGCTCCACCCACCCGCCCCCAGATGTCATAATTGACGACCACACGCTCCCGTTGCAAACCGGTAGTAAAGGTAAGTAGAACCCACCCCTGGTCTCAAGTGTGGCAACTCAACAGCAAAGTTGCAAGTTAACTTGCCTCGATTTTGGGTCCAGACCTTCCCCTGATATAATCAGAAGAAACAGGTGCAGACATTATTCAGTATCAAATCCAAACTCATTTAGCTCTCTGCTGTCCCTTCCCAGCAAATCACGTATGACTTTGGATTCTGCACCTGGACCCTACTTGGCCTAGACAGCATTCATTCCCACCTGCAAGCCAAGGTTTTACTATTGGGGAGAAACAACAGCAAGGCTGCTGTAATAACAGAGAGGAGGGAGGGAAAACCGAATTAAAGGATGTGACAGAGCGTATAGTACATACATTTTGCCAAAAGGCAAAAATAACTTCATACAAGACACAACTAAGCTTACACCTTTCAAGTTCTGCAGGATTTCTGCCTTGGGCATTGATATGCATTTATAATACTGCAAATCCCACTACATGATTAAAATACAAAGCTGCTTTTAGGGCCATTCAACATTCTGTATTTTATTTCATATATATATAGATATATATATATATATAGATATATACTGTATATATAGATTGATAGATAGTGAAAGAAACAGAATCACATGATCAAATGACATGAGTGACTATCAAACTTATCTGATTCAGTTTCAACCACAATAATAAGGGAGAACTTGCATGAGTCATGGCAGATATAATACCATGAGAAAATTTCAGTATACGGTTAAAGCTGTCACTAAGCCTTAGAAGTTTTCAGAGCCAGCGGTAATCTTAATTTGTTCACCAGGCTTTTAATTGAATCTATATTGCTATGCATCTCTTTGTTCCTGTTTTGGATTTAAGATGTTACAATGCTATGGTTTTTTAATGCTATTTTGTATTCTGCTTTGATCTTAGTATGGTAATAATGAAAAGCAGATATTTTATAAATAAATAGATCACCTGAGCCAAAACATTCTCAGGGGAATCGCTTGACAAATTTGACTATCTTAGCTACCTGTGAGAAATGCCAAATTTCAGAGTCCAATAGTAGCTTTTAAGACATTTAAGCATTTTTAATATAATGGGCATGAGATTTCGCCAGCCAAGCCTTAGATACATGGAGCTTAATGGGTGGATTTAAGACAGCTCATAAAACCTATCCTGTATAATAAAATGTGTTAGTATTATTATAGAGTCAATTTGAATTTTGGCTATCGTAGACTAATTTGACTGTCCTGTTATATTAAAGAAATGAATAGCATTCAAGGGTTAGAGTTAGAGTTAGAACATGCACCTGATGCTGCATCTATACTGTCACCTTCAGTTTTCACCAGTGAACACAGAAAACTTCATGAAAAGATATTATGGTGCCTGCAAGCAACAGGATGATATTCCTCCACCTCCTCTGTTTATGAATTTTTGTAGCATTTGATTGGGCTTACAGTGCACCTGGGGAGAGGATCAGGTTTCTGGAAAGATATAGTCAAGTTTGTATCAGTCTTCCTTCCATTGTGCACCTGTAAACTGCCATGTTCCAGAAAGAGGGCTGTGAAAATATCTACAGACCTCTCACATCCTGGACATAAAATGTTTCAACTTCTGCCCTCAAGACAACAAGATAACTAATTTCCACAATACGCAAACTATCTAATAGGGCTGTATTACTGTTATCCTTCTCTTCTTTCCTATTATCTATTTCCTTATCTTCTTATGACTATGACTTTGTTGCTTGTATCTTACGATTTATATTAATACCGGAAACACTAATAATAAAAAAAACAGATCTGTGAACATCTAGAAACAAATAAAGCCAGCATGGTTTTGTTAAAAACAGTTCATGCCAAACCAATCTTATTTCATTCTTTGACAAAGTGACTAAATTAGTAGGCTAGTGAAATGCTGTGGACATAGTATATTTAGACTTCAGCAAGGCATTTGACAAAGTAGACCACAATCTAATTCTTGGTAAACTAGAAAAATATTGGATAGACAGCATCACCAGCAGATGGATTTGTAACTGTCTGACAAACCATACTCAACCAGTAGTTCTTAATGGAACTACCTCTACACGGAGGAAAATAAGTAGTGGGGTGCCACAAGGTTCCATCTTGGGCCCCATACTCTTCAATATCTTCACAAATGACTTAGATGAGGAAATAGAAGGGGAACTCATCAAATTTGCAGGTGATATTTAGCTGGCAGGAAGAGCCAACAGCACAGAAGAAAAGCTCAGAATCCAAACAGATCTTGATAGACTTCATTTCATTTCATTTCATTTTATTAGATTTATATACCGCCCTACTCCCAAAGGACTCAGGGTGGTGAACAGCCAGAAAGATAAAACACACAAACTGTAAAATTTAAAAGACAATATAAAAACCCATTAAATAATTTGGCCCAAAACAATTTAAAACACCCCTAATGTTTTAAAACCAATTTTAAAAATTACAATTAAAAGGGAAGTTAGGCCAGGCCAGCCTGTTGAAATAAATAGGTCTTGAGGGCATGGCGGAAGGTGCATAAATCCGGGATCCTCCGTATCTCCGGGGGGAGCTCATTCCAGATAGCAGGTGCTCCCACAGAGAAGGCTCTCCCCCGTGGGCCGCCTGTCGACACTGTTTGACTGAGAATAAGTTATCCAACAAAATTACATTTAATGTGAGAAAAGCAAAGTTTTACATCTGGGCAGGAAAAACCAAAAGTACAAGTACAGATTAGACAAAACCTGGCTCAAAAACAGTAACTGTGAGAGGGATCTTGGAGTCCTAGTGGACAATCACTTAAACATGAGTCAGCAAAGTGGAGCAGCAGCCAAAAATATAATCCTTGGTTGTATAAATAGAGGCACAGAATCAAAATCACTGAAGAATTACTTTATAAAGCCTTAGTAACACCACACGTGGAATACTGCATCCAGTTTTGGTCATCACATTACAAAAAAGATGTTGAGACTTTGGAAAAAGTGCAAAGAAGAGCAACTAAGATGATTAACGGCCCGGAGATTAAAACATATGAAGAACGGTTACAGAATTTAGGTTTGGCTAGTCTAGAGAAAAGAAGGAGTAGGAGGGACATGATAACAGTATTCCAGTATTTTAGAGGCTGCTACAAAGATGAGGGCTCAATTTATTTTCCAAAGGACCAGAGGGCAGGACAAGAAACAATGGATGGAAACTAATCAAGGAGAGAAGCAACATGGAATTAAGGAGAAATTTATTATTACTCTGTTGCTTTCCGTGTACACAGAGCTTCTGCACCAGAGACAAATTCCTTGTGTGTCTAATCACACTTGGCCAATAAAGTATTTTAATTACTGTACTGATTAAAATAACTATTTGTAGAATAAGTACCTGATTTATAAAATTAAGGAATTCCTTCTCTGCATACCAATTAACTTCTCTTATTCATAAATCACAGTTACACAAAAAACACAAGTTTATTTCCCTCTGTTCTTCCAATGCAAACAGCAAAAAGAGGATGAATGAAGAAAAGGCAAGGGAGTCTGAGGAAGTTAAAAAAAGTCAAGGTGATAACCATATAGTGAGGCGAGCAGCATATAAATTTAATAATAAATAAATAAAAATTAATAAAATAATAACAATTGAATACTGGGTTAGTTTTCTATTGAAGAGCCAAGATTCCTTATTTCTTCTTACTGTGCCAAGTCAGATCCATTTTACTTGGATGAAGCTTTGCAATGAAAAGGCTGGCACATTAAGTTCAGCTGGTATTTGACTTTAAACAGTTCTATTTTGTGGTGACTTTAGGATCTTTTTGGATTTGCATCTTTATTATTACATATGGGAAATAATTTGTTTTCATTGTTCACTGTCTCAATCGCTACAGAATAAAGAAGATGAACTAAAGACGGAAATCAATAATTCATCCAAAGCCTCTCAGAAAGGAAGCTGTGAAGTGAACTCTGGTGGAAAGATTGCTATAATGTCAATGTATTATGAAGCACAAGTTTCGGAAACCCATTTTATGGGTTTCATTTTTCAGCCGGAAAAGAAAAGCTACAGAAGGTCATGGTTGTTTTGTATAAATCTCTGTAATGCTGAGTTGGTTGCAACCTCAGAATAATTTGCTTCAGTCTATGGAATTAGTCCAAGCACTTTATCCAAAATCTGTTTGAAACATCTGTATCTTTTTTCCATTCACACTTTTCTCAAAACCAAAGTGTACACAAACTTTCCTCCTACTGTAAATTACATTGTGAATATGAATTCAGCAAATTAAAAAGTGAATGAACACATGTTTATTTCCAGATTCATCTCACACCCAAACATGCGTATTTTGGATCAAGGACAGACAGACAAATAGAAACAGTCTCTGCTCATAATGCCAGAACTGCTCTATTTTCACAACTATGGAAAAGTTTTTGTGCATGTCTAATTGTATGGGGAATTATTTTCAAATACAAGAAAGAGCCACATGAGCAGTTTTGATGACAGTATTATAAGGATACAAACAGATTACAAAGAGTTCCAAATGAATAACTTCAAATTAGATATACCACTAGCAGTACAACATATGAAATTTAATTCAAGTATAGTTGTTGTTGTTTTTGAGGGGGGGGTGATTTGCTTTTCTAGTGCTGCACAAATTATTTCAAAGGTTCAGAAAGCAGTTTGTGGATATCTTGAAAGAAAATTGGCCAATGTAGATTTGGCTAAAGTTTTCTCTGAGATTTATTTATTTTTATTGCATGAACTGATTAGAAAGAAAAAATAAGAAAAATATTAAACAAGTACAGTTTTTAAAAAAATAAATATCTAATGTCCTGTATATCCAATAACTGGCTCAGCTACTTTGATTTTCTATCAGCATCAGGTAACAATATTTTTATTGAGCCAAATATTGATTGTATTGAGCTGACTAATTTTTGAATCATGCCTTGTGTTAAGATGTGGATTTTACTGGAAGTCTTGTGGTACTTTTAACTTACTGCCTTTGTAATTTAATATATACAAAGTTGTCACTGGCTTTTGGAAATGGATATTGTTAGTCATGTTACGCAGTATATAAATAAAGTGGAATATATATCACATGTCAAACAAATAAACCATGTTTTAAGATTAATGTAAAAAAATATTGTTGGGATCTCAGAGAAAATATGTATGAAAATATCACACAGCCACAATATATCTGAGGATAGTGTCTGGCTGTAACAAGAATAACACAGAAGTCATAATAACAAAGACTATATAAGTACAATTGTACTAACTTTTTTTAAAAAAAATAATTTATATCCTACTTCTATTGTTTTTACAAATACAGGTAGTCCTTGAGCCCAAAATTTATGTTGCTAAGTGAGAAATTTGTTAAGTGAGTTTTACCCCATTTTATGACTTTTCTTGTCTCATTTGTTAAGTGAATCACTGCAATTGTTAAATTAGTACCACCTTTGTTAAGAGAAACTGGCTTTCCCATTGATATTGAAGTTCACAAAAGGTGATCTCATGACCCCAGGACACTGCAGCCACCATAAATAGGAACCATTTGTCAAGCATCCAAATGTAAATCACATGACATGGGGATGCTGCAATGGTCATAAGTGTGAAAAATGGTCATAACTCACTTTTTTCAGTGCTGTTATAACTTCTGAAAGAAGATGCATGTCATTTGAACAACAGGAGAGGCTGAAAATTTAAAAAAATGAAGATGCTATCTCAGGTATCTAATTTTGAGCACTTTAATGAGTAATTAATTTATAGGTGGCTTGTAACATTACCAGTATACAAGTATGCACTTTCCTCTTGCACGTTTTCAATTTGCTGTGTCGTGCAGTCTTATTTGTCTGCACCAGGAACAATTTATTAAATTTGCAATCCTAATGAAATACACATTAGCTTCAACGTGGTATGGATGTGACTGATAGGTCACTGACATCCAAAGAGCTTGCAGAGGTCATCTTGAAAGCCCTTTCTGAGATCTTTGAGACATCACAGAGGACGGCATGGGGGGACTTGAGGAGGGCAAATACAAAGAGAATCTAGATAGGCATGTTATATTGATGCTAGATTAAACACTGAAATTATTTTTAAATATTTAGGAGAGAATCCATGGCTGTGTAGTAAATAGTATAGTTTTATCAAAATAGTCAACCTGATCATGGTTTTTTTTTTTAAATAGAATGCTCGGTTTAATTGATCATAGGAATGCGGTAGCCATGGGTTATCTTGGATTATCTTGATTTCAGTAAAGCCTTCGACGAAACCTCTTATAAAATGGGAGATGGGAAAATATGAGCTGGACTATGTCACCATAAGATGGATACAAATGTGATTGAATAATCATACCTGGCATACCAAGCCAGACTGGAAGGAAGTGTTGAGTGGTCCCAAAGGTGCTTTTTTTCAAAAGTCAACTGGACTTTCTTTGTTTTTCCCTGAAGATGTTTTGCTTCTCATAGAACAAGCTTCTTCAGTTCTGACTTCAGAACTGAAGAAGTTTCTCGGATGAGAAGCAAAATGTCTTCAAAAAAAAAAAAGAAGAAGTCCAATTGCCTTTTGAAAAAAGCAACTTTGAGACAACCATGACTGAGAATCTCCACAGACAACTGTTGAGTGGCATATTCTAGGACTTTCTTCTTTGCTGTTCAACATTTATAAAGGATTTGGTGAGGATTCTTAATAAACAATTACCATATTTTTCGGAGTATAAGACGCTCCGGACTATAAGATGCACCTACCTTTTTTGGTGAGGAAAACAAGAAAAAGAGATCTGCCTCTGCCTCCCAGCAATTTTGCCTCGTTGCAGCAAACAGCAAATAGCCTGCTTTACTTTCATTTTCGTTTTCAGCATAACTTGATTAGCACAAGAAAAAAAAAATCTGCTCCCAGCAATTTCCCTCCTTG
The DNA here is from genome assembly GCA_022577455.1 of Arizona elegans. Taxonomy (NCBI): domain Eukaryota; kingdom Metazoa; phylum Chordata; class Lepidosauria; order Squamata; family Colubridae; genus Arizona; species Arizona elegans. The sequence continues at coordinate 76,475,792 of JAKOOJ010000005.1, read as the reverse complement.
CAGCAAACAGCAGAGGCTTGCGCAAAACAGTTGAGAGCAAAACAGCTGAGAGTCGGGAGGCCAATACAATCAACTTGTGCTAATTTAGGCTGTGCTGAAGCTGAAACGAGCTGTTTCTTCTTGCTGCTTGCTGCAAGGAGATAAACTGATGGGAGGCAGAGGCCAAATAGTGGGGGCCAGTGGGTGGGCAAGGCTACATTCAGTGTATAAGATGCACCTAAATTTTCACCCCCTTTTGGGGGGGAGGTGCGTCTTATACTCCGAAAAGTATGGTAATACATTTCTGGACAGTGCAAAGATAAGAGAGCTTTGGAGTTGCTAGTCTACACAGAGTTGTGCAATTATCAGCTTATAAATGGTTGATAAATTGCGGCTGAATTGGTTCATTTGCTCAAAAATAAAAAGTTACAGTTAAAGAACTAGAGATAATATTCATAATTCATTTCTGCCACTGATGGTCAGTAATATCTCTCTCTTCCCCACCCCCCCCCCTCTCTCTCTCTCCATGAAAGGCTCACACATTGAACAGTTATTGTCACAGTATTTCACCAAGTAAAATTCACCAAGCCCAAGAAATTGCTGGAGAAAAAAAAGGCAAGTGCTATTCTGATGTCATTTTTTCTTCTTCAGAATAATCTCATGCTGATTTTCTCAAATATCATGGAAACTACATTTTCTGATGCAGAGGTTCCTGAATGCTAATTCAGAAGGAGGGGGGAATGGGAAAAACATTTTTTTTCAATCAATAACAGCATAAGATGCATAAAAGGTCAAGAATGATGAGATATATGAAACATCACATACTCTTGTGTCTTGGAACTAATAGACAACTCAGGATATAGGAACAGATAGTGAAAGCTTATCCCATCTATAATTCATAAGCAAATAATGATTGCTAAGATTGCTGCTCTTTTCAAAGACGTTGGAAATGAGCATATATAATAAAAAAAGAAAGTTGTGTTAGTTTCCGTCTTAAGATAAACTACTTCCTACCAGATGAGGTCACCAATTGCAGCTGATTAATTGTCTCTTTGTTGTAAAGCATATTGCCTAATCCCTAATACACACTGCTTACCACATAGCAACTCGACAAATGCGTATTTGCTTTGGCTTAGGGAGCCTCAGATTCAGGTTAATTCAAAGCAGGATAATTAATACCAAATCTATGACTGTATGACAGGGGAGCATACTACTTACACTAATGCTCTTCAGCCACAGAGTTTTGAAGAAGTCCTTTACCTATCTAGGGCCAACCTGATATGGAGGAAGGGCCACTGATTGCCACTTTAAGGCATTTATTCATCTCAAATACCTAGACAAAATAACTATCAGGTATGAAGAATCAGACCACACAGTAAGAAAAACCAGAAAGTCCAGTTGCCTCTGGAAAAAAGCACCTTTGGGACAACCTGGATGACTGAGGATCTCCATATGCAACACACAATAAGTTCCAATTAAACTGGTTTATTAATAATAATAACTTTATTGTCATTGTACGTGTATATACAGTATACCCATACAACGAAATTCACTTAACACCCAAAGACCAGGTCCAACACACATAACAATCCCCAAACACACCCCCACCCACCACAAATTCCCCACCCCTAAACCACCCAAACATCCACACAACAGACCAAGTAATCCTGTCCAACAGCTCACTGATGGTGGCTCTTTAGTTCATTATTGAGTGCAATTATAGCTCTGGGATAAAAACTATTCAGAAAATGTGAGGTCCGAGTTTTAATTGTTCTGTATCTTCTTCCAGAAGGCAACAGTCCAAAAGGATTGTAAGCAGGATGGGAAGAGTCTCTGAGAATGTTATGCAACACAATTGCAAAACAATAACACTCCAGAGATTTATTGTTCATGCTTATAGACAAGAATCTAATAAAATTGCAGATAATGCTACATTGGTGCTAGCTAAGAGTTAACAGAATTTAAGAGGGGCTGGACTTAGACTTCCTTGACTCTTCCCCCAGGGTCTGCCTGTCTTATTACAGTGACCAAAAGATTTGAAGCAGTAGTGGGTTTAAACTTTTTTTACTACCGGTTCTGTGGGCGTGGCATGGCTTGGTGGGCATAACTTGGTGGCGTGGCAGGGGAAGGTTACTGCAAAATCCCCATTTCCCCCCGATCATCTGGGACTTGGAAGGTAGAGAATAGATGGGGGCGGGGCCAGTCAGAATTTTTACTACCGGTTCTCCGAACTACACAAAATTTCCGCTACCGGTTCTCTAGAACTGTTCAGAATCTGTTGAAACCCACTTCTGATTTGAAGTTTACCTCTAAATCAAATTATTTGACCATGGTGACTATCAAGTATTTTTTTAATCTAGCATCAAGTAATTTATTTATTTATGTATTTACTCACTATTTTTTATGCCCAGTGTGCATGGAGGAAAATAAAATGTGTGTCTGAGTTGTTTTATAGTTTTAAGGCATCTTATTAAGCATAATCTCTACAATCTCTGTAATTTTCATTGCACCTATTTCTCTGGAATTATGAAGGCTACACCAATCAGAAATATCAAATATCAATTTTCAGTGCCTACTAATTTTATTTTATTTCTTAAAACGAGCTAACTTTTTTAAAAGTATGATAACTACCTACAGTCTATAGCCCACCCAGATTCTCCAACAAACAGGTTGCTTGCTGTTTTCTGATTTGGATTTCTCTATAACAGCATAATCAATCATAGAGGCCAAATTGCAGATGGTATGAAGTTGTATGACTTGCCTCCCTTCTAAATAATAGAGAAAATATGACAATTCCATACTTCTTAAGGTATTTGATTTCAACCCTCTCATTCCAAAGATTGCCATATAACAGAAGAACAGAGTTGGAAGGGACCTTGGAAGTCTTCTAGTCCAACCCCCCTGGTATAGACATGGAAGACATGGGATCTGGCCCATGGGATGTCTGGATCTGGCCTGCAGGGCCTCCCTGGAAATAGCTACGGACTGGCCCTCAGTGCCTCTGCCAGTGAAAACGAAGCTTAGGAGGGCTGCGTGCGCCCCTCCCAAACTTTGTTTTCGCTGGCAGAGGGTTGCAGGAGGCCATCACAGCCAAAACGGAGCTTGGGAGCCCATTTTCACTGGCAGACCGCTCGGGTCACCGCAAGCGCCCCCCCGTGAAACAAGTGACTTCGAGCTGGCCACACCCACCCTGGCCCCCAAGGTCAAATAGAACCCTGATGCAGCCCTCAATCAAATTGAGTTTGACACCTCTGCCCTATACCATTTCAGATAAATGGTTATCCAGTCTCTTCTTACAAACCTTCAGTGTTGGAGCACCCACAACTTCTGGAGGCAAGTCATTCCATTGATTAATTGTTCTAACCATCAGGAAATTTCTCCTTAGTTCTAGGTTGGTTCTCTCCTTGATTAGTTTCCTGCTTCTTGTTCTGCTTTCAGATGCTTTGGAGAATAGAATGAACCTCTCTTCCTTGTGGCAGCCCCTCAAATATTGGAACACTGCTATTGTGTCATCAATTTATATATATTGCAATTTGTGATATCTGGAACTAAATTTTTAAGACAAGGCTTGCCATCCCTTTATGTGAGACTGATAAATTCCCTTTATGAGAAAAATCTGGAAATTTAAAATTTTCTTCCCCAACTGGCATTTGAAACTATTTCACAAAACAAAAACAGAAGGAAGGGAATTTCTTGAACTTAACATCTTAAACACTGCGGGTGGGTGGGTGGGGGAAACCTAAACATTTTTATGAACATATATTTTACAAGTTTAATAATCTTAGGTATATCCCTAGGTATTCACAGCTGAAGACAAACCAATCTATCTTTAAAAAATTCATTTTTAGAGTTTAATAACCCCCAGAGGCATCAATTCAGACTTAAGCCAAATAATACTATACCTAGAAAAGATTCAAGACTCATCGGCTAAATATACTTATTTTGGTATGGAAAATTCAATTTTATCAATAAATACCAACATCTGTTCTCCAAAGAGAATTATTATATAATTTTTACTTGCACATATTGAGATAATTAATTTTAGCGTTCTGCCTAATTGCATGCACTCACTTTCTAAACTCAGATTAAGCAATGGAAAAGTGAGAAAAACCAGACTGTAAACATCTCTCCAAGAAAAATGGGATTAAATTGGATCTCCCTTGGCAAAAAAAAAAAAAACACCTTCAATAGTTTATTCACTGAATACTTGGCACATTTCATTTTCTTCAAAATATCTGGAAGGGATGAGTAACAAATGAAGACAATAAGAAGTAGTGTTTCTTTTTAATTGTTCTTGTTCTAATGACTTTTTTGCTAATTGGCTATTAAGAAAATGACTCATTACATTAAAATGTCCATCAATTATCCAAAAGTCATAGGTTAAAAAGGACAAGGTGGTTTACATAATCCTGGCATATGTCACAAGCATCAAGATTAAGCCATAAATTTAAATTAAAGGAAAGTGTATCCTTTTCAAAAGATCTAATCACAATAAAATAATGGCCTCCTTGCATTTATTATCATGCGCAAAAAAAGAAAATATATGTTAAAATAGCAAACCCACAATTTTTTGTTCTTTGCATAACCACTAACTTAAATTTCTCCACTTCATCTTTCTGCATTCTTATCCTAATTTATTAGATCTTTTGTTGATATAATGCTATATCAGCCTTTGGTATGCTTTATTTATTCTTGTAGAGAAATCCTAAACCCTTAGTTCAGCATCATACCATTCAAAGAGTTACTTTAAACTGAGTAAGTGGATTCCTTAAAATAATCAAAAAAAATGTTAAATTGCCTTATTCTTTCACATTTTCATGTATATACTATACTTTTTATTGAAGGAATTCACATTTGGTCTTTTGAAAGTATGTCTCTGGTTCTCTTAATGCTCTACAAAGGTTCATATTTTAATCTACTCAGACTGTATTATATCCTCTGAAGATGTTTATACTATGTTTATGATTTAAAATTTTAAATATCTTTTTGTATTTTATATATTCAATTTTAAATTGGTTTTAAAAGTTTGGGGTTTTAAATTTGTCGGGGCCAAAATTATTTAATTTGATTTTATTCTATTTTTAAATTTTGTATTGTATGTGTTTTTATTGTTTGGCTGTGCACCGCCCTGAGTCCTTCGGGAGTAGGGTGGTATAGAAATCTAATTAAATAAATAAATAAATAAATAAATAAATAAATAAATAAATAAATAAATAAATATGCATTTGATCTTTTTTTACCATTCTGTTGCTAGAATGAACTTATGAAATACCTCTTTGTAAGCAACTATGTAAGGCATTCTGAAATTCTAAGTTATGCGTTTAAAGCATGATGCTAAGGAAAAGTAAATAAACTTGTAATAATAACAACTATAAATAGAAAATCAAGAATTTAACTCATATTTCCTTCATGTTTCTAGTTTCTATCATATCTCAAGACTTAAAATGGACACCTAACATCAAAAATGTCATCAGAAAAGCACAATAAAGAATGTTCTTTCTGCGCCAACTCAGAAAGCTCAAACTGTCCAAGGAGCTGCTGATCCAGTTCTACAGAGGAATTATTGAGTCTGTCATCTGCACCTCTATACAGTAACTGTCTGGTTTGGTTCTGCAACCAAACAAGACAGACACAGACTTCAATGAATAATTAGAACTGCAGAAAAAACAATTGCTACCAACCTGCCTTTCATTGAGGACCTGTATACTACACAAGTCAAAAAGAGGGCTGTGAAAATATCTACAGACCCCTCACATCCTGGACATAAATGGTTTCAATTTCTACCTTCAAAATCACTCTATAGGGCATTGCACACCAGAACAACTAAACACAAGGACAGTTTTTCCTGAATGCCATCACTCTACTACACTCTAAACAACTAATTCCCACAACACTGTCAAACTATTTACTAAGACTGTATTACTATTATTCTTCTCATCCTTCCTATTACTTATCTCCTCCCACTTATTACTATAATTTTGCTGCTTGTAACTTTTCAATTTATATTGTTTTATTTGTTTCCTAGTATGATTTGATTGCTTATTTAGTAACCTATGACTATCACTAAGTATTGTATCTTATGATTCTTGATTAATGTTTTTTTCTTTTTATGTACACTGAGAGCATATGCATCAAAGGCAAATTCCTTGTGTGTCCAATCATACTTGGCCAGTAAAGAATTTTATTCTATTCTATTCTATTCTATTCTATTCTATTCTATTCTATTCTATTCTATTCTATTCTATTCTATATGGTGCCATATAATTGTATCTACAGTATAAGATTTCAATTTCTTCGGCTAGCATAATAAATTTTTAGCAGTTTTCAATGCACTTAGTATGCAGTTCCAAATTAATTAAATGATAGAAGATGATAGAGATGATAGATGGCTAGAGATAGATAGATAGATAGATAGATAGATAGATAGATAGATAGATAGATAGATGATAGATAGATAGATAATATCTCAGTTTTAGGTCTAAGCCTATAATTGTAGTATTGTGGAAATTTGTAATGGTTTTAATGTCATAATTTTGACATCTCTGTAAGATGCTCACCACAACCATACTTGTTTCCTGCTTTAAATATAAAATGAAGAAAGACAAAAAGAAAATAAGAGTAGAAATAAGTGAATTGCAGCAAATGTTCCATGTACTAAAAGGAATGTAATACAACACCATTTATTCATTCTTATCCAATATGAAATAAGCACTAAAATTAATTTCAGAATGTAGGCTCGTGGTTTTTTTTTTAAATTCAGCAAAACTTCCTTAGAAGGTGGCAGGCTATTAGTGTAGAATTATTCCTGACTACCTGCTCAAGTTAGTAGCGCTGCTACAAAGAAAAATTGGATAACTACAGGCAGATGGCTGGCAATTAATAGGACTAGAGAGAAGAAGGGAAACCAAAGCCATGCTAACAGTAGAGGGGGGGAAATCACCTGAGACAGTGATTAAAAATAATGATGTGCTGCACTGTAATTGGTAATAAACTTAGCTTTTTATATCTTATTAGAGTAATAATGTCTGAACAGCAAAGAGAGGAAAAAAACAATGGGAGACATGTAATTCCAAAGCAAGAGATGACTGCACAAAAAAAATAAAATTATAGTCAGTTCTGCTTTTCTTGACCATTCTTTCTTCCATTACAGTGACAGCAGTTGTCAAAATAACGAAAAGAATAATATTGTTATCTTTTCATTGCTCTTCCAAATTGATTAATCTCAAGGGGCTTTGCTGTGTAAAAGAAGAAACAGTTGCTTACTCTGTGTTAGTGGCTAATTTTCCCACAGCAAGGGAAATTTTGGCAAATCAGTGGGCACAATTCAAGATTGAGAAATTTCAAGGGCACTTTCACACAGATGGCTGGGCTAGTGGGCATGATCATTCATAAAACATCCATGTATCAAATGGTCAACTAGGAAGATCCTCCAGCTCCTGAAATGTTCTCTAGACATTCATATTTGTCTTTTTTTTTTTTGATACATTAAAAATAAATCATTGAGTTGCACCTTCTCTTCTTCCTCATAGTCTATTTATTAAATTACAGATTAACAGAGTTGGAAGAAACCTTGTCGGTCAACTAGTCCAACCCCCCACCCAAGCAGGACACCCTACACCACTTCTGACAAATGGCAGTCCAATCTCTTCTTGAAAGCCTCCAGTGATGAAGCTCCCACAACTTCCGAAGGCAAGCTGTTCCATTGATTGTTCTCACTAAGAGAAAATTTCTCCTTATTTCTAAGTTGAATCTGTCCATGATCAGTTCCCATCCATTATTCCTTGTCCGGTCTTTGGGTGCCTTGGAAAATAGCTTGATCCCATCCTCTCTGTGGCAGCCCCTCAAATATTGGAAGACTGCTATCATGTCTCCCCTGGTCCTACTCTTCACTAGAATAGCCACACCAAATATCTGCAACCGTTCATCATATGTTTTAGCCTTCAGTCCCCTAATCATCTTAGTTGCTCTTCTCTGCACTCTTCCTAGAGTCTCAACATCTTTTTTATAGTGTGGTGACCAAAAGTGGATGCAGTATTCTCTGTGTGGTCTTACTAAGGCTTTATAGAGTGGTATTAGTACCTGACTTGATCTTGATTGTATCCCTCTATTAATGCAATTTAGGATTACATTGGCTTTTTTGCACCGCACACCATTGGCTCATATTTAATTGGTTGTCCACTAAGATTCCAAGATCCCTCTCACAATTATTGCTATTAAGCCTAGGTGGGTTCAATTAGCATTCATTTCTGTGAATAAAGATTTTGTTTAAGGACAGTCCCTTGCTTTATTGTACGCTTGCCCAATTTTTTAAAAAATTAGGAAAATGTTTTAAAACATTCAGATGGAGCAGACAGCCTAGTGGTAGCAAGACAAATATTCATAGGCACATAGTTTTCTCTAAGTGCCAGAATGGGAATCCAGATTTTCAGCCTGAATGGATTTGCATTGCAAGGCAATAGAATAATATTATCAACTATATTATAAAGGGAAATGGAAACAGCCATTCCATGGCAGAATGTAGCATCAATTTTTTTAAAAAACACACAAATAAAAGAAACTGGAGTGAATAAGGGAGTCGATAATTTATTTTTAATGTATTTTTAAGATTATCTGCAAGGATGCACAATAAGCATCAGAGAGAAGTAATTGTAAGTCAAAGCCACTTTATGCTGGTTTAAAATATAAAGTGAAATGTGCAAGAATATCATTCAGAGCCAAGCAGTTTCAAATCCTACTAATTATGACAGGAATGTTAAACATCACTTAAACATTTCCTCTTTTATATTAATGTGATACACTGGCTGGTTTGTTTTTCAGTTCTTTAGCATAATTATACCACAAGTACCTTTTCTACAGATTCAGGAAGCCTAACAGAATTATATTAACTCTTTTATAAATCTTAGCCAAAATAGAAATTAATTTCTTTCTCTCAAGATTTGGCTTTTTTCCTAATGAGACGGGTCTAGGCCAAAGCATTCTACATTACTAGAAAGCAAGCCATTTTTCTTATCATTCATTCTGTCTTGGTTGGCTACCCAGGGTGCCTCACATAGGCCCAAGATTTTTGCATCACCATTTCACTCTGCCAATTCATCTACTCTCTCAGCACAAAAGTCTGGAGCGGATGCCTTTAAAATCTTTATTCATACTTGAGCTTTGTACTTTTATATCTCATTTCCTTCCTTGCAACCCTATTAAAATGAACCGATATTGACATACATGCTAATGCCGAAGCATCTCAGGACCTGTCAATCAGTCACTACACTGTTGGATCATAGAATATTACCGCATTAAATCTGCACATGTACACCAGCCCTGCAAAAGACAAATCTAGAGGATTAGAAATGTTGCCGTTTTCATTTCAAAATCAAGATGAATGACATGAATGTTGATGCAAAGCCAAGAGCCAGGAGTAGCACTACAATTTTCATGCAGATTGCAGGTTTCTTTTGTGACTAGAGACAGGTTCTGACTTCCAAATAGAAGATAATTAAGCCAAACAGTGACACATTTTTTAGTCCAAAGTTAGCATCCTCTGGAAATGATTTTAAGCAATTCAATCTCAACAAGGACATTTTACATAGCCAAATCTGATCAAAGTCATGCATTAGGTTTCTTTATTCAGAAATATAAGCATAGTTTCTAAATTTTTGGCAAGCCAGCAAAACTCTTTAACTGCTGTACCAGGTTTGGTTCAGACTTTGAACAATAACTCAAGCAATCCTGAGAAAGGATTTTGGCCCAAACAGAAATCAGGAGCAGTGCAAAATAATTAAAAGGAGGAAGTAAAACATAAGAATGAAATTAGACATTATTAGATCCTCGGGAAGTCTGTTCTAACTACCTCTTTGAAAATGTGTTTTTTTTTTTCACAGACTTCCAAATGTTTCATCCCAAAATTGGATCAGAATGAAGTGAAAATAATCATTTATTCTATGGATCGTCTTAATTTTCTCCTTTTCTTTCCATTCTTTTCATTTTTTTCCATGCTGCTGGTTATGAGGTGTTGAAACAATTAGTCCATCAGTGTATCCTGATAGTCATTCCTTCATCCAATATGTTCCCATTTTGATCCTTTCTTAGTTGTCCTGATGTTCTTTTTGTTTCATGTTATTTGTTAAATTTATATTTCACCTTTCCTCCAGGAATTCAAGATTACCTAATGTAGCAGTCCCACTTCCAATCTCATTCAATACAAATAATAATGCATAGTTAGTTGGGCTGAAAGAGAATTACTGCCTGAAATGACCTAGATAGCTTCCATTACTAAGAAGGGACTTTAACCTCGATCTTCCCAGTGCTAACCCAATCCCTGAACCACATTAGCTCTCAATGCATTTATTTGACATATCTCCTGTTATATATTTACTGAAATCAAATGTACACAGAGAAATATAAAAACACACACAAAACATACAAACAGATATAGAGCTGAATTCCTCAAAGGTACTTCAGAGGATGAACCCAGTAGTTGTCTATAAATCTTTAAGGCAAATTGCACCTTTTCCCACAACATTGCCCTGAGTCTTCGGAAAGGGGCGGCATATAAATTGAATTAATTAAATTAAATTAAATTAAACAGACAGGTAGCTGCAAAAACGCAGAGCTCTTTTAACCAGTTGCAGATCAGTGTTATGTTTGTGCTCTCCTCCAATCTGAAGTACCTTTTGGAAATGGAATCTAAAGCACTACACAGCAGTGGTTAAACTGGTGGGTTTCAAAATTGTTTACTACCAGTTCTGTGGGTGTGGCTTGGTGGGCGTGGCAGGGGATGGATACTGTAAAATTTCCATACCCACACCACTCCAGGGGAAGGCTACTGCAAAATCCCCATTTCTTCCCGATCAGCTGGGACTTGGGAGGCAGAGAATAGATGGGGGCGGGGCCAGTCATAATTTTTACTACCGGTTCTCCGAACTACTCAAAATTTCCGCTACCAGTTCTCCAGAACTGGTCAGAACCTGCTGAAACCCATCTCTGCTACACAGTCTGCACAAATTACACAATCGCATATACAAACACACAGCTGCTGTATATTTTCCTATATGAATGAAATGTATACGGTAATTTCAAATTTTCCACACACAACTCCCTTAAATTAAAACCATTTATTTATCTTTTATGATAGCCCAGATGCTAATATATGATACAGCATAGAAGATTACTTCATTCCTGGGAGTGATGATCTCTAGTTGTTGAATTAAGCTTATTTGTTGTTTGGAGTCAGGCGGTGTCAAATCAAGTTAATACACCAACAAATTTCTATCTCTTAGTAAGTGGAGCTAGAGGTTCAAGTCACAGTACAGGCTAAGAGTCAATCACAGAAGCATCCTTATTGGCTTCCCTGGGAATTTACTCCATTATTCTCTCTTTCCAGTCCTTCTTCATCAACAGTTGGATAATTGCTTTGCGGTTGTCTATAATTTGACCTTAGAACCTCCCTTCTGAGGTTACCACTTCAACCAACTGCAGTAGACACTTGACTTTGGGCTTCTGCTTTTTTCCTCAGCTTCTGGTATCTTTTCTTATAGGCTTTTCACATGTTAGCTCAGTTGCTTTTATGCCTGGAAAGCTTTCATTGCCCTCTCATAATACGGAACCCTATCATAGTTTATCCTTTGCTAAAATTTCAGCCTATCAATTGTGGGTTTCTGGCAGTAGCAACTAGATCCATTGATCTATCAGACCTTATGGAGGACTCCAATCTAATCCCTCTGAAAACATGTCTTAATACTGAAGGATGGCTGGCTATGAATCAGACGGAGCTTTCTTCTCTTTTTCCAATATTGTTTTGGACATTTTGACAACTGTTTCCACTTTTCCATTGCTCTGGATGTAGCAGGGAAAGCAGTTTTTATGCACAAATTCTTACTGTGTCCAGAAAAAAAATGAATCCTTCTAGGGTAAATTGTATCTTGTAGTTTAAGAATGTAACAGCCGTGGTGGCACAGTGGTTAGAATGCAGTATTGCAGACTAACTCTGCCCACTGCCAGCAGTTCGATCCTAATCAGCTCAAGATTGACTCTCCTTTCCATCCTTCCGAGGTCAGTAAAATGAGGACCCAGATTGTTGGGGGCTGATGCCTAGAGGGTGCTAAAAAGTGCTGCGAAGCTGTATATATGTCAAATGCTATTGCTCTTACTTTAATTTTTTTCACTGCAGCCACAGTGACACTTCATCTTACAGTTTACTGTTTGAGATCAGCTATATATCACTAAGTCTATTTCACACAAAAATTAAGATAATAAGACTACAGGGAGAAGATAGATTTTTCTGCTGCCATAAACAACAGATCTAGTCTCGTCGTTTCCCAGGATCAATACAGTCTCATTTTCCTTTTTGTCCCCCAATGATATCAAAAGACTGTGGTTTTCCATGTATATTTCTAAGTGGGAATTCATACCATGTTGACACGCGGTTATGCAACCCAATGCCCTATATAAGAGAAATACGTCCTTGTCATTAAGCATAACCCAAGGCTTCACTTACTCCTGAATCAAATGCACACACACATCGGACTCTCTGAAGTTCTTTTTCTAACAAGTGGAGTTGAGTTTTCAGTGGTAATTTATGCTTTATTTCAGCCAACCTTCCAGGATATTACTTTTTGCTTATAGAAGTTCGGCTGGTGAAGATATTCACCACTGTGGCAAAACTTCACCTTATTTTGTAGCCTTCTTTGTAACCTATAAACAATGAAGAAGCTAAATGGGTATTTCAGCATATTCATATTTCCTCCTGTACAAAACTTTATTTTCCCCACTTGGCTTAGAGAGGGATGTTCTGTTTAAGTATCTGCCAGTATGAGTTGTTGACTTGAGTGATATTTGCACACATCATAACTATTGTAATCTCATCTGCATATGTTGAAGGCATTTTGGGGCACTCTGCAATGGTTTCCACATAACAGTTTCCAGACATTTATGATCCAGTTGGATCTATGCTGTCTGACCAAATGTAAACTGATGGAAGCTTTCCATGCCAAATTATACAACCAACAATTCTTTCTCAATCTATGCGTAACCTCATTTAGTTTCAGATAATGCTCTGCTGGCATACAACATAGGTAGCTGTTACTGTAACAAGGCAGTTCCTAGGCTAGCTCTAAGGCATCACCCTGTAATGCAAATTGCTCTGTTTTTTCAATACCATATTTCCCCGAAAATAAGACCCTGTCTTATATTTTTTGAACCCCAAAATAAGTGCTTAGCCTTATTTTCAGGGAGGTCTTATTATTTTGGGGCACGTGGAGCAAGATGGGGCTCCTCTTTTATTATTATTATTATTATTATTATTATTATTATTATTATTATTATTATTATTATTTCAATTTATATACCACCCTTCTCCTATTGGACTCAGGGCAGTGCACAGCCAAGGATAAAAAACATACCAATACAAATTTTAAAATCAATTTAAAGAATTATACAGCTTTGGCCCACAATTTAAAACAATCCAATTAAAACCCAATTTACACTTAAAAAACTAAAAAGCTAAAAAGAGCTTAAAAAAGAGCTAAAAAGGGGTGGTGGTTCACGTCAGCCCTGCTTGATGGAAAAGAAAAGTTTTTAGGGCACGGCGAAAGGCCCGGAGATCTGGTATCCTTCGTATCTCCGGGGGCAAATCGTTCCAGAGGGCAGGTGCTGCCACAGAGAAGACCCTCCCCCGGGGGTTGCCAGCCGACATTGCCTGACTGACGGCACCCTGAGAGTCCCTCTCTGTGGGAGCGTACTGGTCGGTGGGAGGCTATCGGCGGCAGAAGGCAGTCTCGCAAATAATTTGATTTATATGCCGTCCTTCTCCGGAGACTCAGGGTGGCTTACAATGCATTAAGCAATAGACTTAATACTTTTGTATATTTTTACAAAGTCAGCTTATTGCCCCCACAAACTGGGTCCTCAATTTACCTACCTTAGAAAGGATGGAAGGCTGAGTCAACCATGAGCCTGGCAAGATTCGAACTTACTAATTGCAGACAGCTGGAGTCTTCTTGCCATCTTACCAGATTTCCAGCTCTGCGTTTAAATATTTTCGGGGAGAGTTTATTTTCGGGGGGAGGCTTATTTTAGTGCATGCGCTCAAAAGCCCGATTGGGCTTATTATCAGGGGATGTCTTATTTTTGGGGAAACATATCTTCATAGAACATAGAATAATAGAGTTGGAAGGGGCCTTGGAGGCCTTCTAGTCCAACCCCCTGTTCAAGCAGAAGACCCTATATCATTTCAGACAAATGGTTGTCCAGTCTCTTTTTGAAAGCCTTCAGTGATGGAGCACGCACAACTTGTGAAGTCAAGTTGTTCCATTTATTGATTGCACTGTTAGGAAATCCCTCCTTAGTTCTAGGTTGCTTCTCTCCCGGGTTAGTTTCCAACCATTGTTTCTTGCCTTGCCTATTGGAGCTTTGGAAAATAGTTTGAGTCCTCGTCATTGTAGGAGCCCCTCAAATATTGGAATATTGGAATATTCATTGATAACCTGAGTCTTATGCTTCCTTCAAACAGACTTCCACGTTTCTTGGTTTCATTCCTTATGTATTCACCATGATACAACTAAATTCATTTGATATTTCCAGAATTATTGCTATCACACTTCACCAGCATACCACAAGCACCTGTAGACATACTTTAGATGTTGTCACTGGGGGTCAAATGTATTTCTGTGGATGATTTACTTTAATTGCAAGATAATGGTAAATAAGACAAAGTCATGGGACATCCATGGTACAAGAATGTTCTAAAGTACTAATCACAAAAAAGTATTTTGTCAACGTATTTGGTCTTTAGTCATAACTGTTATGTATTGATACTTTTAAGCGGGAGTTTCAAACCTGCCTACGTTTCTGATTGGCTGACAGTCTCTCCAGGATTGTATATAAGGAGGACTGCAGCCTCTGAGTTTTTGCTGAAGTCTCACCATATATTAAAGAGCTGTTGTCACTTGCTTGCTTGTGCCTCTCGTCATTCCCGAACCACTTCATTGGCGACGAAGGTGGGATTGAGGCTACAAGAAGCCAACCAGTGAGACCACGAGCTTCAGCTAGGCGACGAGGCGAACCACAGGAGACATACCGGACATGTCTGCCTACGTTCCGCCCAAGCCTTTTGATCCGACCCGCGAAAAATGGGTCTCGTACCTAACAAGGTTTGAATGCTCGCTAGAAGCCAGCGACATGCAGGGCCTCTCGGCTAATCGAAAGAGAGCCCTATTCCTAAGCCACTGCGGACCGGACGTGTTCGAGATGGCCGAGTCACTGTGTGAGCCAACGCCGGTTCAAACAGTCTCATGGGACACCTTGATGGCAACTCTCCGGGCTCACTACGCTCCCGTCCCCTCCAAGTTCGTGCAGCGATACCAACTAAGGCAGCGCGTCCAACGAGAGGGAGAGCCGGTCAGCGCGTACATGGCCAGCCTGAGAAAAGCCGCAACTCATTGCGACTACAGAGACTTGGATGATGCGTTGCTTGAGCAACTGATCTGTGGTGTTCGGGACATTAGGCTGCAACGGCGTCTGCTCGCCAAGCCTGATCTGACGCTTGCCGGAGCCCTTGATGAGGCCAGGGCTCACGAAGCCTCCACAAAGGCCGCTGAAACGCTACAGCGTCCGCCGACCAGCAAAGACAGCCCCAAGTCTGCCCCGGTGCACAGAGAAGACGCCGGATCCAGCTCGGAGTCCGAGTCGGATGAGGACGTCTTCCGAACAGAGCACCGGAGAAAAGACACTGGCAGCCCCCGGCGAAGCTGTCCCAGCTGTGGCGGGCACCATGATAGACTGTCCTGCAAATACAGAGAGGCTATTTGCAGGCGTTGCGAGAAGAAAGGGCACTTGGCGCGAGTCTGCAGAGCCACTCTGCCCAGAAGACTCAAACCACGTGAGCGCCGCAGCCAACCGGAATCAGCGCGCCAGAAGCAGCCAACGAGAGAAGGCGGCGCGAAAAAACGGCGCGAATTTGAACCGCGAGATGGCCGCAGCATACACATCGACCAGGCCAGCACAACGGTCGAGGACAAAGTCAGCACGGTGGTCGAGATCAACGGAAGACCGTGTTCGATGGAGATCGACACCGGATCAGCTCTCTCCATCATGTCGTGGACAACCCTAAAGACCCTCCTGCCGTCGTTCCGGAAGGATCAACTCTCCAGACAGAGACTGCGCATCCTAGACTACCAGGGGAACCGAGTCCCCCTCGAAGGCGTGGGCACGTTCCGGGTCACCTACGGAGACTACGAAAGAGACCTGCCGCTGACCATCGTCACGAAGCAGCTGCCGAGCCTCCTGGGCATGGGGTGGTTCCGAGCCCTTGGCATGGGCTTCACCGGCGTCCACCTGATGTCCAAGTCAACCCTGAAAGACAGCCTCCTGTCCGAGTTCCAGGACGTTTTCGGGGACACATTGGGCAAGTATGTGGGGACCCCTATTTCACTAAACTTAGACCCCAACGTAGCCCAAGTAAGACTAAAGGCCAGAAGAGTGCCGTTCGCATTGAAACCAAAGATCGATGCAGAACTGGACAAACTGATTAAGCAAGGGGTGTTGGTTCCCGTTGACCATGCCAAGTGGGAGACCCCCATAGTCACCCCAGTTAAGTCCGACGGCTCAATCAGAATTTGCGCCGACTACAAGTGCACGATCAACAAGGCCTTGCAGCCGAGCGCCTATCCGGTGCCGATCGTGCACCATCTACTACACTCCCTGGGCCCCGGAAAAATTTTTGCCAAATTAGACCTGGCCCAAGCCTATCAACAGTTACCGGTCGACGACGCCACGGCAGAGGCGCAAACGATCGTGACTCATAGGGGTGCATTTAAATGCACCAGGCTCCAATTTGGGGTGAGCGTCGCACCCGGCTTATTTCAAAGCACCATGGAGCGCCTGTTGCAAGGACTTCCGGGAGTAGTCCCCTATTTCGATGACGTCTTAGTCAGCGCCCAAGACGAACACCAGCTAGGGGACAGGGTACGGAACGTCCTGTCCAGATTCAGAGAAGCGGGACTAAGACTTAAAAAGAACAAGTGCAGGATAGCGGTCCCCTCGGTAGAATTTCTGGGGTACAGGGTGGACGGCACAGGCATCCACCCTACCGAAAGCAAGGTGAGGGCCATCAAAAGCGCACCAGCCCCCAAATCCAAAGCTGAGCTCCAAGCCTTCCTTGGACTACTAAATTTCTACTCAATGTTCCTAAGAGATAAGGCCACGGTCGCTGATCCCCTTCACAAACTCTTAGGGAAGAATGTACCATGGGTCTGGGGGAAACCGCAAGCGGCCGCGTTTGAGGCAGTAAAAAAACTCCTATCTGAGGACAGTTTCCTGATCCAATACAATGCAGAGCTGCCGCTCGTCTTGGTTTGCGACGCCTCCCCCGTAGGAGTTGGTGCCGTCCTAGGCCATAGACTGCCGAACGGCCTAGAGGCACCCATTGCCTTCTACTCCCGAACTCTGTCCAGCACAGAACGAAACTATAGCCAATTGGACAGAGAGGCTCTGGCTGCGATTGCGGGGGTTAAAAAGTTCCACGAATACCTCTATGGCCGAAAATTCGAACTTGTGACTGACCATAGACCGTTGCTAGGACTGCTAGCAGGCGACAGGCCAACCCCCGCTGCCCTCTCCCCCCGTTTAACTAGATGGGCGATTTTCTTATCGGCCTACTCGTACCAGCTCGTCCATCGGCCTGGGCGGACCCTGGGTCATGCGGATGCCCTTAGCCGTTGCCCCCTTCCCGACCTGCTGGACAACCCAACACCGGAAACCTCCGTCCTGTTGTTGGACACGTTAACCTTGGGGCCCATCTCCTCCGGCGAGGTGGCGAAGGCATCAAATAGAGACCCTGTTATCCGGACTGTTATGGGTTGGGTTTTGAAAGGGTGGCCGGACAAGGTGGTCGGGGAGGAGTACCAAGGTTTTGCCAACAAACGAAATGAACTGTTTACGCAAGGGGGGTGCTTACTGTGGGGTGACAGAGTGGTAATTCCAGCAAAACTACGAGATAGAGTTTTAGAATTATTGCACGAGGGGCATCCTGGCATCGTTAGGATGAAGTGCTTAGCCCGCAGCTATGTCTGGTGGCCCAACATGGACCAGGTCATTTCCGAGTGGGTGGGGAAGTGCAGACCCTGCCAGGAGTCTCGCCCCGATCCCCCAGTAGCGCCCATCCGAGAGTGGGAGAAACCAAAAGGCCCATGGGGGAGGATCCACATTGATTTTGCCGGCCCGTTCCATGGCCAAACGTTTTTAATAGTAGTGGATGCCTTTTCAAAATGGCTCGAAATTGTATTAATGCCATCCACAACGGCCGAAGCGGTTATCAAGGCCCTAAGAAAGTTGTTTGCCACCCACGGCCTGCCGGATACCTTGGTATCGGACAATGGTCCCCAATTTACAGCAACCCTTTTCGAAGGCTACTTGGCCGGCCTGGGGATCCGCCATGCCCTATCAGCCCCATTTCACCCGGCTTCCAACGGATTGGCTGAACGATTTGTCAGGACAGCCAAGGAAGCACTGTCCAGATTAGACAATGGGGACTGGCAGGCCAGGATAGATCAATTCCTTGCGGTTCAGCATGCATCACCATGCACAGCAACTGGGAGAAGCCCAGCAGAGCTCCTCATGGGGAGAAAGCTCCGGTGCGTGTTGGACAGGCTTCACCCTAACTATTCGCACGAAAACTTTAAGGGAGAGACCTGTGGCTTAAGGCAGTTTCAGGTCGGGTCCCCGGTGTTCGCTCGCAATTATGCCAGCGGTCCTCTGTGGGTTGCAGGAACCATAGTGGGGATAACAGGCCCAAAATCATACACGGTGGATGTGGGGGTAGATAGACTCTGGAAGCGCCACATAGACCAACTGAGGAAACGGGTGGTTGGCGAGGCAAACATCAACGCAGACATGTCCGAGCCTAACTATGACCACTTCTCCAAAACAGCTAACTCAAGCCCGGGGCCGCGAGAATACTTAGCTGACAAGCCCTGGTTCCAGCGCCGCCCCAGCGAGTCGCCACTCCCAGCCGGGAATAACCACGCCCCGGACAAAATCCAGGAGGTTCCATTGGCGGAGCCGGGAGAGACAAAGAGTCCCTCCGACCAGCTCGACGCCTCACCAAACACTGAACTGCGCAGGTCAACTAGGGCGAGAACTCAGCCTAAGCACCTGCGAGACTTTGTTTGTACATATGTTAATTTTTGAGTGTTAGTGCCTTCTGGGAAGGGAGGGGTGTTATGTATTGATACTTTTAAGCGGGAGTTTCAAACCTGCCTACGTTTCTGATTGGCTGACAGTCTCTCCAGGATTGTATATAAGGAGGACTGCAGCCTCTGAGTTTTTGCTGAAGTCTCACCATATATTAAAGAGCTGTTGTCACTTGCTTGCTTGTGCCTCTCGTCATTCCCGAACCACTTCAATAACCTTGTCAAATATGACACAATGAATATATTAGGAATATATTAGGTTTTATAAAGGACAGCTTTATGGTACGGGACTATTAATTTTATAAGTTGTTCTCAGTATTGTTTGAATAAAAATAAATTCTAAAAAATTAAAGTATTGTACACATGAAGTATTGTACACATAAAGTATTGTACAAATTTGCAATATATATTATATCTGTTTGCCACAGACAGTCGCTCTACATTTTATTTCTAAAGATTTAAACAGGAATTTTAGAATATCACTCTGCTCTACTACAATAGCTGATCTCATACATAAATAGGGTTGTAAGCCAGATGAGTAAAATGTATCACATTTATTTGCACACCAGCTTTTAGCCTATAACTGGGCCATTTTCAATTCATTTTTTGCTAGGACCAAGAACCTACCTTCACTCATCTCAAAGCACCAGAAATGTCAGTTTTGGGACCTTCTAGCAAATCCCAGCAATTGCACTTCTTCTCTGTGTGTCTCTGTGCGTGCATATGTTGCATAATACATTATTATAGCTCTGATACAGTGCAATAAACCAAGTTAGTGCATTCTTTAAAAAAAAACACCACAGCAATAACAATAAATGAATATTTTAGTCATATTTTCTTTTTTTATAACCCATTTAGTATATTGCTTTTCCTCTGTTGACTTCCAAGACTGATCATCTCTGTTATGTGAAGTATATGGGCTATTTCTCCAATAGCCTTTTAGATCAAGCAATGTTTCTCTTCCTATCAGCAACATATCACTTGGCTATAATGATTTCAAATTACAAATCTTTATTGTTAAAATTTTTCTTTAGCGGTATCAGCATGCAGGCATTTTAAATAAAATAAATTAATAGATGAGCTCCTGTGTTACAGAAGGAGACAAGCTGAATTATTCTGGAAACTGGATCAGTTATAAATTAACATTACAACAGTTCTGTACTTAATTATTTTATGGAATGACAAAATGGAATGGAAATAGCTAAAACCTATCTCTGATTTATTTATTGTCACCGAAGTAATTGAAGGCTTGCCCCATCCCAGATAAATGGAATAGAGAATATAAAGTTAAAAATAAGAAGCAGCTTCTTTTAAGCACATATTCAGCCGAGAAATCAATTTTTAATATCAACTTTGTCCATCCTGCTTTTCCTGTATTGTTTTTTCTCCAGCTATAAAATGAAAAGGGGATATTTTTCCTTTTTGTTTTTGATCCTATTAAACAATTGCAAAACAAAATTCTAGCTAATTTACTACAGAGTAAATACAGAGATGATGTCAGTCTATTTTTTTTCTGCTCCTCCCAGTCTAAGCAATCAGTTTGTCCCTCTCCTCCATCCTTCTGTGGTATCACACCAGCTAAACCATTATTTTATTCTTAACTTTCTCATGTTTCTGGATTCAGTATAGCAGAGAAATTTTGGTTTCTAGGCAACTGTTATCTGATATAGAAGAACAAATGTGGGTAAAGACCACAAAGAAACAAAGGGCCAAAGTACCCACATGAGTAGTGATGGAGTTACTACTTCTCCTATAGCTAGATACCCATGTGGAAAAGCAAGAGAAAACACCCATATACAACAAATGTTGTTAGCCTTAGGACAACTACTTAGTAAACCAGTTCTGATATACCTGCTTAACATATTTATTCAAAGCACATTTGCAAGTGGTATGCATATGTTCCATTTTTCTTTTATCTCCTTTTAATTCCTTTAGCCACTTATGAAAAACAGTATGGCTTGCAAACTAAGTCCCAATTACTAATCTGGTTAATTCTGAATGCACAAAAATAAAAGCCAGTTGACATGATTGATCTTTCAAGTCTTGAATCCAAGCATAGCAAACTTCTGTCTTTCTGGTTCTCCACAGTCCCACATTCTTCATATTTGTGACTTGGATTTAAGAGAAATATCTCCTTTCCTCCACTGCCTACACAGAATTCCAAATTTGGCAACATTTAACATAATATCCCCTCTATATACGCATATTCAATGAGCCACATTCCCCAATCGTGACATACCAGATCCAAATAAAGATGTAATTATAAAACACAATGCATGTTGCCAATGCTCTCTGTTCAGCAACTGTGACCCAGAAATTCACCCCACCCATTTATAAATTGTTTCAGCTTCGCCCCTCCTCCTGGCAGTTTAGAAGTTAAACTTGTTTTCCATCACTTTATCACAAATTTGCACAGGGAAGAACTCATAAAGTACTAGAATCACTTATTGAACTCCCTGACTTGAAGATTTCAAGCTGGAAGAGACTTTGAAGTTAGGGATAGGGTTAGGGATTTCAGGCAGGTGGCTGTCTAGTTTCTTCTTAAAAACCTCCAGTGATGGAGCAACCACAACTTCTGAACGCAAAGCATTCCACTGGTTAATTGTCCTCACTGTTAGGAAGTTTCTCCTTAATTCCAGGTTGCTTCTCTCCTTGATTAGTTTCCATCCATTGCTTCTTGTCCTACCCTCTGGTGCTTTGGAGAATAGGTTGGCCCAGTGGTGAATGGTAGGGAAATTCGAAATTTTTCCCTACCGGTTCTGTGGGCGAGGCTTGGTGGTCATGGCTTGTGGTCATGTGACTGGCTGAGCGTGGCTTGGTGGTCATGTGACCAATTTCTCAATCATGAAAGCAGCTACCGGTATGTCTTTTTCCATGCTAATACAGCTATTGTAGAAGTTTTGTGTAGGTTATTTAACAATTCTGGCCAAAAGTAAACTAGTGTAGAATTTGGTTATAAAGCATTATGAAAAGTGAAAACAAAGTCAATGTATTGTCACAGACCTAATTTGCAATATGAACATAATAGCTTTCAGTTTCAGTAACTTGAATGATTCTTAAATTCTTCAAAACCCCACAATACTATTTTTAACTTTAAAAGTGGGGGAATGTTGAAGTAACAATTTTTAATAAATACAGTACTATCTTCTAGTAATGTTATTATTTTTAAATTTTATATGGCCATACATCTTGCTTGAAGTAACTCCAGGAAATGTACAACAAAACGTAATGCAGGGGTGAAATGCTCCCGGTTTGGACCGAATCGGGCGATCCGGTAGCGATTATTGCGGTTGGTTCAGTGATCCGGTAGCGATGGCAGAGCGAAGCTCCGCCCACCCACCCAGGTGTCATTACTTCCTGGTTTTAACCAGGAAGCAATGTGTTTTTTACCTTCTGCACATGTGCAGAAGGTTTTGCACATGCACAGAAGGTCTGCGCGTGCATGTGATGCGTGCACGAGCGAAGGCGAGAGCACGTGCACTTCTGAACCGGTAAGGAAGGTAAGTAGATTTCATCCCTGACGTAATGGGATATATGACTAGCCTTTGATGGATATGTTACTAATGTTTGGATTAAGATTATTAAAGGAAGCCCTAAAGTGGACAAACCTTCATTATTTGGTTTTGTTTGTAGTAACAGCTCAAAATTCATTTTCACACAGGTATGAACAGGAAAGTTCTTTAATCTTTTTTTTTCTCTCTTCAAAGCTGAGATCCTTTGTGACATTTCATCTCAAAGTCTTCTGGTGGGATTTCCCCCCAGTTGTTCAATATGACATTTGATCTTGAAATCTGCTCACAGAACTTCTTTATTAGGTTGTTGTACGACTACTCTCATGTTGCACAGAAAATAGTTTAAGAAACATTTCCCTAAACAATCTGTAATAAAGGGATAATGGAATTTCACAATAAAAAGAGAAGTCCTCCAGGTACATACAATACATTCATCTAAACAAAGTGCATAGGACAGAAGGTAAGCCAAGCATGTCTTTAAATTTTGAATTATCCTGCAGGCATTAATTTTCTTTGACTACTATTAAGGGAACTGGGTTTTTATAATATCTAGACGACCACAATCTCTACTATATAGCAATAGCAATAGGACTTAGACTTATGTACTACTCCATAGTGCTTTACAGTTTTACAGACGTTTAGAGAATCAGCATATTGCCCCCAAAGTCTAGGTCCTCATTTTACTGACCTCAGAAGGATGGAAAGGCGGAGTCAGTCTTGAGCTGGTCAGGATCGAATTCTAAGCTGTGGGCAGAATTAGTCTTCAATACTGCATTCTAAACACTGCACCACCAGGACTCAGTGCCACCCCTATTGCAATATACTGTTCTAAGTCATACATCATCATCAGATACATACAGATATACAATATTAGTTTGCTATTGTTTTTGTCAAGTCTTCAAAATCCCCAATGCAACTTTTGTAATAACTCTTAGAAAAAAATTCTGCATGGACAAAACCTATCCCATCTTCCATTTTCAACTAAATATTTCTAACAACAATCACTCAGAAATATTCTGGAACTGGATTCATATACATTAAGTCATACTTGGTTTGTCTAGTGCAGAATAGCATGCTGTGTGAATCCAGATTTTGGATTATGGTTCAGCATGCTATATAAATCCTGTGGTTTATTCAACAATGCATAATCCAATGCAATGTATGAACATAGCCAGTCTCTGATTCTAGAAATTTTGAAAGACATTTTACTTAATTGTTGTATGTGGTGATAATCTTACCTTCCATGAATTTATCAGAAACACACACACCCCTTTAAAGACATCAGCATTAGTGGCTATCACTTACACTTTGTGAAAGCATGTTCTATAATTGAGTTATGTACTGGATAAACTTCATTCAGCTTCATTGCATTGTTTTAGTAATGATGAAAATGCTTTGCTTACAATAATTTGTTATGTGTATATTACAATAATTTGTGTATGATTTGGTCAGTCTATCCTGCGGCACAGTGGGATGGTTCAGAACAAATGTTGATTTAACTGCTAACCTTCTGTTCCAATCCTGGGCCTCCCTGATAATCCAGGTTAATTATCCATAGTTCATATCAGGGGTTCTACCTATCTTTACTACTGGTTTGCAACGGGGCCGCGCACACGCATTCTTGCTTTGCTCGCGTGCATGCGCAGAAGCATTCTGATGATATTGGGTCAGTGGGCAGAGCCTCCCGGTTTTACTACCGGTTCTATAGAACCAGTCCAAACTGGGGGCAACCCACCACTGGTTCATATCTCCCATTAGCAAATCACAAACAGCCATCAGCAATCACAAGCAGCCATATGAAAGAATTGAAGAAGCAAGCATTAATGAAATATCTGACAGGGTGAGTTGCTCTCAAATCATTGTGTTCCTTGCTACCAACCCACAATTGCTTGCATCTTCAGAAATGGAAATTCAGTCTTGTCCTGCTTCAAAGTCTCAATGATTGACTCACCAATAGTTGCTATGATATCTTTGGATTACTCAAGATCGAGAGATAATAGCAATGCAAACGAAAACAGTCTCAAATGCTTGCCTGAATGAATTGCTCTCAACTAGCAGTACAAAAAGGAATAATCCAGTCCAAAGTTTTATGGTTTCTTATACAAACAGGGACATCACACAACAGCTGAAAATCAGTGTTGCTTCCAGCAAAAAGAATATGTCTCAGAGTTACTTCTTATATCAGGCTACAGCCAGCTGTCATCAATCAAGACCTTTATCCCTTGCTTGGCAAGAAGCCTAATAGAACAAGGTTGCCCTGTTCTTTGCTCTATTCACCAGATGCAAGGGCTGAGAGACCTTACATCATGAGTATCAAACTTGATAGTGCCATGTGACATATCATGAAGTATCACGACTTGTTTGCCTTTGTGGAACCAGGGTGGGCGTGGCCTGCATGTGACTCATTCGGCCTGTGAGTGCCAGTTTGACAGGCCAGCCTTACATTGTCAAAATCATCTGATTGCTTCAGCTGTTCAGATGGTACCTGTGTGTGATGATTCTTGGCTTTGTGTTTCCTCAAACTGACATTCTTCAGGTTCTACTGGAACCTCTTCTTTATTCTCTGAGTTATCTGAGTCCTGGGCCATCAAGGCAAGGACATATATAAATAAAGGTAAAGGTTCCCCTCACACATATGTGCTAGTCATTCCCGACTCTAAGGGGTGGTGCTCATCTCTGTTTCAAAGCCGAAGAGCCAGGGCTGTTCGAATATGTCTCTATAGTCATGTGACCGGCATGACTAAACGCCAAAGGCGCACAGAACGCTGTTACCTTCCCACCAAAGGTGGTCCCTATTTTTCTACTTGCATTTTTTATGTGCTTTCGAACTGCTAGATTGGCAGAAACTGGGACAAGTAACGGGAGCTCATCCTGTAATGCTAGGGTTTCGAACCACTGAACTGCTGACTCTTCTAAGATGCTGACAAGCTCAGCATCTTAGCCACTGAGCCACTGCGTCCCTCAACATATATATATCAGAGGGTAAAAAAGTCAATTTGGCAACGATGATCCCACAAATTGAAGCCCTACTCCTTTTTCAAATGTATTGTGTACACAAAAGAAAGATATGACTTCAATTACGTAGTTATGAATTGCCATCTTAATTTCTTTGGCACCCTTCTGAACATCTCCACTTTGGGGCTAAGAGAAATTTTGAATTGAAAAACTGTTTGCTCTTCTTCGCTGTCCACCAGTGAAATATAAATCTCTCATTGTGCATGCTTATAAGACAATGTTTTAATGAATGTCATTAGTTAACATCAGTAGTGAAATTCAAATTTTTTTACTACCAGTTCTGTGAGCGTGGCTTGGTGAGCATGGTGTGGTTTGGTGGGGGTGGCAGGGGAAGGATACTGCAAAATCTCCATTCCCACCCCACTCCAGGGGAAGGATACTGCAAAATCCCCATTCCCACCCCACTCTGGGACCAGCCAAAGGTGGTATTTGCCGGTTCTCTGAACTACTCAAAATTTCTGCTACCGGTTCTCCAGAACCTGTCAGAACCTGCTGATTTCATCCCGGTTAACATTCATTTTACCAAAAAGGCAGTTAGTTTATTTATTTATTTATATTCCACCTTTATTATTTTTAGAAATAACTCAAGGCAGCGAACATAACCAACACACCTTCCTCCTTCTATTTTCCCCACAACAACAATCCTGTGAGGTGAGTTGGCCTTAAAGACAGTGACTGATGCAAGGTCAAGATCCTTCATTCTTCCACCTCAACTCCACCACATATAAGAAGGAGTATAAGGGTTTCTTCTGAACATCCCTTCCCTCAACCTGGGTGAATTTTGAAATAAGTGTTTCAACCACAAGGATTATTTGCCTCTTCAAATAAAACTTTTGAAGTATCATAATTTAAAACACTGCACTAGTTCTATAATATTTGTGTCTTAAATGTTTTACTATGACATAATCAAAAATTACATTTAATGTTACAACTTGAGAAAATAAAGCTTTTTTTTTTGTAATCTTATTCTAAATTCAGGAATGGGGTTACTATATATTACTTCCAATTAGCTTAAGATCCCCAAATTAAATTTAAGGTGTCCTTATTCGTAACAATTACATATTTTATTATAAAATATGCTAGTCTCATTAAAGATACAAATCCAACTTTCTATCATGCATGTCTCCCTTATTTTTTTGCTTGTACTAACTCCAGTGACATTTCCAGAAAAATTCACAATTAGTGTGCTCAGGTTGTATCTTATTTTAGCTGTTAAGCATTCCATTAGTGACAATATTACTGATATAACAGCATAAAAGGGCAGGATTTTAAGTGTCTTATCTCCGGTCATAAGGATATTGCACTTCAGCAAAGAGTTACATTTCCTTTTTGCCATTCAAACACACAATTGTAAATTCTGCAGTTTTTCTTAAATGTCAATATTCTGTTACAAATGCATTAATAAATGCAGTGTGTATCTCTAGACATTTAATTAGTGCAAGGCCTCTTTTTTCTTTACTTTTTCTATAAAACATACTCAAGATTCTTTCTCGTCTTTTTTTTAAAAAGCATTTGATGTTTCCTTAAATGGTTTAAAGCTTTAATATGCATCACACCCATCAGAGTCTAGGTTGGTGGGGGGGGAGAGAGATATAGTCTCAAGGAACAATTGTGCCCTCTAGTGTCTAGTTTTCTGTAACTAATTCTGAACTATCTCAATAATTCAATAAGTATGAGACAAACTCTTTTCAAGTGCTGAACTGCTAATGCAAGCATTTAACAAGTAAATCATTTGCATATGTCTGGGGAAAATATTAAAAATAGTCTTCATAAAATTAATTAAAAATATCTAATTAAACTTTCATTTGTATGCTCAACCATTAATCTATGTAGCACCTTTACAAATAAGCTACATCTCAAAAATATGGAGCTCTGTAATTTCAGTGTGTGCTGAACACAGAACCTTAATTCTTGTCCTATTACTTTTTATAATTATATTTTTATTATATATTCAGATAGCATCTGCACACTCATCTTTCTATCGATATAACTTTTCTGTCAGTTTTTGGACGCTCCAAATTTGTTGGGCAGGGATGAGCAATCTATATCATCCTCATGTTGTTGCAGCACAAGTCTCATCATCCTCATTGCTCAATCAGCCTGCCTAACTAGGGCTGATAAGATTAACAATATTTAGAACTAAGGTTCAACAACATTCCAGGCCATGATCTAAAGGGCAGTTCTGTCAAGTTTTGAGGTCGTCTCAAATAAATTGCATTTCAAACAAAGTCTTTGAAGAAAACTCCCATTTATTCAGCATGACATTCAAAGTCCGACTCATCGTAACCAACACTGACTTCCAGACCCAAAACCCTCCCTTTCCGTTCCCCACTCCCCTGCACTCATTGGCCATCTTCCAAGTCACTCTACCCCTATTTACTATTCCAACTCAAAGGAATTTCCCCCCTCCCATCCCATCTCCTAGGGGATATTATCGCCAGGGAAAATAAGTAGGTGAAAAGTCGAACGTCCCTTTCCGCTCCTCCTTCTTATGTCAGCACTAGAGTAAAGGCAGCTTGAAGTGCTGACAGGTACATTGTTGATTTATTGTTTTGAATGGTATCTGGCATCCTGAGTGTATGTCAAAGCACTGTCTGTACCTTCTAACAAATAGAAGTAACAACAGTATCTTCACTTGCAGATTAATCTCTAGATTAGAGATTACAGCTTGCATGGAATAGAATGAGAATGTTTGGCTTTGGTTCGGTTTATGGTATAATGATTAAATTATACCAAATCTGATTGGTGGGTGTGGCAAAAGCTGATACCTTGTCTCTTCTTTGCCTATCCTATTAAACAGCATTATTTGAAAAACCACTATTGACCAAAGCAATGAAAGGTTGAACAGCGCAATATTTATAAAGCAGTATCGACCTGTTAGTGGCACAGCATATGGAAGTTTAGAAAAGTAACAGGAGTAAATGGCAAAGAGAATGAATTAATGAATAAAATGGGAAGGAAATAAGTGTGATGAGAGATGCTGCATATGGGAGGGGCCATTTTTTGGCAATATCTAAAATGGATCTTGAAGAAAATATTGACACAAAAGAAAAGAAGTGAAATATCTGCTTGAGAAAGAGAAAGCTGGAATCCTGTACGAAAATATATTAAAAACAAGGGACTTCCAGGAAAGAAATGGCACACTGAAGAAAAACAAGGCTGACAACTGGGGGAGAATGAAGAGCCAGGAATAGATTGGCTCTCTTCCTCTCCTTGTCTGGAGAGGACTTGAGATCAACCACAAGTGCTCCGGACAGCTGTTTCTTGTGAGAGGATCACAAGACACACTGTTTCTGGTCGGTTTTGAGATCTGTGAGATGAGCAAATAGCCATATTGCATAAACCACAGTCAGCACCTACAAAAGGACATTGGACTCACATTCTTCTTTTTATAATCACTTTCAGGAATTGCTTATTAACTGCTTTTCAGCTGATGTCTTAATAATTAAAAGGGATATACAAATAACAAACCAAGAAAGTGACCTGAATAATCTTTCTATACTGGATTTTCAAAAGAGATTTATTAAATCTTTGAAGAATTCTGTGAGATGAGACAAATAAAAAATGAAAGAAATTGAGCATTAGGACATTATTTAAAGGAATTAAAATTCAATATTGTTAAAAGTTAAAGGAAGGAATATAAAGCTGGTTTTCTTGATCAAAGTTAACATAGATATGTTATGATCTTTGATAGCCCTTAATGGACATTTGACAATCATGACTCAAATGATGAGGATATTAAGGATTGGTTTATAGATGAGTGATGGGATATGGGAAGAAAAGATCATTTGTTGTATTTTAAGAGAAGGTGATATTACAGAGTATCACAGAAATACTTAAAGTTATTCTAAAGATAATTACAAAAAAGAACGCTTGGTAGAATGATAGAACATAGAATGATAGAATGAGGAAGATAACATCACCTGACCATGTTCATTATCCTCAATAAGAGAAGCTAGACCAGTAGGGACCTCAAGGCAGTGCCTCTATGTAATGGCTCCTACCATAACGAATAGTATCTTTTCATAAACTAGATTGGCACCCCAACTTTGATATTATGTTATGAAGCAGTAGTAACTGAGTTATTTTATAGGCCTTTGAGAGCTAACCTCTCTAATTATTGTGTGTGCCTGTGGCATACTGTTCTGCCCCAGCTCCAGATTTCCGAGGATATTGACACACACCAACGGTCCTTATCAAATTTATTAAGTAGCAAGAATAAACAAGACCAGAAAAGGTTGGCAACCAGCCCAGAAAACAAGATATGATAAATCAAAATACTCTGATAGTAAATACGAGTTGTTTCCAGCAAGAAAGCACTAGCTGCGTGCGACTTAAATAGGCTAAGGGAGTGGCCAATTATCCTCAAGCCCTACTTTTAAGTAGACCTCCTCCTCCTGAGTAGCCACTCCTGCCTTTTGGCAGCCCTGCGTGCTCGAGCATTGAGGAGAGGCTCCTCCACTTTGCTCTCTCCACTTGAAGGAACCTCTGGAGGTTCTGAAGGCCCTGGCTGAGTCTCTGCCTCTGGCACCACATCCTCTTCAGCCTCCTCGCTGTCCAATGCGAGCGCCGGCTGCACAAGCTGCTGGCACAACACCACACCAGCCTCCTCTTCGTCAGGATCAGCCACGATCTGTGCAGGCCGCTGGCGGGCCACAACACATACAAGACTGGATGTACATATTGCTCTGTTCAATAGTTTTATCTCAACTGATTGGTATACTTTTATTACGTATTGGTTTTGTGTGTTCATGCTCATCAATCTCACAGATAAGATTCGGCAATCTAAGTGTTTAATAAATGAATAAATATTGTTGCCACAAATGCAAGGAAAGAAGTATGGTTAAGTTTCAGTAACCTGAAACTTGAAAAATGGCTTTGAAAGTTGACAGAGATAGCTAAAGAAGCATAAAAGTGATAAAGCAGATCGTGAATACCAGGTATTCTGGGGGAGTACCAGAGAGAGTATTTTAGGTTCTCTGTGGTAATGATTGTGCTGGCCCAATCATAAAAGTGAAATTTAGACTTTATAAATGTTCTTGAAAAATGAAGAGGCTTCAGATGTAGATGGCATACCTGAAGGAACAGTAAAATAAAGTTGTGGCAAGACTGCCTTTGTGCCTGATAAATGGAAGAATGCCATTCACTACAGAAAGAAATGTAGCAAAATACATGAAAAAACTATCAAGAAGTTCATTTCTGAAATGGGTTTGGCAAAATTCTGATAACAAGTGTTTTGAAATATTTCTAGAAGGACTACCAGATTCTGTAACAGCTTTGTTCCCTATGCCATCCGTCTGGTAACCTTGCAAGATTCGTTTTTCTTGCCATGTACATGTATACATCCAAACTAGACTGTGTTGTTTCTCTGTGTCACATAATGTATGTGGACACATGCATAATGTTCTAGTTAGTTAGTTAGTTAGTTAGTTAGTTAGTTAGTTAGTTAGCTAGCTAGCTATCTAGTCATGTTTATGTAGTGTATATTGGAGATGGTGAGCCTTTAAGAGCTGTATGCAACGAAATTTCATTTTAATGTATGCCTATTAGGGTACTTTCAAAGTGACAATAAAGGAATAGAATAGAATAGAATAGAATAGAATAGAATAGAATAGAATAGAATAGAACAGAATAGAATAGAATAGAATAGAAGAGTTGGAAGGTGCTTTGGAGGTCTTTTACTCCAACCCCTTGCTTAGGCAGGAAACCCTACACCACTTCAGACAAATGGTTATTATTCTATTCTATTCTATTCTATTCTATTCTATTCTATTCTATTCTATTCTATTCTATTCTATTCTATTCTATTCTATTCCATTCCATTCCATTCCATTCCATTCCATTCCATTCTATTAAGTGTGCAAATGTTGATAAATTTTGGGAAGTGCAATGCAGTTTTACATCAGGCAAGAGTTGTGTAAATTGGGTTTTTGCTCTTCATCAGGTCGTTGACAAATGCTTGAATGTGTGAAAGATAGTTTATTGAATATCTATTGAGTTAGAAATGTCCTGTGATAAACAGAGTAAGTAACATTTTGCACAAATATGGAGATTAGACAATGGGTGAAGAAATTTTAAGGAGTTCAAATGCTGGTAGAAAAATCATAGATAGTATGTTGCAAGGAGTGAATATTTTTTTAACTGAATGGCTATGTATATGAATATGCTTCTGCCCACTTTGTTCTGTAGAAGTGTGAGCTAAGCATGTAAAACAAAACCCCATAGAAGTGGAATGCACTGGGAATGGAATACTTGAGAAGCGTATGTATTAAATAAAAAAAAATAAGAAGGTCAGCGATGAATAGATGCTGAATGGTTATGAATTCAGCATACAAAACTGGGCAGTTGACAATAGTGGTATAAATTACATAACCAATATACAGAAGAAGAGGGAGAAAAGACAATTGTGACTGAATAGTATGAACTCCAACCCTGCCACTTCCTTTAATAAGCAGTAATGCTGTAATAAATTACATAAATTCAGAATCATCACTCAATATTGAAAATTGTACGCAGTTTAGAAAGAATGTTTTGGAATAATGCAATCAACATTAGCTGGGTGCACACTTTATGTCTCTAATACACAGGTGTCAAATTCATAACATCACGTTGTCATCATGTGACGCATTGCGACTTTCCCCCTTTCACTGAAATGAGGGTGGGCATGGCCAGCACGTAACACATCCGGGCTGCGGGCCGCTAGTTTTGCACCCCTGCTCTAAAAGATTTCTTAATATCATCTTTCCATAAATTTGGATGCTTTACTATATATTGAGCAACTCACTTGAGATAAATACATTATGATTTCTCTTCTTAGGTCAGATAGGGTGGGCAAATTTGGAATACAGGTAGTCCTCAATTTACAACAGTTCACTTAGTGACCGTTTGAAGTTACAATGAGACTGAAAAAAGTGACTTAGGACCATTTTTACACTTATGACCGTTGCGACATCCCCGTGATCACATGATTTACATTCGGATGCTTGGCAGCTAACTCACATTTATGACGTTTGCAGTGTCCCAGAATCACGTAATCCCCCTTTTGTGACTTTCTGACAAGCAAAGTCAGTGGGGTAAGCAGATTCACTTAATAACCATGTTGCTAATTTAAGAACTGCCATGATTCACTTAACAACTGTGGCGAGAAAAGTCGTAAAATGGGGCAAAACTCACTTAACAAAGTTCTCACTTAGCAACATAAATTTTGGGCTCAGTTATGGTCATAAGTTGAGGACTACTTGTAGTAGCTTTTAGAAACTTGCAAAATGACCACTGCCTAGTGCCATTTCTAACAAAAAGGGAGAATTAAGTGCATTTTTACATTACTCAATACACAAAACAGATTTTATTACCAAATGAGACCAAAAGAACGAGATTGTTAAGAACATTGAAAAGAACTTGTTATTCCCCTGGTAGAAACTCTATCAGAATTAAGTAGGGTAAACTAAGATACAGGTTATCCACTTTTCATACTCTGATTTCATGTCACAAAAATCAATTTCTGTCTATGCTGGAAGGGCCTCCCAAAGGGCCTTTGGATATAACTAATCTAGCTCGCTGCCTGGCATTTGTGTCATGTAACCTTATACTTAGGGATCTTCAGAGATAATAAAACTTACTGAAGGCACAAACCAGGCCTTACTTTACTCTTAGGCAAACTGATTTGAAGTATCGTGTAAGAGCAGCAAAATTGTGAATTATTTAATGTAGTGGACATTTCCTCGAAATTTGATTGCCCAAGAAAGCAGAAAGGTTTATAGGATTTTTTTTCCACAGATTACTCCTTCTCCTTCTCCCTTCTCCCTTCTTCTCCTCCTCCTCCTCCTCCAGTTGATTTTAGATTAATCCCACTCACAGTCCAGCCGATAAAAGCGTTATTGTGGGAGGGGGAATAAGGAACAATGCACTGCCTTGAGGCCTAGAATTCCTGATTAGAGAGGAAAGGCAGGATAGAAATCTAATAAATATTATAAATACATGTTCAACTGCTTTGTTCCAAGGCACTTTTATTTAATACAGAGAACCTATATTCAAGTACATTCACATATCTTGAATTATCTTCATCACTCATTCTTAACCTGGAATTTCAGAAATCAAGAAAGTTGGACTTTATGTTACAAAAAACCCAGACAACCAAACTTTTTACAAAGGACTGAGACTGCATTATTTGTGCAGTGAAGCCTTAACTCAAATAACTGAACTATCATCTTTCAATATAAGGGTGAAAATATTGAAGCCAAACAATTCTTCAGCTGTCAGAACTGATTGTCTCTTTCAATTTTTTTCTTGAAAAGCAGGCAAGGACAGAAATACATTAATGAAGATGGTGCTTCATTTCGTGAAAATAGATATTTTGAAAAAATTACCTTCAATCTGCCTTTATTTGCCACTCGATAATGGAGGCAAACAACTGTCATTGGTATTCTAAATTCCATATAAGTGTTTAGCAGGAGACTTTGAGTCAATATTCATGTGGGAATTTTACACATTGTCGAGGGAATAAATACATAGTTGGGATGCCTCCTACCACAGGTGATGTGAATAGAATAGAATAGAATAGAACAGAATAGAATTTTTTATTGGCCAAGTGTGATTGGACACAAAAGGAATTTGTCTTGGTGCATATGCTCTCAGTGTACATAAAAAAACAAGATACGTTCATCAAGAATCATAAGGTACAACACTTAATGATAGTCATAGGGTAAAAGAGATTGAAAGGCAAATATGGATGGATGGATGGATGGATGGACCAATGATAATAGGATAGGGTAGGGTAGGGTAGGGAAGGATAGGGGAGAATAGAATAGAATAGAATAGAATAGAATAGAATAGAATAGAATGGAATGGAATGGAATGGAATGGAATGGAATGGAATGGAATGGAATGGAATGGAATGGAATGGAATGGAATGGAATGGAACGGAACGGAACAGAACAGAACAGAACAGAATAGCAGAGTTGGAAGGGACCTTGGAGGTCTTCTAGTCCAACTCCCAGCTTAGGCAGGAAACCCTACACCACTTCAGACAAATGGTCATCTAATCTCTTCTTAAAAACTTCCAGTGTTGGAGTACCCACAACTTCTGAAAGCAGAAGCATTTCTGGAGCATTTACAATTTCTGGAGGCAAGTTGTTCCACTGATTTCAGAAATCAAGAAAGTTGGACTTTATGTTACAAAAATATCCAGGGAATCAAAGTTTTACAAAGTACTGAGACTGCATTATTTGTGCAGTGAAGCCTTAACTCAAATAAGGCTTCTTTATTGCATGTTATTACACAACATGTACACTAGATTTGTGACCAGTATGAACATTCATTATCTGGTGTGTCATTCCTTAAAAAAATAATAAATGAATATTTTTATTAAAACAAAAGAAGGTGGGGAAGAATGCTTTTAGTAAAGCGGGAGTTTGCTCCTTTGCACAGAAAAACCTCAATAAAACTGTTACTTCTCTTGTAATACCAAATACCAAATTATATTGCTTCAGCAGAAACCAGCAGCTATTAATCACCCACAGATATGAATGTAGCAGATAAACTGAAGGAATACTGAAGCCATTAGTAAGTTGTAA
The DNA here is from genome assembly GCA_022577455.1 of Arizona elegans. Lineage (NCBI taxonomy): Eukaryota > Metazoa > Chordata > Lepidosauria > Squamata > Colubridae > Arizona > Arizona elegans. Next base: position 76,440,533 of record JAKOOJ010000005.1, on the reverse strand, counting down.
ACCTCAATTAGCACCATTAGTGGAATTGTACTTACACTAATTAATTAAACAGCTGAAGCCTGCATGTAGCCACAAGTTGTATAAGCCCACAAGTGTACACCTGGAGTTGTGATTTATGACAGCAATTTGATTCTTGGGTAATCCTAAACAATAGCTTTCATCTATGTATGTACTGTATATAGGCACATGCACATAGAAAATGTACATGCCAACCATTCTATCAATGGCTCCATAAAAGGAGCCATAAAAATATCCATGAAGACAACATTAAAGAAGAGGCCTTATTTAAAGGAAGTGGAAGTTTATTCCATAATATAAGCCCACTCTAGAGGAATTCAAAATTGGTCATTGATACAAACATGTGGATGGCAGCAGCCATACACATACGGAAATGTGCAATCTGGAAAGTACTTTGGGTCTAAATTGTATAAAGCTTTGTACACCAGTGTCGGCATTTGGGATGGGCTAGGAAATCACTAGCAAACAAGGATTTTAAAGTGAGTTTAAATATTGGTTTCCAGGAACACCATTCACAACCCATTCTGTCTATTTCAGAATTTAAATCTAAGGTTGGGCTGGAAAAGATGATTGTCAGGATAATATCTAAGAGATTCTACAGCAACCAGCCTGTTGCCATGTCAATACATACAACTAACTAAAAAGAATTTTTTTAAAAAAAAATTGTTATTGCTATGTGTTAAATGAATGAATGAATGAATGAATGAATAACTTTATTGTCATTGTACGTGTATACACAGCATACCCATACAACGAAATTCACTTAACACCCAAAAACCAGATCCAACACACATAATAATCCCCAAACACACTCCCACCTGAAGTACCGGCAGGAGTATTTTTGGAAGAGAGAGCAAAAAATAATAGGAGTATTTTCCAAGAGGAGATAATAAAAGCAGAATCATCCAAAGGGTGAAAGTAATTCCCTACTGTTTAGCTAAAGCAACCAGCTACCTATATTGGGCAACAGCAATATAATGTTGGAAAAAATATCCATCTGGTTCAGTTCCAAGCTGGGAGAAAGACACTGGAAACATGGGGGCTAATTGGAAAAAAGGTTTAAAGATGAACAGAACCACCAAGCACATGGTTCTAGTGCAGCTGCCAAAATGGAGTTGAGAGTGAGGGGTTTTTATACCTTCTTTAAGCTTTGCACTTGAGCTTCATGTTTCTGTGCAAGAACATGTATTCTATTGGCTGTTGTCATAGCTGACTCTATAGGCAAAACAGGAAATGCAAATCCTAGGTGTTTGTCTGAGCTAAGTTTGGTTGAAGCTTGGACTGCTCTGAAAGGGTATTGGGCAATTCCTATTGTGGCTTAATGGCTTTGCCTTGTGTTGGATCTAGTGAGGGCTAATTCTACGATTCTGCCTTTTGTTTCAAAATATCCTGTCTTGAATGGATTACCAAATCTTCATTTCTAAAAGGCCCTCAGTTTGGTTTCTGAATAGGCTGGCCCAATCTTTCTTAAAGGGCACAAAATGTCTGCTGGGGCTATTAAAAAAGTGGGGGTTGCTTTCTGCCTCTAAAAAAACCATTTCTCCCTTTGTGAAATATAATATTCTGCCTTTTATAAATATATTTCAAAAATATTTTTCAAAATATTCAAAAATATTTCATTCTTCTAGGAGGGGGGTGGCTTCCCACAATAGTAAGATACTAGAAGTATATTATCACTTTATTGATAATGGCAAAAGCATTCTCTCATATGCATGAGATAGACTTTCTCTTGTATATTACTCAGAAAATCACATGGATAGGCAATATAAAATGATTGACAGATAGTGGGCCCCTTTAGTTAGATGGCACACAACGTGCTATTGAGGAAGAGCTGAAGATTCTTTGGAATATTAATATTATTTAAGCATGGCTGGATTAAAGACTTATGGAGGTCTGGTTGCTGATGTTGCCATGCAGGATAATAAAATCTGAAGCTTCAAAGACAGAATTACAATGGGAATATGGAATGTAAGAAGCATGAACTTGGGGAAGTCCAATGTAATAAAAGATGGAATGAATCAATTATACACTGAAATTGTAGGAATCTACAAGTTCATATGGACAGGAATTGGATACTTTCAGTTGGAAGGTCACACATGGTTTACTACACATGACATGAAACTCGAAAAAGGAATGGCATTGTTTTCATATGCTTATGTTGCATTTATTGTGATGCAGAAGACATGGAGGTTAATGAGTTTTATGATTTGAAATCAGCAGACTGTGGAAACAAGATGTGCTGCTTATGGCTGGAGACTGGGATGCCATAGTTGGAAATATTAAGTGATAAAATGTAGTGGGACAGAAAACCAGGGAAACCAAAATGAAGCAGGAGAATTGCCAAACCAATTATTTCTCCATTGCTAACAGACTTCAAAAAAAACCAAAATAATGCCTACAAGTATGGCAATCACCAGATGGAGTCCACAGAAGTCAATTTGACTATATTATACCAAAAAGTAGAAGAGCTTTTTGGCAGAAAGATGTGCTTAGGGACCGACTGTGGAACAGATCACAAATACTTATGTGCAGCTTCTAAATTAAGCTAAAGCAGCAGAAGGAGGCCAAACCAGTCTCCAAGATATGATTGTTGACCATATATACTCACCATTTTCAAGAACATCAGGAATCCCTTTGAAGTCCTGAACCTACTGTTAGGGAAGTGTGGAATGAAATCAAACAATTTCATTTGGTTTGTGATTCCCACCAATCTGATTTTTATTTTCCAAAGCACCTGAAGGCCAGACAAAGAATAATGGATGGAAACTGATCAAGGAGAGATTCAACGTAGAAATAAGGATACGTTTCTGACAGTAAGAACAATCAACCAATGGAACAGCTTGCTTTCAGAAGTTGTGGGAGCTTCATCACTGGAAGCTTTCAAGAAGAGACTGGACTACCATCTGTCAGAAATGGTGTAGGGTCTCTTGCTTGGGCAGGGAGTTGGAATAGATGACCTCCAAGGTCCCTCCCAACTCCGTTATTCTGTTATTGTTTGATATGTTAGATATGGGAAATAAGAATTTACTTCTTCACCTTCTTATTTTGATAATATTTTTGTTTGGAAAATGCAAGCACCAAGGGATGGTAAGCACCCTTGTTAAGAATAAATGTGAAAAGAGACTGGCATTTTTAAAAAAAAAAAAATAAACAGAAGAAAGCAAAACTGGATGTCAGAACAAACAGTAGAAATTGCTAACAAGGTTAGACAAGCCAAAGTTTTAAAAAGACCCTATCTGCTTCATTGATCATAGAAAAGTCTTTTGATTGTATTGATCATGTCAAGCTATGGAGTGTGTTTATAAAAATAGGAATCACAGAACATCTCATTGTCCTCTTGAAACACCTATGCACAGATCGGGAAACCACAATCCAGACAGAACTAGGCAAAATTATTGGCTACAAGCTGGAAAGACTCTATCCTTATTTATTCAATGGATGTGCTGAATATATATTTACACAATGAAGGAAGCTGGAATGGAAAAAAAGCAGTGTGTTTTAAAACTAAAGGAAGAAACATTAATTACCTGTGCTATGCTGATGGCACTTACTCTGATACACTTACCTCTAATATAAATAATCTGGAAGCTCTAGTAATGAAAGGCAAGGACCAGAGTGAAAAAAATGGGGAAAAATTCAATATAAAGAAGGTGAAACTAATGACAGCAGATATAGCCACCAGCCTTTATGTCATTATGTTGACAATGAAGATATTCAAGGAGTGGGTAGATTTTGGTGCATTTTAGGGATGACTATCAACAATAAAAGAACTAGCATTCAAGAAATACACTAAACGCTAGTATTTGGGAAAGTAACAATGGTCTTGGAAAAAAATATTCAGATGCCAGGAGGTGTCTATATATGAAACAAACAGAATTGTATATGCAATGGTTTTCCCATTATATACCATGGAAGTGAAAGTTTGACTTTAAAGAAGCAGGATAGGAAATGTGTTGATGTTTTTGAACTTTGGCATTAGAAAAGACACCTGAGAATATAATGGACAATCAAAGAGATAAACTGACCACTGAACAAATCAATGCAGAGTTCTTCACTCAAGGCACAAATGAATGAAGTTCAAATTTACTTACTTCAGACTCCATAAGTGAAGACTTGGCTTTCTGGAAATATCTATAATGCTGGAAATGATGAAAAGAAAGAAAAGTGGACAACCAACATCACGATGGATTGACAGTGGTGAGGACTAGAATACTGTTGTGGCCCGCCAGCGGCCTGCACGGATCGTGGCTGATCCCGACGACGAGGAGGCTGGTGTGGGGTTGCGCCAGCAGCCGGCGCAGCTGGCGCTTGCGTCGGACAGCAAGGAGGCTGAAGAGGATGTGGTGCCAGAGGCAGAGACTCAGCCAGGGCCTTCAGAACCTCCAGAGGCTCCTTCAAATGGAAAGAGCGAAGTGAAGGAGCCTCTCCTCAATGCTCGAGCACGCAGGACTGCCAAAAGGCAGGAGAGGCTACTCAGGAGGAGGAGGTCTCCTCGAGAGTAAGGTTTGAGGATAATTGACCACTCCCTTAGCCTATTTAAGTCGCACGCAGTTTTTATTTATTTATTTATTTATTTATATGCCGCCCGTCTCCAGAGACTCAGGGTGGCTTACAATGCATTAAGCAATAGCCTTCATACTTTTGTATATTTTATACAAAGTCAGCTTATTGCCCCCACAACCTGGGTCCTCATTTTACCTATCTTAGAAAGGTTGGAAGGCTGAGTCAACCTTGAGCCTGGTGAGAATTGAACTTGCAGTAATTGCAGGCAGCTGATGTTAATAACAGTGCTTTAGTCTGCTGCGCTACCAGTTGCTGGAAACAACGTGTAATTATTATAGAGCATTTTGGAGAGTGAATGTCTTATCGTATCTTGTTTTCTGGGCTAGTTGCCAACCTTTGCCGGACTTTGTTTATTCTTGGTACGTTATAACTTTGATAAGGACCGTTGGTGTGTGTCACAATCCTTGGGAATCCGGAGCTGGGGCAGAACAAATACTGAAAGACCTAAAGGATAAGATTGGTGACAGATCTTCCTGGAGAAAATCTATCCATGTGATTGATAAGTGTGGCACCAACTTCATAGTACATAATCGATCAGTGTGCTAATCCAACAATCCATATATGCAATACACATGTTTTCAGGATTATGTGTGAACTTGACCCCTACATCTAATTCAACAAACTATGAATCAAAAGAAATATACTTCAGGTGCTTACCATTCCTTGGTGCTTGCAATGATATTACTAATGTAAGAGGCTGAAGAAGGTATGGGAACTTTTATTTCCCATATCCAACATAATATCCACTGATTGGATTGGTGGGGATCACAAACTCAATTGAGTTTACTTCCAAAATTAAGTTTCTGCTTAATTTTTTCTGAAATAAATGAATTTTTTAAAAAAAACAAATGTTGAAATAGGTTGTTTCAATAATCTCTATAATCCAAGGCTATGATTTATTCATAAATAAAACTGAAGGGATAGCTCTCTCTCTCTTGCTCTCTCTCTCTCTCAGACACACAGACACACAGACACAAACATACAAATACACACTCGCTCTTTCTCTGTTATGAAACCCTTCAGATTACTGTATATCAGCATACAAGAAAGTACTGAAAATACTCAGTTTTCTGCAAGTTTTAATTGATACGGTTTAATTAAAAATCATTTATCATTATCATGGTCAGTTTTCTACATGCAAACTCTGTGTTTCCATGTGAATTATTAAAGTCAAATTAATAATTTACTTATTTTTCCCCCTCAATTTCACTCAAGGAAGTTATTAGGAGCCAGCCACTGGTATTAGACTTGGCAGACTGAGCGGATCTTTGAGCAGATAAATCAGACAAACAGAAGGAGCAGAAATTGGGGGGGAGGGAGGGCTGCTTTCCCTCTTCATACAAGGAAATAATGGTGCAGAGAAAGAGTTTGATTTTTTCTTGTTTTCATTCCAAGAAACCCTTGAGACCAGGGGTGGGCTTCAAAAATTTTAGCAAGGGATTTTCTGTCTGGTTGCTGTATGGGCATGGCCACGGTGGATGTGGTCTAGTCGGCCTCCTGCACCTCGGGGAAGGGGGTGCCCTCCCCGGGCTCCAGAGGCTTTCCTCGAGCCTTCAGGAGGGCAAAAACTGCCTCCCCAGGCTCCGGAGGCCCTCTTCCCGAACTTTCAGTAGGCCTGTTTTTCTCCCTCCCCAAGCCTCCATGCACACCCTGCACTTACCTGCATCCAAAATGGGCTGCGTGGGAGGGGAGGGGAGGGGCGGGCGGGTGGGTGGGGCCAGCCAGGAGTGGGATTTGGGGTTCTCCAAACTGCACAGAATCTTAGCTAGAGGTTCTCCCAAACCACTGTGAACCCCCATCAACCCACCCCTGCCTGAGACCAAAAATTCAGCTGCATGGCCCACCTTTGCCCAAAGATCTATTGAAACAAGTATTTATTTATTTATTTATTTATTAGATTTCTATACCGCCCTTCTCCTTTCAGACTCAGGGCGGTGAGTATGCCTCCTTTCTCTTGCTGTCCTTACATGGAAACCTTTCCATGAAGTACTTTGTTACCCTCTAGTTTCAAAATATTCCTAAACTTCAATTTTCCCCCTTTCCTCATAATCATTGTACATACTGCAACTCCCATCATCCATATCCATAAGAAGTACTCAATAGAACTGATTTGATTTGTTATCTAAACATCCCAAATGCACTCCCCCCCCCTCCATAATGGCACCAAGGACAGAAAATGAGGGATGGATAGTCCTAATGTAAATTTGCAAGAAGGACACAAGTACAAATAAAATTTAAAAAATGCATATAATACAGGGGTGAAATGCTCCCGGTTTGGACCAGATCTCGTGATCCGGTAGCGATCAAGGCAGGTGGTTCGGCGATCTGGTAGTGATGGTGGAGCAAAGCTCCGCGCACCTGCCCAGGTGTCGTTACTTCCTGGTTTTAACCAGGAAGTAATGTGTTTTTTACCTCTGCGCATGCGCAGAAGGTTTTGCGCATGTGCAGAAGTTCTGTGTGTGCATGTGATGCACGCCTGTACGTGAGTGAAGCAAGCACACGCGCATGGCAAGGGCACTTCCAAACTGGTAAGGGACGTAAGTAGATTTCACCCTTGTTTATCCCAGTTCCAGTTCCTGGCCTGACCTCTGCTGGCCTGGTTATGTAATTTCTTGGAGCTTTATAGTCCTCAGGGTAATTTATTTATACTCTCTCTTCCACCAGAAGTTGGTTAGGTTGAGAATTAGTGACTACTGCAAAGTCACCTCTGAAGTTGAGTGACTAGATGGCCGACGCAGATTCTTAGTCAACAAGTTGTAAGAGTTATGTTTCCGTAACATGCTTGAGCACAGATTACTCAGCCTCCAGCTCAACATTTTGAGCCAACTAGACAATAAAACAAGTTGTGTCCTGAGTACATCCCACAAATGTACTTTGTAGCATGCATCACTGGCTGCCTTTTGTTCCCTTAATTGCAGGTGTTAGATGTTGTAGTACAGACGTATGGGAGCTTTCATTTTGTTCTGTTCTGATTCAAGCTTGAAAGTCATGTTCCATCTCCCAAAGCTTCCATTATCATGTCCTAACTCAGAATATCTCTTATTTTTTGACAAGGAGAGTTTCCTGAAGCTGAGTCTGAAGAATAATACAACAAATAAATTGATTTCAATGGCATGGAAAAAAACTCGGCAACCTCTTCATGGATTGTCATCCTAGGAGGTTCTTCCTCTTGTTGTTGTTGTTAGTTGTAAAGTTGTGTGCGACCCATCACAACCTCAAGGACAATGTTCCTCCAGACCTTCTGTCCTCTACCATCCTCTGGAGTCCATTTAAGCTCACGCCTACTGCTTCAGTGACTCAATCCAGCTACCTCGTTCTCTGCTGTCCCCTTCTTCTTTTGCCCTCAATCTTTCACAGCATTAGGCTCTTCTCCAGTGAGTCCTTCCTTCTCATTAGGTGGCCAAAGTATTTGAGTTTCATCTTCAGGATTTGGCCTTCTAAAGAGCAGTCAGGGTTGATCTCTTCTAGGACTGACCAGTTTGATCGCCTTGCAGTCCAAGGGACTCGCAGGAGTCTTCTCCAGCACCATAGTTCAAAGGCCTCAATTCTTTGGCGCTCAGCCTTTCTTATGGTCCAACTTTCACAGCTATACATTGCAACTGGGAAAACCATAGCCTTGACTATACACACCTTTGTTGGCAGGGTGATGTCTCTGCTTTTTAGAATGCTGTCTAGATTTGCCATAGCTTTCCTCCCCAGGAGCAAGCGTCTTTTAATTTCTTGGCTGCAGTCCCCATCTCCGGTAAACTTGGAGCCCAGGAAAATAAAATCTGTCACTACCTCAATTTCTTCCCCATCTATTTGCCAGGAACTGAAAGGGCCGGATACCATGATCTTAGTTTTCTTAATGTTGAGTTTCAAGCCAACTTTTGCATTCTCCTTTTTCACCCGCATCAAGAGGCTCTTTAGTTCCTCTTCACTTTCTGCCATTAAAATGTATCATCTGCATATCTGAGGTTGTTGATATTTCTCCCAGCAATTTTAATTCCAATTTTTGATTCATCTAGCCCTGCCTTTCTCATGATGTGCTCTGCATATAAATTAAATAGGCAGGTTAATAGTATACAACCTTGCCGAACTCCTTTCCCAATTTTGAACCAATCAGTGGTTCCCTGTCCAGTTCTTACTATTGCTTCTTGACCCACATAGAGGTTTCTCAAGAGACAAATAAGATGGTCTGGAACTCCCATCTCTTTAAGAACTTGTCACAATTTGTTGTGATCGACACAATCAAAGGCTTTAGCATAGTGAATGAAGCAGATATTTTTCTGGAACTCCCTAGCTTTCTCCATAATCCAGCGTATGTTGGCAATTTGATCTCTAGTTCCTCTGCCTCTTCAAAATCCTGCCTGTACTTCAGGTAGTTCTCAATCTACATACTGCTGGAGCCTAGCTTGTAAGATTTTAAGCATAACCTTACTAGCATGTGAAATGAGTGCAATGGTGTGATAGTTTGAACATTCTTTGGTATTGCCTTTCTTTGGAATTGGAATGTAAACTGACCTTTTCCAATCCTGTGGCCACTGTTGAGTTTTCCAAATTTGCTGGCAAATTGAGTGTAGCACTTTGACTGCATCGTCTTTTAAGATTTTGAATACTTCAGCTGGAATACTGTCTCCTCCGCTAGTTTTGTTGTTGCTCAGATTTCCTAAGGCCCATTTGACTTCACATTTGACATTCACATTCTTCCTTTGCTTGCTATTAATTCATCAATTACTTGAATTCACTCTGTGTTAATCAGTTCTTATTGACATAGTTCCTAATGGAACACTAATGCTCACAATGAGTGTGACTCTTAAATATGCTTTGGGTGGAACCAATATATGCTTGCCATTGATAACTATGTACAGTCTTCCCTCTCCGTACCTGAGTTATACAGTGCTGCATTTTTATTGTCCTTAGCCACTACTGCATAGAAGGTATAGCTAGAGTTCCTAGGTTGAGATGGGAGGAAAGAGAAAGAAAGAAAGAAAGAAAGAAAGAAAGAAAGAAAGAAAGAAAGAAAGAAAGAAAGAAAGAAAGAGAAGAGTTCCTACTGCATCCATTTCACAATGTGTCAGAGGTGGAAGCCAGCACACTGAGGTTTTTCACTCCATCCGAATTGCAGTCATTTACCTCCTTCCCTAATGCAGAGAAACATTTAGATCAGTGATTTGGATGGAGCAATCTTTTGGCCTGAAATTTTATCTCTAGCAAGAGGCACCCACAGCTATGCATTAGGCAAGTGAATGTCTCTGTCTCCCTAGATGGGGAGGGAAGGAGGGAGGGAGAGGAAGAGGAAGAGGGAGGGAGGGGGGAGAGAGAGAGAGAGAGACAATGAATTTCTGGCAGGAATAGAAATATTTTTTGCATTCTAGTTCTGTTTGGGATCCCAGCATTCTTCCTCTATATAACATTTGTTCCCCATTCCTCAGCCTTCAGCTGAACAAAACTGCAGTTTAAATTAATAAAAATACGAGCTACTGAACACTGAAGCTTTTCATTCATCTTCTGTGGGGCACCAAGATAATTTTAGTGGCCTGACACCCCTTTCTCTTTCAATACCCATGAAGCACATAATTAACATTTTTCTGTCTCCTTACTGCCCTAATCATAACATCATGCTTCCCAACTGCACGGACATTCCTGAGCTCTTACAGCAAAGAGTGCAAAGTAATTTTTAGTTCGCGTCTCCTGACTGAAAAACATATTCTGAGCATGTGTGGTTTTACATTTTAAGCTCATTTTAAATTGTATCATCATGATGACTGCTAGAATAAAATAGAGTTTCCTTCTAGAAGAGAATGTGAGCTCAGGCGTGGCCTGTAAACCGAATTTGTTTACCCTCATTCTGAGGGCTTCTAAACAATTACATCTCTGGGTGATTTGGAAAATCCCTTAGCTGTGAGTTCTTGGATTTTGCCCTTCAGATTCAGCGTTTGGTACCCCACAATTCACATTAGTCTTGCCTAGTCTGACCCCAATTCCAATACCTATTTTTGCTGTCCCACTGAGAATTTAGCTCTGTCTCTCTCCGTACCACAGCTTATTTTTCTCATACACCCTCACACTTCCGTTCATGCACACACAGTCACAAATTCTTCTTTCCAAAACCAGCCTTTCAGAATTCTCTGAGAAGTCATTTTCGATAAATAACCTCAGCTTTTCTTTGCAGCCTGGGTTTTTCTCACTTGCTCAATAGGCTGCATTTCTCCTTGAAGTTGCTTTTCTTAGTCATTTTTATAATTATATTAATTATCTATTTAGCATGTGGCATATGGGTAGTCCTCAACTTACGACCACAATGGAGCCCAAAATTGCTGTTGCTAAGTGAAACGTTTGTGAAGTGAGTTTGGTCTCATTTTACGATCTTTCTTGCCACAGTCGTTAAGTAAATCACTGCAGCTGTTCAGTTAGTAACACTGTTGTTAAGTGAATTTGGTTTCCCCATCGACTTTGATTGTCAGAAGGTCGCAAAAGGGGATCACATGACAGTCATAAATATGAGTCAGTTGTCAAGCATCTGAATCAGAGGTGGGTTCTAAAAATTTTTACTACCGGTTCTGTGGGTGTGGCTTATTTTGTGGGTGTGGCTTGTTGGTCATGTGACAATTCTTTACAATTTAGCAGAGGTACTGGTCTACCAGGCTTTTAACTGCTTGCAGAGCTGTACTGGTCTACTCATTTGTTTTTGGAGGCACTGGTCTACCCATTTATTTTTGCAGGCAGCGGTCTTCTTATTTGTTTTTGGAGGCATTGGTCTACCCATTTATTTTTGCAGGCACCGGTCTACTCATTTGTTTTTGGAGGCACCGGTCTACCACCACACCGCCTTTTAACACTGATCAGCTGTAGGGCGGCCCTTTGAAGCCCCACGGCAAGAGTTTAAACAGGTTTTTTCCTTCTAGCCTATCAACTGGGACTCAAGAGGCAGCAATAGATTGGAGGTGGGGCCAAATAAAAGGTAAGAATAATGCGGGGGGACAGGGGGCGGGGGGCAGAACCAGTTGGGTGACGTCATATCGTCATCGCTACCGCCTCGGCGGAACCGGGCCGAATCGGGAGGAACCCACCACTGATCTGAATCAGAGGTGGGTTTCAGCAGGTTCTGACCAGTTCTGGAGAACCGGTAGTAAAAAGTATGACTGGCTCCGCCCCCGTCTATTCTCTGCCTCCCAAGTCCCAGCTGATCGGGAGGAAATGGGGATTTTACAGTGACTTTCCCCTAGAGTGGGGTGGGAATGGAGATTTTACAGTGTCCTTTCCCTGCTACGCCCACCAAGCCATGCCATGCCCACCAAGTCACACCCATAGAACCGGTAGTAAAAAAACTTGAAATCCACCACTGATCTGAATGTAAATCATGTGATCATGGGGATGCTGCAATGGTTATAAGTGTGAAAAACGGTCATAAGTGTGCCCCTAGGACACCGCAACCATCATAAATATGAGTCAGTTGCCAAGCATCTCAATTTTGACCACGGGGATGCTGCAACAGCCGTAAGTGTGAAAAATGGTCAGTGCTGTTGTACAACAGTTCTGTTGTATCTTCGAACAGACACTAAATGAACTGTTATAAGTCGAGGACTACCTGTAAAATGTCAGGGAAATCTACAGATGCTAGACACAAGGCAGTCCTGACAGTCTAACTTGCTGGTTCATTGTGTTCAGCGCTTGTGTGCCTATCCTTGGTGTACCACAAGGGGGGGATTAATTTACACCACTGACTAGTGGCGCTCGGATTGCTGGCTCTGCGGGGTTTCTCCACCAATCTTGCTTGCCTCGCTTCATGTTGTGTTGCCTTGCGTCCAACCAGGTTCAGCATCGACTTCCACCCTCTGCACACACAGATGCAGCTATTTTTTTTTCCCATCAAAGTGGTACCTGTTTATATTGAAGTGGGCAGGAGCCGGGAAACAAGTGGCAGGAGCTCGCCCCATCTCGCGGTGCCAGGCTCGAACCGCTGGAGTTCAGACCATTTCTGGCTGGCAGTTCCAGCATCATTAAGCTTCTGTGCCACTACATCCTCTGCTTTTATAATAAAATAGCAAAAATCCAGTCTAATTACTGTAATAGGTTGAACAACTAGTATTACTTAGGAGCAGTCATCCAATGCTTGCAAATTATTTTTACCACTGGTGATGTTTCATTTTTGCACCTCACAGGTATAAAAAGGTAGGCTCTGAATATGCTTGTAATAGCTCTTTTCTCACATCATGTATCACCACTAGATATACACACACACACACATACACACACAAACATACACGCTCACACATACATACACTACGGTTACACATCACAGAAGGACAGTCCAGATATAATTGCCTCTCATTATTCTTTCTATAAATAAATAGGACTCAGATGGTTGGGGGCAATATGCTGATTCTATAAACTGCTTAGAACACCGTAGAACACTGTGAAGCGGTATATAAATGCAAGTGCTATTGGTATTTTATTTTAACTAGAAAAAAGACTGATGGATGGAGAGGAGAAAGGCAGAATAGCTACCCAATGAATTTCAATTATCAGTGCCAGGATCTTTTTACATTCCAAAATATAATCTGTCTCAAGGACATGCATATATATGTTTTAAAATTAAAGTTGTGTTTATCCTGTGTGTTTTGTTTTCATGTTATAATTCAGAATGTGTCTCTATTGGATAATTGAAAATAATGTTTGAGGTCACTTAGAAATGGAAAGGCATGATAAAAATCACAATGTAATACGAAAGAAAGCATCTCACAGTAGGTCTGGGTATAGATATTATTCTATTCTGTTCATAACCAAATTGTCAGCACAAAGAGTTCGGTGTCAGAGAGCAAAAATCAGTGGGAGAGAGAAAATGCATTCTTCCAAATTCTTATGAAGAGTAAAAATAGCCTCTCTCACTTTTATCTCTGTTAGCATTGGTATTCTCCTATTTTTCTTTCCCTTAATTCAAGGACAAGAGAAGTCAAAAATGGAAAATAAGACAATCTAAAAGATCAGGTGATCGCTGTCCCATTCTCCCCTCCTCCCAGAGGGACAGTGAATTTAGGGAAATTTTGGAAACAAGGAGACTGAGGGAGGAGTTACAAGGATACAGACAGACACAGGGATAACATTCTGAATGATCCAATAAAACAGATCCCTTTAAAGTTGCTTTCCACTGCAAAACACCAACAATTGTCTCCATGAGCATGAAGGTTATGATCCTCCCAGCTGGCAAGACCAAGGAAATAGATTTTAGTAAGGTAAGGTATCCTTAATGCTTTTTTTGTTTGTTTTGTTTTCCTTCTGTTCAATCGTGTCCAATTCTCAGAGACAGCCTGGACAAGCAGTTTTCTTGGCAAGGAGTTTCAGAAGCGGTTTGCCATTGCTACCTTTCGTAGAGCTGAGAGAAGGTGACTGACCCAAGGTCACCCAACTGACTTTGTTCTGTAGGAAGTTAGCACCCACCCCTCTCCTAGAAAAATGTAATATTCTAGGAAATATTAAAAAGGCAGAATATTGTATTTCCCAGGATAAGAAATGGAGAAACATGTTTTTAGGCAGGAAACAGAGTCACTCTTAATAGCCCCCACAATCCTCAATAGCCCACAGCAGATGTCCACACTTAAGAAATAAAGAGACAGCTAGGTCTATTCATAGGTAAATGCCCTCACCCAAGATCCAACAAAGGTAGGATTAGGCCTCTACCCATCTAGCAACAGAACTCACCACATGGCACATGGGGAGATTGCATCATCCAGCAAGGCTCAACCAAGCTTGGGACTCAGGACAGCCTACAGAGTTGCCCCTGCATGGCCCCATGGGAGTCTGACAACCAATCAGAATACAAAATCAAAATCAAAGCCCAACCTAGGTCATAAAACCAAGGCACTCTCAGCATCTCGGCTAGGAGTGAAATCTACTTACCTTCCGTACTGGTTCGGAAGTGCAATTCATCACATCCAATTTTTGACCCTCTGCGCATGCACAAAGCCTTCTGCACATGCACAGAGGGTTAAAAATGTCCAGGTGGATGGGCGGAGCCTCGCGCTGCTGCCGCTACTGATTCACACAAACTGGACAGAACCGGCAGGATTTCACCACTGATCTCAGCCCTTTTTCTGCTCAGGAACTCAAGCCATGTGATATTGTTCAGGAACTCAAACCATGTGATCCTGTTCATCAATAAACCTTCTTTCCAAGCAACTTCTATGAATCCAGTGTGTTTTTTCCCCACTTGGAACTGAACCCAGAAGGATATTTCTTCCAACATTTCCTAAGATGGGTCTAGAATTCCCAGTCTTCCAGTTTCTAGCCTGGTTTAATCTAGCCTGGCTTTAATCACCAAACTGGCTAGTTTGGAGTAAATACATAATAATGGATACTATAATAGGAATATTCCAATTTCACTTCTAGTGAATTAATTAAGGTGGGATCTGTTTGAGGCACTTTTTCCCAGAACTCTCAACATCTGGACTGAGTTGCCTTTCCTAAGAGGAAACTTCAACTGACTCATCCCATCTTTCCCACAATCATTCACAAGGAACTCAAATGCAAATACAGGTAGTCCTTACAACAGTTAATTTAGTGACTGTTCAAAGTTACAATGGCACTGAAAAAGAGTGACTTATGACTGCCGTTTTTCACACTTATGACTGTTGCCACATCCCCGTGGTCACATGATCAAAATTCAGATCAAAATGGCAACATTTATGATGGTTGCAGTGTCTTGTAGTCATGTGATCGCTTTTTGCAACCTTCTGACAAGCAAAGTCAATGGGAAGGCAGATCCCTTTAACACCTGTGTTACCATCTTAACAACTGCAGTGATTCACTTAACCACTCCAACAACAAAGGTCGCAAAATTGGGCAAAATTCACTTAACAACTCTCTCACTTAGCAACAGAAATTTGGGGCTCAACTGTGGTCGTAAGTCAAGGACTACCTTTATCTTGTTTTCGAGCTACATTATCCTGCAAAAACATGGTTCAAGGGATAACACTACGTTTACATCTTTCTCTTTAAAGGAATTCTATATATAACAGAATTCTTGGGGCCATTCTGTAGGAAAAAATTAAAAATTCATAAATTGCTATGCTGGTGTGAAAGGCTTTCTTGCATGACAATGATAGTCAATGATGGTTCAGGATTATCTTTTTTTTTAATAAATGCTAGTCTAATGACCATAGGGATTGTGTGTAAATACGCTGAAAAATCAAGAGATTTTAGTTGAACCAATCATTATCATTAAACCATTTTATGCCAATCCACATCAGTCGTTTTGCCTTTCTCCCCACATAAACTGTATCTATTCCATACCTTGTTCTGCATGTCCCATTCTGTTCTCAGTAATATCACTACGAGGTGTCTTGTTTATTCAGGTAGATTTTATTTGTGAATATTGGATTGAAAAGACAACTACAATTGAGTGTATTTTAGATAGGATCCAAAGCCAAATAAGATGCAAACACAACTGAAGAAACAAAAGAGAGTAGTGATTACAGATTCTTCAACTGCTGTTCAATTATGTGCCATAAAATTGCTTTCAGCTCTTAGCAACCACATAGGTAGAATTTCTCCCTGACAATCTGTCCCTAACCTATCTCCCAGTGGTACCTTTATAACTGTGTTCATCCACCTTGCTGCTAGTCATCCTCTTCTATATTTTCCTTCTACCTTTCCCAGCATTAGAGTCTTTTCCAGGGTCCTTGCATAATATGTCTAAGAGCCATGGTGGTGCAGTGGTTAGAATATAGTACTATAGGCTAATTCTCCTGACTGCCGGCTGCCAGCAGTTCAATAGTTCGAGTCTCAAGGTTGACTCAGCCTTCCATCCTTCCGAGGTCAGTAAACTGAGGATCCAGATTGTTGGGGGCAATATGCTGACCCTGTAAACTACTTAGAGAGGGATGTAAAACACTGCAAAGTGGTATGTAAGTCTAAGTGCTATTGCTAGTGCTAAGTAAGATAATTTGAGTTTGATCATTTGGGTTTAAAATGAGAATTCTGGGTTGATTTTTGCAACGATCCATTTGTTCATTTTCTCGGCTGTCCACAATATTGGTATTTTATGACTATCATTTTGATGGTCATCTTATGATTTATTATTGTATCTAATGATTTATGATTTATCACTTTCTGGTTTGTATGTACACTGAGACTTTATGCAACTGAGACAAGTTCCTTTTGTGTCCAATCACACTTCGACAATAAAGAATATTATATATAATAAATATATATAATATTATAAATAATATTATATATAATATAATAAATATTATAAATAAAGAATATTTTAGTCTAGTGTAGTCTAGTCTAGTCTACTCTCTCTCCCCCCCTTCTTTCTTTCTCTCTTCATGTCCCTCTCTCATCTAAGATGGAAAACCACTGTGCCTCAGTAGTGAGATATATATTTATACTCACTACTGAGTCACACTGCTTTTCCATCATAGACAATGTTTTGCTATTATTTAATCTCTAGAGCTGATGGTTAATATATATAAAACTACCCTTTAGGTAACTGTGAGCAGACAAAACAAAACCATTAATATTCTCTATACTGAAAACAACATCCCACTTCACTCACTTTTCTCAACTAAAAGCAAGCTGTCTGGTACTCTATTTTACCTTGTATGCATACCTAGGAGCAGTGGTGGGATTCAGCCAGTTTGCACCACTTCTGGAGAACCGGTTGTTAACTTTCTGAGCAGTTTGGCAAACTGGTTGTTGGAAGAAATCATTAGGGCAGAGAACCGGTTATTAAATTACTTGAATCTCAACTCTGCCTAGGAGCGACTGGTTTCATAGCAAAAATTGTATGAAAACTATTTGATAGATCTTTGACATGTTTTATTTTCCTCTGTGCTGAGCGGTTTGCCTCTGTCTGCCCCAACCTCATAATTTTGGTTTGAGCATTATCCAGATACATAGCCATAATAACAAACCAGTGACCAGAATCATAATCTAAATACAATGATGTGTTGTTGTTGTTTTTGACATTTGCCAGCGATCAAGTTTCTAAATGAATGAGTATTTCTCTGTAATGTTATCCTGGTGTGAAATATTGACTGATAAGTCTGTATTTATACCAATCACACACTATACATGAGGACAAAGATCTGGAGATTTTAAATATAAATTTCTCACCCACATTTATGGATAAAATGTAACTTTCATACTAACACAATAGCACAGTTAATAACTGTAAAAATCACTTCAAGAAAGTCATGATCATATTGAGACCATGGTCCACCCTATGTTATTTATCTAATGTTCTATTGACAAGATTCTTCAAAGTCAGTCTCAAAATACTGAATAGTGGAGCCCGCACAAGATATTTCTCTGCTAAAAGGGGCTGCTTTCCATTCAGTGATACCAATTCTAGCCAAAATAGAATTGTTGTCTACCAATCACAGGAATGGGTTGTTTGTTTGTTTGTTTTTTATTTATTTAGTTTGTCAAACATTTACAAGATAACAGGTATAAGTATAAACATGGACATGAGCTCATGAAATGACTCCAAATAAATGGGATCAGTAGGACAGTGATGGTAGACATGCTGGTGCGCTTATGCACACTCCCTTACAGGCCTCTTAGGAATGGTGTGAGTTTAGACAGTTTAAGTAGACAGTTTAAGGTTAAGGCTATGGGGGTTTAAAGAAGTAACAACAGAGTCAGGTAGAGCATTCCCGGCATTGACCACTCTATTGCTGAAGTCATATTTTCTGCAATCGAGTTTGGAGCAGTTTACATTGGGTTTTGTATCTACCGTGTTTCCCCGAAAATAAGACCCTGTCTTATATTTTTTGGGACTTGAAATAAGTGCTTGGCCTTATTTCAATTGGCTCAAAAGCCCAATTGGGCTTATTATCAGAGGATGTCTTATTTTGAGGAAAACAGGGTATTGTTTGCCTGTGTATTATTGCAGTTGAAGCTGAAGTAGTCATTGACAGGTAAGACATTATAGGAGACAATTTTGTGTACTATGCTTAAGTCGGCATAGTTCAAGGTTGTCCAAGACCAAAATTTCAAGCCTGGTGGCATAAGGGATTCTATTGTGAGCAGAGGAGTGGAGTACTCTTCACTCTTCTACCTCTGGACCTGCTCGATTGTATTAATGTCCGATTTACAGTGTGGATTCCAGGCAAATGAACTGTATTCGAGGATTGGTCTGGCAAAGGTTTTGTATGCATCCTTATTATGTTGTGTCCTTATTATATTATGTCCTTATGTTGTGCATCCTTATTCTCCTTCATGAAGACATTATAGGAGATGACCAGGCAGAGCCCGAGGGTGGGGTCAAATGCATCGTCAGTTTGGAATCATTACATTCCCACAAGAAACCTAAGTTCATCCCTCACCTGTGAATTCTGTTTATTTTTTATTTTATTTTCAATTTATATACCGCCCTTCTCCCTGAGGACTCAGGGCAGTGCACAGCCAGAATTAAAAACATGAAATACAAATATTAAAAACGATTAAAATCTATATAAATTTGGCCCAAAAATTTAAAAAAACCACAAACCAATTAAACATTTAAAAAATTTAAAAAATTTCTTCCTAAGCCAGCCCGGCTTGCTGGAAAAAGTGGGTTTTAAGGGCACGGCAGAAAGCACTGAGGTCTTGGATTCTCCTTATGTTGACTCTTATCCAGCAGTTTGGCTGGATAATTTGGCTTGATCATTAGTAGATCAGATTCTTGCATATAATTAGTATTAAATAAATTCATAGTGCTTTGAACTCTACTCCTGTACCTGGTTTCTTGCACCTGACAGACATAATGCAAAACAAAAGTAATCAGCAGGCTAACATTCTCAAATTCTTAAGTCTTCAGCTGACCAAATGAAACCCTTATACTGGGTAACAGTAGCAACTCCAATGCATGTGCTGAATTCAGGTGCATTCAATAAATATTTTACAGTGGGAGAGGTAGAACTTCCTTATAGTTTTCAATCTATCTAGCTTTAGAGTCCCATCATCATCATCAACAGCAACAGCAACAACAAAATCATCATCATCTTACAACAATTATTATTACTATGGTTGGTAAGACAGTAAGTAAGTAAGACAGATGTTTAAGCTAGATTTGTCATTTCTGTCCACCTACTGAGTCCTTCCCAAGGAACTGAATAGAAAGATATTTCTGTTTAATAATATTTAATGCATTATCACAGGATGTAAGCTGTTCCAAGTAAAACTTGGGCTTACTAGTTGGACTAGTCACTAGAAGACCTCCAAGGTCCTTTTCTTCTTTTAACCCATAGTTAAAACTGATGTGTTATCAGCCAAGACTTTATTAGTTTGTATTTGGAAATCCCATAATATTTTAACCAGCTCATTTTTTAACTATATGCTTTAACTATATACTTTTAACTATAACTGGTACATGATAACTTTTACAGATGTTCCAGTGAATCATTTTGGAACTTAATGTTGTTGTTTATCATTCATTTATGTGATCTTCTTGCACAACCTGATTATTATGATTTGTACCACAGTCAGTCAGATGTTTACACTGGATTTGGGCTTTTTGTCCACCTATTGATTTTTTCTCAACAACCTGGGAGAGGCAAATGTGTTATTTCCTAGAGGTCCTTGCATGAGCTGTGTATTATGGTTCATCACACAGGCAGCCAGATGTTCAGGCTGGATTTGGCATTTTTTTATCCATCTATTAAGTCCTTCCCAAGGACCTGGAATAGGCAGCTGTTGATGTATTATGGTAATATTACATATAAGCTGCCTTCTGCAATTGACTGGAGGTAAATTTGTAATACTTGTTAATATTATCAATATTATTTAAACCAGTTGAACTCTCTCAAGGAGATCTTTGCTTCTAATAATTTAAAATAATGCACTGGAAAAAAGTATTTTAAATTATTTAATCTAAGAAATATAGAGAGAGATTTTTCATTTTTCAGAATGTGATCTGCATCTTCATTTATTACGGCACCATAAAAAAACATCAACATCAAAGTCCGCATGCCATTCTTATATTCATAATTAAAATATTCCATAATCATTTCTTAATCTAAAGAGTTAAAATCCCTAATTCAAAATACAAAGTAGGTTCAAAGTTTGAATGTGA
Source organism: Arizona elegans (assembly GCA_022577455.1). NCBI lineage: Eukaryota > Metazoa > Chordata > Lepidosauria > Squamata > Colubridae > Arizona > Arizona elegans. The sequence continues at coordinate 76,419,913 of JAKOOJ010000005.1, read as the reverse complement.
GCTTCATGTGTTCCACCTACAATGTTAATCCTGTATTTTATTCAAGGCACCCTCCGACCAGTCATCTCTGATTCTTTGAAATGCTGGCTTTTTGACAGCAAGGTGCACAATAAAATAGAGGCAAAAATGATGATGATGATGATGACGCACAGATTTCTCCAAAGACCTAACCCAGTGATGGCTAACGTTTTGTCATTGTGTGCTGAAAGTGTGCATGTATGTGCACAACAGCGCACATGCGTGCCTGTTCCCATAATGCAATGCATGCGTGCCCCCCACACAACACCCCCTGTGCATGCATGTGTGACCCCCCCTGCACTCTCCGCACCCCCGCGCATGTGCACATGATCCCCCCCATTTTGGGCGTAGCAGGCCTCCCTGCAGCTTCCTGGGACCAAAAAGGCCTGTAGGCCCAAAACAGGCTGCTGGGGGTGTGTGACGACCCTCCCCCCGTGGCCTGTTTTTGGTCCCAGGAGGCTGCAGGGAGACCTCCAAAATGGGCCACATAGGGGGCATGCCCCCCACTCATTTCCCCCCCATGCCACCATGCCACCACGCATGCGCGCATGAGCCCCCACCCTCGTGCATGCATGCACGATCCCCCCCAGGCATACATGTGTGTCTCTCACATGCACTCCGCCCCCTGTGCATGCACGGCAGAGACCTGAAAATCAGGTGGCCGGCGGGAGATGCACATGCGTGCAGGATGGAGCTGAGCTGGGCGACGGCTCGCATGCCCACAGAGAGGGCTCTGCAAGCCATAGGTTCGTCATCACAGACCTAACCAAAAGAAATCTTATGCACAAAAAGCAGGTGCTCCAGTAGTCATTCTATAAACTTTCATATTGGGTCAAAAATGGTCCTTTGTACATAAATAATTTGCAAGGAAACTACAGAAACATAAACTCAGCTGATAATAACCAGGCCAACCGTCGCAATAGGGCTATGTGATAGTGCTGCTTAAACAATATTCAAAACAGATGGCTTTATTGAGGAGGTTATTTGAAGTTCATGGATTTCCACTGGAAAATAGTAACCAGAGCTAATAAACAGGACACTTCTTTAGATTTCTCAGGATCATTCAAATCAGGTGGTTTAGAGAAGAGAGGAAGTTGTAGAGTTTTAGGAAGTAAAAGTAAAAGGATCTGTTCCTTATTGTTGAGTTTTCTTGCCTTCCTTGCATTTCCGTTAACAACATAAAGGAAGTCCAGTTTATTTACTGATAGTGCATGATAGATCCTGTTTATTATAACAAATGCTGCTGGAAATACTACTATGTTGTCTGTTCCACTAAAACATAAGACAGAAGTCTACTACAACATTCTGGGTTTAATACTGGTAGGATGTAACAGTGTCATCATTTTAATTAATACGAAGTTTTGGCCTGTTTTCCCTTTCCAATTAGTTTTTTTTCTTTGTTAAACAGAAAATTGCATGCAACAGCCTTGAATTCCCATCATGCCTGTAGATTCATTGTTAGGATTAAAGATGAGAAGAAGAGTAATTACATCCTCTCTCCATTCCACTCTGACCATACAAAGATGCAAAAGTCATGCATCTTCTCATCTAAACTTTTTCTCCACTCCTCCTAGGAATGTAGATCTCTTCTAGTGAACCCCTACATCCTTTTCCTAATTTAGCTTTTTTTGTTTTTGTTACTCTGGGAAAGTGAAAGTATGCTGATTATTTTGATAAAAGTAAAAGGTAGGATTCTCCATTTTTTCTGTTTTGCTTTTCTGTGTCTTTAGCACCTAGCATGCTAAAAGTAGATAAATAGGTACCAATTCAGTGGGAAAGTAACAGCATTCCATGAGCTTCAGTGTACAGTCATGCTGGCCATATAACTATGGAAGTGTCTTCGGACAATGCTGGCTCTCTCAGCTAAGAAATGGAGATGAACACCACTCCCTAGAATCAGATACAACTGGACTTTATCTTTACCTAGTTACAGTTTAGTTTATATTATCCTTATCTTTTTTGTTTTGTAAAATCCATCAATTATCAAAATAAACAATCAGCTTTCCCATGAAGGCCCAGTATGTTGATCTAATTAATTTTGCTATTTTCAAGGGCACTTTCATCAGGAAAAACAAGATTCTTATTCTTTTTTTTAAAGTTATTCTCCCATTTATCAGTGTAAAACTTTCTTGGATCCCAATCTTGTTAAGGTTTTTGCTTTTAAATTAAAATCCTTTTAAAAGTAAATGTGTTTTTTCCTCTTATAATTTCAAAAAGTGAAGGCACACGTGGAGAGTCTGATATTCACTGGCATTCAAGTCATCTTTCTTAGATTGTAAAATTATTAAGTCCAAATATATTTAAGAAGTGAGACTTTGGGGTCAAAAATTCCATTAAGGCCATACAGCACTTAAGGGGTATTGTAAATCCATCAGTTCCTAAGCAGGTTCCCAACTAGAAATCAACCACAAGAAGTTGTCCTTTGTTTTCCTTGCAAGGACCAGCTCACAAACTGACTCCTGGCAGATAATTCTACTGTAGTGTGGTCCTTGTTGATGGAGCTGCCTGCTGATTGCATTCAAAATCTCGTAGTCCCTGTGCTAGGGAGTATATCATTCCAACAATTTTTTTCCAGTAGTGCAATTGCAGCATATTTACATGTTGTTGGAGTAGATGAGAACAGAGTTATGCTCTGAACAAATTAGGGTCTGGTTTTGGGTCTGGCTAGTCTAAAGAAAATAAGAATTAGGGTGATATGATAGCAGTATTCCAGTATTTGAGAGCTGCCACAAAGAAGAGGGGGTTAAATTATTCTACAGATCACTAGAGTGCAGGACAAGAAAAAATAATAGTTGGAAACTAATCAAAGAGAGAAGCAAACTGGAATTAAGGAGAAATTTCCCTAACAGTGAGGACAATTAACTAGTGGAACAGCTTGCCTCCACAAATCGTGGGTGCTCCATCACTGGAAGTTTTAAAGAAGTGATTGGACAACCATTTGTCTGAAATGGTATAGGGTTTCCTGCCTGAGTAGGGGGTTGGACTAGAAGACCTCCAAGGTCCCTTTCCAACTTTGTCCTATTCTATTCTATTCTATTCTATTCTATTCTATTCTATTCTATTCTATTCTATTCTATTCTACTCTACTCTACTCTACTCTACTCTACTCTACTCTACTCTACTCTATTCTATTCTATTCTATTCGCTTAAGGATAGCTTAAAAGCCCAGTGGGGAAGAATGGATAGACCTGGAAAATCTAAAATCTCCTCTCCACCAAAAAGAGAAAGAAATGACTAGTATCTGCAGAATCTGTGGCAGTGTTTCTTAACTCCAGGTTGAAGTCCATATATCTTAAAACTGATGAGGTTGAGAAATAGTGATCTGGGAGATTGTTGCTGGGGGAACACAGGGAGGGGATATCCTGCAGCTTTGCAGGCAATGTGCTTTCTTTTAGAATAGTTGTGAGAAATAGACATTTCATCTTACTGCCCTACTGCAGTTGCAAGTATGTTCAAAAGGGCTAGCTCAAAATAAGTTTTAAAATCAAAAAAGGTACACATCTGAAAGCTCTGAGCAGTTGGGAAGGGAGATTTGTGGAGGTATCAAATCACCTTTCCCCTTCAAAGACCCCTGGAACTTAATGCAAATTCAGGCAGCTGAAGCCCAGAAGGCAAAAGAATGTGTAACAAAAGGTGTTTTTTTTTTCCCCAGTGAAGAGTGCAGAGTTTCAATGTTGCAATCAGAAAGATTGTTGGTGCGTTTTACTTTGTTTTATTTTAGTTTAGATATGCCATCTCTGAGTCAGAAATAAATCAGCTCAGCTGCTGAACCAAAAAAAAACAAAACAACCTGAAGCTGCTTCTGTCTGGATGTGCCCTAACAGCAGAATCGAAAGCATGTTTACTCAAAAGTCAGCCCCACTGGGTTTTAAAGAGTTTTCTGCCTAATAAGGCATTGTTCAAAAGGACAAGCTAAGAAATATGTTTAGGACTGTTGTCATTCAGTCTGATTCTCTAGAGCAGCCTTTTTCAAACATACTGTAAAATCAGTTATGGAATCGTACAAATTCTATAAAAGAAGGAAGGGCACAGAACATCTCTAAGACTGTAGGACATCTTTTTTTAATCTTATAAACATCAATATTGATATATGAATGTTGCTATTCAGATTCAGATTCATAAGTATGACGGCAGACACAGGAAGGGAGGAAGGGAGGGAAAGAGAAAAAGAAAGGGAGGGAGGGAGGGAAAGAGAAAAAGAAAGGGAGGGAGGGAGGAAAAGAGAGAGAGAGAGAGAGGAAAGAAAGGAAGGCGGGAAAGAAAGAAAAGAAAGAACAGAGAGAGAAAGAAAGAAAGAAAGGAAGGAAGGAAGAAAGAAAGAAAGAAGAAAGAGAGAGAAAGGAAGAGAGAAAGGAAGGAAGGAAGAAGAAAGAAAGAAAGAAGAAAGAGAGAGAAAGGAAGAGAGAAAGGAAGGAAGGAAGAAGAAAGAAAGAAAGAAAGAAAGAAAGAAAGAAAGAAAGAAAGAAAGAAAGAAAGAAAGAAAGCTCTTAGTTCTTTCCTGTAATTTTCTGTACCAATGTATAACAGCTTAGGAAAGAGACTCAATTTTCCTGGAATCACCTTTTTTCTTATGACAAGTGGGAAGCTTCATCAGATGACAATGTCTGCGGAGATGTGCCTTTAATGTTATCAATCTTTGACAGCTTTGAAGGAGGCTTAACGTCTGTTATATTTATTACAGTAGAACAATGATAGGGATGGGTATCGTAGCAACCATAGCCACAACCACCTAACAGATCTTCTAGGTAAGCATGCTTAGAAATCACCTGTGGGATATTTCCCCCCCCCCCCCCACTGCTCCAATCAAATGCATGCAATGCTCAGCTTTCAGGCTTAACAAACATTGAACGAATGGGTCAAAAACTGAAGGTGGGGTGCTTTTTATTTATCCTGGATTTAGACACGTTAGTAATTTGCGCCAGAGAAGTGCAGTTACTCAAGGAGTAGTTAAAAAAACAATTATTAATTTTGTTAAAGCTCGTGGTTGCAAATCAATGTTTCAATCAATCAAAAGCAATTATTGAATCATTGAATCAAAAAGGACAAGAAAGTAAATTTGGTTTTCCCCAAGTTCCCGCACAATTAAGGCAGGTCGTAGGGGCTCCAGGGCAAGCCCAAAACCAAGAATACACCAGCTGTGCTGTTCTCATGTATTGCAAATTAGACAGCTTGAGGTGAACTAAATAATCCCTTTTACGGGAAATGATATATTTCATTGTTTGAAACTTGCCACTTTGCTGCCATAAAAGATGGCCAAAAATGTGGGTCAAAGAGCCCCTAGCCAGCTCCTAGTGAAATGAAAAGCAAACACATTTTGCTTTCACGATTCACATTCCTCCTACTTGGTTTAATTTTTACAGCTGTAACAACTGTAAGGAGCTCTGTTTGCTGTCAGTTTATATTCTTATATTAGTAATATAGTATAGTATAATATAATATACCCTGTTTCCCTGAAAATAAGACATCCCCTGATAATAAGCCCAATCGGGTTTTTGAGCGCATGTACTAAAATAAGCTTCCCCCTGAAAATAAGCCCTCCCAGAAAATATTTAAACGCAGAGCTGGAAAACAGCTAAGACGGCAAAAATCTTGCTCCACGCGCCTCAAAATAATAAGCCCTCCCCGAAAATAAGGCCAAGCACTTATTTCAGGGTTCAAAAAAATATAAGACAGGGTCTTATTTTCAGGGAAACATGGTTAGTATAGTATAGTACAGTACAGTACAGTATAGTATAGTATATAGCAGTGATGGCTCACCTTTTTTCCGTCACGTGCCAAAAGTGGGGGGAGCGTGGGGAGGTCGCCCATGTGCGTGCCCACACCCATAATTCAATGTGTCCCACGCATGTGCACACACGTCCCCCTGCTTTTAACACGTGATGGCACAGTGGGCCCAGTAGGCCCGTTTTTCACCCTCCCCAGGCTCCAGAGGCTTTCTAGGAGCCTGGGGAGGGCAAAAACGGCCTTCCCCACCCACCCCAGAGGCGGGAAACAGCTCATTTCCCAACTTCCAGAAGGGACCGGAAGGCCCAAAAATCTACTGCCCAGCGCACGCATGCGCGCTGGAGCTGAGCTATGGCAATGCTCGCGTGCCTGCTGATATGGCTCCATGTGCCACCTGTGGCACCCGTGCCATAGGTTCGCCATCATGGGTATATAGTATATAGTATATATAACATATAGCATATAACATATAACTTATAACTTATAACATATAACATATAACATAACAAACGTAACGTAACATCATAACATAACATAACAAAACAAAATTAATAGAATTAATATAATATAATAACAAACATAACGTAACATAATGTAACATAACATAACAACATAACATAACATAACATAACATAACATAACATAACATAACATAACAAAAAATAATTAATATAATTATATTTATAATTAATTATATTTATAATATAAACTGACAACAAACAGCACTCCTTACTAGCACTGATGAAGTTAGCTAGTTAGGGTAATGAAACGTCTCCAAGAAAACAAGCAAGCTTAGAGAGCATCAAGGACCCCTTTCCATGAATAAATCAAGTTATTGTCCCAGGTAAATTAACACCTGCCCTTCCTCCAAAAACTGTGATTGGTAATTAAAAGTTAGCCTAACATAAAAACTAGAAGGTCGATCAGAATCCAAATGCTCCCGCCTTAGTATTTTTTACAAGTGACAAATTTGGTGGAGGAAAGGGACTGATAGATCATCACCTTTCCTAAGAACAAAAAACCAGAAGCAAAAGGAAAGTATTGTCCACTCAAGCTTAGTTAAATGAAAATCTATTCTGAACTAGCCTGTTTAGTTTCACACTTCAAGCTTTTGGCAGAATCTGATCCATACCCCTTCTTAATCTGCTATCAATCATGGTTTGCTTCTGGTTTTCTGGCCAATATAACTTGTTGAAGCAGGGTTTTTGTAAGGACTCAGTTTTTCCTGGCACCACAATGTTAGCATGGAACGACGTGTTCTACCTTCCCAATTTTTGTCCTTTCCCCACACTTCGATTTTTTTCTTACCACAAAATTGCTTAGAAAGGAATAGATGAACAATGTCTATTGAGTGATCATACCAATATCTGGAAAAAGCCTTATATGTACAGAAGCCCCAAATTATAATACCTTGTTATTCTCTGCAAAAAAAATAATATTCTGGAACTCTTACACAGTCAGGAATTAAGTAATTGAACTTTACACTAACCATGCTTGACAACTATTTATTCTTCCAAATATCACACTAGAGGAAAGTGCTTCTCTCTGAAATTAGTGTATAAGTCCAGCTTGTGGGTGACTGCCAAGGCAAGTAAAAATCAATAATCAAAAATAAATACAGAGGCTGACTTCAGGTTTTTTGAAACAAGGAGATGGCAAAGTTATCTCATGTAACAGCTCAGACTCAATCCTTTCTTCTATTGTATTCAAGCATTTATAAAGGGATACATATAGGTGCAAAAGATAGATTTTCTATCCTAGTAATGAAGAAAGTTAGCACCTACCCTTCCTAGAAGAATGAAATATTTCAGGAAATGTTAAGAAGGCAGAATATTATATTTCCCTAGATGAGAAAAGGAGAAACAAGTTTTTGAAGAGCAGCTCCCTGCCCCCAGCAGATATTTGGTGCCCATTAAAACTGGGCCACCCTATCTCATCTTTAAAGCGCTCCATGGCTTAGGGCCTGGGTATCTACGAGACCACCTTCTGCCACCGATAACTTCCCATTGGCCAATACGCTCCCACAGAGAGGGTCTCCTCAGGGTGCCGTCGGTCAAGCAATGTCGACTGGTGACCCCTAGGGGGAGACCCTTCTCTGTGGGGGCACCTGCCCTCTGGAACGAGCTAACCCCAGGGATACGACTGATCCTGGACCTCTGTACTTCCTGCCGGGCGCTGAAGACTTTCTTATTTCAGCAAGCCAGGCTGGCTTAAAATTTTAATCGGTTAATTTTATGGGTAAGGGGTTTTAAATTGGGGAAGCCAAATTGATTTAATTATTTTTAAAATTATTTTAATTTTCATATTGTATGTATTTTAATCCTGGCTGTTCACCGCCCTGAGTCCTTTGGGAGAAGGGCGGTATAAAAATTTAATAAATAAAAAAATAAAAAATAAATCAATCAATCTACAAGACAATTAGATCTTCAGCTTCAGGTGATGGGATTAAGACATGACCCTCCAGGACATAATAGGATTATCCAGCTCACCACTTGGCACAACCAAGCCCCTTCATTACATCACTCAGCAAGGTACAATAAACTCGATTCAGACAAACATGACTCCACATGGGAGTCTGCAACCAATAGGATACATGCCCTTGCCACAGGAACAGGAAGCTCAATGTCAAAGCCCAAGAGAGAGTATAAATAACACTCACTCTCCACTCCATGTGGTCAGCTACCCAGGACTTCAAACCCATGTGGTCCTGTTCACCATTAAACCATCCTTCCAAGCAGCCTCCATGTTTCCAGTGTCTTTTTCCCCACTTGGAACTGAACCCAGATGGACATTTCTTCCAACAGTAATAAAGCATCACTGAGCAGTTCAGCAAATACATTTGTAAGAATTTGATCAATCAATCATTCGATTTCTAATTCAAATCTGTACCGATTTTAAAGAACAATTTGCAGCTAAGATCCTTTAACAAAGAATGGCTACCTAAATTCTTATGCAACTTAAATGAGTTGTCAGAGTGTTTAGGGATTGTTCACCATAAATATAGAGGTGAATGTGGGATCTTAAGCCAGTTTCCTTACAAGAAAAAAAGGAGGATTATAACACGCAAATCAATCTGTACAACCAGTGAGCCCTTATCATGTTATCCACGCTTGTACATATTCAAATAACTTTCTTTCGTTCATTAAGGATATTTTGCATAGGTTTGCCATGTTGGTGCAAATTAAAATCCATTTTTTAGACTAAAGGTACAGATTCCCATTTGATATTGGTTCTTCCATTTACAGCTTTTAAAATAGGATTAACCATCTGTCTCTAGTCATGCTCAGGAATTGTCTTTGGTTTTTTTACAAATATTTTTAACATAAGAGCTGGAGGTCACAAAATTCAGCACCTAATTCACGTGTGATCTCTCTTGTAAACATTTTGGAGAGAGAGAGAGAGAGAGAAAGGGAGGGAGGGAGGGAGGGAGGGAAAGAGGGGGAGAGAGAGAGAGAGACTCTTGTTATGGGATAGACATAGAAACATCCATTAGCCTGAAACACAAATAGCACAGGATTCTGTTTTGCTAAGCTTTGAACAAATGAAGGCCTGTTTCTGGTGTAAAAAAAAGAACCTACAGAAAAGCAATTGCATATCAGTAGTGGGTTGCCCTTGGTTCGGACCGGTTCACAAGAACCAGTAGTAAAACCAGCGGGAGGCCCCACCCACCGCCCCAGATGCCATCATCAGCGATCTGTGCATGCACAATCCCATTGCAAACCGGTGGTAAAGTTAAGTAGAACCCACCCCTGTTGCATATATAATACTGGAGGTGGGCAGCACATTCATTAAAAGCTAATTTATTCTCAAATAAATCCAACAATCAGATTTTTTTTCCTGCTTTTGTCTGGTTACTCTTTTCCCACCCACATTCTAATGAGTTCATGCATTCTGTATCTATGAAAAATTCAGTTCTTTGTTTATTCAAATCATAAAATTGTCTAATTTATTCTGTTTGATTTCATGTTCTATTCTGCGTAATACTGAGCTTATTCCTCAATTTTCCCATGTGGAAACACTATGGTGGAATTGCCACTTCTCCAGATATACCTAAATAGACATAGCCTTAAATTATTTTGAGTACATGATATACAAACAATGAATCAAGAGAGTTACCTGGATATTTTTTCTATATCGGACTTACAAAAGAGACTTGTTAAAGTTTTGAAGAATCTCATGAGAAGAAACAAAGAAAAAATGAAAAGAAATAAAGTTCTTGGACATTATTTGAATGGACTTAAGCAGAGGTATCAAACTCACGTTGTCACAGCAGCATCACATGACATATCGGGACTTTTCCCCCCTTCTCTAAACCAGGCGGGAGCATGGCCAGCACATGATGCATCTGGCCTGCAGGCCAGGACTTTGACAACCCTGGACTAAGATTTTTAAAAGTAAAATGAAGGATTGTAGAATTGTTTTATTTGATCAAGTTTAAAACACGTGTTATTATTTCTAGTAACCTTTAATGGACTTTTGTTGACGCCAGGATTGAAATGACAATGCTTTATGGATTGGTTTATAGGTAAGATATGGGAAGAAGAGATCATTTATTGTAATTTAAGAGGAGGTAAAAAGTTATTAAAATTGTTTGTACTTATTATGATGGAGATTGGAAGGAACTTCTGATATATTTCTTTTCATTTTCTTTACTGTTATGCTTATGCTTTGTTTTCTTTGTTTTCTTTCCTTTGTTCTCCTTTACCCCTTTTCTATTTTCCTTTAGTTTGTATTAGTTTTTATTATTATCATTATTATTTTTGTTTTAACCATTTAGTCGTGTTCAATTCTTGGTGACTTTATAGGCAAATGCTCTCCAAGCTACCCTGTCAATCACAGCATCTTTCAATTGTTATATCTTCAACTTTGTATCAGCTTTGATGTTATATTATGATTATAATCTTTAATTTAAAAATTACTTGGGGAGAAAAAGACACAATGGATAATAGTATGGGTTTATATGATCATTTTCATCTATTTTACCTAAGTACTCCATCCATAAAAGTTAAATTTCTCATCCTATTCTATCATTTGAAAATAACATCAGCATATGCTTACTTTCTTTAGCAATTAAAATTTTGAACGAAATAGATTTCAAGAATGACCTCATGCAGAACTTTCCAAGGGCTAAATATGTCCTTACCGTACTGTTGAATTTCCATTTGTGGTTTCATTGTAAGTAGACATTAATCTACTCCTACCAACGTTCATTTCTGGCGCCAGTGAATTTCATCTCATAAATATGGAGCTATCCTAGCAACTGACCCCTTGTTCTCACAAATCCCCCTACCCTTATATTATATTGTCCAACAAGAAAGTCACATTCAAGCAACAAAGAACAAAGAGCAGAAAAAACCACACTTGCAATAATTTAAAATATTCAAGGTACTGGAAGCAAGTCAGATATTTCACTGAACAAATTAAGTATAGGGTATACAAGAGGAGAATACTTCAAGAATACTTAATAAGGTGTATTGTTTTGCCATGCTCTTGGTGTAAATAGGACAGTGTTGCTTGGAGAGGAATATACAAAAGTATATGGAGGCATAAGATTGGAGTTAATGTTTGAATTGTGAAGCAAGTTCCTTAAAATGGATCTGCTTGAATTAAATTCAAGCAGCAAAGTATTTTTTAACCATCATTTACTTATTTTTTTAAAAAGAAAAATTATTTGAATCTCATACATGTTTGTATCCAAAACTTAAGTGGCTACAAAAGAATATAGAGAGCATTATTGATGCAACAACATTCGGTATATGATATAATATTACTATTTAGGGAAAATGCCTCTAATGGTAAGTAGTTTTTAAAATTAGGATTTCTCTGAATGGCCTCCCATATCACCTTGGGCATTAAAGGTGGATTGAGAGGAAAACAATCATTATATCCTATTCCCCTTGAGTATCCTCTTCACTATTTCACAGAGCACTTTTCAGTTTTCCAATTTTATATCTAATTTCCTGAAACTCAAGTGCCATACACGTTATAATGGCACTTTTTTTTTTTCAGATCAAGGAAAAGCTACAGCTCTGAAAATATCAAAAGGAAATTATTTTTTAAATAATAGAGGATGAGGGATATGGAAGGTATTTATGCATTTATTTAGTCATTTATTTTTGCAGTACGTAAAATGCAGTGGCTTCTACTGAATCGAAAGCCTTTTCAGATGTTAGAAAAAAAGAACAGAAGCACACGGTAAGAACTATGGAGATAAGCCTACGCGGTGAAGTGGTGGTGCTAATGAATTTTAATTTGCAAATGCATCTGTGCATACCAGGAAAGAAATAACTGCTAATGACTTAATTGAGTGACAATTCACCTGTCAATTTTGCTAAGGCATATTTGAAACACAGGTGCATAAATACAGAGAAGGTTATTATTGTTGAGAAATGAAAGGGAACGTATCGCTCTCAAAAGAAAGTTGAGAAATCTCAAGCAGGCTCTAATGGCTCAAAGTTTCACCAAATTCTCAAGAAAAACAACAAATCAATTTCCAGCTATTATATGTTGTTTGCCTGCTGTCATAAGATGGAGTCCTCTGAGCTCCATGATGAAACTATTAAATAAGTAAAGATCAAGAGACTCCAGGCTAGCTTTGAAAAGCAACTTTTCCTAATGATCAATGCTGTGTACAACTTGCAGAGCAAAAACAGCACTGAAGACGGAAGGGAAGAATGGAAAGCCATACACCATTTTATGTATTATTTATCTAAAGTTTTGCACTTATTTCATCTTCTATTCAGACATTACTGCCCTCCAGTGATAATGCTTAAAAGACCAATAGCATAAAAACTCCCAAAGAGGTTATGCTGTATCTCTGCCATGGCTTTAAAAAAAAAAACATGCATTGGCAGAAATACAATTATTCCCCTCTAAAGTGCTTTGTTTCTACTTTTTACTGCTTTTTCTATTGGTAAAATAATCATCCACCTTATCTCTAGGCTAGACTTAAGTCACATCAATCAGAATCTCTATACAAAAAGGGAAGAAGAGCAACATTTCAGAAGAAACCTTTCATACTGCCTGCTTTCCACGCATTTGGATTAGTCCTAATAGAAGCTGTGTATCAACACATCAAATTGAAGCAGAAGCTTTAGAGAAACCGTGCCTTCATTCCCCTGGTAATGTCACATATTTTACTACTCAGCAATTAAAATGCTGGCTTCAGATGTAGGAATTGGTTAAGTATTCAGCAAGTTCTCCACCAGATTTTCAATACGAAGCATTAACAGTAACAAATGCCAAAAGAATTAAATAAGGGACATTCTTGTGCAGGATTTGCACAGGAAATCAAAACCTCCTTCTCCAAACTGCTTAGTCATGTTGGAAGAAATATCCTTCTGGGTTCACTTCAGGGGTGGGTTCTACTTACCTTTACTACTACTGGTTTGCATTGTGCCCGCGTGCATGCGCAGATCAACTTTGATGGCATCCGGGTCAGTGGGCAGAGCCTCCCACCATTTTTACTACCGGTTCTTGTGAACCGGTCTGAACCGGGGGCAACCCACCACTGGTTCAGTTCCAAGTGGGGAGAAAGACACTGGAACCATGGTGGAAAGATGGTTTTAATGGTGGACAGGTTCACATGCCTTGAAGATCTTGGGTGAAGAAAAAAAGGGCAGAGATGCTGAGAGTGCCTGGGTTTTATGCCCTCTCTAAGCTTTTGAATTTGAGCTTCTATTCTGATTGATTGTGAGACTCCCATGGGGCTATGCAGGGGTAACTCTGTAGGTTGTCTGTGTCCCATGCTTGGTTGAGCCTTGCTGGGTGATGCAATCTCCCCAGGTGCCATGTGGTGAATACTGTTGCTAGATGGGTAGAGGGCTAATCCTATCTTTGTTGGATCTTGGGTGGGGTCAATTCCTACTATGGCTCTGCCTGCAGGAGGCAGATCTTTGTTATGTAGAATAGACTGGCCAGGACCTTAATGGCCCATTGACAAAGGTGGGGGAGGGGATGAATTTCTGCCTCCCCTTTAGGGGAAATATTCTGCCCTTTTAATATTTCCTAAAATATCTCATTTACCTAGGAGAGGAGTGGGTGGTAACTTCCTACAGTCATCTAGAAATAACTAGGAAAAACTCAAGGGAAAGAAATTTAATAACTTGAATCCAGCCCATTAATTTATTCTGTATGTAAAAAAAGTTTGACCCCCATTCCCCCCCACCCACTAAATTAGAAAAATGCATCAATTGCTGCCCTAGGATGGAGCCTTGAGAATCAGTGGCTATTAAAATGTGCTTCCTCCCTTCCTCCTTCATAATTTAGCTAAAAAATGATGCAGAATAATATATCATTAGGATGTTAGTGTTAATTAGTCCAGAGCTAATGAATGCTGCTTCTTATCTGATAGTGCCAATAAACTATAGGACCAGGAGTAATATCCAGCAGGTTCTGACAGGTTCTGGAGAACTGGTAGCGGAAATTTAGAGTTCAGAGAACCAGCAGTTCGGAGAACCGGCTGGCCCCAGAGGGTGGTGGGAATGGAGATTTTGCAATATCCTTCCCTGGAGTGGGGAGAGAATGGGGATTTTGCAGTATCCTTCCCCTGGAGTGGGGTGGGAAGGAGCTTTTGCAATATCCTTCTCCTGCCACGCCCACCAAGCTATGCCCACCAAACAACACCAAGCCCACCAAGCAACACCAAGCCACACCCACAGAACCGGTAGTAAAAAAAAATGGATTTCACCATTGTATAGGACCACTATTACAGCATCATCAAGAGCAAAGCCTTTTTTTAAAAAAAAGACTCTGTCAATACATTGAGGATTTGGATATAAGAAATATATAATAAGGAGTTTGTGTAAACGAGAATAAGAGGGAATCTTTGGTTTTCTTTGAGCTTGGTTGTTTTCAGACATTTTATTAACAGAGTAGATAACATCTTCTGTATCAGAAGAGTGTGGGGTTTCTTCTCAGTTTATATACAGTAGCTTGACCTGTCAGTGTTGGTTAGGATGTTGCTTTCTCCTTGGTAGTTCCTTGATTAGGCTGTTATTTACTGCTTGATTGTTTATCTGAGTTGGTATTTTCTCAATTAGGGTGCTGCTTGGTTGTTTGATTTTAATCCCTATTTATCTCGGTGTTATTGCTAGTGATGAGGTGTTCTGGTCCTTATGTTTACTTTTTTAGCTCTTTTACAGCCTCTTTGGAATGGTGTGTTTACCTCTATGTGCCTGTTGATGGTTGATTTGTCTGAGTGCCAAGCTTTCAAGAATTCCCTAGCATTTTTGCATTTAGCTTGATCTAGCGTGCTCAATTTCCCAGTTGAAACTGTGTTTAAGACTGTCCATGTGTTGTGAAATTAAGGAGAATAAGATTTAACACCATCACTAAAGGTATTCAGGAAACTTTTCACGCAATGAAGGAAAGCATAAGAACCATATGACACCCTAAGGACTGTGGGCCCCGCAGTATACCAAAAGGGCATTTCATTGCATGGATAATCTCCATACTTATAGATATTCAGAGTTCTTCTCCAAAATATCTGACTAGTGTTTGTTGGGTAAGAGGCCTAGAACCTCCCCCTAAAGCCACCTACTTTAAGGACAGAAGTGTGAACTTGGAAAATCAGGAACAATCAAGCAGGGAAGAGCTAAAACATGGAAGGAAATAAACACTGCTTATTATTATATCAGATCAATGATCTCTAATCATGTTTTATTCCACTCGTGTTTTATGCCAGTTGCTTTGTAGCATGAATTATGACACTGAACATTATTTTAACTGATTCCTTGAAGCATCTTTATTTTTACAAACATGAAAATATCATCTTTCAGTGCTTGAACATATCAATTACCAATTCAGTCATTCCAAAAAGTATTTTTATTAATTTCAAAATAAAATTCTTGGCAGAAGGGAATAACTACATCAGTAATATTTCATATAATTTTTTTCTTATAAGTCAACCTTTTTGCTTTCTTCAGCACTAAATAAATGCTAATTATAAAGCATATAATTTCATGAATGGGATTTTTAGGATCTTATTATTTTGTCACTTCTAACATTGCACGACATACTGCTGAAAATTAATTGGAGATTCCTTTGATGACAGTGTAGCTTAGCTCTGTTTGCTTGGAAATTGAGTGCAGACTAGAATGAACAAGTCATCCTACCAAAGGATATCGTAAAAGATGGGGATTGGGTATCCAATTTTTGAAAAACAAGCAACCTATGGATCTAGGTATCTGTGATAATTGCTCTCTCTTTCAAGTACCTCATTTGTGGGCAAGGTCCTTGAAAACTTAATTTGGAATTATTCAGAGAATTGGCTTATCTTGACCCATTCCACCAACGAAGTGGCACCAGCTGTTTGATGAAAAGGAGCCAAGAGGACTGGATGGGAAGCCCAATGGATTTTCTTTGGACTAGTAGTATCTTGTTCAACTAACTGGGTGCTGTGAAATGATGGTCACATTTCTGCAGGATTATTTTCAGAAAGGGGCATTTAGGGATTTCCCACACCCATATCACGAAAAACCCCAAGATTTTATTCTTTCCCTGGGCATTTTCATGACTCTAATGAAACTGCTGAGATATTATTAATTTAGTATGCTTATGATATTCATCTCAATTTCTCCTTATCCACTGAATTAAGTGAGTTTGTTCAAATGTTGGAATGTTTCCTGGAGGATGGAAAAACCCTAAAATTGGATAGGTAATATCTGTCATAGTACTTCCTACACCATTCAAATTTGATCAGGCCCAAGGCAAGATATTACTACATATACTCACAGATAAGCCAACCCTCAAATTTTTAACCAAAATAGCATGAAAAATGTGCCACCCGCAGATAAGCTGACTTGCATTTTTCATAGTATCTTCCTTAAAAATTCAAGGGTTGGCTTTTCCACAAATGGGTTTATACACTAGAATACAGGTAGTACTCGACTTACAACCATTCGTTTAGCAACTGCTCAAACTTACAACAACACTGG
This sequence comes from Arizona elegans, assembly GCA_022577455.1. Lineage (NCBI taxonomy): Eukaryota > Metazoa > Chordata > Lepidosauria > Squamata > Colubridae > Arizona > Arizona elegans. The sequence continues at coordinate 76,403,234 of JAKOOJ010000005.1, read as the reverse complement.
AAAAAGTGACTTATGACTAATCTTCATTCTTACTGCCATTGCAGCATCCCTAAAGTCACATGATCAAAATTCAGGCCTTTGAAACCAGCAATCATGCAACCAGCATGTATTTACAATAGTTGCAGCATCTGGGACCTTCTTGGAACTGACGAAAGGACACAGCCCTTTCCAGGCTCCACCCCCCCATTTGCACTACTCAGGTGACTCTGAGGACACAAACAAACCTCCAAGAGGCCTCAATGGCTCTCTAAAAGAATGTAAATGACCAGCTGTCTACAAGGAATATAAATCCTTCCATTCCCCACCATCCAATCAGAGCTGAAGAAGCTTCTTTTTAAAAAGTTTTTTATTTTTTTATTTTTTATAAAAATATCAAATCAATGCGTGAACAGTGTGGCACATTGGCGCCATACATTCCAATACAAATGAAACTGATCAGATTAATCATAATTATTACATTCAATCAATTTATGTATTTCTAATAACAATACACATTTATATTAGGGGTTTTTTAAAAACTTTTTTAATTTGATTTATATGCCGCCCTTCTCCGGAGACTCAGGGCGGCTTACAATGTGTTAAACAATAGCTTTTATACTTTTGTATATTTATACAAAGTCAGCTTACTACAGGTTGTAGTCTATCATTATTCAATTATTCCACATTTTCTCATTATTACTTTCATTTTATAAAATAAAAATATATACATTAATATTCCCCTTATTTCTATCACTTATTCTAGCTTTTAATCATATCACCCTTTATTTTAAAACTTTTTTTACTTTTTTTCCTGTCTAACTTCTAATCATATCACCTACCTAAAAAAAAAGGAATATATATAGAGAGAGAGAGAAGGAAAAGCAATTCAGAACAACAACAAAAAAGAGGAATCATCCATCCATCATCTCTTGTTCACTTCATACTTTAATTGCTATGCTTTAAAAAAAGAGGAAAAAGGAAGAGCTGAAGAAGCTTTTGAATGAGAAGTGAAACATCTTCAAAGAAAAGCAAGGAAGTCCAGTTGCCTCTTGAAAAAAGCACTTTTGGGACAATTTTGGGCTTGGATTTTGGCACCATAAATTCTCAGCTTATCCACTAGTATACACTATATTCCCCACATCTCATTCAAATCAGTTCCCCTGTTCTAATTTTTAACCATCATACTTATACCAGCTCAAGATATAAATAACAAATGTAGTCTGGCTATCAAACTATCCGATAATTGAGATGGAAACTGCCCAGGAAGATAATATAACTTTATGTTTTTGCTCCTGACAGTATTTCAAATGGTCCTAAATCAGAAGTTTAAAATGTTAGATGATGACTTGCAAATTCCTGGTATCCAATCAAGTCTGAAATATATTTTCTACTTATCTTTGATTATACATTTTTTTCCTCCAGCTTTTTCATGATTGAAACAACTCTAAAGCAATTCTATGTAAAACATTTAGAAGTGATATTGGCTTCTACAGTCCTGTAGCATTTTTTCCCATTTTGCTTACACTGACTTGACTTAAGCCACTTTTGTTCTATTCCAAAGCAACTAGTAAGAGCCTTTCAAACAGTGATTTTCCCTTTCAGTTCTCCTTATTTCATATTAGACTATCTTTCCAGGAGCATCCATGGCACCTGAATGTTATCTTTGTCAATAATATGCAAAACAGATTCACCTGTTTTGTCAATACTTAAAACGAGCTCACAAGACAGATGTGATAACTTGGATCTGTCTATCACTGCATTGTCCTGGAACATATGCAATATTTTTTAAGGTTTCTGGGAAATCATGTTTTCAAAAATCCATAACAAAGGCATGAAAAATTTCTGCAGGCTGAATTTAGCATTTAATATAATATTTCAAATCTCATTAAATCCATCCAGCTGTGGATTATTCCCCCAAGGGAAATCTTCTATTGGTTCAGACTTTTGAAATGGATAGAGAATAATACTTGAAACAATACTGTTTATCAGCAGGAGGACAGGATAAAATATTCTCCTTATGAGACTGGCAAGTGTACATCAAAAAGTTATTCCTTTTGGATTAATTGCATAATTACTCCATGGTATCAATCCCGTATTTACCTTACTTTTCGGAGTATAAGACGTACTTTCCGCCCTATAAATGAGGGTGGAAATGTCAGTACGTCTTATATACCAAATACAGCCATTTTTGGCCTCCCGCATGTCCTGTTTTTGCAAAAAATGGGCCCCTTTTTCACAAAAACAGGGTGCACAGAGGCTTTGGGAGGCCTGCAGAGTGCTCCTGGGGCCAGGGAAGGCAAAAACTTTTTTTTTCTTCCTTACCTCTTCAAAATCTTGGTGCATCTTATACACCAATGTATCTAATAGTCCGAAAAATACATATGTTAATATAATTTTATTATAATAAATCTCAACATGGTTTGCAGTCCTATAAAATAAAATGCAAAATACTGTGCAACATGACAGATGCAGTACAAAATAAAACGCGTATAAAAGGTAAAGAATAAAAAGTATAAAATTCAATGTATAGATGGTGAAAAATGAAGAGAAACGACTCCCAAACCAAAAATAGCAATAAGGCAATTCAGGACCACATGCCTCTGTTCAGGAATAGGTCCTATGGAATGCCCTGGGAGCTACCTCTAGATAAGTGGAAACAGAGATCCAGAAACCAGTCAAAAACTTTTCAACTATTCTAAAGTGGTCATATTTCTTTAAAATAATGTTTCCAAAAAAGACATCAGGTGAAGCAGCTGATGAGAAACAAGTGATGTCTTTAAAATTTCTTTAGGCAAATATATATGCAAGTCTGTCTGTGGGAATGGATCGGGGTGAAATGCTCTGAAGTCTGCTACCGGTTCGCTTCAGTACCGGTTTGCTTTGCACGCACGCATGTATGGTGCATGTCAAATACATGCTTCGTGTGCATGCACACTGCAGGCACTACCACCCAGCGCTGAAAAAGGAGGATTAAGAAGCCTTTTCTGAGTATGCAAAGGTAAGTAGAACAGCAGGGTGGGGAACAGCTGTGCCATGCGATTTAGATTCGCTAGAAAGCAGCTGATCATCGGAAATACTGTTTCGCCTGAACCAGTAGCATTTTTTTTAATTACCAGTTTGCCCAATCCGGTAGCATTTTTTACTACCGGTTCAAGCGAACCGGTCCAAACCAGTAGCATTTCACCCCTAGAATGAATGTGCCCACTGAGGTTGGATGTTCTCTGAATATAACAGAATAACAGAATTGGAAGGAATCTTGGAGGTCTTCTAGTCCAATTCCCAGCTCAAGCAGAAACCCTATACAATTTCAGACAAAGAGATTGTCCAATCTCTTCTTAAAAACCTCCAGTGTTGGAGCACCCATAATCTCTGGAGGCAAATCATTCCATTGATTAATTGTTCTAACTGTCAGGAAATTTCTCCTTAGTTTTAGGTTGCTTCTCTCCTTGATTAGCTTCCATCCACTGTTTCTTGTCTTGCCTTCAGGTGCTATGAAGAATAGGTTGACTCCCTCTTCTTTGGGGCAGTCCCTTAGATATTGGAGCACTGCCATCATGTTACCCTTACTCTTTCTTTTCATTAAACTAGATATAACCAATTCCTGCAACCATTCTTCATATGTTTTAGCCTTCAGTCCCCTAAAATACATTGTGCCATAGTTTGCAATTAAAGTAGATTTAGTTGTATAAAGGAAAAGATAATATTCTTTGTTTCCTCTGGATTTCTATTTATGTGCATAGGCAATTCCTGCATGTAGTTTACTGTCAGTGGTAAGGAAAAAAAATTAGTGTTTTTTTATTTCACATGTGAACATGTAATTAGTTTCACTTCCCTCTACCTGAAGAAGACAAATATTAAAATATTCTAGAATATTTCTGATAGATGAATTCTGGTCTACAAAAGCATGGATTGTAATGTTAATCTTAGAGATTCTACAACATTCTTTGCCAGTTTCAAGAGATTTGCATGAAAAGGAAATATTGAATTAAATTAACTACACCTTGGTTTGAATATATTCAAATCTGATCTCTTTAAATTGCCTTTATTTGATAAGCAGTACAAATATTATAAAGGTTTGTAGTGAAAAGACATAATGTTTATTATATAAAAATTAAATTTATTTCTGAAATATGAAATAGAATCAGACCAAATAAAATAACGAGGAAGCAAGCAGAAAATATTCCTAAAACAAAATAGCAAATGAAATGAAGGAAATATTACAAATGGCCTTTAAATATTTGGGGTGAGAAAATTGTTTTGAAGTGATAACAAAGTGATATCTAACCATCATGATGCATTAAATGAATACAAATAGTTAATTGATTTCTGGAAAGTCCAGAAATGAATAAGAAAGAATAACTGTATTTTACAATAATGATCTTAAAGCAAATATGAAAGATCAATAAAGGAGAACACAGGAACATTAATTGTGATTCCAGTTTTTTAACTCCTAAATTATATGAATGCATTTGTTTGTCAAATTCATTTTTTAAAAAAAATAGTATCTCTATATGACTATCAGAGCCAAAATGTATTATTCATAAAATTTGGTATCGCAGATTTCCCGTATGAGTGGGATAATTTGAAAAATGTGAAAAATTAAATGAGAATGTTTACACATTGTAGAACATACGATTAGTATAAAATCAATATGAGCTGTCCAATATAATTTTCAATCATTTAAATTAACAATCTAAAGAAACCAGTCTAACATCTGAGCAAAAAAAAAAAGGAACATTTCAGGGAAATTTGTTTTGGTTCACAATTTGTTACAGCTGTGCATTTAAAGATAACCCAATCCTATTTTCACTAATGCAAAAAACATCATTATGTCATCTCTAAATTTGACCATCTAGTCTCTGCTTAAAACGTATCTAATGATGGGCTCTCATCTTCTGAGACCATCTGTTCCACTATTGAGTAACCTTCATAATTAGAAAATAGTTGCTACTTTTTAGTCAACATAGTCTTTTATTTAATTTGAACTCCTTCTTTTGAAGCATCGGTGACCAGATCTGGTCCATCACATTGACCCTATCAAATAACACTTGGATTATTTGAAGATGGCTATCACATTGCTTTTTAATCTCTTTTTTTTATCCAAAACAATACAGTTGCTTCAGTCTTTCCTCCCGGTCTTCAGATGCCTCACTATCTCTCTTGCCCTTGGATATATTTCATTTTTATTGCTGGCCTTCTTCAATTGCCCAAAATCATACCAGCGGTTGTCATGAAAAGGAGGATGGTTGTGATGATAACAATAACAAGAAGTCTTGTATTACATGGGCCTGCAACCTTGGGTGCAAAGGGCCATGCCTAACCTTTCCATAACATGCTACAGATTAACAAGTAGGCAAGTGTTGTGGCTCCGTTACCTGAGCCTGTGTCATTGGCAGGAGAGGACTCCAAGAGTGAAGGAGAGGAGTTGGCAAGGCCTCCCTCTCCAGGACCCTCCTCTTTGGCAATGCCTTCGGTGTCCGCCGAAGGGCAAGAGATAGGGCCGGGGCCAAGCACGTCCACGCAGCCACAGGTGGACAGTGATGAGAGTAATGAGTCTTGGCTGGATCCACACCAGCGTCACAGAGATAAGCGCGTGCAACAGAAGAAAAGGCGTGCCCGAGATTAGGCTGAATCACTGGACCACACCCCACAGGGTATAAAAGGGAGCATGGTGGCCAGTCAAACCTTGTGACGAACAAAGCTGAAAGCTTCCACGCCATTCTGCATTGCCGGACTTTTGCTATAGACTTTGCTGGATTATCTTTGGACTTGATTGACTCTGTAATTATTGAGCTGTTTCCTTTGAGGTACCAGAAGTGGGGAGAAGTTATCTCTCCTCTTCGTAAGTAATAAACTCTTGGCAGGCAGCCACTAGGTTGTTGCCAAGTTCCGTTATCATAAGGAAAAGGATTTTGCTGGCTGGTTTGGTCTTTAACTCTTGAACGTCTGTTGGTGTGTGTGCGTGTGGGACAGGGACAGAACAGCAAGTTTGGCATAGTGGCATTGAAGTTCTGTGTCTGTTACTGTGTTTCCCCAAAAATTATATTAATTAATTATATTAATTTTTTCTCCAAAAGACACAATAGGGCTTATTTTCTGGTTAGGTCTTATTTTGGGGAAAATACAGTACTAAATGCACCTGTCTGGCTGACAATCTTAACTGGGGCTTATTTTGGGGATAGGGCTTATATTACGAGCATCCTGAAAAATCATGCTAGGACTTATTTTCCAGTTGGGTCTTATTTTTCGAGGAAACAGGGTAGTTTATAAGTATTTTAATATATAAGGAATGTCGTAAATAATGCAGCTTAGCAAAGCATTTGTAAAGTCTCATGCATGAATAAAGCATTTGTTCTTGAAGCATTAAAGCAACTATGCCCTCCAAAAGGGTCGGCCTATCATTTTTAAAAGTTAAACCAGGGGTGTCAAACTCGTGGCCCGTGGGCCGAATGTGTCATGCACTGGCCACACCCACCCCAGTTTAGCGAAGGGGGGAAAGTTGTGTTACATCATGTGATGACAATGTGATGCCACGAGTTTGACACCCTGGTTTCACCCAGCTATCTGCACACGTGGATAGAAATACTTTCCAATTACCATCATATAAGTGACTGTGTAAACTCTGAGTAAAAGCAACTGACACAGTTGCATTAATCTCTTGTAGGTTGTTTTAATTTTCCAAGCAGAACTTTGCATGCATCAGTGAATTGTAGAAACTGCCTCTTGCTAATGCTTTGTACAATCATAAGAAACAACGATAACAATCTTTCAAAGTTGGTACCCACATGGGGTTATCACTTCGAGAATTCCAGACACACACTCGATGGGATCCAAAACAGGAGAAACCATCTTTTTATAAACTTTGCTTTGCTTCAAGCCACGCTTAGGCTACCCATATAACATTCTGATTGAATGAAAGGCATGTGTCATGTTCTTGGACCATTTTAATGACGAATGCAGCCAATTGACAAATTGGATTTTTGCCCTTGAACGTGTCACATACCAGCTGTAAACAGGAAGTGCCATAAGTTGCATACACTATTTCTCATTATTGTCGCTCTTTTTCAGGCAGTAATTGGATTGGCAAGACAGATTTATTTATGTGCAAAGATACAGTAGCAGGACAGGATAACTTTATTTATATGCAACGATATAGCACTGGTTGTGAGCCACTGACAACAAAATGTATGTATGGCTGCCTTTTAAAAAATGTCAGGTCCTGATCTCTTTAGTAGTGACTGGGATATTTCATCAGTGTTGCGGATTAAATGTTACACTACTCGTTAGACAATTTAAACCTATGAAAGTTCCCCATAGCTACTTCCGTAATCTGAATGCTATTCTTTTCCCAATCCTTTGTATCGTAATTCTGTCAGCAGCCTTGCATGTTAATATACTGCAGGTTTTATACCCAACGTTCTAAAATGCCAGCCATGACATCAGAAAAGATTACTTCACTTATAGCCTCAAGAGAAACAACACAATGAAAGCCAGGTAAAGATGAATGGAGTCACATCTTATGCCATGCTGAGTGGAAAGCTCTGAGGGAATATTGATTGAGAAAATTGCAGTCAGTTAGACATGACCTCATTATATCTTATTCCCCACCATGTGGTACCTCTTCCCCCTCCTCCCCCAAAATGAGAATTGCATATTCTAGACATGGCTGCATATGGAAAGTGTTTAAAAATTGTTCTGTTTCTTTAGCGCCTTCATATTTGACCTAATAATAACAACAGAATAACGGAAGGGACCTTGGACGTCTTCTAGTCGAACCCCTTCCTCAGGCAGGAAATCCTATATCATTTCAGACAAATGGCTGTCCAGTTTCTTCTTAAAAGCCTCCAGTGTTGGAGCACCCACAAATAGTCATTCCACTGATTAATTGTTGTAACCGTCAGGAAATTTTTCCTTAATTCTAGGTTGGTTCTCTCCTTGATTAGTTTCCACTCACTGCTTCTTGTTGTGCCTTCAAGTGTTTTGGAGAATAGATTGACTTCTTCTTCTTTGTAGCAGTCCCTCAAGGATTGGAAAACTGCTATCATATCATCCCTAGTCCTTTTTTTCATTAAACAAGACATTCCTGCAACATTATTATTAATGTTTGTGTATGCCACCATAGACTTAACTACCACTGGGAGAATTCTACCTTTTTAATATATGAATTAGAATCACCAAGAGTCTTATTTTATAGTATATTTTCATGTCAAGGACTCTCTGCCTAAACTCTCATGTGTTTTCCACGCTGGATAGAGTTGTGTTGTATGTTCTGGGCCACTGGCTATTTTTCAGCAGAGCAAGGAAATGTTGCAATCTTGTTGAAAGCGAACAGGAAGAAATAAATACAGCATCACCGCTAGCAGGATTCAAATATCTGCTTTCAATTTCATAAATTAGTAAGCCGTGTTTTGGTTTTGCAATGTGCACAGTGAGACAAAAATATAACAAGGAAGTTGAGTAAGAGATTTTGGGAAGCCAATAGACTTCCGGAATATAAGCGTTTCATGTATTATTTTCCCATAATAGAGATGAGTAGGAATCAAATGGATCAGGAAAACTGTGAGGAAACTGAGCTGATCTGTAGCTACTGGTAATTTTATTTTGAAATGTTCCCACTGCTAGGAAGGAACTCTAACACATCTTCATGTGTGATAAACTTAACTCCCGCTGCCATCTTGTGGCAAAACATATGATAACCCTATGGGAAAATTAAGAGTATTGCAACCCACACAGTTTGGCACAGGGGAAGAGAATGAAATGACAACAATGTTTTTCTTCAGTGTTAAAGAAAAATCATCCACCGAAGGAAGAGATCAATTAGAAAGATAAATGTTGCAAAAGATCATAGTCAGGAAGTAATCCAAAATAATTTCATGCAATCATGACGAACAATTCTATGTTAGCCTTCCAGGAAGGTTTTGCAAGTTCCCACGTACAATTAAGGGCACATTTCACTTTTGCTATAATAGTACAAAGCAGAATTCAGTTGGCCGATACCAAATATTTAAATATAAATGTTTAGGCTTGCTTATGACAAGTTATGACATTCGTTTATTGAAAATATTTTTCTTCTGTTGCTCCTGCACTTGAACCAATTTAAATACCATTGTAAAACTAAATGTAAAATTGAGGAGGTCACTTCATGCAAAATCCGAATGCACATCTCTTCTTGAATCAATAAAATCAAGGATGTCCTCCAATGGGCCTAATTTAGGACAGGAAGAGATGCATTCTTCCTTATCTTCCACACTGGAACTGGAGCAATAAATCATGTTCTTAATAGTTAAACAGGCAGTCTGTAAGGTTGGTCAGTCTTAGCAACTAACGCCTGGAAATTGACTAGCTGCTGAAAAGTGATTGAAAATATATGTGCATGTGTTCAATTTAAACAACACAGGCTATGGAAGCTTAAATTAGATCAGTGATGGCTAACCTTTTTGCCATCGTGTGCCAAAAGCGGGGGGAGCACAGGGGGAGGTGTCGCGCGTACATGTGCCCACACCCATAATTCACTGCCTCTTCATGCCCCACCCCCCTCCGTGCATGCACGCGCAACCCCCTGCACTCCCCCCACTTTTGGCACACAATGGCAAAAAGGTTACCGGTGGACCAGGTAGGCCTGCTTTTCATCCTCCCCAGGCTCCAGAGGCTTTCTTGGAGCTTAGGGAGGGTGAAAACGGCCTTTCCCAACCCCCCACCCCTGGAGGCCCTCCGGAGGTGCCTCCGGTGGGCCCAGAAGGCCCGAAAATCAGCTGGCTGGCATGCACATGCGCGCTGCATCTAAGGTAGGGCCATGTTCACGTGCCCACAGATATGGCTCCGCGTGCCACCTGTGGCACACGTGCCATAGGTTCGCCATTACAGCATTAGATGACCATGTTGTATTGTCTTTATCGGCAGCCCAGAATGAAGCAGATTTTACAGATATGGAGGAGACCGGCCACATTCACTTTCTTGACCAGGATCATAATAGCAGGTTTAACCGAGCTGGCTTGAATGCTCTGAGGCCATTGAGATCATGTTCTGTGCAGAAACTGAGTAGATCCCATAAACAAGTATAAATTAACTATACGTACGGATATGTTGTAAAGACAACTATAGTTTCACTTTAAATCAGTGGTGAAATTCAATTTTTTTACTACCGGTTCTGTGGACGTGGCTTGGCGGGCTTGGTGTGGCTTGGTGGGAGTGGCAGGGACTCCATTCTCTCCCCACTCCTGGGGAAAGGATATTGCAAAAACTCCATTCCCACCCCACTTTGGGGCCAGCCAGAGGTGGTGTTTGCCAATTCTCCGAACTACTCAAAATTTCTGCTACCAGTTCTCCAGAACCTGTCAGAACCTGCTGAATTTCACCCCTGCTTTAAATGCAACTTGGAAAATATATTTGGCTCTGCCCAAATTGCCTCCATATATAATACAAAAGCAATAATTAGTTGCCTTCAGTCTAGTTGGGGGAATTGTAATTCTCTTTCTCCCACTAATAATGCAACAAAGAGAATTTAGCAGTAGTTCGCAGAGGGATATTTTCAATCTACATCAAAACAAACCAAAGGGAAAAAACTAAAGAGTAATAAGATATACTAGTAATATTGTTCTGGTTTTCGAAACACTTAACAAACTAATTGCAATCATAAAGGAAGTTTTGTCTTCTGTTTTGGTTCAGATGATAGCATATTTAAATAGTTTCCTGTCAAACTATATTAAATATTTCTTAAGAGCTGGAGACTGGGAAATTAGTTGAATGTTAAACAGCTTAAAACAACAACCACCCACCAACCACATAGCTCGTGTATAATATTCCCATGACCAGTAAAATAATATTTTGGGATTTCTACTCTATTCAAAACAATATAACTCTTCTGCTTGCATTTTCTTTACAAACTAGAAAGGATTTGGCTTATACGATGATACTCTCTCCCATACTGTATAAAGTTCTCAGATCCTACAATTAGAAAACATTACCTCGAGCTACCCAATTTGGAAGTATTATTCTCTCCCCTCTCTGCCAAAAAAATACATCTTACCTTATAGAAATATAATATCTTGATTCCTATGACATAATCATATATGTAACATTATCATTGAAGATCATGAATTATTTATATACAATAAAATGTTAGTTTCTAATGCATTATATGTCGATACATACACACACACATACAAATATATGTATATACTTGGAGGATTTAACCTATATCCTGTGCAAATGTTCTGTACACAATGCCAGCTACTTGGTTACACCATTCAGCATATGCTGTCCCTGTTTGCCCTTACTTGAGACAAAGTATTTAATCATTCATCCAGATATCAATCTAGTCTTCAAGTATGAGGCCGTATCTCAGGAGACGAAGCTTTGTTTGAGGCATCTACAGTTAAAGGGATCAGACTATCAATTTAAAGATAGGAGCCGTGGTGGCAGAGTGGTTAGAACGCAGTATTGCTGGCCAACTCTGCCCACTGCCAGGAGTTCGATCCTGACCGGCTCAAGGTTGACTCAGCCTTCCACCCTTCTGAGCTCGGTAAAATGAGGACCCAGATTGTTGAGGGCATTGTGCTGACATTGTAAGTCACCCAAAGAGTAAAGTAAAGCACTGCAGAGAGGTATATAAATCTAAGTACTAAGTGCTATTGCTAAAGAAATGGTCTCTATCGATAACTAAGGTAAACTGCTGCCTATCACGGTGCAAAGTATTAACTTAAATCAATAGTCTGATCTGATGGGGGAGGAAATCTTACTTACTACTTACTGATCTTACTCCAGCTATCTCAGGAAAAGCAAAGACACAAGTAAAGACATATTTTCTTTGCTTCTTCTTATTTATTTTTTAGAATAAATGCCTTTCATTTTCATTTTCTTTTTGCCTTGTTCTTCCTTCCTTTTCCTCTCATCCGGTCTAGTAGCAGGTCACAGATCTTCTTGGACCCCATTTGTCTCTCTCTTGTCTCAAATAGCCTTTAGTAATACATCTATATTATTCAGCAAAATAGTTTGTATCATATTCATTTTTTTTCTAGGGAAAAACTGTCTTCCTAAAGGGGATTTAATCCAGACATCACTGCTCCTAAAGTCTCTAACCCTACTTAAAAGGCAGATGTCTATTTGTTGGCTCACATGAGGCAGAAGAAGGTTCTGTTCCAAGAATCAGCAATTTGATACCTGCTAATTCCTTAAAAATAAAACATAAATTTGAAAGTAATTATTTCTTTTATAGGTGTGGTGGCAAACACCTGGATCCCTGTAAGTTTCAGCCAACTTCCTTGTGCTATATTTAACACCGGGGTATGAGTAGGCAATGCCTAATGCTTGCCAATTCAAATGGCCTTGAGCATTGAAAAGAGAGAGCCTCAACTGATACGGATCTTAAGAAATGTGACAAATCGTTCCAAAGATATTATGGAGGAATAAAAACGCTGCACTGGTTAGATTCTGTCTTTTCTCCCCCTGATATTTATCTCTTACCACCAAAATAAGACAAGGGGGACAACAAATCTTTAAAATGGACAACTCCAGTATATATCTGCAGTACTGGGAAGAATTCCAGCTGTTAAATATCTCTCTGATAAATAGTGAAGAAAACCACCAGTACACTTTCACACAAGACATTACCATCTGAAACGATAGTACCAGTAAACCAAAAATTGTGTGAATCAGATTTAACTATAAAATCTTATGCAATTGATACTACAGGAACTTCTTGCTTAACAACCACAATTGGGATTGGTAATTCCATCACTAAATGGTATACTTGTTAAGTGAAACATTACATCACCACGCTGGACTTATGACCTGCCTTCCCCCATGGTTGTTAACCAAATCAGTCACCATCATTAAAGAAAATGTCACATGACTATGCTACTGATGGCTTTTCGATTGACTCTGTTTGCTGGTTGTCAAGTGCACAAATGATGATTATGTGACTGCAAGACATGGTTGTAGACATCTGCTGCTTGCAAACACCCAAATCATTAAGTACGACAAAGGATAGAGGACATCAAGAGGCAACCGGACTTAGGGAAATCTCTGCTGTTTCTGGCTCCATATGCTATTAGTTATGTTGTTACTCCTGCCAGTTATCTTAGCCAATTGGAGACGGTAAACCACCAGAAAGCATTTCTACTCACAAGGTGCCACGTGCTTCCATCGGCAGTCCTACATGGCAAGTATAAAAAGATAGCATTGACTGGAAACAGTGGTGGGTTGCCCCTGGTTCAGACTGGTTCTATAGAACCAGTAGTAAAACCAATGGGACACTCTGCCCACCAAACCCGACGTCATCAGGAAGCTTCTGTGCATGCGCAGAAGCGCGCGCACAAGCGAAGCAAGCACACACACACGGCCCCATTGCGAACCGGTAGTAAAGGTAAGTAGAACCCACCTGATTGAAAGGCTTTGCTCCTGTAGCTCAGGAGAGGTGGAGACCATTGAACACATATTCTTTCTATAGAGATATTTGAAAAAAACATAACCTCCCAATAATTGATAGGTATCCTGGTCGTTCCAACACTGCTTATCTCCAGTGGCTGCTTAAGGGCGAACAGACTATGATTACAACGCAGGTGGCTAAATTCTGTGCAGCAGCACTGGGGATTTGTCGGAAGCATGTGAATAATCCACCATAGCTATTTTACACAACTAATGTGGCAAACTCTTTTGCAATACTATTATTATTATTATTATTATTATTATTATTATTATTATTATTATTATTATTATTTGCACTTTAGTATTTAATGACTACGGACCTCATAGTTTATGGATTGATATTATAATATAGTTAGGCCATGGGTAACTGACAGACTGGATGCCAAATTGTGATTTTAATATAGATTTTTTCTGTTATTTATTATTTTATTCTAGATTTTTTTAAACTAGATATTCATTTAGTGTTTTTATTTGTTCTGGTCTCTGGTCTTTGACTGTAATAAACTTGATTTGATTTGATTTGATTAAGTGACCACAAGACACTGTGATGGTAGTAAACATCTGCCAGTTGTGAAACACCTGGATTTTGACCCCTTGACTGCAGGGATGCTACAATGGTCATAAGTGTGAGGACCAGTCATAGAGATACTTTTTCAGCTTTTTAACTTCAAATGGTTGCTAAAGAGGGCAGTCATTAAGCAAGGACTAACTGTATTCAATTGAGAAAAACCGCACCATGTAAAAATAGGCTTCACTTTTGCAATACAAGACAGAAGGCTTGTATTTAATACAAGACAGAAGGCTTTATAAAATTGCATTTTGCCACAGCTCTTGGCAGCCTTTTGGATAATCAAGTTATAGAGTAGAATATGGCAACTCAGCTGCATACTAATCTATCCAACCATAATTATTAATTTTTTAATCTTGCCATTCTGTCAAACAGTGCTTAAGATGGCTAATAATAATTAAAATAAAATATAAAATAACTATAAAGTATAGTGTAGAAACAAGACAGAAAAAAAGGCTGGAACAGCTGAAGCAATTACAATTCTCACAGTAGCCATAAATGAACATCAGTCAAGCCAAAAACGTGACTGAATTATAGTGTATTTGCTATTGATGAAGGTTTTCTAGGGAAGTGGATGATTAGCTAGGCCACTTGACCAATTGAGGAGCAAAAAAAAAAAAAATTAGAAAGTCCTGTAGGAAGTTAGCACCCACCGCTCTTCTAGGAAAATGAGATAGTTTAGGAAATATTAAAAGGGCAGAATATTTCCCCTAAAAGGGAGGCAAAAGCTCAGCTCCCCACCTTTGTCAATGGACCATTAAGGCCTGGGCCAGTCTATTCTACATAACAAAGATCTACCTCCTGCAGGCAGAGCCATAGTAGGAATTGATCAAAGCCCTTTCATTACATCATCACCCAGCAGGGCGCAACCAAGCCTAGCACACAGACAACCTACAGAGTTACCCCTGCATGGCCCCATGGGAGTTTGACAACCAATCAGAATATAAACTCACATTCAAAAGCTTAGAGAGAGCATAAAACCTAGGCACTCTCAGCATCTCTTTTCTTTTTTGCTCAGGACTTCAAAACCATGTGGTCCTGTCTACCATTAAAAAAACCATCTTTCCAATCAGCCACCATGTTTCCAGTGTCTTTCTCCCACTTGGAACTGAACCCAGATGGACATTTCTTCCAACAGTCCTATCCTCGAGTTCTTGGCAAAAGAATACTAAAAATGAGATATAGCAATATTCAGTTTGCTTTACACACTTTTCCAGAAGTTTGGATTATTAGAAAACTTTTAGAATGTCCTGCTGAGGTCATCAATGTTATAAAAATCTTTGGGTGAGGGTCTCAATTTACCTTCCTTCTCCCTGGGAATGCTGAGGCTGATGGCCAATGGTGCTTAGTCTAATTTCAAATTCTGGTTTTTCCTCTATTTTAATACTAAGCCTGAGTAATAGATATTTTTAGAGATTCACTGCCCATTTTAAAATTTATTTTACTTCATTGATAATGTGTTAAATATGTTTGGGAGACATGATTAAGGAAAGGCTAAAGGCTCTTGACAGCATCACTAAGGCCATCCTATCTGCTTGGATATGTAAGTTGAACCAATTTGGGGGGTGGGGGGGAAACAAATGTAGTCTAAACTGCAGTTCTTATCAAAAATAAGGTCTCAGCATTCCTAAACAAACCTTGACAGCCCCAAACAATCCACTATGAAACTGGAGTTGGCAAATGGTTTATTGCAGCTGCAAGGTAGCTCCATGGCAACGCTAAATTACATTAGTTTAAAGTTGGTGCTGAGAGCAACTGCCTCTCAGCGTTTTTTATATGTCCACACAGGCTCTACCCGTCCCACACACATAATGAACAGCTGAGCTATATCCACCTGAGTGAGGCATTCAAAGGGGCCATCAATTATCCCTGAACCAGACCATGATGTCATCAAATGCTGCCACCTCCTCTGCTTGTCCGTGATCCTTCCATTTACTGCCGATCCTCTCCCCCGACGCCTCTGGCCGCCTAAACACCCTGTGCCACCATCACCAGCCCCTGTGATGAGTATCCGCATGCTTTTAGGTATCTTCGGGTCACATTCTCCTCCTCCTCTCATATGTGTTGTCGAGCAGGAGATCGGGGTCAACATAAGGGCAATGCCAAACAAGATAAGGTCTAATACTGAAATAGGTAGCTTGGTAGGTTACAATATAACCAAGTACAAAAAGTATAATGTACATTTGTTGGTTTGGAAAAAGCATATGATAAAATATGCTTCAGTTTCTAAAAACGTTTTACAAGAAAATAGAGTTGATGGTTCCTGGATGTAATAAAAGTGATGCAAGAATAAAACCTGGATTATTTTATGTCATAAAAATTAATTGAAAAAAATATGTTTTATTGTTGTGTATTGTTTATTTCCTTGTTGCAAGCCACACAGAGATATTGAGTCAGATGGCGTACAAATTTAATAAATTGGTAATAGTAGCAGCATCAGTAGTAGTAGTAGTAATAGTAAAATACACAGAGCAGTGGTGAAATCCAATTTTTTTAACTACCGGTTCTGTGGGCGTGGCTTGTTGGACGTGGTGTGGCTTATTGGGCGTGGTGTGGCAGGGGAAGGATACTGCAAAATCTCCATTCCCACCCCACTCTGGGGCCAGCCAGAGGTGGTATTTGCTGGTTCTCTAAACTACTCAAAATTTCCGCTACCAGTTCTCCAAACTATTCAAAATGTCCACTGACGGTTCTCCAGAACCTCTTAGAACCTGCTGGATTTCACCCCTGACACAGAGAATGGTTCAACATTGAATAGAGAATAAGACTAGTATGCATGATATCTCTTTTGCTTAATGTATTTATGGATCAAGGTAAACTAGTGTTTGATTGGAGCCATGAATGTACATGTAAATTCAGAGAGAATTTCAGTTAGTTATGGATTTATTTTTACACCAAACACAACAACACAAAAATATCCTCATGTAAACGAATATCTCTTTTAAAATAACTTTCCTTTAAAAAGATTGTTTGGTCCATCAAGCGCCACAATTAGCTTTATAACTTTTCTTTATGTGTGCAATTAGTATCTAAATAACTTTTGACATTACTTGTGTGATAACTTGGGGAGTTAAGATTTGGTCTATGAAATTATATCAATGAACAGGAAGTCATTCATATAGCTTCCTGGTTTGTGCAAACAATGTTTGTTCTTTGTCGGTTTTAAAACATTCCAGCCCTGAGATTTTATAGTAGTCTGTTATCTAAAATGAAGATTGGATCCTACTTAGCTTTCTGTGGTCTGCCTCTCGAGTGAGTGGAACCTGCCTAAGATACTTTTGTTCCTCATACACAAAAAAAGGAGTTATAAAGCAAGCTACTGTTAAAGAAACACATCTGCTTGGGCAGCAGCAAATAAATACTAAGAATACACAATTTGACATCTTGTACCTGTGTAGCCAGCACCAAACATTTTCCTTAATGCAGGTAGTTCTTGCTCCCCAACTGCCTCGCACAGTGACCATTCAAAGTTAGGACGGTAAAAATAAAAACAACTTGCAACCGATCCTTGCATTTACAACTGTTGTTCCCACAGTCGTGTGATGACCATGTGTGTGCTTCATAGCCCACTTGTGACAATCAAGTTAATGGAGAAGATGGAAGTAAAATTGTAAGCCACTCTCATATTATTTTTTGCTTAGTGTCCACGCCACTTTGCTTAACGAATAAAGAGGAAAATAAGCCCCTCACAACCATGTGCATAACAACCAAAAGGGAAGTGATGGCCAAATATGCCTTCTACGCAGTGGTGGATTTCTACCGATTTGCCCCAGTCTGGGTAAACCAGTAGTGGCAGTGGCGGGAAGCTCCACCCACCCAACCAGATGTCATTACTCTATGCATGCGTAGAAGCACCGTAAATAAATGAATAAATAAATAAATAAATAAATAAATAAATAAATAAATAAATTTACGTAAGTAAATGAGTGAAGCAAGCGCGCACACACACACGCTCCCAGTTCCGAACCGGTAGCATGTGTGTGTACCCCACACGCTACTGGTAGCAACAGTAAGTGGAACCACCACTGCTTCTAGGTAAGTGCCTTGGTAGACTATAAGGCCCAATAAGGCAAGTGAGGTAAAGAAGATGATTTAATTTACAATTTATTCAAAATGGTTCAATTAAAATTGAATATTGCAATTATTACAAAGTTCATTTCTACGAGGCTCTCAGAAGTGAGGTCATTTTCCACTTAGTGACTGCAGCACTTAATGACCATGTTCCAAGGACAACTGTAGTCACTAGATGACAACTACCTGCAAGAAAGATAAGATTAAATATATAGCCTCTTGTTCCTACAGGCAGCTGAATCTTTGTTTAAGGTAAGTTCTGGCCAGAATTTTTTTTCTTCTTCTGTGATCCTAGGCCAGGAGTGTCACATTCAAGGCCCGGGGGCCAGATCCAGCCCACGTTGTGCTTATATCTGGCCCATGTGGCTGCCCTGGAAATAGCAAAGGACCAGCCCGCAGTGCATCTGCCAGAGAAAATGGAGTTCGCGAAGACCACGCGTGGTCCGCCCGAGCTCCGTTTTCACTGGCAAAGGGTTGCAGGAGGCCATCCCAGCTGAAAACAGAGTTCGGGAATCCATTTTGGCTGGCAGAGCACTTGGGCCACCATAGGTGCTCCCCCACGACACAAGTGATGTCATGCTGGCCATGCCCCCTGGCCACGCACCCGCTGACCCCCCCTGAGGTCAAACACAACCCTGATGAAATCGAGTTTGACACCCCTGCCCTAGGCTATCTAGTATCTCACAGCTCCTACTGAAGATCAAAACTTTATGTGCCAACAAATCTTTATCTGAATGCACATATTTTTATCTGAATGGCAGAAGAATTACAAGCCTTGATCTTACATCAATTGTATTCTGTTGCTCAGATAATATCTTATTCTGAGCAACATAATACAGCCAGCTCTGGAAGTGGTGATTTCAAGTTGTTCTTTGATTTTTTCCAAACAATCATAAAAACAACATTTTCAGATGACGAAAATGCCTTACAGAGATAACCCTTAGAGATACTAAAGCTTTTCGGAAGTAAAGTCACTCATTTCATGGAAAGTTAGTCCATTTGAGAATATCAGACTATAAATCTAAGCAGACATATCTGAGAATAAATGTCCATTAAGAAAGTAGAATTTATGTCTGCGTAAACATACATATCAGTCTCTTAATCCTGCCAATAGTAAAGGTTTTATCAGATATTAGATATATAAATCAAAAGCCAAGTGGGATTTTCTACTGGAGTTGGAAATATCTGACCGGGAGCCACTCAGAATTTTAAATAAATAAATATCTCAAGGGATTCCATCGGCAGGATAGATTCATATGATACTAGTAGCAGCTTCCCCTCTGTCACATAACATGCTGAATTACAGGCTAGCCAATTACAGTTTATCTGGCTTGTTGTGCAACCTCAGGCCAGGTAGATCTATATTTTGCTATATGCAAAATATTTTTAAAAAATTAAAATGTGTGTTCATGTTATGTGAATATTTATCTTCCCCCCTCTCACTTTTTTTTTAAAAAAAGGCAATCCTTGGTAAAGTCTAATTGATTGGAAACATCTAAATGACATGGGTTGAGCTTGGGGGAAAAAAGCTAACCAGGCTTCTGGCTGATCACTGCTTGGATGGAAGATTACTACAAGACCTTAGATCTGTTGGCTAGGCTGGGAAAAAAACATGCAGAAAATGGCCATGACATATCAATTCCATATTTTTACTAAGCAAACGAACAAAAAATACATAGAAATTAAGAGAGCCTTGCTTTTCCTCTCCATTACAGTAAATGCTGCTTGATTGAGATCAGGGCTAAAATACTTTGGAATGCTGCTAGCAATACAGAGCTCTAACTGGCAATGGGCTGAGAGAGAGGGGGGGGGGAGGCAGACACAGAGATGACGGAAGATAGATACTAGATAGATAGATAGATAGATAGATAGATAGATAGATAGATAGATAGATGATAGATAGGTGAGTGGGTGGGTGGGTGGTGGGGATGATGATGATAGATAGATAGATAGATAGATAGATAGATAGATAGATAGATAGATAGATAGATAGATGCATGGCAGATGGATGGACGGGTGGATGGGTGGATGATAGATAGATGCATGCATGCATGGATGCATGGCGGGCGGACGGGTGGATGATAGATAGATAGATAGATAGATAGATAGATAGATAGATAGATAGACAAACAGACAGATGAGAGAGAGAGGCAGAGAGAGAGAGATTAAGAAGGGGAGGAGAGGGAAGAGAGAGAGGCATATCTTGCAGCAGAAATTATTATATGATTTAGAAGGAAGAAAAAGTCATGCAACATTGTAATGAAAGTCAGGTAAGCTTCAGCAGTTGCATTTATAACCCAACAACTTGTAGGGATGCAATGGAAAAGGGCCTTTTACAGTACTAATAGAAAAGGCAGAATAATTAGGTGCATAATAGACCAGACAAATTAGAATTTAAGTTGAAATATGGTAGTTGTAGCCATTCCCACTAACTTCTGAGGGACATTGCCAAAAAATGAGTGACCTTCCCAAAAGTTTCTGTAACATTATCATACAGGCATGGATGTATAATCACTGCTTGAGGTAGATAAGAGAACTAACTGACAAACCAGCTCAATAAGTCTGAGTTGCCAGATATTGCATAAATAACTAAAGAAAGTAGAGTTAGTCCTCGACTTAAAACAGTTCATTTAGTGACCGTTCGAAGTTACAACGGCACTGAAAAAAGTGACTTATGACCATTTTTCACACTTAAAACTGTTGCAGCATCCCTATGGTCACGTGGCCAAAATTCAAATGTGTGGCAAGTGATTCATAGTTATGACGGTTGCGTGATCCCCTTTTGCGACCTGACAAGCAAAGTCAATGGGAAAGTCAGAGTCATTTAACAGCCGTGTTACTAACTAAACAATTGCATTAATTCACTCAACAGCTATGGCAAGAAAGGTCGTAAAATGGGGCAAAATTCCCTTAACAGACGTTTTACTTAGCAACAGAAATTTGGGGCTCAACTATGGTCGTAAGTCAAGGACTACCTGTAGTACCTAATATGAAATTGTTTGTGATCCAGATATGTTGGAATATAAGTCCCATAAATCAGAACCAAAATCTTTTCAAAACAAAGATTAGCAAGAGGCTCCTTTCCCAATTTAACATAAACATAAAATAAACAATTACACAGGATATATCATAATGGTATGTTAAGCCAAGAACAGCTTGTTAATGGTAATTATGATATGTTTGTTTATTATTTCACAGATACCAGAAGCAAGAAACTTGCAACACTATCACAAGTGAAAGGAAGTCATTTTTCACATACCATCTTTGACCTTTTGCATATTGTGCTCTGTTACGTGATATTGCCTAATTATGCAATATAATAAAAAAATAACCAATGCACGGGTATTTAACAGGAATATCAGTGCAAAAACTGCAAATATTTCCCATATTTAGCTAAATCTCTAATATAATTTTGCATGTTATTTTCAACATCGTGGTGAATGCTATGGTAAATATATGAACATGTACTTTCTTTTACAGAATTCTTGCTCGAAAACAGTAGTGGCATCATTCAATCGATAGTTTAAAATTTTCTTACAGAGAAATTTTTTAAAAACCTTGAAAATTTGCATATTAGTTTTCAAAAGGTTTTCTTCTCTTTTTTTGCAGTAATCTATCTCTGGTCACAATGAATATTTGAATGGGGATCTCAGAAATAAACCACCTTTAATGGGGTATTATTTTTATTTATGTATCATAGTTACATGGTTTCCATCTCAACAAAAAAACATGATTCTGGCCAGCTTATCACAGTAAATTAAAAAGAAAAGCCAATAAATAATATGAAATAAAAACAAGTGCAAAGATTTACGGATTTCCCAGTTGTTTTTTAAACAGGACAACAGTGTTGGGCTGAGAATGACAGACCCAACTGAACTCATGTTTAACCCCAGATCTGAGTATAATTCTTTTTCTAACACAAGTCAATTTCTTTACCATGCCAACTTGCTTATAAAAATTTCAGATAGCAACTGATGTCTTAAAAGAGTTGTTCTCTGATGCATCGGAAGGAATACTCAAAGGTGCTTTTTCAAAAGGCAACTGGACTCATTTTTCCTTGAAGATGTTTTGCTTCTCATCCAAGAAGCTGCTTCAGTTCACAGTTTGCTGAAGAAGCTTCTTGGATGAAAAACGAAACATCTTCTCCCTCAAGGGAAAAACCACAATCCAGTTCGTTGCCTTTTGAAAAAGCATCTTTGGGACAACGATGACCTGGATGACTGAGAATCTCCGTAGACATTGGAAGGAATACCTCTACTAAAGCAATCCAAGCATCTCGCCTTGACTACTGCAACGCTCTCTACATGGGGCTCCCCTTGAAGAGCACCCGGAGGCTCCAACTGGTCCAGAATGCAGCAGCGCGGGTAGTGATGGGAGCAGCATGGCGCTCCCATGTAACATCACTGCTGCGCGAGCTGCACTGGCTCCCGGTGGTCTTCCGGGTGCGCTTCAAGGTGTTGGTCATCACCTTTAAAGCGCTCCATGGCATAGGGCCTAGCTATGTTCGAGACCGCCTGCTGCTACCGATGACCTCCCATCGACCCGTGCACTCCCACAGAGAGGGCCTCCTCAGGGTGCCATCAGCCAAACAATGTAGGCTGGTGACCCCCAGTGGGAGGGCCTTCTCTGTGGGGGCACCTACCCTCTGGAATCAGTTGCCCCCAGAGATAAGGAGAATCCAAGACCTCAGCGCCTTCCGCCGTGCCCTTAAAACCCACTTTTTCCAGCAAGCCAGGCTGGCTTAAGAAGAAATTTTTAAATGTTTTAATTGGTTTGTGATTTTTAATTTTTGGGCCAAATTTATATATATTTTAATTGTTTTTTAATATTTGTATTTCATGTTCTTAATTCTGGCTGTACACCGCCCTGAGTCCTCAGGGAGAAGGGCGGTATATAAATTGGAAATAAAATAAAATAAAATAAAAATATATCATTTTTAAAAAATGAAGTTGGTGTTTCAATTTTCATCCCAGACAAAGTTAATGATGATTGAAAAAAAGGCTTTTATTTTAATTTGTTTTAAGTAGGTGCTACTATTCACATTCTTGAACGCTCCAAAGCATATTTTAAAGAACAAATCCAAAACTCAGCAGTGTGTACAACAGTGGTGGGTTGCTATCAGTTCATCCCGGATTGGGCAAATTGGTAGCAGGGGCGGGAGGCTCCGCCCACCCACCCAGACGCATCTGCGCATGCGCAGAAACATCACACACGCACACAAGCAAACCAGTAGCAAGCTAAATTGAAACCCACTACTGGTGTACAATGACAGTGATGAAAAGAATACAAAAATAAAACCTTTTGGGGAGGGAAAGGCAACAGAAAACAGAAACAAATTATACCCTATTAGCACAAATAAATAACTGTGAGAAAATCAGTAGATTTAAACTGCATCAGTTCCTGAATGCACTTTTAAGTCTCCTGCCTCAGCTAAAGTTGGATCGTATAAAAGTTCTGTCTCTTCTGGATATTTGGCAATGCGTTCCCGACATCAAATAATGGACATGAATAATGAACCAACAGTAAATTATAATGTCTCCAAATAGGCGAGTGCCAATAGCTGAAAATAATCAGCAATGCCTGACATGAGTGATTGGTCTCTAGTCTACAACATCTGATGCAAGGGAGCCCTGTATCCATGATGAGGCTGACATCTTCTGCAGGACCACAGAACAAGCCTTGGAGGTGTTTCTGGACTCATCTATGCCTTTCAGGACCAAGGGGCCATTAATGGTCATTCACTGTTTCAATCACGCCTTTTCCGGACAGCTAGTTTGTTTCAGTTCTCCCACTACGCAGGACTTATCAAATTGCACAGTCATGGCAAGGTTTGCGGCCTCCTTCTCTGGGGCTGCTTCTGCCCTTCTGTTTCCCCATCTGTTTCACGAATGGGATGTGGGAGGAAGGTCCCAATAACCCAGCGTTGAGAAGCCAAGAGATTGTCAATCTGCACAACAAGATTGCCCCAGCATAGGTTCCCCCACCCTTCAGTAAGGCCAAAGAATTTGAAAGAATACAATAAATGTTGTAAATAAAAATGGTGACCATTCACAAAGATTAGGTTGCAAATAGAAATACATACTATTTCCAAAGCAAGGAAGATAAAGCAGGAATGGTTAAATGCAGGGGTGAAATGCTCCTGGTTTGGACCGGATCGCCTGATCCGGTAGCGATGCAGGCGGGTGGTTTGGAGAACTGGTAGCAAAAATCCCTGCAGCCCCCCCCCACCATGCCCAGCTGAGCCACACGATCATCAGAAGCTTTTTTTTTTTTTTTTTACTTTTAAAAGCATTTTTTCTACAACCTCTTCCGCTGAAAAAATGCTTTTAAAAGTTTTTTAAAAAGCCTCTGATGATCGTGCAGCTCAGCTGGGATCGTCAGAGGCTTTTCAAAGCATTTTTTTCTGCAACCTCTTCAGCCAAAGAGGTGGTTAAAAAAATGCTTTGAAAAGCCTCTGACGATCCCAGCTGAGTTGCCTGATCGGCAGAGGCTTTTCAAAGCATTTTTTTGCAACCTCTTCGGCCAAAGAGGTTGTAGAAAAAATGATTTGAAAAGTTTTTTAAAAAAATTTGGCCACGCCCACCCAGTCACATTACCACCACCACCACCAAGCCACACCCACAGAACTGATAGTAACAAATTTTACATTTCACCCCGGTTAAATGGAATACTTTATTTAAAGAGGAAAATATGTTCTTCTTTGGATAACACTTCTGGAATTTGTGCTTGTGAAGAAAAACAAATGAAACTTTGGTCTGTTGATTAGAAAGATTTGGTGTTATAGAAATGGCTAGTTATATATTAATATGTAAAAGCAGAAAGTTGAGGTTGGAGTGTATTTATCTTGTACTGTGCTAGGAAGAGTGGGAAGTCAATGCTCCCTTTTCTTTCTTTTTCACCTCCCCCTTGTATTTCACACCCCCTTTTCCCATTTCCTTTCCTTCCCTTAATTTCCTATTTTCTTTTCTTTTTTTGTATTTTATACAATTAAAAAAAAAAAAGATTGGCCCAGCATAGGTGCAGGGGCTGACTCTTCCTCAAAGTCAGGAACTCATGATGTCACCTTCTACCTGCTACTAGTGAAGGTGACTTCCATCCATCTTTTCCTGCAGTGTTTTCCACGTTCTGCATGTGCCACTAATGCTGATTCACTTGCTGTGGTTCTAAGGCCTGTGTTACAACTAGTCGCTGCCCCCCCCCACCTCCTCTTTTCTCTAGGTGATGATCACTGCCCTCCAAAATCATTTTGTCCTGGGCTGCTGGACCAGTGAAACTGGATTTCTTTTTACTTGAACCAGTCTACTGTGGAATAGTGAAATGAATGAAATCCCCTTTCTCCCTGTTCCAACTGGTACCATAAGAAGAATGGTGCAACTATTCCCCACCTTCTTTTTGCAAAACTGTGTCGATCGAAAGGTTGGCAGTTCAGCGGTTTGAATCCCTAGTGCCACGTAACGGGGTGAGTTCCCGTTACTTGTACATAAAGAATGGGGAGAAAGTAAGTGAATTACAGATATACTGCTTCCAAACAAGCAGCACTGTTTAGCCGTAGCTCAGCTCAGCCTTACAATTCCGTGTAAGGTTTATCAGATCTCCATCCATCGCTGCTTTGATTCCTTTTGCAAGCTTCATATCATGATTTTTCCCTCCTGTATTGGAAAGTCCCCAAATGCTGAGAGGAGAAAAGATTCTTGGCAACTGCACAGAGAGCCAACCAGCCGCACCAATTGGCTACGGAAGACTCGGGGATTGCTTGAAAGCAACTCAACTTTCCTCAATGCAACCACCTTGGCATCTCTATGGAGTGGCCTGTAGGTGGGTGATGGAAAGCAGCTGGCTGCACCTGGTGGGAGACATTCCTTCTCCCACGTGGTTGGAGAAGCTCTCAGCTTGGAGGGCACCAGCATCATTCAAATGCCTGGATTAGCAACAGCAAGGATGCTGCCCTGAAAACAGAGGGACAAGAGGCTGGGGCTGGCCAGCAGGGGAGAAAGATATGCTGCAAGTAGGAGGAAGGGCTGAAGGTGGAAGAATCTGAGGTATGTGGATACAATGTGCAGAATACATCAAGGAAGCAAGCAAAGCCCATACCTCTTCTTGACAATCATATAGATACAGATTAACAGATCTGGAAGGGACCTTGTAGGTCATCTAGTACAAACCCCCACCCCACCCAAGCAGGAGACCCTCCACCATTTCTGACAAGTGGAAGTCCAATCTCTTCTTGAAAGCTTCCAGTGATGAAGCTCCCACAACTTCCAAAGGCAACTTCTGTTCCATTGGTTGATTGGTCTCACTGTCAGAAAATTTCTCCTTATTTCCAGGTTGAATCTCTCCTTGTTCAGTTTCCATCCATTATTCCTTGTCTGGCCTTCGGGTGCCTTGGAAAATAGCTTGACCCCTCCCCCTCCTCTCTGTGGCAGCCCCTCAAATATTGGAAGACTGCTATCATGTCTCCCCTGGTCCTTCTCTTCACTAGACTAGCCATGCTGAGCACTTGCAACCGTCATCGTATGTTTTGGCTTCCAGTCCTCTAATCATCTTGGTTGCTCTTCTCTGC
Organism: Arizona elegans; assembly: GCA_022577455.1. Classification (NCBI taxonomy): domain Eukaryota; kingdom Metazoa; phylum Chordata; class Lepidosauria; order Squamata; family Colubridae; genus Arizona; species Arizona elegans. The sequence goes on along the minus strand of JAKOOJ010000005.1, from coordinate 76,376,631 downwards.
ACTCTTTTTAGAGTCTCAACATCTTTTTTATAGTGTGGTGACCAAAACTGGATGCAGTATTCTAGGTGTGGTCTTACTAAGGCTTTATAGAGTGGTATTAGTGCCTCACTTGAACTTTATTGCATCCCTCTGTTAATGCAGTTTAGGATTGCATTGGCTTATTTGGTTGCTGTCATACACTGCCGCACACTGCTGGCTCACATTTAACTGGTTGTCTACTAAGACTCCAAGTTCCTCTCTCACAGTTACTATATAGTCAGTCATATAGTAGAGGGATCAAAACAAATTGACCTCTCCTTCCATTTTCCCTGCCACTGTTTGGAGCTTGTTGAAGCTTCTTCGTATGGCAGAGAGAAGGCAAGGAAAGTAAGGCAAATGCTGCTTTCTCCTTCTATCCCCACCAACAGCAAGAACAGCGAAGGGTTGCATTGAATCCATCACCACCTCATCATCTCGCACTCAACTCAAGCAAGCAAGTCCTGCACTCAACAGTGGGTTGGACCTCGAAGGTCCCTTTCCAACTCTGATTCTCCCTGGAGGAGATGGTTCTATACATGTCCTCCAAGACCTGCCCATGGAAAAGAGAATCAGTAACAGCAACAGAGTTGGAAGGGGCCTTGGAGGACATCTAGTCCAACCCCCTGCTCATGCAGGAGACCTGTACTAGGGATTCAAACCGCCAAACTGCTGACTTTTCTGATCAACAAGTTCAGTGTCTTAGCCACTGAGCCACCTAATCAGGATAGTTTGTTCAGACAGGAAGGAATTGTGGGCCACCCACTAATCAAGGGCTGTAGAATGAGTGGTTTTGACAGAATCCCTGACCGCCACTATGACCGACAAAAGAACGGGTTAAAATCTGGAAAGGGTTTTGTTGTTGTTTTTTAAAGCTGGATTCATTTCCAGGCACTTCACATGGAAAAGCCAAGCAGCTTAAAGTGCAGAAGGCACAGACTCCTTAAACCTGATCTGCTCCATTCATGCTGTGTAGTGCCATCACGATTGTTTGGCTTGTCTGGCTTGTAATGTACTAAAAAGAATGGCAACCAATTTTTAGAAGAAAGCCCCACCTATCGTGAGGAACAGTGGTGGGATTCAGCCAGTTTGCATCTATTCGGTAGAACCGGTTGTTAACTTTCTAAGCAGTTCAGAGGTTGGAAGAGATCTTATTTTGTTTTTTCCCACTTTACAAGGCTAATCCTGTACGGAAGGCAGGAAGTAAACATTCTGGTGGTGTTTCTAGCCTAATCTTTATTGCCCTGCTTACAGAAACGGCCTCTCTGGTTAACCCTTATTACATTGTAACAGCTAAGGCGAAGCGCCCATCAACGTGAGTGACATTGAGTTCGTCACACCCACACGGTCACATGACCACTGAGCCACGCCTACACAGGTGGTCATTAGGGCAGAGAACCGGTTGTTAAATTATTTGAATCCCACCACTGGTGAGGAACATATTTTGCTACAAGTTCCGTAATATTTGACAGAACAGGTACAACAGAGACAGAAAGGAGTTTGGCAGCGGTGCTGCTTTGTCTCAACTTAACAATGGATGGATAGTACTTTAACACAATAGTGGAGACAGGCTTATATGCGTAATATCTATGTTGCGTTTGAGTAGTTTATTTGTTCAATTACAATTAATTTGATTCTGTGCATCTGAGGTACAAGTAGGTGAAAAGATTCAAGATGCACCTTGAGTTTAAGACTAAGCATAAAAGTATCTAATCAACCATTCTTCTTTGGTCATTAAATATCAAGACATTTCACGCAATGTTGGAGAAGCTCAAATATACCCTCTGAAGATTTAATAATTAAAAAGATATTGGATTGTGCCGAGATGGACAAAATGACACTTGAGTTGAAAGGATTGATGGACTCGGATTTTTACGTAATATGGGAGAAATGGTATCACTGGATCAAAAATAGAAAAAAAGGAAAATAATAGAATGTAGATTTAGTAAAAAATATATAGAGTATAGGTGAATACTAGTATGATGATATGGTCACAATCATGCACAAGAGTTGAATGATTCTTTAATTGTAAAAATTCAATAAAACAAATTTAAAAAATAAAATAAAATAAACAAACATCAAGACATTTTCCAGAAATTTCAACTTCACTTAGGATCCCACGTGCAAAATGTAGCACTCTTTTATTCATGTTTTAACAGAGAAGCTATATACAGCATGTTAATTCATGCTTATCTTTTTCCAGACTAAATCCAATTTAATGGGATGTGCACTGTAATCCTAAATGTGTTTAATAGTAAGGTATTCTGTTTACTATGGGTCTTATTCTCACGTATATTAGCTGTGTCAATGGTGAACTCTCAGGCTTTTTCAATTTAAAAGTAGACATTTATAATGCCATACATATCTATTCAAAAGTAAGTTCCACTGAATTTTCTCCAAGCGCATAGAATCTGTCAATTGAGAGTTGCAGCCTTTTTTTTTTTTATTGATCAGAAATGGAAGACACTGCCTCTAATGAGTGAAAATAGAACACAGTGTTAAAAATAACTAAAATGTTTAAAGCCAAACTTGTGCATCTAAAGAAACGGGTCAAAAGAAAGAGAGAATCAGAGCTGCCTGTGGTCTTGTTATTAAAAGACATTCTGTTCCTTTAAGCATGCTAGTGAATTTCTCCCACCCTCAATTCCAACCATTACGATCTCCATATATTATACTTGTCATAACTCCCTGCTACAGTGACTCAGTGTGCTGAAAATAAACTTCATGGCTTCGATTGGAAAGCAGGAGTCCAAATGCTAAGGAAGAAAAAAAAGAAGAAGAAGAAGTTTGCCCTATGTCCTAGTGTAAACCACAAAGAAAGAGGAAGTCAGGGCTTAATCATTCCAATAAATGTTGGAAAGGAAAAAAAAAATAAGTCTTGACATCTGATAAATGTAAAACTAACTCTCTGTTTTCCTCCCGCTTGGAAAAGACCAGGAAAGAATGGCATCCACTGCCTTGCAAAAAAAATAATAATAATAATCCTCTTTCAAAATCATTTTCCAGTGGGAATATATCAAGCTCGTGGAACCCTAACTTTAAAATCCTATATTTACAAACCCGGTTTAATTTTAACACAAGACCTACAGTAGCGTCTTTCAAGAGGACCTCTAGGCCTTGAAAGCAGGACTTTCAAAATTCATAAAATAACCTCAGTCATTAACACTTTTTTTTAAAAAAGGTAAAACATAGCAAAGGCTCCACTACCTCCCTTTAAATAAAGAGAGGTGGGGGGGGGTTAGTGACCTGCGTGTCTTAAAGACGCTGACAACCTGCCCTCATTTCAGCTGCACAACTCCCGAACTCCAGTAGTGTTTGAGAGGAGGAGGAGCATGCTAACCAGAAATAGTCTAAAAATGAAGCCAAACCTGAAAGCACACATAGAGTTTTTCAAGCCACAGTTGACACTGCAAGAAAGCCAGTTTTTAATCACCGCCTTCTGGTTTTCTTGCATGGGATGAGTGAGTCTCACAGTTTAACAGAGACCACTGGTCCTTTTGCTGACCATGGAACTCCTTAACAGTGACAATCCTTCCCTGTTCCAGCCTTACCTGCTTTTCTAGCCACACCAAAAAAAAATGCTTTTTTTTTATTTTTAGAATAGAATAGAATAACAAGAGTCGGAAGGGACCTTGGAGGTCTTCTAGTCCAACCCCCTGCTGTTCTGCCCCAGCTACGGACCCCAAAGAACGCAGCGCACACAAAGTCTGTACAAACCTTAGTTTACTAAATTAAATCAGTCTTTTTCAAATAAAGGCTGTTAATTAACTTTCTTAACAGCCTACAAGAATCCAAAGAATAAATAATCGTAATCTTACTATGGTTGGCAGAAAGCCCAGAAGCAATTTGCAGGAAACTGATAAGAGAACTAAGATCAGGACACGAAGGAGAGTGAATGAAGTTGTTCCCTGCAAATTGCCTCAGTCGTCGTCCTTCCTTAAATAGGCTAAGGGAGTGGCCAAGCCTTACTCTCCAGGAGACTTCCTCCTGAGGAGCCACTCCTGCCTTTTGGCAGCTCTGCGCGCCCGTGCATCGAGAGGAGGCTCCTCTTCTTCTTCCTCTTCACTTATGGGAGCTTCTGGAGGTTCTGAAGGCCCTGGCACCACATCTTCTCCAGCCTCCTCATTGTCTGACTCGAGTGCCAGCTGCACAGGCTGCTGGCACAGCACCACACCAGCCTCCTCGCTGTCGGAATCAGCTACAAGCTGCACAGACCGCTGACGGGCCACATGAGGCAGAAAACCTCATACCAGTAATAGTTAACCTTTTCAGCACCGAGTGCCAAAACTGGAGTGTGCATGCACTGAAACCCGGAATAGAGCAGCTGGCTGGTGCGCATATATGCGGCAGCCAGGTGCTTTTCCAGGTTCCGTCATGTGCATGCACACCGCCTAGCTGGTCTCAAAGACCGGAACCCAGAATGGGGCAACTGGCCAGTGTGCATGTGTATGACAGAACCTGGAAGAGCAGCTGGCGATGGCCACATGCCCACAGAGAAGCCTCTGTGTGCCACTTCTGGCACGTGTGCCATAGGTTTGCCATCACGACCCTATACCATTTCAGACAAATGGTTATCCAATCCCTTCTTCTTTTTAAGAAGCTGACCTACAGTAATTCTTCCATGTTTGGGGAACTTTTAATTTTTTTTAGGTTTTAATGTTGCTACCTAGAACCCAGCCTAGAACTACCTAGAACTACCAAGAACCCAGCCTTTGGCTATTGCAGGTAGTCCTCGACCTACAACCACAAACAAGATTTATGTCGTTAAACCTTGACATGAAATGAGATATTTGTTCAAATGAGTTTTGCCCCATTTTAAGACTTTTCTTGCCACCGTTAAGTTGGTAAATTAGTAACCCGGTTGTGAAGTGAATCTGGCTTCCCCATTGGCTTGGCTTGTCGAAAGGTCACAAAAAGGGGATCACGTGACCCTGGAACACAGCAAAGGTCATAAGTATGAACCAGTTGCCAAGCATCTGAATTTTGATCACATGGCCATGGGGCTGCTGCAAAAGTTGTAACTATAAAAAACGGTCATAAGTCACATTTTTCAGTGCTGTTGTAACTTTGAACGGTCACTAAAGAAGCTGTTGTAAGTCGAGGACATAATCGGACTAAGCCATTTTAATTGATTGAAGAGAAACCCCAAATAATTGGGCATCTTAAAATGTTTAATAAGTACCTGAACACAATACAAGTTATAGCTATTGGAGGGTATTTATTGCGCCATGGCTTCTACACTTCATACATTATGATGGCTGCAGATAATTGTTGTTTTCCATATTTATCCTTCCTGCCTTTGCCATTGTCCATCTTCTTTCCTATCACAGCAAATTCACCGAGAAGGAGATAAAATAGCTGAATTGTTTATTTTAATAAACAGCCCCCAAGGCCGAGAAGTCGCCTGTCTGAAAGATATTTCTTTCCCACAATGGAATCAACTCACCTAAAACGGTGCCTACAGTAAGTGCAATGCACCTGCTAAAAACAAAGCCATATGTGCACCTTTTAACCTCTTTCTTGGAAAAACGATGATTTCATTCATGAATAAATAACTAAGGAAATTGGAGAGTATTGCTATTAACTATCACTACCAGAGCAAAGCAGATGGCATCACTCTCAGCGATTATTATTACATGGCTATTAGTGGTCATTCTTATTATCTGTCATTCATACACATCGTCGGTCTTTGTGGCACTTTTACAAGTCAGCGCTCCCTGCCTGAAGAGCTTATAATGAAGCATAAAAGCAGGATCCTAATCCTCATCAACATGCTATTATTGTGTGTTTTATTATAGGCCACCCGGAGACACAGTGTCCAAGTTGGGCAGGCTTAAAAATGTTGAAATAAGTAAATAAAATAAATACATAATGAGGGGAATGGAATGAGGTCCCTGCAGAACATTAAAGATTCTCAAGATATCCTTCACATAAAATATAAGGGAATTGAAAGTCCCCAGCTGTTTGGAAGGCATGTTTTTCAGCTGCCCGTAGCATCAGCCTTACAGAGTGTGTATTTGTGTGTGTGTGTGTGTGTGTGTGTGTGTGTACTTCCTTGACCCTCTTTCTTCCATTCATTGCCATGATAACTTTAGTTATGGAAGAGTTGGAAGGGACCTTGGAGGTCATTTAGTCCAACCCTCTCCTCAAGTAGGAGAGACTATTTCAGACAGATAGCTGTCCAGTCTTTTCTTAAAAACCTCCAGTGGTGAAGCACCCACAATTTCTGAAGGCCAGCTGTTCCACTGCTTAACCTCAGATGCATCATTTGTCCTGGGCAGTCAAAGATTCTCAAGATATCCTTCACATAAAATATAACCGAATTGAGAGTCCTCAGCTGTCTTGTTTTTGAAGGCATGCTTTTCAGCTGCCCACTGCATCAGCTTTCGGGGGAGGGTCTCTCTCTCTCTCTCTCTCTCTCTCTTTCTCCCTCTCTCCCTCCCTCCCTCTGTGGGTGGGGGTGGGGGTGGGTGGGTGTGAGAGAGAGAGAGTACTTCCTTGACCCTCTTGCTTCCATTCATTGCCATGATAACTTTAGTTATGGAATAGAGTTGGAAGGGACCTTAGAGGTCATCTAGTCCAACCCTCTCCTCAAGCAGGAGAGACCCTACTATTTCAGACAAGCAGCTGTCCCAGTCTCTTCGTAAAAACCTCCAGTGGTGAAGCACTCACCACTCCTGAAGGCAAGCCGTTCGGTTAACCTCAGATACACCATTAGTCAAGGGCGGTCACCTCTACACTGCGGGAACGTGGTTCGGGATCGCCGGTGTCCAAATGTACGTTTAAAGAGAAGCCCCCCACCACCACCACAAGAGGCACTTGGCCCTGCAGCACAGTAATACCCCCCCCCACTCTCCCCCCACCCAAAAAAAAAAACCATATTTAAATGCTGGCAGATTGGGACGAAACCACCAAACCAGGCGCGGTTCCCCCGAATCGAGCCAGGCGCGTGCAAAAAACCCGGACGGTTCCAATCCCGCTAGCGCGCCTGACTCCGCTTCACTTTCCGAAAAGCGGCGCCGCCAAGCGAGTGAGCGAGCGAGGCTGCGTGGGACGGCTCGGACTCGGCGGGGCTCATCAAAAGAGAGAGAGAGAGAGAGAGAGAGAGAGAGAGAGAGAGAGAGAGAGAGAGAGAGAGAGAGAGAGAGAGAGAGAGAGAGAGAGAGAGAGAGAGAGAGATGATGGGAAGGGAAAAGCGGGGGGGGGGGGGAGAGGCGCAGCTTAATGGGATATTTGATATCCTGCAAGGCGCATTTCTTGTTCTGCACTTCCAGGGACTTAAAAGCTCCTAATGCACTTCCTCTCGCTAATGTCCACAGGGGGTTTAATGCGGAGGGCCGATCGATGGGGCTTCTTCTCTAGTGTCCGGGACTTTTTTTTTTCCCTTCCCCTCCCTTCCCCCTTTTCTTTTCTTTGCAAAAAGCAGAGCCGCCGCCAGCTGGAACAGGGCGGGGATGAGGCGGGCGGGATGCTTTTGGGGGGGGGGGGGAGAGACTGCTGAAAAAAAAGAGGGAGGGTTTTGACTTTCTCAGCGCCTTTCCCCTCCTCCTTTAACCTCTAAGCTTCCCCACTCGCGCAGCCTCCTCCTCCTCTTCCTCCTTCTCTCCTTCGCTCCGTGGGAGCAGCGCTTTCCAAAAAGGCGCCGGGAGGAAAGGCAAAGGCGAGCGACTTCGGCGGCCGTCCCAGAGCACGCTTAACAAAAATAGAAAGGCAGCCCGGCTGCCAAAAGGATGGAAAGCAAAGAGGCACCGCACCCGCATGGCGTCAGCTTTGCCAGCCGGGGGTCCCGAGAAGTTTAGGGGCCACGCGGAGAGGGCGAGAAAGAGAAGGGAAAATTGGGGTGGGGGAGGGAGGGAATAGCAGGGTTGTTGGGTTTCCTTCGCCGGATCTCTTCTTGTACGACCGTCGGGCGACCCGCGATGGGGCTGGGCGGACCGCGTCGCTTCTCCGGAGCCCCGCTAAGCCTTGGGGGGGGGGGCAAGTTTCCTTTCTCTTACTC